>OZ038501.1:90737284-90942284 GCA_964036315.1 Acanthosepion esculentum | reverse complement strand
GTGAAGACTAAATTTTCCACATTAGGAAACTGGCCTGGTTAACGAACTTGTTGACCACTGCTTTACGGTTGACAAGCACAAATTTAAGAAGGTATGTGTATGCATCTATATTCATCGTTTGTGTATGTGGGTCATCGATCTATTTACCTTCCACAAAAGGTAACGCCTCTGCAGTTCAGTTTAATTACCTGCCTGGCCTCCAATTTCAGACACCAATCCCAAAATAAGTCGATTTGCATTTAACTTCAAGGAGGCCAGGTAGCGATGTTAAACGCGCGAATTGACCTTTAGATGACTATCTTGATGAACTTTACTTCGTCCGTTTCCCTCAAGTGTGGGCGGCAATTTCTTCGGAACATTTCAAGCGAAATACATCGGATTAATTGAGTAACACGATATAAATCGAGTCCTGTTTCTTTTCAAGTTCTCCAACTCTTTATGCAGTCACTTAAAACTTTATAATTTGTACAATGCTGCAACGATTTAATCGTATAGAATTACAAATAGATCTATTCAATGTTGCCGGGGCTTTAATTTAAAAAAAATGTGAAGCTTGCTTTTGAAATAAACTAACATTTCTACAAAAGAAATCTACAAGTTCTTTACTTCTACAACTTAGATAATCATTTGGTTGATTAATAAATATTTTCCGTTGTTTTTGTTTTTTTTCAATTTTAAATATTCTTAAATTATAAAGCATAATTAAATTTTATTTTATTATACACGGTGCGGCAAAAATACCTCCCATATTTTAAAGGTCGACCAAGGTAATTGCTATTAAAAATTGATTTCACTGTTGTTTAAACAAAAGGCTATAATTTTTATTCATTGGGTTTTTAAAAAGGACATTATCAAAATGGCGACTTCTATTCACCATACACTGTTGAAGATGATTTCTAAAGTTTTGAATCACCCAGACGTTTGAGCGCTTTGTCGTCTTCCGGGTGGTGTTCTTTTAAGGGCTGAACCTGTTGTCCTGAAATGTGCAACCCATGGCGGTATCGATTTTCAGTCCGGAATAGCGTAATTCCGACGTAAAATGAAAGGAGAAAGCTCTGTTTCGCATTTATAGATTCACGTGTTTTAAAAAAAAGGTTTCAACAAACGCAGGGTGTGTACTGATTCAAGCCATGATGGTAACTGATGGTATCTGAAAAGAAATGGTAATACATTAGCTCGATGAAAACACCATTGCCGCTTTCATAAGTTCACTAGTACCATACAGGTGACAGTTTTAAATGTGGTCCGTATTTCTGCCGCATCATATATGGATCTAGGTAAATTGCTCGAAATCAATTGCTCGGCAGTAAATTGCTCGAAATCAATTGCTCAAAAAATAATTTGCCTTTGAAAACTGCCCTTCGAGAAATAAAAATTGCCTTTTGAAACTGCCTTTCGAGAAAAAAAATAAGACCTGCTATAGAAATGTAGTCGTTCTTTAATTTTAACTGTTCAGTTAACAACAATAAAGTTGTATTATTTTATCTTATAATAAATATTAGAGACAATGTAGTTTTATTTTTAACCACAGATTTCGAGGAATCTGCCTTTCGAATAATTGATAGTTCGAGAAATTATTTTTCGAGCAATTGGTTTCGAGCAATTTACTATCGAGCAAGTGATTTCGTGCAATTTACTGCCGGGCAATTGATTTCCAGCAATTTACTGTCGAGCAAGTGATTTCGAGCAATTTACTGCCGACTAATTTACTGTCAAGCAATAGATTTCGTGCAATTTACTGCCGAGCAATTGATTTCGGGCAATTTACTGCCGAGCAATTGATTTCGAGCAATTTACTGTCGAACATGTGAATTCGAGCAATTTACTGTCGAGCAATGGATTTCGAGCAATTTACTGTCGATCAAGTGATTTCGAGCAATTTACTGTCGAGCAATGGATTTCGATCAATTTACTGTCGATCAAGTGATTTCTAGCAATTTACTGTCGAGCAATTTACTGTCGAGCAAGTGAATTCGAGCAATTTACTGTCAAGCAATGGATTTCGAGCAATACCGGATACGATCATATATATTCCCCCATTACTCTTCAGCCTTGACATCGTCCAAAAGCGTCTCCGAGTCCTTATGGGTGACGAATTATTTCCCACCCTATGTGGCAAGCCTCTCACTGATCTATCGCTGCTTCCATGGAAAGTTCTCGGACGGACTACATTCCCTGGTCCCTTCACGGAAAGAGCACGCCTTGCCACTTACATAGTAGCAAACCTCCCACATTCCCTCCGTATTCCATCGGTGAGAAATAAGTTCCCGCGAACCACTGCTCTGTGGAGCCGCTTTTTCTCATTCCGCTGTCGATGTCTAAGGGAGATAACTCTTGTCAGGTAATTCTTCCTGTTTCATTATTTCTCGTGATATCACTCTATATTTCTGAGATGGGATATTGTAATAATCTTCACTCTGTACATTGAAATAATCCAGTGACTTGACCGAACGAGTTGTGAGTCCCATACCTGACCACAACAGAGATGAACAAAAACTGAACCCACGGCCATCAGGTCACTAAGTACGCTTGAACAACGCTCTTATTTATTAGGTCATGTCCACCAAACCAGATGAAGAAGTTCAGATGCTACAACGGTCGAATCGTTGTGGCTATAACAATCAAGTTAAAAAGACCAGTCCGTATCAGTTTATAACAATGAGGCTACCTCGTTAACCAACACCCCAGACAGCCGAAATCTAGTTTGAAACGTTTTCCACTTGGAAAGGTGACTGTTACGACAAAAGCAAAATTTTCAAAAAGTACTGCTTGTCCCTCTCATCGTTACGCCCCGCCAGTACGTAATAAATAATGGACTATTCCGTTTTGATAGCGTGAAAAGACGGAAGAGACATGTCAGAGGCGCTACTTGATCTCAGTGGGAAAATGAAAGAAGTGTGTAACGTCTTCTGTCAATACCTCATAAATAATTGACTATTACGTCTTGATCGCATGGAAAGATGGGGGAAAAGACGCTATTTGGTTTCAGTGAAAAAAAGAAACATGGAAACCTGTTAACGTCTGTTTCAGTGAAATGAAAAAAGTCGTTATTTTTCAAATCTTTTCACTTGTATCCCTTTACCTCTGTAAATAACGACCAGCATTCATATTTATGATCGTTATTGCAGTATTTTGTTAATGTTGTTAAACTCAAATATTTCACGATGCAATTTTGTACGGATATTTTATTGTCGTAGAACTCGCCATATTTAACTTAAGTATTAAACTTCATCAGAAGGTTCAAATAGGAAAACCGTGAAAATTTCACGGGTTTTTTCTAGCAAAAGAAAAATTACGCTTAGCTTGCAATGAGTGGCAATTGTAATTTCACCACATGTAGTTTCTAATTGAAATTTTATTTCTAAAGATTGCAGTTTTGTATGCGTGGATGTCTTAATAGTCAACACGGATGGCATCTTTTTAATAAATAAAGGTATGCCCATAATATATAAAATCTATATATAAAATTCTGTGACTTCTGCTAGGCCATCACACCCTCTAAAATAGCCCACTGACCGATCGAAATCAATTTTGGGGAGAAGTGCAAACAGCTAAGGGGGTACAAAGTACATTTGGTTTTACTAGGGTGCGTAGCTTAGTACAATAAATTTTCATTAAGATTTTTTGAAAAATTAAGTTTTATTATGTGACATAAAAATACTCCCACTATTTAAAAAAAAAAGATTAATAATTAAAATAACAAATAAATATTTAATAAAAACGCAATATTGTTTTTTGCATATCTTTTCTTTAAGTTTTTATATAAAAGAATTCAGTTTCCAGTTTACCCTGCGTTTGCGAGAGCTTTAAACAAATCACATGGACAAATGTTTCAAAAAGTTGTAATTTGTCTCCAGAAAGAAATATTTACGCATCACCAGATGTATGTTGCGTGCTCAAGAGTAAGAAATTCTAAGAATGTATTCTTTGCTGTGTAAAAGAAAAAGGGTAAAAATAAAATTTGTTAAATAATATTGTTTACCATAAAGTTCTATAAAATTAAATTAAATTAAAGAAATTATTAAACAGCGAAGTAGGGTTTTTTGTCAAAGTATTTCTTCCAAATAAATCAGCTTCTTTAAATTTCATCGATTGGTTTGAGAAATTGAACGAAACGTAGATTTTGTAAATCTCGACAAAAATATTAGCGATAACTTCAACAATACTAAAGGATTTAAAAAAAAATTCTAGTAATATACTAAAAGAAAAAAGAAAAAAGTTTTTCTGCAAGTAGCAATATTAAAAACAAAAATCGATCATGGCTAGAATCCTTGGAAGAAGATTGAAGAGTATGCTTGTTCAAAATTCAACATTGTAAAGAAGATATTCTAAAAAGAAAAATGTCAAACTCGGATATATCATTAAAGGTTAAAATATAAACAGAAAAGAGTTTTTTAAGAGTTTTAATTATTATCTTTTTATTACAAATTATAATAAATTATAGGTTCAGGTGTGCTGTGAGATTTTAAAAAAAGTTGAAAAACATTACCTTAGAGCAGTGATTCCCAAATGGTGCGGCGCACCTCATAGGTACAGTAGAAGAGGATAGCAGGTGAGGCGGAATGATTGAAAGACAATCAAAGATTTTGAAACAATTTCAAAACATTCATATGCCAAAAATAAATATGATCTCTAAATTTAAAATATTATTATGGATTCCTTGTAATTGCATGCATGAGTCCAGTCTACTTCATTGTGCTAGATCAGTGATTTTCAACAAGTGGATCAAGGCACACTGTTGCGCCATGAAAGGATTGTTGATATGACACAAACATTTTTAAAGGTTATTAATTAAATTATTTATGCAAGAAGTCCAAAGCACAATAAGGGCACATATCAAAATCAAACGGATTATACAAGTATATCATTGTTATCTTAAATAAATGTTTACATAATATATAAAGCAATATAAAAAGCAAGCTTTTTTTCAATAAACAATATTAAAAAGAAAAATCGATCATGGCTAGAATCCTTGGAAGAAGATTGAAGAGTATGCTTGTTCAAAATTCAACATTGCAAAGAAGATATTCTAAAAGTAAAATCGTAAAACTCAGATATCTCATTAAATGTTAAATTATAAACAGAAAAATAAATAAATATAAATATTTTTAAGAATTTTAATTATCTTTTTATTACAAATTATAGTAAATTGTTTTGTTTGTGTTAATAAATAAATCCTAAAAATTTACTCTTGTTTTTAATCATTTATTGATCATCATTTGAATTTAACTCGAGGTTCAAATGTGCGAGAAAATAAAAATAGGTTGAAAAACATCGACATAGAAGAAGGACATCACTAGATTCAAGAGCAGAAATAGAATCTTCGATTCTCCTACACCAGCAATGAGTACAAAATCGAAATTCTGAAACCTTGTGAGGGAGTAAAGAATATCGAAATGAATTTATGGAAACAAAGCAAGTTCAGTTGACCATTGATGGCAATTCCAGAACAAAGTAACTATAAACAATTTTTTTTTACTCTTGTGGTAGTGGAGACCTCTGGGGTTATTGGCCCTCGTTCGATGGCGTTCCTTCGAAGGATTGGCGTGATGGCGTCTCGATTAAGGGACGAGCCTCGCGAAACGGAGTGGCTCTTGCAGCGTGTCTCACTGGCGATGGTTCGAGGTAATGCTTTCTCCATCATTGCGGCTAGCAGAGGATATTTCGCTAAAGTAAGATCGTCAACATAAACACCTCGCTAACGCGCTAGTCAAACGTGAAGAGTACGTACGATCCTTAATGAAATACTAAAGACATCTTTGTGAAAAGACGGAGGATTCCACCATCTTTAGTGAAGCAAGCATCATAACAAATGCATTTTTAAATGATTAAGATTTTAAAAAAAAAATTAGTGTAGCACAAGGAGAGATGTATGTAGGCATCTGTTGTCAGTCTCGGGAGACTTATAGAAATTTCTAGTGTTGCTCGCTAACCCCTGTAGCAGACGGTTGTTAGGGTATGTTTCTGTTGAACACCCACAACGTCAACCCTTAATTTCTAGTGCAGCTATACTGAGTCAAGTTCAGTTTCAGAGAGAAAGCGTATAATATGGTTTGGTTTGTTTTGTTTTACGGTATATCAACCTCAATGGGTTATTTAATACCGACAAATTTTTTTATTGCTGCTAATATTTTTTATCTATCTATCTATCTATCTATCTATCTATCTATCTATCTATCTATCTTGGTCTCTTCATGTCTATCTGTCTCTCTTGGTCTCTTCATATCTATCTATCTATCTATCTATCTATCTATCTATCTAAGTATGTATTAGTTTGTTTTGTTTTATGGCATATCAACCTCAATGGGTTATTTAATGCCGGCAAAATTTTGGGGATATATTCGTATGAATAGAATATGTAATCTTTGTTTTAGACCGGTTTGGTTTATTTTGTTTTACGGCATATCAACCTCAATGGGTTATTTAATGCCGACAACATTTTTATTGCTAGTAATGTCATTCTTCAAAAATCAATTTCTGACATCCATTAAACATGGCACGTAGAACTAGAACAGTCTAACCCAATGAGCGAAATAAAGGGTTCAGTTCGACATTCTAACTACCTGAAGAAGGCCGAAGCGTACATCGGCTCTTGTTATCTATTGCACCACAATGCGCATCTTTACTTACATTACTTGCTAATCATCGGGTTGCGCTAATCTTCCTGTTAGGCTTAACATCTAAATAGTTGAGCACCTTTTGGCATCAAACACATAAAATTTAGGAATTTGTCTACGAGACTAGCTTACACCTATGCACAACTAATGATGTTAGCTGATAATTTTCTTGACAAAATTGATTTTTAGCTGACTTTGAAACATGTTTTTTTTTTTATTTCAATTCTTTATCTTCTGCAGTTTTAGTCTCACGCGAAATACTTGGTTAAATTTTGTGGAATGGAAAAATTGAACGCTTCTATTCGGTGAGCGGAGAAAAGCCAGACTTCAAAAGTTGACAGATTCTATTGTGGTATGAAATGTGGATAGACCGAAAGACAAGTAGGTCAGGTGAGCAGTACAGGAAATGAAACATCAATTTACGTACGTTTTCAGTTTGTGAGTTTAATTTACCTTCGACAATAACACTTGCAATGATTGCTCGTTCTTTGTTGATGTTTTTAATTCTCTCAGTCTCACGAGAAAAGAAAATACAAGATCTTTTTTTTCTAATTCTTTTCTTTTAACTTGTTTTTTCTTTTCTTCTTCTTCCTTTCTTTTTCTATTCTTCCTTCCTTTTTTCTTTTCTTCTTCTTCCTTTTTCTTTTCTTCTTCCTTCCTTTTTTCTTTTCTTTTTCGTCCTTCTTTTTCTTTTCTTCGTTCTTCCGTCTTTTTTCTTTTATTCTTCTTTCTTTTTTCTTTTTCTTCCTTCCTTTTTTCTTTTCTTCTTCCTTCCTTTTTCACTTCTTCTTCCTTCTTTTTTCTTTACTTCTTCCTTCCTTCCTTTTTTCTTTTCCTCTTTTTCCTTCCATTTTTCTCCGCCCTTCTTTCCTTTCTGCTTTCTTCGCCCTTCCTTCCTTTTTTCTTTTCTTCTTCCTTTTTCTCATCTCCCTTCTTTTTTCTTTTCTTCTTCCTTCCTTTCTTTTTTCTTTTCCTCTTATTCCTTCCTTTTTTCTTTCTTCGCCCTCATTCCTTTTTGCTTTCTTCGCCCTTCCTTTCTTTTTTCTTTTCTTCTTCTGCCTTCCTTCCTTTTTTTTTCTTCTTCGTTCCTTCCTTTTTGCTTTCTTCGCCCTTCCTTTTTTTCTTTTCTCCTTCTTTACTTCTTTTTTTCTTCTTTTTTGCTAATCTGTTCGATTCTTTCCTTCACCTTTACTTTCTTCCTTTTTACTTCCTTCTAATTTCCTTTTCTCTTTCATTTTCTTTTTTTCTCTTTTTCTTCCTTTCATTTTCTTCGTCCTTTTTTTACGTTAATTTCCTGTTTGATTTTTCTTCATTGTTAGTTTTCTCATCTCTCTAACACTGGTTTTCATTCTTCATTTTTCTCCTGTTTTCATTTTTCATTTCTCCTTCATTTTTGGTTATTACATTCTTTTCTTCCTTTTGTTTTCTTTTCTTTTGACTTTCTACCTATATTCGTTATCATAAGTTTCTTCATCTGTATTTTAATTCTTTCTCACTCCTACCCCGATATGGGTTAAATAACAGGACTTGTATCTGAATAATCATTAATATCACCAAAAAATTGTTAATGCAAAATTAACTCGAAAAAAAAGAATTATTCTTACAATCCATGTTTCGGTTTGAAATAACCCATAAAGGCTTTAAATAACCATAAAGGCTTTAAATAACCCATAAAGGCTTTAAATAACCATAAAGGCTTTAAATAACCCATAAAGGTTTGATAAGATGTAAAAAGAAACAAAAACAAATCAATCAATGTTTCTCCCATTACTCTTCTTCTTTGTCTTCTTCTCTTCCTCTTCCTTCTCCTCTTCCTTCTCCTCTTCCTCCTCCTCTGCGTGTGTGTTTTTAATCTTCATCCGTTGGACTCAGTTTTCCTTTTCTTCTTTGTCTTCTTTATTCCTTCTCCCTAAATTGATTTCTTCCTATTCCTTCTCTGTTCCTTCTTCGTTTAACTCTTTTTCATTTCCTCAATTATTTCCTCTTCTCTTTCCCTATCGTTTTCTGCCCTACTTTAATTCCGAATCCGCCATTCTCCTCACTTTGTATTCCTCCGCTGTCATCTGCATCATTCAATGATTTCTCTTCATGCACAACATACTTTAGTATTCGCCTCGATTTCATTTGTTAGACTTTCTTGAATAATTTTAGTTTACGATTCTCATCATTTTTCTTTATCTATTTCATTACTTCCACAATATTTTCTTCTACTTCCATTTTTTACCTCATTCTCTTCTGCTTCCAATTTTTTACCTCATTCTCTTCTGCTTCCATTTTTTTACCTCATTCTCTTCTGCTTCCATTTTACCTCATTCTCTTCTGCTTCCATTTTTTACCTCATTCTCTTCTGCTTCCATTTTTTTACCTCATTCTCTTCTGCTTCCATTTTTTACCTCATTCTCTTCTGCTTCCATTTTTTTACCTCATTCTCTTCTGCTTCCATTTTACCTCATTCTCTTCTACTTTCATTTTTTAACTCATTCACTTCTGCTTTCATTTTTTACCTCATTCTATTTTTGTTATGGGAACTTACCTGTAACGACAATGAACTCTTCCTGACACTATAAAGACTGCACCTCTCAAAAGAGACGATAGAAAACGAGGAAGGTCTTCTATCAGGGATTAGTGGAGGGTCGCGCGAAGGATCCCCTACGTGATACGCTCTGTTGTTCGGAGGAGGAGTACCGCTCCTACTGGTCTTGGGCGCCAGCGGCGGATTATCTCAGTAACCCTGAGTTTTCGCTTACCTGGCGATTGGCTCTCAACGACAAGGCTTTCATATGGGGCTTGGCGGATTTGCCAGACTGTGAACGGTGTGGCCTTGGATTAGAAGAAACGGCTTCGCACGCCTTCTACCATTTCCCCCGGGTCCGCCCCTTATGGGACCATGTCGGCGAGCTGACGGCTCGTCTCGCTCCCGAAGAACTCGTGTCCATTGATCGCGCATACGCGTGTGACAATGTGTCGCCCCCGTATTCCGGGGTGAAACGAATGGTGTTTCTGACGCTGCTAGCCACGGCTCGAATGGTGATATGGACGACGCGAATGGAGGAAGTCTTGCGAGGCAATAGTCTTACGCATCAGGATCTGATCCGATACTTTGAGCATCAGCTCAGGATGAAGATTAGAACTGATAGAAAACGATTGCATTCGACAGTCTTCAGTGAAAGGTGGGTCAAAGAGGCGAACTTGGTTCGTTTGAACGGGGCTAGCCTTGATTTTCTTTTCTAGGTCAACCTAAGTCACATCGGGGTGGTTTCCTGTGGAACCCTCCCCTTGGTTAGGTTAGACAAGCTTAAGTGTACCTAGTTAATATGAGTAAGTGTTGTTCCCGGCCTGTTTCCGGCCATCTTTTTAGTTATGATCCAAGTCGAGATTCCCAACCTCCCTAGTTTGTTTTGACTTCCTTTTCATCTCAACTGGATCAGCCTTTTACTTCCCCATGTCCGAGTTATTTTATCTCTTTCCCACTCCCTTAGCGAGAGTGCTTCTTGATTTTGTCCTCTGGGCAGAATACAGCAGCCTCTCTATTTTGAGGGTTGGACGGGCCCTACTAACATAAATTATGTTTAGTTTAAAAATTTGTTGAATTTTAGTTTGTTATGGGGGTTCATCTCCCTCCCCTTTCATCTTTTCATGATTAGAATTTTATATATTTTATTATCATCAAATTTTTATGGTGTGGGGCGCGTTTTTGTAGGTCCCCTCTGGTGATGATGTGGTATTATGGTGTATGGAGGATTGACTGGTGACGGACGAATTCTTGTGGTGAATGTGTCAATTGTAATGTATGAATGGGTCGCGAATCTGATTAGCTAGGTATAGGATAGTTAGTTAAGACCAGCCTTTACCCCTCCCTTTTTTCGGCCTTGTGCCACAATTTGTACATTTTTGTACGAATAAATAATGAGAACGAGGTGGAACGAGTCAATGACGGAACGAGTCGAGACAATAGTAGTTCACTCTAAACCAGACTGACAGTCATACTAACACCTTCAACTTCTTGTATTATTATTCTGTTTAATATATCTTTGTTATTCCTACTTTTGTGTTCGTGGACCTTAACAGTGGTGCGAGGATATTGGACCATAACAGTGGCGACGAGGATTGAAGAAACGGAATTCTCCGCGGAGGATACTGAAGAAACGAATTCTACGCGGAGAAACCAAAAAAGGACATTGAAAAAACAAGTTCTACGCGGAGAAACAAATTTTTTTTTGCTATCGGTCGTCCATAAAAGAGGCGACGTAGGTAGTGAGGGGAAAAAAAACAAGTTCTACGCGAACATAAAAAAAAGAAAAAACTGTTTTGGACACCAACTTTACACTGGTAACAAAGACACAAGTTCTACGCAGGAAAAATTTTTTTCTCGTACTAAGGTTCCAGAACAACAGGCTACAAAGACCTGACGTCTACACTAAAGAAAAATAGTTACACAAAATTACGGTAAACATGGAAGACTTTAAGGCAATCATATTGGAACTTATGAAAATGCAATTTGAGCAGCAACAGAAAAACGAACAGAAGCATCTTGAACTACAAGAATTACTATTACGGGCAGTAACAAATAAAGGGCAAAATTCTGGAAATGAAGCGGCATTCTCGCAAGATGCTATATGGAGCTCTATCGAAGACTGCACCGGACTAAGACAAAACCTTCGCGGCTTACTTCAGAAGATATGAAGATTTATATGAGTTTGATTGCGGGAATTGGTCAGACGTGAAAAAAGTACGTCTACTACTGAGGAAACTAGGGTCAAGCGAATACACTAAATTCGTAGACTACATCCTACCGAGGAAAACGAATGAGTTGACTTTCAAGGAAGCTGTAAAACTTTTAACGGAATTATTAATCCGAACACTTCACTATTCCACAAATGTGCAAATGTTTAAATCTAACAAAAAAGGATAGCGAAGAATATATAACATTCGCTTCTATAGTAAACAAACACTGTGATGACTTTAAGTTATCTGAACTCAGCCCGGACAATTTTAAATGCTTAATATTCGTCCAAGGGCTGGTTTCGACTAAAGATGCAGAGATCAGACGGAGAATGCTAACAAAACTTGAGAGTGAACCAGAATTGACGCTACAAAAATTGGCTGAAGACTGTCAGAGATGTATACGCGTAAAAAGGGACTCGAAAGATATAGAAGAGTCTGGCATCGCTCACATACGAATAGTACAACGACAAACACGTTTTGTCCCTCCTCAAAAACAAACCAAACCAATTATTCTACTTCAAAAACAAACCAAACAAATTATTCTACTTCAAAAAATCAAATGAAATATCAGAAGAAGCTACCACCCAGCCCATGCTATCGCTGTAGGACTTTGCATTGGTACAAAGATTGTCCATACCGCTTTAAGACTTGTCTGTCGTGCAATAAAGTGGGACATAAAAGTTCGCATTGTTGGACTCGGAAAGAAAGCAGAAGCCGAGTAAGAGTCACTAGAACTGGCCAAGCGGACGAGACAAATATATGAAAATACGTACAAGTAGAAATGTTAAACAAAATAGTCAGACTACAATTGGATTCCGGATCAGATTTAACAATTATTAACTTACAGACGTGGAAGAAATTAAACAAACCGACCATGTTGAGAACCAATAAAATAGCCAAGTCTGTAACTGGAAGAAAAATCAAATTTGAGGGAAAAGTTATTACAAATGTGACGTTCAACGGAATGACCAAAAAATTAAAAATATATGTCATTAAAAATACGGAAAATTTATTTGGAACTGACTGAATGCAAAAATTCGACCTCTGGGATTTACCGATAAATACGTTCTGCCAAAAAGTGAAAAGTTTATCGACCGAGGCAGATAAATTAAAGGAGAAATTAAAAGAGAGTTTCCCCGAAGAATTTTTCAGCCGGCCTCGGGAGGTGTAAAAAAATGGCGGCAAAAATAGAATTAAAAGAAAATGTACAACCCATTTTCAAGAAGAAAAGGAATGTACCTTTTGCATCACTAGAAAAAATAGACCAAGAGTTGGATAGACTCGTGAAAACCGGTATATTGACAAAAGTAGAATATAGTCAATGGGCCGCACCTACGGTTTACGTAAAAAAGAAATCGGGTGAGATACGAGTATGCGCTGATTTCTCAACGGGATTGAATGCAGCGATTAAGGATTATCACTATCCTCTCCCTAGTCCAGAGGAAGTTTTCACAAAATTGAACGGAGGAAAATTTTTCTCAAAGATAGACTTGAGTGAAGCATACCTACAAGTACCAGTAGATGAGGAACGCTCGAGGTTGTTGTGCATAAACACACATAAAGGATTATATAAGTTCCAAAGATAACCATTCGGGATCGAGGTCGCGCCGGCAATATTTCAGTAAATAATGGATACTATGCTAGGCGGACTGGATTTCACGATTGCATACCTTGATGACATACTGATAAATAGCAAAAATATTGAACAATACTGGGAACACGTTCAAGAGGTTTTCAAGAGGTTTTCAGGCGAATACAAAACTACGGGCTTAAGGTAAAAGAAAATAAATGTGACTTCTTTATGAAGGAAATAAAGTATTTGGGCCATATTATTGACGAAGAAGGAAGAAGACCAGACCCAGAAAGGGCTACGGCAATAAAAAAAAATGCCGGCTCCAAAAAATTTAGCAGAATTACAAAGCTTCTTGGGCTTAGTAAATTATTACCAAGAATTTATTCCAAACATGCACAAATAACGCTCACCCCTAAACGAACTGTGGAAGAAGGAAAAAGTTTGGGAGTAGACAGATGAATGTCAGAAAACGTTCGATAAATCCATTAAGATGCTAACAGCAGATTTATTTTTAGCGCATTATGACCCAAAATTAGAAATAATAGTCGCGAATGACGCGAGTGCCTATGGTGTTGGGGCATGTATACTTCATAAAATGCCGGATGGGACAATAAAACCCATCGCGTATGCTTCAAGAACATTGCTACCAGCCGAACAAAGTTACTCGCAAATCGAAAAAGAAGAGCTGGGGATTATTTTTGCGATTACGAGATTCCACAGATATATTTACGGTAGATTTTTCACCTTACAGACGGACCACAAGCCGTTATCGACAATATTCGGATCAAAGAAAGGTTTACCTGTCTACACTGCTAATGGATTGCTAAGATGGGGTACAATTTTATTGAACTATAACTTTAAATTGGAGTATCTTCCATCAAACAAAATCGGGCATGCAGATGGTCTTTTGAGACTAATACCAAAGAAAACAGAGCCATTGGAAGATTCCGTAATTGCAGCTCTACGACATGAGGAAGATATTAGAACATCATTATGTAGTACTATTCGAAACCTCCCGTCACATTACAGGAAATAAGAAATGAAGCAGTGAATGACGAGTTTATAAAGGAAACGAAAACAAAAATTGCAGGAAAAAATAAGCACATATGAGACAGTTTTTTGTTATGTGATAATGTTCTACTATATAATTAAAGGGTAGTAATCCCGAAAACGCTACAAAAGCAAATCCTCAAGGATTTCCACATGGGCTATCCAGGAAAGAGCAGAATGAAATCCTTAATGCGAAGGTACGTATATTGGCCAAACATGGATCAAGATATCACACATATGGTGGACAAATGCAAGGGTTGTTCCTTGGCAGCCAAAGCACCGCCGATCATCCATAAGCCATGGCCAGAGACAGATCGACCGTGGTCGAGAATACATGTAGATTTCGCAGGTCTATTAGATGGTTTTTCCTATTTGATTATAGTAGACAGTTATAGCAAATGGCCAGAAGTATTTCGTTGTAGAAAACCTACTTCTGAGACTACTATAAATTGCCTACACGAGCTGTTTGCTCGTTTCGGAGTGGTTGATGGTCTAGTCACCGACAATGGGAAAAAATTAAATTTGACAAAATTAGTAAACAAAGTAAAGGCTGGAATGTTAAAAAGCTATGAAGCAAAGTTAAGACTAAAGGAAAATATCTCCCCCTCATATTTTCAATTCTAATGCATTTATAACTAGAAAAGTTGTCACTTGAAGAGTGTGTTGAATTTGTTCAGCAACAAGAATTAATTAGAAAACTTAATAAAACAAAAGTTACAGATCTGGTAGAGGAAAGTGTTAAATTGTCAAATATCTATTATAATAATATACATCATATGAGTGTGCGTACATACATACGCTATATATATATATATATATATATATATATATATATATATATATATATATATATATATATATATATATAGTACTCTTCACAAATTAGTCAATTGCGCAAGGGAGGATTTTAGCAGCACTCGGGGAACCTCAACCAATTGTTAAATTGTCAAACATCTATTATAATAATATACACCATATGAGTGTGCTTACATACATACGTGTATATATATATATATATATATATATATATATATATATATATATATATATATATTAGTACTCTTCACAAATTAGTGAAAGCCATAACAAAAATATTACCCCCCTCTCCTTGGAACAACCAGCCCATTCACATATTAAAAAATTCAGGCAACCTAGTTGAAAAACTAAAGAAAACAAATGACTGACAAACTTATGACCAGTCTAGATATAAAATCCCTTTACACCAACCTCCCAATTGAAAAATACTTTAAAAAAAGACAAAAAAGAAAAGAAAAAAAAACATCTAGCACAATCAAAGATAAATCTATATCTACCAATAGTGAAGTGACTTATTTAAATATGAAATTACAAAGGACATAAATAGCTACAGCTATTACTCATGAGGCAGATGAGTGTCTACTACTTCCCGTGAGTCAGTAACACTACGCTACAATGGCGGTGGCGATATCTAAAGAACCAAACGAACAATTATCACTGGATAATTACAAATATGCATAAGCGTGACTTAGGATACTAGCAGCAAAAGCTAGAACAAAAATGCTGAAGGATTTGAAATCAGTTGGAGAAAAAACCAAATAACTGATCTCTTCTTGCCAACTGCTGGTTGTAAAGCCATTATAAAATTATCAGTAATTGCACACCCAAGACAGTAGGAGGAAATGATGTTTGACGATATAAGTCAACTAATGACGAAAATCATATCACCAAAGAAAAAAAAATAGCCAATGCAGAGTGAGCTACGTTTATGAATACTTTTCAGAAAAGGAATGAACTAGTTATCGAACATGTTCTTCATTTAAAACGGGCTTCTAAATATTGTGAATTTGAGAAACTGTGATTAGAAAATCACTCAATCAAAGAAGATTTGATCCAAATAAAATTGATAAACGGACTTCAAAATGAGGACTATGGGCAAATGACTCTAATGCATTTATAAATGGGAAAGTTGTCACTAGAAGAGTGCGTTGAATTTGTTTCCAGCAACTGGAAAGTTCAGTAGAACACAGGTTATGGATCTGGTAAAGGAAATGAACACATACGCCGTAAAGTAAAAAGGTAAAATAAGGTGTACCTTTTGTGAATATCAACATCAAAGAGAAAAGCAAAAATGTCTAGCATATAAAAAAAATGTGAGAAGTGTTTCAAAATGTATCAGTTTAAATGCATGTGTAAATTCAAAAAGAAAAACGTAGAGAAGGTCCAACAAAATGAAGAGGAAATAGATATGTACTTCTTGTCATTGAGGAATTCGAATCAATATTGGACATGCAACTGAATACGCGAAGTGACGTGGCATTGATACCCAGAAATTTCTGGAAAAAATTAAGAAAACCAAAATTAAAAGAAAGTCTTGTACAACTGAATCAGTTCGACGGATCCGTGATAAAGACGTTAGGCTATTTTAAAGCCTATGTGGAACTAAAATATAAGTTTGACATATTACCAATTATCGTGGCAAACTGTGAAAAGAATCACGGCCTAATAGGAAATGATATACTGTACATAAATTCGACAAAATTAGTAAACAAAGTCAAGGTAGTACAAATTCGAATGTTGAAAAACTGTGAAGCAAAGTTAATACTAAAGGAAAATATCGCCCCTTCATATTTTGAAGCACGAAATGTTTCAGACCATATACTACCAATAGTTGCGGAAAAACTAAAAAATTACAGGAACAAGATCTACATGAACGAGTTCCGCCAGAAGGAAGCAAATGGGTCTTCCTGTTAGTAATTTTAAGACAGAAGGACGGGGATCTACGCATTTATGGTGACTAGAAAATATGTGTAAACCCCAAAATATGTGCATATCCTATCCCCAGTGTAGAATGGGCTTTGAATTCCTTTGTGGGCATGAAAACATTCTCTAAAATTGATCTAAAGTCGGTTAACCATCAAATATCTATCGTCGAAACTTTACAGAAATCACAACAAAAAAAAACGCCAATAGGCTTATTAAGACGGAAAAGGATGCCGTAATGGAATTAAAACCACAAGTGCGATTTTTCAAAGGGCTATAGAGCAAGTTATTGGTAGCGGTATAAAAAATACAATATGCTACCAGAATAAGTTAAAAAATGCTGGATTAACAATTAACGAAAAAAATAAAAGCGAAAATATATTTAACTCTTTCCCGTATAACTGCATCTAAATATTTGGTTCTTTGTTATTTCTAAAATTTTTGGTAATATTTTTCCCAAAAAATGTATTACTGATAATAATTTTTCTTCAAAAATTTATTGCTGGTAATAATTTGTCACAAAAATGTATTGCTGGTATTAAAAGTTATTTTACACGTTTTGATCCCAGTTTGGGAGTTAACTATTTTCCCATAGCTGGGACCCTAACAGGTGCTACCACACCGGTTCAGGGTGGACCTGAGAACACCAGCAATTAAGAGGTGGTTCCATGCTCTTCAAGACCTCCTGACCAGAGGCCTTGCTGTTAGACGTAGTTTATCGCCTTACCCAGGACGCGGGCGTAGTTTATCGCCTTACCCAGGACGCGGGCGTAGTTTATCGCCTTACCCAGGACGCGGACGTAGTTTATCGCCTTACTCAGGACGCAGATATAGTTTATCGTCATACCCAGGACGCAGATTTAGTTTATCGCCTTACCCAGGACGCGGATGTAGTTTATTGTCATACCCAGGACGCGGATGTAGTGTATCGTCCTATCCAGGACGCAGATGTAGTATATCGTCTTACCCAGGACGCGGATGTAGTGTATCGTCATATGCTGAACGCGGATGTAGTTTATCGTCATACCCAGGACGCAGACGTAGTTTATCGTCATACCCTGGACGCGGACGTAGTTTATCGTCATACCCAGGACGCGGACGTAGTTTATCGCCTTACCCAAGATGCGGATGTAGTTTATCGTCTTAATCAGGACGCGGATGTAGTGTATCGTCATACCCAGGACGCGGACGTAGTTTATCGTCATACCCAGGACGCGGATGTAGTTTATTGTCATGCCCAGGACGCGGATGTAGTGTATCGTCCTATCCAGGACGCAGATGTAGTATATCGTCTTACCCAGGACGCGGATGTAGTGTATCGTCATATGCTGAACGCGGATGTAGTTTATCATCATACCCTGGACGCGGACGTAGTTTATCGTCATACCCAGGACGCGGACGTAGTTTATCGTCATACCCAGGATGCGGATGTAGTTTATCGTCTTAATCAGGACGCGGATATAGTGTATCGTCATACCCAGGACGCGGACGTAGTTTATCGTCATACCCAGGACGCAGATGTAGTGTATCGTAATATGCTGGACGCTGATGTAATTTATCGTCATACCCAGGACGCGGACGTAGTTTATCGCCTTACCCAGGACGCGGACGTAGTTTATCGTCATACCCAGGACGCGGACTTAGTTTATCGTCATACCCAGGACGGTTATTATTTGCTAAAAAGTAAAATCACTATATACAGAGCTAAAGGTCGAAAGTTTTAATAAGTTATCATTAATTTTCCCTACATGATATCACCACTATTTTAATGATTCACTTTATCGTAAAACTGACAGTAATGTCTGAAGTAATGTCAACCAAATATAGACGTATCTGTTGAAATGGGTGGCTGACAACTAGGAAAAGGGAAGTAAGCTATTGTTAATTGCATAATAAAATAAAGAAGGAAAAGTGTCAAATAGATAGCCAAGACGGTTTGGAAGTGTGGATTATCCTACTTGGCCTTGTCAAAGCACCTGTCCGGGTGTAGGCGCTCTTTAAGCCTATAAGTAGGCAATGATATTCTGTTTTCTTTTTGTCTTTTTAGCTTTGGCTTTCATTTGTAGTCGCGCGTAGATAGGAACGCTGCCGACAAGCCACGTTCGCTTCTTAGGTCCTCCTTTGACTTTGGAAATCGCACACGTATATATACACACGAGTCTATCACACATGCTTGTTACACACACACAAACAAACACATCTTTCTTATAACTTGTTTTAATGTTTTTTCCTTTCGTTAGAAATGTGTACACCTGTAAATCCTTTTGTTAATGCACGCATTGTCTGTTTTATGTTGTCACTCATTTTTAGCTGGACTCATATTGAGTACTCCAATATTTTGGGCGGGATAAATATTCCAGAAGCCCGTAAATATTTTCTATCCAGAGTGTTGATTCTGGCAACATCATGGTGGCTAGATATTTACCCCAAAATACTAGCGTCAAGCAACAGAAGGAACAAAGACTTATTTAAGTGGCGAATGGCGAAAATTGATACAGAACCTTCATCACAAAATATTTTACACACAAATTTTGCT
Source organism: Acanthosepion esculentum (assembly GCA_964036315.1). Lineage (NCBI taxonomy): Eukaryota > Metazoa > Mollusca > Cephalopoda > Sepiida > Sepiidae > Acanthosepion > Acanthosepion esculentum. The sequence continues at coordinate 90,923,044 of OZ038501.1, read as the reverse complement.
ATCAAAGAATTCATTCTTTCTTGGAGCTCGAGGAAAACATTGGGAAATATTAAAACAGAACGAAATCGAATATTTAAACACTCACGTCTGGGCGGATCGATAATATCGATTTTCGCGGGAAAAACGTATTAAATGTAGGTTTCTCTTTTAGAAATAACAAAGAACCAAATATTTAGATGCAGTTATACGGGAAAGAGTTAAATATATTTTCGCTTTTATTTTGACAATGAATGGAGAACTCCGACTTCTATCACTTCGATTTTAAGGAATATTCAGTTAAGACTAGTCTATAATAACACTACAAGATTAATGCTTTAGTCTTATTTATTAGGTCGTTGCATATACTCGTTTATATAAGACTAGTCTATAATAACACTACAAGATTAATGATTTAGTCTTATTTATTAGGTCGTTGCATATACTCGTTTATATAAGACTAGTCTATAATAACACTAAAAGATTAATGCTTAATGTCTTATTTATTAGGTCGTTGCATATATTTGTTTATATAAGACTAGTCTATAATAACACTAAAAGATTAATTCTTAATGTCGTTATTAGGTCGTTGTATATACTCGTTTATATAAGAATAGTCTATAATAACACTAAAAGATTAATACTTTAGTCTCATTTATTAGGTCGTTGCATATATAAGTAGACAAGAATGGGCATGTTCGATATTTTCTATTTGCTTTTAATCAAGGTCACAAAGCTGCCAAAGCCGCTCTAGGGATTTGTGCTGCGTACGGAGATGACTTCTTTATCGACAGAATGGCACAGAAATTGTTTTCCCGTTTCAAGGAGGGGAAGTTTGAACTCACCGCGTTCTGGACGACCTGTTCAGTTTGATAATGTCATATAGGAAGAAAATGAGTAACTACTGACACCGAGGTTCGAGCGTGAGACTCTGGACTTATGAATATATGTTTTCCGCCAGTTGTATAAATAGCTGTGTCAGTCTACTGACTGTGGTGATTATTGAGTGATTATCGAGTGGAACTATCCAGTCGAATTATTGTGTGTCGATGATTTTGATTTTGATTTAGGATTTACCAGACGTTAAGTCGAGACGCGCTACTAATAAGGTATTCACTGAATTGGTTAATTATCTTTGGTTGACTTTTAACTTCTTTGTTCTTGCTAAGTATTTAGTTGCGTTTGTAATTAAATACTGTTTTATCTTAACATTGAAGTCTTGAGTTATAATTAATTATTAACGGCCACCGTACGTTACAAAAGATGAGAACTAGTTACACACGCTGATTAAAAAAACCGCACCGGTGTATTAGTGAATTGGCTCAGAAGGTGGCAATCTCTCATGTTATTTTCGGTCATAATCCTCACTTAATGGGTAATGTCCAGAAAAATGGCTTATAGAGGCCATACGCATTGACCAAGAGAAACAAACTCAAACACGCTTCCATTGCCGCTAGTTTAGTCGCTCGACGCCAGGCGCTACTTGTGGATATAAAGAAATATTCCTTTACCGTCTTATCATCCAGGAAGAAAAATGGTCTCTTTACGTGAATATGAAGCAGAAAAAAGAATGGGTGTGTGCCGACAAGCAGGCAACACCCAGAACCAAACCAGAGCTGCATCCATGCAAGCGAATGATTTGCGTTTGGCAAGGACTAAATTAATATAAAATGCTTCAAAACAGCGAAACGGTCAATGCTAAGGTGTACGCTGAAGAAACTGGACAGGCTCAAAGAAGCAATTCAGCTGAATAGACCTGACCAGCGATACAGTATGTTTATTCAACATGGCAATGCTTGCTCCCGCGTTGCTAACATGACCAAACATGTAAATAAAGAACTCCGTTATGAAATTCTGACACAGTCCTGGTTTAGCCAATTTAGACTATCTACTTTTTTCGGTGGCTTTCTAATAATTTGAGGGGTGTTCCGTTCAACAATGATGTAGAGCATAGAACGAGGCTTGATTAATTTTTCAAGTCAAAACCTCGTGATTTCTATCGTCGAGGTATTAAACAGTTAGTGGCTCATTGGCAGGAGGTTGTAAGCAATGAAAGGGGAACACATTGTTGAATGATTCATCAGAACTATTAATAGAGAGATAATAGCTACTGGACTTGAGAAACCAATTTTCCTGAAAAGATTTTCCCATAAGAAGATTTGATAAATTCCAACTGACGATAGCACTGGCTGATTTATCAATTAATGCCGGATGTTTTCTTTTGGGTCCATTACTGATGCTTTGGAGTTGATATGAAGAATTCTAAAAAAACTGTTTTGTCTACAATTTCTTTTAAAATGATGCCTACGTTATGAAGTAGAAATAGTTTTTGCTCCGACATTTTTATTACTTTACACGTTCGTATAGCGGATACTCGTACTTGAAATAAACGCCCGGTTCTTTTATTTTAAACGGTGTGTATTACGTCTATCAACCTGCACATTCTAGAAATCTTAATAAAGAACATGTGCTTTTTGGAAGGGATCGAACCTGTGTCCCCCTTTATAGGAGAAACCACCGTTTGTTCCGGCGAGCTTTACCGTTTGGCTACAGAGAGTGTCACAGTTCATCAAGAGAAAATGACGTCTGCTAAGCTTTATCTTTTCCTTGCTGAACCTTGGCGGTCTCTCTCGTCGAAAACCACGGTGGGATAGGGTGTGGAAGTGGTTTCTTGTTGGGGAGAGAGAAGATGTCTAATGATGATAAGTGGAGATGGGTGATCATTGTCTTCCACAGCTTTCTGACTTTTGCTAGTTTCAGGCATATTTTCTTTTTTATGGCCTTCATTAGCTGATTCTAATTAACGGGGAATTCCTTATTACAGTAGAATTCCTCATATCCGGAATCCCTCATATCCGGAGTGCCTCATACCCGGAATCCCGCAAATCCAGACATGATTTTAATGTATATATTTGAACTATTTGGGTGATATATAACTGATTTGAAATTTCTGTTTTTCAGGAAATTTACTTTGGAAAATTGCTTATGCTTATTTCACCCTAATGGCTTGTATTGGTGTAAAAGATGATGGGAATAAGAGGGAAGGATGACAACGAGACACATCTGCAACAAGATAGCGATGGGATGCATGATTGTGGTGAAACCTAGACTAAAACTGAAAAAGTTATTTAAAAGGTTGTCAATTTTATGGAAAGAAAGCCAGCATTCAGCTATGACGATTGTAATAACGCACGCAGATTTAAAAAGTGTCTTTCGTTTAAAAAATTTCAAGAACAAAAGCAAAACGAAATGCGGAAAAAGTTGAGAATGACATTAGAAGAGAAAGAATCATCATGCAACAGCGATTAAAAAATCCTTGTTACATTATTTGTTTTGCATACGTGGCATACTTAAGTTAATGAATTTTCATTAACATTACATAATTTATTTCTTTTTTCTTAAAATCAATTCCATTATATTTTACTCGCCATTAGCTTATTTTGTTTACTATAAAACATTGAAAATAAATATTAAACCTGATTTCAGTTCTTTTATTTTAATCTAAATATAACCCCTCATATCCGGATTTTGTAACCAATTCCTCATAACAGGTAGACCTTCTTAGTCCGTTGGTTTGGTTTGTTTCACAGCATATCAACACCTCAATGGGTTATTTAATACCGACAAGTATTTTTTTTTATTGCTGGTAATTTTTTTTCCAAAAATGTATTGCTAGTAATAGTTTTTTCCTTCAAAAATGTATTGCTGGTAATATTTATTCTCTTCACAAATGTATTGCTGGTATTGAACCCTATATTTACACTTTCATAATGTTTTGACCCCAGTTTAGGAGTTAACTATTTGCCCATAGGTGTGTCCCTAACAGGTGCTACCACCCGTGTCAGGGTGGACCTTGGAACACCAGCAATTAAGAGGTGGTTCCACGAACCTCAAAACCTCCTGGTCAGTGGCCTTGCTGTTGGGCGTAGTTTATTAGTTTATCGTCTTACGAGGAAGCGGATGTAGTTTATCGTCGTACCCAGGTCGGCTTCATAGTCCCGTTGTCAGGGATTCTACTGTATTTGTAAAGAGAGTAGCGTTAATTCTCAATGGCAAAATAGTTTAGAACAACAAACAGAAAAGGAAATGAGGCGACATTAAGTGTTAGTCGCTTGATGGGGTAAAAAGAAAAGTTTGAGAATTAAAAGAGAAAGAAAAGGAAAAATGCTTTTCATCGCTTTCTTTCGAAACTAAATCGCTGTTTATTGACGAAAGATTTTTAAAATCATCAGAACTGATTTTTAAAAATTTTAAAGCAATAATTTGTAAAAAGTAATTTTTTTAATTGTAATTCAAAAGGAAAATATTTTTTAAATTTAAAAATGTAAAAAAAAATAAAAATTAAAAATTTCTTTTATTCATATTTTAAAAATGTGATTCTCATGATTTTAAAAATCAGAAAACTCCTGTGATGAATGATGGCGGGCTGTGATTTCAAACAAGAAGGCAATTATGCCGGTCTTTCAAGATGTCCATAGAAGATTGTCGGCAGTGTAATTAATAATAAAAATATGAAGATAATAATAATAGTAATAATAATAATAATAATAATAATAATAATAATAATAATAATAACAATTGTAGAGTTTCATTGGCTGAAATCTTAAATTAACTTCCGCTTTCATTTCCGGTATTCATTTCCGTTCTTCATTTTGGTAATGTGAATGTTTTTCTAATCCCAATAAAATTCCTTTATTAGATTTTATTTTTTAATAGCTTTCTTCTTATTCTTATTTATTTTCTATTTGTAGTAACGAGACATCCAGTCATGTGTTGACAATGAATTAGAAAATCAGAAAAGTAGTGTTGCTAACTGTTGTTAACTGGGGCAAGAAATGGCCTGTTAATTTTAACGACCCCAAAACTAAACTGGTCTCTTTTAATCATCTCAGAGAATCCTTTTTGCCTTTCATCAGTATGGCTGATGCTAACCTTCAGAAGAGTGACTCATTGCGCCTAAATCGGTGACATGAAATGGAAAGTGTATACATGTATACCTCACCCTGCATCGTTAATTGGTTCCAGAGGTCACAACTTAGGTCGAAAAACGACTTAATTCGAAATAACCACACTATAAACCACAAATAAGCACTCCACATTGCATATTACAGAAACTCTAAGAACTTTTGTTTGATCACTTGGGGGGGGGGGTCTTCCTTTCTTAAAATGCATGTCTAGATATTGGTTGCGCCGTTCTTTTATATATTTCTTTTATTTATGCATATGTGTGTGTGTGTATATCTACTTGGTTATTGGTGCCAGAGGTCACGGCTTAATTCGAAATAACCACGCCATAAACCACAAATAAGCACTCCACATTGCATATTACAGTATTTATGATATGTACGTAATGCATTCTGAATAAAATAATTAATTTCCATCTTATCTTCCAGCAATATAGCCTTACGCTTAGCATTAGCACTTGCACTGGGATTTTCTTCAGAGTCATGGGCAAAAATGTATTCTAAATCACAATTGAAATGTAACTGAAAGAACATCAACGGCGGAGCACAGATGTAAACAAGTCTGAATTCAAAACCGGTGATGGAGCGGAAAACAACGCACGAATGTCGTCTGTCGGTAGGAATTTGAAATAAGAACATCTGCTGAACATACTTTATTATTCTAATTTGTTGTTTTTGATGATTTTACGATTTTATATATATATATATATATATATATATATATATATATATATATATATATATGTATATATATATATATATATTAAGACATATATTAAGACATTTTTATGTTTATACATTCTTTTTAATTTTTTTTATATATGTATAAACATAAAAATGTCTTAAAATAATTGTCGGATTTTGTCCAATTCATAATATATATATATATATATATATATATATATATATATATATATATATATATATATATATGTATGTGTGTGTGTGTGTGTGTGTGTGTGTGTGTGTGTAGTATATATATTATGATTGAATTTATTTAAATATGATTTTATATGTGTTTATTGTTATTTTAGTGTTTTGACATTTCTAATATTTTTAACGGTCGACGTAAACTCGAGTAAAACGACCGAAGTCGGGTTTTATTTTTCTATATAATATTTAAGGAAAAATGACGTATCTTCGAAAATGACGTAACTCGAAACGCCTTAAGCCAAGGTATCACTGTATTGAATCAATTGCTAGGTCTGGTGTTAGAAAAGATAGTCCACAATGTCGCGCTGGACAACTTTTCTCGCCAGAATGTATCTTACACACTTATATGTCCACCATTCATCCCACCCCTAAATATTGATGTCACATTTGGTTTGGTGCTTCTGCTATGTATTTAGAGATTCTTGAGACAATCCAAAGAAGAATCTGGTGCTGACTTCTGCATATCGGCTTCAGTCACTTTTTAAGTTATGTGACAGAAGGTTAGTTCTCGTCGTAGATCTTAACAACCATAGTCATTTTTTTCCTTATTAGGTCTTCTTAAAGGTTAGTTCTCGTCGTAGATCTTAGCAACCATAGTCATTTTTTCCTTATTAGGTCTTCTTAAAGGTTAGTTCTTGTCGTAGATCTTAACAACCATAGTCATTTTTTTTCTTATTAGGTCTTCTTAAAGGAAGCACTTTACTACTTCTCTTCAGCATGCTCGAATTGCTAGCATCGCTAAAACTTATTTGTCTATATTTCTGAGATGAGGTATTGTAATTCTTTACATTATCTACATTCTTCGGACTCTTGTCCTCATCTTTGCTGCCATATTCACGACGTTTCGGCCTTTTGTACCCTTAGACCTTCTTCAGGAACTGTCTATATTTCTGAGATGGGGCATTGTAATTATATACACAATTCACATTATTCGGACTGTTGTCCTCATCGTTGTTGCCATATTCACGACGTTTCGGCCTTTTGGACGCTCCGACCTTCTTCAGGATCTGTTTATATTTCTGAAATGAGGGATTGTAATTATTTACGCTATTTACATCTTTCGGACTCTTGTCCTCATCCTTGTTGTCATATTCGTGACGTTTCGGCCTTTTGGACGCCCCGACCTTCTTCAGGATCTGTCTATATTTCTGAGATGAAGTATTGTAATTATTTACATTATTTACATTGTTCGGACCGTTGTCCTCATCTTTGTTTCCATATTCACGACGTTTCGGCCGTTGTACATCCCGGACTGCTTCGGGTGACGAAATAAAGGGTTCAGTTTGAAATTCCATTCACCTAAAGAAGGCCGGTGCGTACAACGGCCGAAATGTTGTGAATATGGCAAAAAAGATTAGGACAACAGTAAAGAGTGTAAATATTCGTTAATCTTGTCTTTATTAACGAACATTTATCCATTTGTAGGATTTAATGCGAATAAGTGAAACGGAGAAAAATGAAACCGTGTGCAAGAGAAACAACTGTAGTTAAACCAGATAACAACAGATTGGAGGTCATTTTTTCCCATTAGCTGCCAATTTGACCTTATCGAACCGGTCGGATTTACTATTAAGGCAGGAGTAGATAGTCGTGTCATCAGCATAGATATCAAGCTGAGAACAAAGGATATCAGGAAGATCGTTGATGAAAATTAGGAACAGGTCCAAGGATAGAGCACTGGGGTGGGGAGACACCTACATTAATGCAAAAAGATCTCGAGGAGTGGCCGTTCAAAACACCTTTCGTTTAACGATTTGATAAGAAAGACTGAATCAGTTCAAAAATTCGTCTAGAAGTATCATAACCTTTCAACTTGTGAAAGCCAGAATCCCAAAACTGTCAAAGATTCCTTCGTGAGGTCCAAAGCAATAGACGGAGCTTCTCCATTTTTATCTAAAGCTTGATTTGTTTTTAAGCATATGAATCCAAGCCATGCGGGAGGGCCACTAGCACGCAACGGGTTACAAAGAGTAAAATTAAGAGTAAAGAGGGGGGTGTTTGTGGGAAGGATAAAGAGAAGGACGGGGATTAAGATCAAGGCATCAGAAGATGTCGATTGACATTACATTTGAAGATTACAACTATCAGGGAAGCAAGTAAGAGGAAGGGCATTCCACTGTTGGGAAGTGTGAGAGAAGAAGCTGTTGGAGTAGAAGAGACGGTTACATTTAACTGTTTCGTCAGTGAAAGGGTGGGACCGAGATGCACACTTAAATTCCTGCAGATGTGGTACCAATGAACGTAGCTCCTTAGAGCAATTGCCATGAAAATATTTGTAGAAAAGACAGAGGGAAGCCACATCCCGTATGTGAGAAAGAACTGGAGTCGAGATGCCAGATCAGGACCTATTACATTGCATACCCGTCACAGTATTTTGTTCTGTACCTCGAGATGAATAGCAGGGGCACCAGAACATATATGGTAACAATATCCAATGCATGGACGAATGGAGATTTGTAGATTTGAAGAATGTACTCAGACGAGAAAAACCTGGCGAGACACAGAGAACCATCTTTGAATAGGAATACATTTCTTATGTTTGAATTTTCATTGTGTATGTATTTTTTATAATAAAAATTGATAGATTTGAAATTGATAAATTTTTAAATCTTGAGGTGACTTGTTAGCCAGGCAGTATAATATTCAACCTTATATTCTGTAGAACAAATAAAAGCATGATAATGCCCTTGTGTGGGTCGCAGACTATGGGTGTGGCTGATTAGAAAACAGGTGGCTAATGAAAACTGATAAACACGAGATAAAATAATATCTTTCTATTTAGATCAGAGTCTGAAAGAGAGACCCTGATAAGCCTGTTACGCTGAGTTCATTTTTTAAATCTATGTGTTGAAAAAAATAGAGTTGCAATATTTTATTTCAGTCGATCTCTCTGCTGACCTCGCTCTCACTTGGGGAGAGACTGGCTTGTATCATTCAATACCTCCAAACGGAAAAGCTAGGGACGCTTCAACAGCTACCGAACAGGCACTACATTTTCTCCACTCCTGTTGAACGATTGTACTCTCAATGAGGTGCCATGCCTCGAACATCGATTGGGACTAAAGCTCACTCCAGACCCCAAATGAAATTCGTATCATCGCTAGAGATGGTGGAAGAATGGTCAGTTACTTGTAACGCTTCAGACTTTTTCTTCTATGCTTCATATTTGCAAGAGTCAGATTAGACCCAAAATGGACTATTAGTGGGCAGGGGTTGATACGGTCCATTATATCACTCCAGAAAGTCTCTGATTCTTTTTGCCATCCTCTTTACAAGAATCAGATTTGACCAAATATGAAGTATTGCTACCATATCTGAGCTGTAGTTTTTACGGTTCATTCTATCACTTCAGAAAGTACCTGACTCTTTCTTTCGTGATTTTATCTTTGCAAGAATCATATTAGACCCCAAACTGATTATTGGTGCTATATCTGGACTGGAGCTGTTACGGCCCATTCTATCACTTCAGAAAGTACCTGACTTTCTTTCATGATTTTATCTTTGCAAGAATCATATTAGACCCCAAACTGATTATTGGTGCTATATCTGGACTGGAGCTGTTACGGCCCATTCTATCACTTCAGAAAGTACCTGACTTTCTTTCATGATTTTATCTTTGCAAGAATCATATTAGACCCCAAACTGATTATTGGTGCTATATCTGGACTGGAGCTGTTACGGCCCATTCTATCACTTCAGAAAGTACCTGACTTTCTTTCATGATTTTATCTTTGCAAGAATCATATTAGACCCCAAACTGATTATTGGTGCTATATCTGGACTGGAGCTGTTACGGCCCATTCTATCACTTCAGAAAGTACCTGACTTTCTTTCATGATTTTATCTTTGCAAGAATCATATTAGACCCCAAACTGATTATTGGTGCTATATCTGGACTGGAGCTGTTACGGCCCATTCTATCACTTCAGAAAGTACCTGACTCTTTCTTTCGTGATTTTATCTTTGCAAGAATCATATTAGACCCCAAACTGATTATTGGTGCTATATCTGGACTGGAGCTGTTACGGCCCATTCTATCACTTCAGAAAGTACCTGACTTTCTTTCATGATTTTATCTTTGCAAGAATCATATTAGACCCCAAACTGATTATTGGTGCTATATCTGGACTGGAGCTGTTACGGCCCATTCTATCACTTCAGAAAGTACCTGACTTTCTTTCATGATTTTATCTTTGCAAGAATCATATTAGACCCCAAACTGATTATTGGTGCTATATCTGGACTGGAGCTGTTACGGCCCATTCTATCACTTCAGAAAGTACCTGACTTTCTTTCATGATTTTATCTTTGCAAGAATCATATTAGACCCCAAACTGATTATTGGTGCTATATCTGGACTGGAGCTGTTACGGCCCATTCTATCACTTCAGAAAGTACCTGACTCTTTCTTTCGTGATTTTATCTTTGCAAGAATCATATTAGACCCCAAACTGATTATTGGTGCTATATCTGGACTGGAGCTGTTACGGCCCATTCTATCACTTCAGAAAGTACCTGACTTTCTTTCATGATTTTATCTTTGCAAGAATCATATTAGACCCCAAACTGATTATTGGTGCTATATCTGGACTGGAGCTGTTACGGCCCATTCTATCACTTCAGAAAGTACCTGACTTTCTTCCATGATTTTATCTTTGCAAGAATCATATTAGACCCCAAACTGATTATTGGTGCTATATCTGGACTGGAGCTGTTACGGCCCATTCTATCACTTCAGAAAGTACCTGACTTTCTTTCATGATTTTATCTTTGCAAGAATCATATTAGACCCCAAACTGATTATTGGTGCTATATCTGGACTGGAGCTGTTACGGCCCATTCTATCACTTCAGAAAGTACCTGACTTTCTTTCATGATTTTATCTTTGCAAGAATCATATTAGACCCCAAACTGATTATTGGTGCTATATCTGGACTGGAGCTGTTACGGCCCATTCTATCACTTCAGAAAGTACCTGACTTTCTTTCATGATTTTATCTTTGCAAGAATCATATTAGACCCCAAACTGATTATTGGTGCTATATCTGGACAGGAGCTGTTACGGCCCATTCTATCACTTCAGAAAGTACCTGACTTTCTTTCATGATTTTATCTTTGCAAGAATCATATTAGACCCCAAACTGATTATTGGTGCTATATCTGGACAGGAGCTGTTACGGCCCATTCTATCACTTCAGAAAGTACCTGACTTTCTTTCATGATTTTATCTTTGCAAGAATCATATTAGACCCCAAACTGATTATTGGTGCTATATCTGGACAGGAGCTGTTACGGCCCATTCTATCACTTCAGAAAGTACCTGACTTTCTTTCATGATTTTATCTTTGCAAGAATCATATTAGACCCCAAACTGATTATTGGTGCTATATCTGGACAGGAGCTGTTACGGCCCATTCTATCACTTCAGAAAGTACCTGACTTTCTTTCATGATTTTATCTTTGCAAGAATCATATTAGACCCCAAACTCATTATTGGTGCTATATCTGGACTGGAGCTGTTACGGCCCATTCTATCACTTCAGAAAGTACCTGACTTTCTTTCATGATTTTATCTTTGCAAGAATCATATTAGACCCCAAACTGATTATTGGTGCTATATCTGGACAGGAGCTGTTACGGCCCATTCTATCACTTCAGAAAGTACCTGACTTTCTTTCATGATTTTATCTTTGCAAGAATCATATTAGACCCCAAACTGATTATTGGTGCTATATCTGGACAGGAGCTGTTACGGCCCATTCTATCACTTCAGAAAGTACCTGACTTTCTTTCATGATTTTATCTTTGCAAGAATCATATTAGACCCCAAACTGATTATTGGTGCTATATCTGGACTGGAGCTGTTACGGCCCATTCTATCACTTCAGAAAGTACCTGACTTTCTTTCATGATTTTATCTTTGCAAGAATCATATTAGACCCCAAACTGATTATTGGTGCTATATCTGGACTGGAGCTGTTACGGCCCATTCTATCACTTCAGAAAGTACCTGACTTTCTTTCATGATTTTATCTTTGCAAGAATCATATTAGACCCCAAACTGATTATTGGTGCTATATCTGGACTGGAGCTGTTACGGCCCATTCTATCACTTCAGAAAGTACCTGACTTTCTTTCATGATTTTATCTTTGCAAGAATCATATTAGACCCCAAACTGATTATTGGTGCTATATCTGGACAGGAGCTGTTACGGCCCATTCTATCACTTCAGAAAGTACCTGACTTTCTTTCATGATTTTATCTTTGCAAGAATCATATTAGACCCCAAACTGATTATTGGTGCTATATCTGGACAGGAGCTGTTACGGCCCATTCTATCACTTCAGAAAGTACCTGACTTTCTTTCATGATTTTATCTTTGCAAGAATCATATTAGACCCCAAACTGATTATTGGTGCTATATCTGGACAGGAGCTGTTACGGCCCATTCTATCACTTCAGAAAGTACCTGACTTTCTTTCATGATTTTATCTTTGCAAGAATCATATTAGACCCCAAACTGATTATTGGTGCTATATCTGGACTGGAGCTGTTACGGCCCATTCTATCACTTCAGAAAGTACCTGACTTTCTTTCATGATTTTATCTTTGCAAGAATCATATTAGACCCCAAACTGATTATTGGTGCTATATCTGGACTGGAGCTGTTACGGCCCATTCTATCACTTCAGAAAGTACCTGACTTTCTTTCATGATTTTATCTTTGCAAGAATCATATTAGACCCCAAACTGATTATTGGTGCTATATCTGGACTGGAGCTGTTACGGCCCATTCTATCACTTCAGAAAGTACCTGACTTTCTTTCATGATTTTATCTTTGCAAGAATCATATTAGACCCCAAACTGATTATTGGTGCTATATCTGGACAGGAGCTGTTACGGCCCATTCTATCACTTCAGAAAGTACCTGACTTTCTTTCATGATTTTATCTTTGCAAGAATCATATTAGACCCCAAACTGATTATTGGTGCTATATCTGGACAGGAGCTGTTACGGCCCATTCTATCACTTCAGAAAGTACCTGACTTTCTTTCATGATTTTATCTTTGCAAGAATCATATTAGACCCCAAACTGATTATTGGTGCTATATCTGGACTGGAGCTGTTACGGCCCATTCTATCACTTCAGAAAGTACCTGACTTTCTTTCATGATTTTATCTTTGCAAGAATCATATTAGACCCCAAACTGATTATTGGTGCTATATCTGGACTGGAGCTGTTACGGCCCATTCTATCACTTCAGAAAGTACCTGACTTTCTTTCATGATTTTATCTTTGCAAGAATCATATTAGACCCCAAACTGATTATTGGTGCTATATCTGGACTGGAGCTGTTACGGCCCATTCTATCACTTCAGAAAGTACCTGACTCTTTCTTTCATGATTTTATCTTTGCAAGAATCATATTAGACCCCAAACTGATTATTGGTGCTATATCTGGACTGGAGCTGTTACGGCCCATTCTATCTCTTCAGAAAGTACCTGACTCTTTCTTTCATGATTTTATCTTTGCAAGAATCATATTAGACCCCAAACTGATTATTGGTGCTATATCTGGACTGGAGCTGTTACGGCCCATTCTATCACTTCAGAAAGTACCTGACTCTTTCTTTCATGATTTTATCTTTGCAAGAATCATATTAGACCCCAAACTGATTATTGGTGCTATATCTGGACTGGAGCTGTTACGGCCCATTCTATCACTTCAGAAAGTACCTGACTCTTTCTTTCATGATTTTATCTTTGCAAGAATCATATTAGACCCCAAACTGATTATTGGTGCTATATCTGGACTGGAGCTGTTACGGCCCATTCTATCACTTCAGAAAGTACCTGACTTTCTTTCATGATTTTATCTTTGCAAGAATCATATTAGACCCCAAACTGATTATTGGTGCTATATCTGGACAGGAGCTGTTACGGCCCATTCTATCACTTCAGAAAGTACCTGACTTTCTTTCATGATTTTATCTTTGCAAGAATCATATTAGACCCCAAACTGATTATTGGTGCTATATCTGGACTGGAGCTGTTACGGCCCATTCTATCACTTCAGAAAGTACCTGACTTTCTTTCATGATTTTATCTTTGCAAGAATCATATTAGACCCCAAACTGATTATTGGTGCTATATCTGGACTGGAGCTGTTACGGCCCATTCTATCACTTCAGAAAGTACCTGACTTTCTTTCATGATTTTATCTTTGCAAGAATCATATTAGACCCCAAACTGATTATTGGTGCTATATCTGGACTGGAGCTGTTACGGCCCATTCTATCCCTTCAGAAAGTACCTGACTTTCTTTCATGATTTTATCTTTGCAAGAATCATATTAGACCCCAAACTGATTATTGGTGCTATATCTGGACTGGAGCTGTTACGGCCCATTCTATCACTTCAGAAAGTACCTGACTTTCTTTCATGATTTTATCTTTGCAAGAATCATATTAGACCCCAAACTGATTATTGGTGCTATATCTGGACAGGAGCTGTTACGGCCCATTCTATCACTTCAGAAAGTACCTGACTCTTTCTTTCATGATTTTATCTTTGCAAGAATCATATTAGACCCCAAACTGATTATTGGTGCTATATCTGGACTGGAGCTGTTACGGCCCATTCTATCACTTCAGAAAGTACCTGACTTTCTTTCATGATTTTATCTTTGCAAGAATCATATTAGACCCCAAACTGATTATTGGTGCTATATCTGGACTGGAGCTGTTACGGCCCATTCTATCACTCCAGAAAGTATCTGACTCTTTCTGCTATGATTTATGTTTACAAGAGTCAGATTAGGCCCAAAATGGAATATTGCTACCATATCTGGGCTGGAGCTGAACAACTCTCAGTTTTCAGCTTTGAAGCTCCTTTGTCGGCGTTGAATTCTTTCCGCTATGCAACTCCTTTCCTCGCAGACGAAAAGTTGTTATCACCTCTCGCTGCTTTATTGCTATAACAAATGTGCAGACGAGAAACATACCATATTTCCCCCAGTTCAGACGTTCAGAGTTAAGACTCGCCATAACATGAACACAGCTTCAAATCAGCGTTATTCCTTGGCTATATATATATATATATATATATATATATATATACAAGTGAACATAGAAGACAACGCCTAGAGGCGACAGTCTGTTTCATGCTAGATGCAATCGTCTGGCCACTACTTTGGGATCTATCTATATATATATATATATATATATATATATATATATATATATATATCACAAATTCATAAGTTTCGAGCCATGTATTGGGTGAAATATAATATATAAAAAGTCTTTTCGTATGTATTTATCTAAGTGTGCCCGTATCTATCTATCTATCTATCTATCTGGCCAGACGATTGCATCTAGCATGAAACAGACTGTCGCCTCTAAGTGTTGACTTCTATGTTCACTTTTATATTTACACACGCTCTATCTCTGATATTGAGCACTTTTATCCCATAAATATACCACACTTTAAGACTATATTTCTTCATATATATATATATATGTGTGTGTGTGTGTGTGTGTGTGTGTGTGTGTGTGTGTGTGTGTGTGTGTGTTTGTGTGTGTTAAAATCAGTAATACGAAACACTTTCGGTTGCGCCCTTGATATAAATTTATTAGTGCGCCATTCGTTTTCGTGCGGAGAGTTGATTTATTATTTTGTGGGATATAGGGTGTGGCCTTTCAGCTGATCAACTTCTATCACACTTACTATTTATACAAGTCCTGAACATATTATCATTCCGGGTTGATTACTGTTCTGATTTTTGTGGGGATTTTTATCGTCGATTGTGAAAGTGTGTCGATGTAAGATGACAGTGAAAAATCTCTGGTGAGTTAAGCTCTTAAATACTTGAAAAGTTTTCCGTTTTTTTTTCAAGTACTAAAACCAAAAGTACTTAGTTCTTCCTTGTCAAAAAAAAATGTCATAGACTAATCCTTTGGCGTAAATTAAAATGAGTCGTGATGACCGGAAGTCAACGAGCGAAACTATTGAAAATGTATCAAAATTATTTTCGAATTTCAGAGAAATTCATAATAAACACTCTATGTTCTTTTATGGTTAAATAATGCTCTACGCGTGATCTTCCGGTGATCCGAGCTCTTGTTTTTAGATAGATAGATAGATAGATAGATAGATAGATAGATAGATAGATAGATAGATGTGACCAGACTGTGATAGATAGATAGATAGATAGATAGATAGATAGATAGATAGATAGATAGATAGATAGATGTGACCAGACTGTGATAGATAGATAGATAGATAGATAGATAGATAGATAGATAGATAGATAGATAGATAGATAGATAGATGTGAACAGACTGTGATAGATAGATAGATAGATAGATAGATAGATAGATAGATAGATAGATAGATGTGGACAGACTGTGATAGATAGATAGATAGATAGATGGGAACAGACTGTGATAGATAGATAGATAGATAGATAGATAGATAGATAGATAGATAGATAGATAGATAGATAGATGTGAACAGACTGTGATAGATAGATAGATAGATAGATAGATGTGAACAGACTGTGATAGATAGATAGATAGATAGATAGATAGATAGATAGATAGATAGATGTGAACAGACTGTAATAGATAGATAGATATGAACAGACTGTGATAGATAGATAGATAGATAGATGTGAACAGACTGTAATAGATAGATAGATGTGAACAGACTGTGATATATATATATATATATATATATATATATATATATATATATATATATAGATAGATAGATAGATAGATAGATAGATGTGAACAGACTGTGATAGATAGATAGATAGATAGATAGATAGATAGATCCCAGAGTAGAGTAATGGTCAACGAACTATTGTAAGAGGTCATTGATACTGTAGTGAATTCTCTCGTTGCTTAGAGCTTCATACTTATAAAGTTGTGATAGATTTTTTTTCTTCATAATTTCACCCAAACCAAGGCGGGAATACCACTAGTATGCAGGGGGTACAGAGCGTGAAGATGAGAGAAAAGACTGGGTATGGGGGGCGAGGAAAGGATAAATTCTGAACGGTATTCAATAAAATATAAGATGGCGATTGACATTGCATTTAAATTTTTGAAGAGTGTAATTTTCAAGGAAGCAAAGAAACTGAATGAAGTTCCACAGGCAGGAAGTGCGAGAAAAGAAACTGTTGAAGTAGAAGTGGTGGTTACATTTAACTAATTCAGCAGTTAAAGGGTGGGACCCAGATGCCAATCTAGTAGCACACTTAAACTCATGCAGTCCAGGCACCAGGGAATAAAGCATGTCAGAGCAGTTGCCATGAAAATATTTTTAGAAAAGACAGAGGGAAGCCAGGTCACATCAGTGAAAAAGTGATTGAAGTCGAGATGCCAAGTCAGGATTGATTATATTGCAGATCTTTCTTTGGATTTCGTCAAGAACCCTGAGACCAGTAGCAGGAGCACCAGACCAGATATGGCAACAGTATTCAATACAAAAACAAATTGTAGATTTGTAAACGTGCAAGATGGACTCTGATGAGAAAAACCTTCTGGCACGACACAGTGACACAAATTTCTTTGCAGTAGATGCAGCTACTGATTTGATGTAGTCGCTCCACTTCAAGTCAGTTGAAAACGTGAAGCGAAGAAGGTGTTTCTCTCCAGGAGTCAAGTATCAGCCATGCTGATGGCGGACAGGAAAATTTCTCTATGATGGTTTCATGAGAGTAGTTTCGTTTTGGGGGCATTAAAATTTACAAGCCATTTCTTGCCCCAGTTAACCACAGATTGGAGGTCCTTTTCAAGAGCAGCGGCCAGGTTAATTTTGTCACCTCTGTCGGATTTGCTATAGAGACAGGAATAAATGGTGTCACCAGCATAAATGCCTACTTGGAAATTGATGACATCAGGAAGATCATTGATGGGAGATGATCTTCGTAGGACGGCGTAGGACCCAGGATAGAGCCTTGGGGGGAGAGGGCACCTGCCTTCGGGCGAAAGGATATGGAAGCGAGACCGTTCAAAACGATCTTCATTTCACGATTTGATAGGAACAGTTGGATTCAATCAAACAATCGTGCAGTATTACCGTAGCCCTGGTGCAGTATTACCGTAGCCCTGGAGCTTACGTAGAAGACCAGCGTGTCAAACCCTGTCAAACGCCATCGAGATCTCTAGAGCCACAGCTCAAGCTTCGCCGTTATTATCAAGAGCTGGTTATGGTTATACATAATTAAGTAATGGCAGGAGGCACGGTGGAGTAATGGATAGCGGCTCGGATTGAGAAATCGGAGAGCCGAGTTCGAATTACATTCGTTTACGTGTGAATCCTCTTCTTCTCCCTCCAGCTATGGGTAAATAACAGGACAGACTGGGTTCTATAGCCTTGGATGGCAATTGGTCTAGGAGAAGGACAACTCTGAATTCAAACTCGGAGTGGAGCCCCTTTGTGCTACCTTCCGGCAACTCCTGCAGCTGCGTTGGTATCAAACTGTATTGGTTTATCCTCTCCTTTGGACTCTGCTAGTAAGGCCGAGAGGGGGAACTAGACGTCTCGGCAGCCCTAGTTCTCCATACATCCCGCCCAGTCTTGTAGCGCACTTACGCTACTCCATCGTCTTCCGAGACGGACGGATGCTGATGACGGAATGGCCGTTAGCACATCAGCGGTAAACCTGGCAAAACGGAATCCACATTGTTTGTCAGAGAGTAGGTCGTGCTTAACTACTTCAGTATTGATTAAAGCCTCGAATACTTTGCCGAAAAGTGATAGGAGACTAATAGAGCGATAGTTAGAGGGGTCAGAATGATCTCCAGATTGCTTTGAAACAAGAACTACAGAGGAGGACTTTCAGCAAGCAGGAAGCAGCGAGGTAATAGTTGTAGAGTTTAGAGAGAACTGGAGCCAACTCGGGGGCGCATTTCTTTAAGACGACGGCTGGGATCCCGTCACCTCTGTTTGCCTTATTGGAGTCTAATTTAGAAATAATGTCCTGACCACTGACGCTTATTGTTCAGTAGAGGCTCAGTTCTAGGGGGAAATCGGGTCTGGGTACTCCAAATGAGGCGAGTGCTGAGCTGGAAGAAAATTTCCGAACAAAGCACTCAACCTTATCTGCTGTAGATGACAGAACTTCGAATTGATTGAATAAAGAAGGCATACATATATTTTTTTTTAAATCAGATAGTTTGAACAAAAGAGTTTCACCCTTGTAACAAATTAATTGAAACAAAACGAATAATTCCGTTATTATTTACTTTTTCTTGTATTTTTCCAATGAAACATGACCCACTGCATATGTTAGTACTTCGTATGCCCCTCCACGAAGTCGTTCCTTGCAGATTGACCACAGATTCTCGATTGGATTTAAACAGAGTTTCCGGGTCAGTCTATAGTACTTTGATTTGCTCACTGATAAGGCTTACCACTGTGTTCGTGCAACGTTACAATTTTTATACGCTTCCTTGGAGTAACGTCCATCGCAGACAATGGATGTAGGACAACTAATCGACAATCGAGACAATAGTGTCTGGGCGTGATGAAAATCTGATGCAATCACGGATGACGCAATATTTTTCAAGGCTAAACAAATTTCAACACGCACCCACTGCAAATGGCCTAATCTGAGAAAAAAATGGAAATCGATTACACCCTGTCACTCCAGTGGGTCTAAATTTGACCGTATGGTGAAAGTAAGGAAACTAAAGCGGTTGTCTCAATTAATTTGCACAAGGATGGATGTATGCGTAAAATTAGATGGTTACAGTGAAAATTATGTTAATCTAAGTAATTATTTTGTGATCAAATTCCTCGAGCTTTTGGGAAATTCCACGCTTAATCCTATCACAGTTTCGTGAAGATCCGGCTGCGAAAAGAAATTGACATTTATAACTGGATTTTCCGGCCACGTGGCGGCACAGTAGAATAATGGATAGCGGCCCGGATTGAGAAATCGGAAATTCAAGTTCGAATACCAGTCGAGTTCGTTACATCCACTGAGATGCAAATATACTCTTGGGACAGGTATGAATACAATGCACCTCTTTTGCCTCCCCCAGCTATGGATAAATAGCAGCAAATACTGGGTTGCAACGGATCTAGCATAACTGGAAGGACAACTGAATTCAAAACCTGAGCGGTCGGCGGCTAAACGCCCCCCTCCAAGCAATACGAAAAGCTGTTAAAGGGTAGAGAAACTCTTTATAGTCAACGGACATTCACCCCAAACTATGGGTTAGATATTCAACCGTGGCGAGTGCGTGTACACCCCTGAAGACATGGTCAGTTGAGTGGTTCCTCCAACAGGTGTTTGGATTTGGATTTCCAGCCGTGAGGACTCTTCGACCTGAAGGGTACAAACCCAATTATGACTTGCAAAATTTTGAAAAGAGAAGGTATTTTTAAAATAATGATAACATTTTATTTCGGTGTAATGAGATGACTAAAACACCAAGTTATTCCAATATAGTACAAAATGCGTCACAAGAAAACTTTTACCATTCTCTATTTATGCACCTTTTTTTTCTCGAGAACTGACAGCAAAAATGTTAAAGAATAGTTATTTATTAGATTATTTATTAACAAGAATAATTTTATATTTGCAGAATTGAATGGCACCCAGAATATAGATCAAATATGGATTGGAATCCGACAGAGTGATAGGATGAAGGACTAATAGGAAACGTTTAGAAATCTAAACATATTTCGCTTTAATTAAAGCTTCACCAGAGAATGAAATATGGAAGAGAAAAAGTAAATTCTGCTATTTTTAATTTTTGTGTTTTCCATTGGTTAAGCCGACCTCTCGTGCATCTGCCTTGTCAAGCAGCGTTCGTGTGTATAATTCATGCGTGTATGTGTAGTGTATCATAATTCTAATCTGATGACGTAATTCAGATGATAATGTATATTCGTTTCTTTCTTTCTCTCATTCTCTCTCTCCTTCCCTTCTCTCTCTCTCTCTCTCTCTCTCTCCCTGTAGTAGTAGTAGTAGTAGCAGGAATTTTTATTCATTTTGGGGGGTTGTTCACGTGTCGATTTATGGTCGTTTTGTTGTGGGGGTGAAAGATTTGCAAGATAATGAAAATATGTGCAATATTTATTATTTACAATAGACTAAAGAAAAACAGTGAAAACATTTTTTTTTTATTCATGAATAAATGCCTGTGAACAATAGAATAAAAATAAATAAATAAACACAATGAAGATTTACAGTAATTAGAAAGTATTTTTTAAAATTCTCCGGACACTTCTTTCATCTCGACTCCAGTCGCTTTCTCACCGACGTAATATGGCTTCCCTCTGTCTTTTCTATAAATATTTTCATGGCATCTTCTCTGACAAGCTATTTTCACTGTTGCTCCGACTGCATGAATTTAAGCGTGTTACCAGGTTGGCATCTCGGACCAACACTTTTACTGTCAAAACAATTAAACGTAACCACCTCTTCTACTCCAACAGCTTCTTCTCTCGCACTTCCCGACAGTGAAACTCCCTTCCTCTTACCTGCTACCCTATAATATTCAAAAATTTAAATTTAATGTCAATCGATATCTTCTGTTGCCTTGATCCCTGTTCTTCTTTTTATCCTCTAACGTTCTTCTTTTTTATCCTTTCCTCACCCTCCCCATGCCAAGTTTTTTTTCCTTAATTACACTCTCTGTAGCCCCTTGCGTACTAGGGGAATTCCTGCCTTGCTTGGGGTTTTTAAATGCTTAAAAAACACTAAAATAAAAAGCAGCTAAATTTATACATTTTTTTCTCGAGAATGACAGAAAAAAAACTTCAATACTATTTTTGAGATTGTTTATTTATAAGAACAGTTTGGCAAAGTTTTACAAACGTACCCGCAAAAAAATGGGAGTATACGGTACCAGCGATGTCAAGAGAGAAGCCATCCTCTGGACACTTATTGCCCAACCCAGGTCTTATAGGCGAAGTTGCATTCATCCGGACGCCATAATATTTTATTACTTTTCTTTTGTCAAAATCCATAACACCGTAATATTAAATGTAAATGACGGAGACTTATAACATAAGGTACGCTAATCTAGACTCTTCAGATGAAAAATTTAAATCCATTACTAAGATGACTACATCCTACTGGCGGATATGATTTTACAGTTTTCCTCAAGCACAAACAAATATAGTCGTCATATTTTTTATCCTAAATAGAATTAGCCGAACCATTTCTAGAAGTTTCCTTTTAGATTCACGACACTTTCAGTAGTTTATAAATAGTATGGTCATAATGAGAACTGTTGTGAAACTGGAAACAAAAGCGAATAATGTCATTTCCTGATATTAATTTTGGAGTGAAGAAAGCTTAGGAGAGTGTGACGCGGTTAAAATGCAATGTAATCGGAGGCACGCGTGCAAATTGTATTTAGAATAATGTCTGCATTATTCCGAAATGTAATCTCGGGGTCAAAGACCCCATTCATGAAGAATTTTCAAAAAAGAATACTACTTTGCCTGGCCCTGCACATGTGTTCTTTTTAAAAATAAAAATGTGTATATATATATATATATGAAAACATAAAAATGTCTTAAAATAATTGTCGGACTTTGTCCATTTCATAATGTGTGACGTCAATTGTTTACATTTGGATACGATTTGAACAGATATGGATGTACGTGAGAAAATCATGGAAGATTGAAGTTTAAAAACAGTAAAATCGACTTTGCTAATTGAACAATTCTCCGTGGCTCGATCGGTTAAGGAACGTCAGAATAAATGACGTTTCCGTATAGGATACAGGTTCGATTCCTGTTGGACGACGAATGCTTTAGATGACAATTTCTCGGACATTCAGGCCGGTAAATGTTGTTTAAAACTGTTTATTATAAACAGAGTATTTACTTAAATATTAAATATAAAAAGAATGTATAAAATGTCTTAAAAATATATATATATATATACAGGTAAAAGACAATAGGAAAACTGTATTATTAGCCGACTCGTTTCGTCCAATGTAGATTTTTTCAAGGCAAAAACGAAATGAATTTATTTTTTGCCTTCAAAAAGACCACATTACACGAAACGCGTTGGTTAATAATACAGTTTTCCTATTGTCTTTTACCTTTATTTTTATATATATATATATATATATATATATATATATATATATATATATATATATATATAAATGAGAGAACAGATGGAGTAAAAATACACAGTTCGTAGCATTACGTAGAGCTAAATATTATATTTATATTATAATAGATTATAATAAAAAAAAAATTTACATCGCTACACAAAAATTTTCATGTTCCAATACTATTATTAAAAGACGAAAGCTTTTGTGCAGCGATGTAAAATACTTTTTTCTTATAATCTATTATAAGATATTATAATATATATATATATATATATATATATATATATATATATATATATATATATATATATATATATATATATATATGTATATGTATATATATATATATATGTATAAAGAAAGAACAGTAAGATATATAATCCGGTGTTTTTATTGATATTTTTATTTTTACAAAACTGCTCAATGTAAATTTATAATATGTTTTTTTTCGCTACACAGTAATAACCATGTATCAAAAACTGAAGCTAAAATCTTCAAATTTAATTATATAATTAAATTAAAAGCATTAGTTCTGCTTCATCTTCAAGCGAATTTTGGGATAACTTATTTTTAAATTTACTGAGTTTTAAACGCACATATAAATTCATAATTTTCTGTTTCCAAGGATATAACGAAATCCAATCATTCAGACAGGGGCGGTAGCGTGTTCATTTTTATTAACTATTGTTGTATCAATTATGAGTTACGTTCGAAAATGAGGTTAAGTTTAGGGAGGGTAGGGGTGTATTTTTCAACGAATTCTGACATCCGTTAAACGCATGTCGTCTGTTTTTGTTTTTGTTTTTTTATTAACGGCAAAAAGTTTTTCGGCATTTTTTTCGTACTTGTATACTTAAAGATTCTTTCTAGGGGTGTTTGGGTTAGAATACGTTTTATTTAACTACAATTTTAAAATATTTTTACTCTTAATTACTAATAGACTATATTTCTTTTTAAAACCAGTAAATGTAATAGAATTACTTAAATTATTTAAAATCATTTTTTCATATCAAATATAAGTCTGTATATTACCAGCTCCCATTTTTAATTTTATTTTTAAATATTATTTAAGGAAAAAATTTGATAATGACGGCAGAGAATAGCTATTACATTTCTTTGATTCAGTAAATTTTTATTTTTTATAAACTTAGTAATATATAATTTCTCATGTATGCACAAAGAACATGGGTCATTTAATGACCTATATATTCTAGCTTTTCTTATTAATTTCCATTATACTGTAGGTGTTTTATTGGCTTCTTTTAAGTGCCAGAAATTGTATATTGTGACCACAGCAGAGTATAATATATATATATATGTATATATTCATATATATATATATATATATATATATATATATATATATATATATATATATATACATATATATATATATATATATATATATATATATATATATATATATATATACATACATACATACATATATATATATATATATATATATATATATATATATATATATATATATATATATATATATATGTATAATGCTCTGTTGTGGTCACAATATACACATATTATGCTCTGCTGTAGTCGCATAAATGGTTTGACAGCCATGACTGGATTCTTCTGTTTTTGTGGCAGAGTCCTGTTGCCAGACATAGGGTATTCCAGCAGCCACACTCCTGGCACAGGGTAGCACTACCTCATCAAGTCACTTGATGTCGACCTCCGTGTTGAGTCTGAGGTTTTGTGGGAAGATGAATGGAAGCATAACGTTGCCATCACTGATAAATACTACAAACACCTTCGCAATCAGAATCAAATGCATCCAACTCTTTCCAAATCCTCTGTCCTCGGATTGATACCCAAACACTCGGAAACGTTCATATTGGAGTTTTCGGCGCGAATGTCAAGTAGGACAGCAGCCGTTTCCGAATTTCTGGCGGTGTGGTGCTCTTTTTCTCTGGGATGATGTCCAACTAATCCTACTATACTGTTTCTGTCAACAAAATTAAAAACAAACAACGCGCATGCGTGAAGTCAAAAATATAAAATGGCGACAATTCATCCATCATACCGTTTACATATATATATGACCGTTTATCGATTTTATCTAGGTCCCACACCACATTTCACCTCAAGGTTGTATATCAGATCCTGTGGGCCTTCCCTTTGTAAACTGAGGGAATGCTTACTGGATCTGAATGTTATTGGACTCTAGTTTCTTAAAATTCATTTTTCCCTTCCATATATATATATATATATATATATATATATATATATATATATATATATATATATATATATATATATATATATATACAAATGTAAAAGAACGAAGATTAAGATTTCAGCGTTCAAAACATTAATTTAAAACAGGGCTCAATACAAAAGTAGAACAGTTTTGTAGTGAGTATGTGCATGTAACACTGCATAATATATATATATATATATATATATATATATATATATATATATATATATATATATATATATATATCCAGGTGAAATGAGAGAAAATGGAGTATTATACCAATGTACGTAACATGAAATTTAAAAGAGGGCTCAATACATATTAAAGCTAAATATTATCTATTATACGACATTAAAACATAATAAAAATCCCTACACAATTACAATTATGTTTCGACACCATAAATGTGTCTCTTCAGGCGATGATAAACTGTTTTTAATATAAATCAGTTATCTGTTATCTCCTGTTAATTCCCCTCTCCAAGTTCTCCACTGCCTTAACCGGGTATTGAAACTGATAACTGACATCCATTAAAAACATGGAACTTGGAACTAGAACAGTCTACCCCAGTGAGCGAAATAAAAGGTTCAGTTCGACATTCCAACCACCTGAAGAAGGCCGGAGCGTACAATGGCCGAAACGTTGTAATAAATATGGCGACAAAAATGAGGACAATAGTCCGAATAATGTAAATAGGGTACATAATACCTCATCTCAGAAATATAGACAGGCACTGAAGAAGGCCGGAGCGTACAACGGCCAAAACGTTTGAATTAATATGGCGACAAAGATGAGGACAATAGTCCGAATAATGTAAATAGTGTACATAATACCTCATCTCAGAAATATAGACAGATACTGAAGAAGGCCGGAGCGTACAACGGCCAAAACGTTTGAATTAATATGGCGACAAAGATGAGGACAATAGTCCGAATAATGTAAATAGTGTACATAATACCTCATCTCAGAAACATAGACAGATACAGAAGAAGGCCGGAGCGTACAATCGCCGAAACGTTGTAAATAAATATGGCGAATAAGATGAGGACAGTAGTCCCAATAATGTAAATAGTGTACATAATACCTCATCTCAGAAATATAGACAGGCACTGAAGAAGGCCGGAGCGTACAACGGCCAAAACGTTTGAATTAATATGGCGACAAAGATGAGGTCAATAGTCCGAATAATGTAAATAGTGTACATAATACCACATCTCAGAAATATAGACAGATATATATAGATATTTTCCCTTTTCAAAGAAAACATATTCTCCCCTAATGTGGTGCGGGTTCGTTCCCGCCCATAGAACGCATTTTTCTTTACTAAGATTCCTCGAATGTGCAAGACGATAGACGTAATAGCCATTGTCTAACAAATAAGGGAAATAATAAAATGTAAAATTAAAATGTCAAATCCATTAATTTTTCATATACCGGGTGTAACAGCAAAATTGTCGAAATCGTGTGACAGCAGGCGATAATTGCGCATCCCACAAAATATTTAATATCTAACCCTGCCACAAAGCTAATTAAGTGTCTTTCTTCCGGGTTTTCAGATAACACGCTTAGGAAGCTTGACACTATTTATCGCAAAAATCACTGAAAAACGCTTTGAGTCATTCAGCTAGATAGAGAATAGGTTACATTCCTTTTGCATCAGCCCAAGTATGCCTTCCCACCGTCCTGGGTATGATGATGAACTACATCCGCGTCCTGAGTGAGACGATAAACTACGTCCAGCACCAAAGCCTCTGATCAGGTGGTTGTGGGGAGCGTGGAGCCACCTCTTAATTGCTGGTGTTCCCAGATCCAACCTGACCGGGGAGGTAGCACCTTTTAGGGTCCCAGCTATGGGCAAATAGTCAATCCCCCAAACTTGGATCAAAACACTATGAAAGTGTAAAAATAGGTTTTAATACCAGAAATACTTTGTAAAAAATTATTACCAGCCATACATTTTTGAGGAAAAATATATTACCAGCTATACAGTTTGAGAAAACAGTATATTACCAGCAATAAAAATGTTGTCGACATTAAATAACCCATTGAGGTTGATATGCGGTAAAACAAAACAAACCAACCAAACCAAACCAAACCAAACCATATCTTCCCAATTGAACAATAGTGAGAGAAAAAAGTCTGTTTAGGCCTTCAGTAATGGTAGCAACATTCATACTCTGGCTTCCACCTTCAAAGTCCATTCAAGAACCATCAAGAGAACGGTGAATAAGTTTAAAAAAGAGGGAACGGTAGAGAATTCCAGTATGATATCTTTAATCATTTCTAAGATACAACGGTTCAAATCTTAATTTAACAATTGGGCAATTTTACTATTTACACGATCTGGACAATTTCGCTGTTACAACCGATATATATATATATATATATATATATATATATATATATATATATGTATATAAATGAGAGAAAGAACAAATGAAGTAAAAAAATCACTGTTCACAGCTTTCACTTTTTAAAAAGTGCTCAATGCAAAGTAGAGCAATATATTATTATTATATAAATTGTAATAAAAATATGTTGAAATGATTGCACAAAAGCTTTCATGTTTCAATACTATGATTGAACTTCTTCAGGCGATGGTAAGTAACTGGTCTTTACTTTACTTTGGTCCAGTTAACTAACATCGCCTGAAGAAGTACAATCATAGTATTGAAACATGAAAGCTTTTATGTAGCAATTTCAACAGGTTTTTATTATAATCTCTTATAATAAAATTATCTATATATATATATATATATATATATATATATATATATATATATATATATATATATATATATATATGATTCGGATTGTCCTCATCTTTGTCGCTATATTTATTACAACGTTTCGGCCGTTACCTCAAGGACACATGGCACAGTGGATAAAGGCGTTAGTTAGATCACAAGACCCAAAGTGTGTGTGTTCAATAACCGGCTAAGGAAGTGGAGAACTTTCAGAGAGAAATTAACAGGAGATATCTGATAACTGACATCCATTAAACATGGCACATGGAACTAGAACAGTCTACCCCAGTGAGCGAAATTAAGGGATCAGTTCGACATTCCAAACACCTGAAGAAGGCCGGAGCGTACAATGAGAACAATAGTCCGAGTAATGTAAATAATGTACATAATAACTCATCTCAGAAATATATATATATATATATATATATATATATATATATATATATATATATATATATATATATATATATATTCAGATTTCATTCAATGACAATTATCAGGCAGAAATTCCATCTGATGATTGTCATTGCATGAAATTCTGAGTACCGGATATGGTATTATATATATATATATATATATATATAATACTAAATCTGCTTCTCAAAGTTTCATGCAATGATGATTATGATTGCACGAATCTCTGAGTATCAGATTTGGTATTATTATTATATTATATTTAGGCTCTGTCGATTTTGGCATTGAGCCCTCAGTTTATTTTATATTTTAAGCTTTTGGCCTATTTTAATCTTTGGCTTTTATTCTTACTATATATATATATATATATAGTAAGAATAAAAGTTTTCATTTTATATATATATATATATATATATATATATATTAAAATGGGTTTCTTATTAAGCCGACAGATTTTTATTACTTTGTGGCCAAGTTGGTTAAGGCCAGCTGGGCTTGACAGTAGATCCCTCTGTCCAGTGGGACGCTGTTTTAAATCCTGCCGGAGAGCGCAATTTTTCTTTAATAAGATTTCTCTAACATTCAGGCCGGTAGACGAAAAAATAAATATACAGTAGATGATATGGTGTATTGGTAAACAATTGAAAACCCAGACATTAAGAAATTTTATATTGGTAGCACAAAAAACAAACGTTTACACTATGATGGTATCAACATATTTCTTCTTTATCAACAAAGCGTACGGTAGCCGAACATCCGTCTCAAAATATTGTTGGCATTTAAAAGAAATCAATAAAAACCCCACAGCAAAATGGAAAAAATTATAAAAAATGAGGATTTGTAAGTCCTTAAATGACCCATGTCCCCTGTGTCTACATGAAAAGCTGCATATTATTATATATTTAATAGAATTTTCATAAAATATCTATGTATTGCATTTAGATACCCATTATTTTATTAATATATAATGGTACATATACCATTTATTTAATTCCTTGATGTTTTAACTGTAATGCCGTGTTTTATTGTCCATTCAACATAATAAGTATTGTATTTTGGGTTTAAAATAATATATACTAAAATGATTTGATTACACTAGAGGCTCCTTTAAGATAGTTCTCGAGTATATAAAAAAAATCTTGAAATTCTTAAAAATTAACCTTTTGTTAAGTATACTTCAACGTATGTTAATTGCATATTCATAAACGGATGTCAGCGAACAGTAACACGTCTTAATGAAAAGAATGTCAATTCATCTAGACAGGGTGGAATAACACACCTACTCCTAACCTCCAACCTATATTTCTCATTTTTCTGCTTCAGCCTTGACACGACTTTTGATTGGTTAACGTAGACATACCCGTGAAACTTTGAAATCTTGTCTCTTTCATTTTTTGAATTTTAAATAAGATACCGTATTGTTTCCTGGTTTCAAAAGTAAATCATTTCCATTATAAGTTACCTAATATCGCCTGATGACGGAACAATTTTTAGTTCCGAAACGTAAAACTTTTTATGTAGCGATGAAAAAATATTTTTAAATAAAAATATTGTTGAAATATTTTGCTCTACGTTGTATTGAGCACTTTTTTAAAAAAAAAGTAAATGCTAAAGAACGGTGAATTCTTAATCTGTCTGTTCTTTCTCTTTATATATATATATATATATATATATATATATATATATATATATATATATATATATGAATAAAGAAAAAAGGAAAACTTTTATTTGCCAACACATTTCGCCCTCCGATGGACTTTATCAAGATAAATATAACTTTATAAATGTCATTTAACACCATATTTACGTTTATATATATATATATATATATATATATATATATATATATATATATATATATATATATATAATTGCAGGTCCTAGCTGTGAAGGTCTGAACTGGTGGAACTAAAGAATGTAGTCTTGTCAGAGCATTTTCTATGGAAATGGCGATATAGTAACGAGAACCTTACGACGTTTACTCTGTGGAAAAGTGGTCGCAGTGTGTAAAATAATCCATCACCTACATGGTCGTGTAGACATTTTTGAACTCTTTCACGACTGGAAAATGAGCACGGGCCAGCTCCAGCCCAGATATGACAGCAGTAGCCCATTTCGGGTCTGATCTGATTATTGTAAACATAGAACATACCATGAGTCTGATACTTACTGGTACGGTACAGGGAACTGACCATTTCCCTATCATCTTTAGCGATGGCTTGTATATAAGAGATTCACTTGAGGTCTGGAATTAATTTAATTCCCAATAGGAGTCCAAGGCAACCGCTCATCATGATTAGCGGAAATTCAAGCCTGCTCGGTGATGATGGAAGATTACTAGTTTGTTTGTTGAGACATTGAATGCTACAAGCCGGTTATTCCTTCACTGAGCTGTTAGAGCTAGTTCAGACTAGAGATCAGCTGGCAGTCCTGACCATCAAGATTTCGGGAGGTGCGCCTATGCATACACTGTTCTATCATCTACATAGCACGTACACTGAGATGAAACTCTTGGAAATAGCTAATGAATTGACCGAAAACGCTTGGGATAGTAATTATTACGGGCAAATTTTATGCTCTCTTAGTCTTCATAAATGGAAAACTGTAAGTACTTTATAAAAACTGAATAAAACAAAGCTCTCATGACATTTTTCCTTGTCTGTCACATTCAATGAAACACACACACAAAAACACACACATATATATAGGAGTGAGAATGTAATTTCAGTCGAACATGTAATTCCCACGTGTTTTCAATTCTTAAGTTGTCGTGAGTAATTTTAAATCAGTCATTTTGCAGACGACATTTTAACAGTAAGTCTTTTCCTTTTGGATGAAATTGTATCGGTGATAAAAACAGCAGAGAAATGTCGATCTCTGCAGACAGTGTCTGAAATGGGGTTCTGCTGGATTTATTAACCATTATTCTTGTCTTTATTTATTAAGGAATTCTTTTTATTGAAATCAAATTCCACTACGGCCTATTTAATCTATAATTGGAATATATATAAAACGTCTGTTCTTAGGCGCTAGTTAAATGTTGAATCAAAGCTTCAAATTTCAAACTTTCAAATCGTTTTAGATTTTTATTTTAAAGGATATTTTCCTTTTTATCTGAATAGATTCTTTCTTTCTTAATAAGAAAGTGATAAATAAAAGAAATAAATTCTTTTATATTTCTCTGACTTGTTTTTCTATTCTTTATTTCCGACCTTTTCTTCCCCACTTCTTTTGTATTCGTTCTTTCTTTCCGTTCTTTTCTCCTCTTTTCTTTGTAACGTTTTAATTTCCTCTTTCTATCTTTCTGTTCTTTCTGCTCTTTTTCTTTCTGTTATTTATTTCCGTTCTTTCGTTCGTTCTTTATTTATTTATTTCCGTTCTTTCTTTTTTTTCTTTCCATTCTTTATTTATTTATTTATTCATTTATTTCCGTTCTTTCTTTCTGTCCGTTCTTTTCTTTCTTTTCTTTGTTACCTTTTTATTTCCACCTTCTTTAGAATTTTTATTCTTGCTTTTTTCTTTCTTTCTTTCTTTCTTTCTTTCTTTCTTTCTTTCCGTTCTTTATTTATTTATTTCCGTTCTTTCTTTCTTTCCGTTCTTTCTTTCTTTCTTTCTTTCTTTCTTTCATTCTTTCATTTTTTCCGTTCTTTCTTTCTTTCCGTTCTTTTCTTCCTTTTCTTTGTAACCTTTTTATTTCCCCCTTCTTTTGAATTTTTTATTCTTTCTTTCCGTTCTATCTTTCTTTCTTTCTTTTCGTTCTTTCTTTCTTTCTTTCATTCTTTCATTTTTTCCGTTCTTTCTTTCTTTCCGTTCTTTTCTTCTCTTTTCTTTTTAACCTTTTTATTTCCCCCTTCTTTTGAATTTTTTATTCTTTCTTTCTTTCTTTCTTTCCGTTCTATCTTTCTTTCTTTCTCTTCGTTCTTTCTTTCTTTCGTTCGTTCTTTCTTTCTTTCCGTTCTTTTTTTCTCTTTTCTTTGTAACCTTTTTATTTCTCCCTTCCTTTTAACTATTTTCTTTCTTTTTCAATTGTTTCCTTTCTAACTTTCTCTCTTCCTTCCCGTATTTCTTTTTTTTTCAATATGTCTTGACATTTGTCTGTTTATTTCTTCCATTTCTTTCGCTCCTTGCAGAAATTTTATTTATTCGTTTACGTTCTTTTTTTTTCCTTCATCTAATGTTGTCGTGTTTTTCATTCTCTCATTTGTGTAATTTCTTCAGCTCCATTATTCAACTTTTCTTTCCCTCATTTTATCGGCTACTAAATTATTCGAACTGGTACCACGATCCCGGATGTTCAAATAACAAAAATGGTGACATATTGAAAGCTTGCGATAGGCTCTTATGGCAAATGTTATCTATATACATACATACACAGACACACACACATACACGCACAGACACACACAAACACACGCACAGACACACACAAACACACGCACAAACACACACAAACACACACACACAAACACACACACACACACACACACACACACACACACATATATATATATATATATATATATATCGATGGCCTGACGATTGCATTTAAGCATGAAACAAACTGTTGCCTCCGGGTGTTGACATCCATGTCCACTTTTATATTTACACACGCTCTATCCCTGATATTGAGCACTTTAGCATACCATAAACTATATATATATATATATGCTCTATCATTCCGGCACCGAAATTTGTTTTTCGCCAGAAGTGTATATATATATATATATATATATATATATATATATATATATATATATATATATATATATATATATATATACATGAATGTATGTATTTGTGTGTATGTGTGTACATACTTACATACATACAAAGATTGAAGTGGACTTTATTATTTTTAAATAATAAAATTAACAAATAAGGATAACAATAACTAATAACAATAACAAATAAGAATGGCAAATAACAATAACAACAATTAATAACAATATCAAATAATATGGCAAATAAGAATAACAAAAACAAATAAGAATAACAATAACAAATAACAATAACAAATAACAATAACAAATAACAATAACTAATAACAATAACAAATGAGAAAGGCAAATAACAAATAAAAATGACAATAACTAATAACAATAACATATAAGAATGGTAAATAACCATAAAAATAACAAATAACAATAACGAATAACAATAACAATAACTAATAACAATAAGAAATAATAGTAGCAAATGTCAATAACAAATAACAATAACAGATAAGAATAAGAATAATTAAAAAACAATAACAAATAACAATAACAAATAAGAATAAAAATAACTAATATCAATAACAAATATGAATGGCAAATAACAATAACAGATAACAATAACTAATAACAAATAAGAATAACAATAATAACAATAACAAATAAGAATGGCAAATAGCAATAACTAATAATAATAACTAATAACGAATATGAATAACAATAACGAATAATAATAACAATAACTAATAACAATAATAACTAAAAACAATAACAAATAAGAATGGAAAATAACAATGATAAATAACAAATAACAATAACATATAACATAACAATAACTAATAACAATAATAACAAATAACAATAACTAATAACAAATCACCATAATAAATAAGAATAGCATATAACAATGACAAATAACATAATAACAATAACAAATAACATACCAATAACAACAAGTAACATAATAACAATAACAAAAATCAATAAAAATAACAAAAACATAACAATATCCAATAAGTTATGGATGACAAGATCTGTTTTTTTCGCAGATCTATGTAATTTCAATATGCTATTTCTTTCTCCTTCGTTATGAAGTCGATATCTTTGAACGGCTCATTTAATGGGAACATTTTGCGACTTCTCTTTTGTCAAATCTGATTTACCGGCATCTTTGCTCTTGTGTCCTGTCGGCTGCAATGATAACGATCGATACAACAAAGATCACGATACTAGTTGAAACAGTTCAATGAAGGACGTCATTGCTTTACCTCGAGTTTTAGACAACGCTAGCGGCATCGATGACAACACCGGCCGGAGCGATAACGATCTAGACAACAAAGATCACGATACTAGTTCAAACTGCTCATTGAATGACGTTAATGATTTATCTCATGGTTTTAGACAACACTAGGAACATCGGAGACAACACCGGTTGAAGCGATAACGTTTGAGACAACAAAGATCACGGTATTTGTCGGAGTTAGCTCCTCCTCAGTTCCTTAATCCTTCAACAGGGGTCTCTGTCCCCTGGCTATAAATACTGGCTAACCCTTCGCCTCGATCTCTCTTTTCCACTTAGGCCTTGGGCCGCCACCTCGCTGGGATGTGAGGTAAATCTCTCTAACACCAATATGTGACCTCTCACAGATACAGCGTTTCCCAAATTCTGGGAACACGCTAAGAACAATACACGTACGTACAAACACTCATTACAACACACACACATAATTTCTCCACACATACACTATGTAACTGTCTATGTCTTTGTTTAACTTGTTATTAATATATATTTGTTTACCCATGTATATCGGTCTTGTTTGTTTTCTTTGTCTTCCTTGGACTTAATTAAAGTCCAACATTCCCACGTAGCTGGACCGGCTAGCAGGAAATTCTAACCTTCTGATATCTCTTCACATCTTCACTCCACGGTCCACCTCATATTTAATCCAAAAACCTCATTAAAAATGCTTCATTTTAATTTTCAATAAGTGCTAAAGATTATTATAATTAACCCGTGCCGGAATACCATCAAACCTTTAAAATACAGACAGTCACTAACCTAATTAAACCATCGCAACCACAGTCTTCATTATCGCAATTCCAACCACCACCATCCATTCTTTCTCTTTGTATTTTGCTTCATTCTTTTGATCGTCCTTATAAATCCTTTTATCATTTCTATTAATTACGTACAAAAGGTGTTTTCCATAAAAAAAAATATATAAGCTTTATATGTATGGGTTAAAAGAAGTCTCATGACCAAGCCTTGTACCATAAATAGCAGGTTTTTGTTGTTTTTTCTATTTCCTAAACAATAAAAAATACTGCCGTGGAAAAAAGACACCAACTCTGAATTTCTAGGCATAAAAAGAATTCCGTTATTAAAAAAACACTAAAATGTCATTTGACTGAAAAGAAAAACATAGAACAAAAATTTGATTAAAAAACAAAATACATTGATGCGAAATTTCACCCCGTCATTCAATTCGATCGTCTCGAATTTTAACCTGCTTCTTTCAAGGTATAGATTTCTTCAAATATTTCCCTATGAACACAAGACGACTTTATTATTGTTTCTCGCAACTTTGCGTTCAAATAGCTTTATGCATGGAGTAATGAAATAAAATGGAAATGACCCAGTATTCGCTTAGCTAAATGCGTTTTTAGGGATATTTGAAATTTAAACAAAAAAAAAAAGAGAGAAAATATGTTTTCTCTTCTTTCTTCTTCTTACAACAAATCTGGCGTCGATGTTGATAAAGGTTAATTTACCATAACACGAAGAGGGTCGACTACCTTCCAAGTCAATCCGCATTCGCCATTTTGACTTTGGGATCTGGCCGCTGATAAATCACAGATCTCTGATACAAGACTTCTTAAATCTCTTTTTTCTTCTTCTTCTTCCTCCTCGTCTTTTTCTTCTTCTCCTTTTTTCTTCTTCTTCGTCTTTCTCTTTTTCTTTTTCTTCTTATTCCTCTTTTTCTTCCTCTTCTTCTTCCTCTTTTTCGTCCTCCTCTTCTTCTTCTTCCTCTTCTTGCTCTTCTTCTTCTTTCTGCCATGTCCCTTCAGGTGGTAGA
Source organism: Acanthosepion esculentum (assembly GCA_964036315.1). Taxonomy (NCBI): domain Eukaryota; kingdom Metazoa; phylum Mollusca; class Cephalopoda; order Sepiida; family Sepiidae; genus Acanthosepion; species Acanthosepion esculentum. Next base: position 90,886,891 of record OZ038501.1, on the reverse strand, counting down.
CGATCTCAATTTCCTATCCTTTATTAGTGAGGATTTTTTCCGCCCTAATGACCCTACCCTTTCATTAGTGAGGTGTTTTTCCGCCCTAATGACCTTCCGACCTTGGCGCAGGACCGTGATGGTTGACGTCATAGACACATCAATGTCTGAACCATTTCGACCGAATAAAAAAATGAGCTTTGTTCACCATCTCTCCCATGCCCTGTTCTACCATTCATAGACACAAGATTGTTATGTAGGTTACTCGCCGCTTTCTTCTTTCGACCTAACGTTGGGCTTTCCTTCCAGGGGGATCTCTTCCCCGGATTCTTCCGGAAGGAAGTGGCAAAGGAGGAGAAGGATTTTTTTCCCTCATCGGAGTAGATGCTGCGGTTGTAGTATCTGTTCCGTGCCGGGGGTCTTCTCTCCTCCCTTGCGTTGTAATCCGCCTCCCCACCGCCGTTGCGTAACATCTGTCCCGTAGCGGTGGTATGACCGGCTATGACCAGCTTAGACAAGATATGACCAGCGGCCCGAGTGGAAACCCTCGGGTCTCCACGTTAAAAAACGACCTTGTGTCACAACCTGGCTCAGTGGGGAGTCAAGGTAAATACCGTGCTCTACTTCCGGAATTAAATGTTCTGTCGGAAGCTGCCTCAAGGAAGTACCTGTTGACTTCCGCTTTAATTAGCGTTCAAGACAATTCCATCCTTTTTTTTCTTTTTCTTTTTTTGCCTTGCTTTGCTTTCTCTCGTCTTTTTCACATCTTTTTTCTTGGAAAAGAATCCTTTTTCCAACTTGCTCAACTAGAAATTCTCTTTCCAAACTTTGCTTTTTACTCCGGTTACCGGTTGATCACTTTCCTGCTTGGCCGTAGAGCAAATCCAGACCCATTGCTTGTTAAGTTACTAACATTGCTTTGTTAATTTTCTAACACACCAAATTCCGCTGTAGTTTTGGGCTCATCGCCATTTTTGTATTTTTGCCATTTCCGGCATGTTCAATATATTTTCCCGCCAATTCTTACTTGGCGGTTAAATACCGCGTTTGAGTATTTCTGCACATGTGAGTTTACTTTTCAACTCGTTCGCACATGCACACCAGACGTTTTCTAAGACGCCAACCTTCTATTTTGCACCTTGCCACTTCCGGCATGACCGATTCATTTTCCCGCCAAACAATTCTGACCTAAGTCAACATGAATCAACATGCAGACATCCTGAATTCATTTTTGTGGATTTTATTCACCGTCCACAACTCAAGGATATCAAATGATTTCTTTCATGCTGTATCAACCAACTTTGGTCTATCTTTTCTTCGGCGACTCACATATTCTCCAGATTACACAAAATTAATTTACTGTTCCTCTTCAAGGATTAATACTTAAATTTTTGTATTGATATTAACGTACATGGGTTTTTGACCAGGACTATCTTTGCTTTGTCCTTTCATCGACGTAACTCAGCCATTAAAATCTACGAAGTATTATCAACCGAAAGGCAACTTCTTTCGCCCAGGATAACACCAAAACTCGAACTTTCCTTAACGTTACTTCGACACTAACGCTACTGAGTTTCATTCACACAAACTCAATCTTTCTTTGAAGTTGATAGAATCGTCCACATTTTCTACACACCCCCGTGATAAAATACACTCCTCCATCAAAATCAGTTTTAACCAATCAACACCTCACATTGCAAATCTTGATTTTTTATTGATCGAGACGACACCAAAATGTGTAAGAATTGTCGAAAACCTATTTTCGTGCCAAGTTCACTGGAGCCTACTTTGGATTCCCGAAACAAATAAAAAGGACCATTTCGACCCAATTTACCAGTCAATCACTTAGCGTCAGAAAGATGCCACACGAAACTTTTTGCGCGTCAACTGCTGATTCAAACACCAACATTATTCTCTCAAAATTCACTTACAACTTTCTAAGAAAAGTGCCCTTACACACTACTAAGATAGAAATTGTATTTAACAAAAGATAAACACAGAACAATCCAAGGTAAAAAACTCTACAAAATTAAGACATTTATACCCTACTTTAATCACGCACACAAACTACACAAATTTCTGTATAAGTAATATTTTTCATTTTACTCTACTTGACCAGTTCTTTAACACATGGACAATTTTGAACTGTAAATCAATAAGACACCCAATTTATACATGGTCAATTCTTGCATTATCAAACCACAAGTTTTCTAATTGTAGATTAATTGTACATAAATGTCTGTTTTTATTGAAACCTTAATTACCGTTGTTTCTTATTCAATTGCCTTGAGATTGATTCGTTTTGAATGCCTATATTCTATATTGTTGTGGATTAATATGGTGAACATGCCCGTAAACTAACCATCTTAATAATAAAACCTACTGATAACAAATTCAAACTCATAGCAATCCCAACAAAGTCTCTACATCAAACACATGAACACTTCAGAAGGACCGTTTTGCATGCATTTGTTTACGCTCCGTTTATTCCAAGGAGATTTTAGATTAACCATTTGCATAAATATTCTTTATACTTTGAAAGGATTAATAAACATAATTTAATTTTTTTTTTCATCACATCCTTTAAAATTATTTATCCTTTTCGCATAAATATCTTTTGTATGTATTTTCGTTTTGTTGCCGAAATAAAATTTGGCTTTATTTTAATCAAATACTATTGCCTTGTTTTGTACTCAGTTCGTTGTCAACTTACTGTCTTTTGAACAAATTTGTTTGCGGACTTTTTTCACCAACACGCAGCCGACCACACCCGCAACATGTCTATAAGTAATGACATAATGCTGGGATATGTAAGTAATATGCACTCATATTTGAGTCTATAGGCATTTATTTGTTTCAAGGCTAGGAAAATAGTGTGTGTTTTTTTAATATTTCAATCTATAATAATTGTTTTGGCATGTAGGTAAATATTGGTTGTTTATATTTATTTAGTTTGGGGATATTGAATATTGTTCGTTTTGAGTCTTTAAGCATTTACTTGGGTCGGGAATAAGTGAATATTGATCTTTTATACTAAATCTATAATGTTTGTTTATTTATTTCTGGTATGCGTGTGTGAGTGTCTGCGTTGATGTGTGTGTGTGTAACTCATACAGCGGGAGGATCAGAATAAAGGAAAGAGTATTTTTTTTCCTTCGGTGGATAATTAATATGAATGGAGATGGGATAAATGTTGTGGGGCAGACCCCTTTTACACAAGATGGACTCGTCCAAAGAATACTTATACTGACAGAGAGAATACCTGCGGGTTGAGTCAGGGTGAGAGATACGGAGACAGTACACAGGGTGTTCACAGAGAGTTATACGAGAGTCCAGAGAGAGAGATAATTACGGCTTCACTTACAAAGACTTGTACATATACTTTCTACTAACCCGCATTCCTGGACTACTAATCTTCACTTCAAGTCTGTATTCTTACGTTTATTTTTCTATATCAATTACTGGCGTTGTTTATTTATTTGTGCAGGATTCCATTCCCGGAATCCACAACAATAAGTGTAAGTAGAATGTGATTCTTCAGAGTGTTTTCGTGTGTGTAAATGTATGTGTATATGTCTCACTGAGGGAAACAAATCGTTATTTAAGCCGAGCACGCCGCCATGTTCCATACCATATAGAAACTGTGGTTGCGTTTACTTCCGTTTTTATGGAAGAGCGCACATTGCTGGTGAACCGGAAGTTATCCGGGACTGGGCCATAAATTGTCAAGTGGTGTCGCGGTGTGTGATCAGGAGGATGGAAAATATTGTAGCTAACGGAAGGTACACAAGTCAGTATTGGCTGGGTCACCGTGGAAGGGGGGTGGTTATGTTGAAAGACCAGAAACCCCTAATGAATCACTAATGATGTGTACTAAAGTATCCAATAGATGTATTTTACGAAAAAACTTGGCTCAGGAATAAGTGAATATTAACCATATAGGGTTGAGTCTATAAGAATTTACTTACTTCGGGACTAAATGAATATTGATCGTATAAATTTGAATCTATAAGAATTTGCTCTGTAGGAACCACATTTGTGGGGGGAATATCATTCTGTAGAGAATGTACCCTCTATATAACATGCAATTTCTGGATTTGGTTGATCAACTTTCTCCGCTATTTCCTTTCTTTCTTTGCTCTCAGCAATACTTCCTTTCTCTTTGACTATCTGTCACTTGTTTTTTTTTAAGAGGCTTACGGGCATATCACTTTGAAACACCGTGATTGATTGAAATTTCCGATTAGATTGTTCTAGTCCCACTAGCCATGCCTCTTCGGAATGCTCAGTTACCTCTCCAAGTTTTTGTTCACCACTGCAGTAGCCAGGTATTGAACTTTGAGTCCAGACACCGCTTTTATCCACTGGAACACGTGTACTTGAGGACATCAGTGTATGAATTTTGGGGACTTATAAACTTAATGCCTCAGCAACCATTTATTTCAAGGGCCAGAACGCTGAAAAAATTGGGACAACAGACCGAACAATGTAAATGCCTACAACACCTCATCTCAGAAATATAAACAGATATTGAAGGAGTGAATATGCCAACAAAGATGAGGATAACAGCCCGAACAATGTAAAAAATGTAAATAAGTAAAATACCTAATCTCAGAAATATAGACAGATATTGAAGGAGTGAATATGGCGACAAAGATGAGGACAACAGCCCGAACAATGTAAATAATTACAATACCTCATCTCAGAAATAGAGACAGATATTGAAGGAGTGAATGTGGCTACAAAGGTGAGGACAACAGTCTAAACAATTTAAATATGTAAATAATTACATTACCTAATCTCAGAAATATCGACAGATATTGAAGGAATGAATATGGCAACAAAGATGAGAACAACAGTCCAGACAATATAAATAATGTAAATAACTACAATACCTCATCTCAAAAATATAGACAGATATCCACAAATATGTTACGGCTTTAAATAACCTACAAAAGGTTGATAAACCGTAAAATAAAACAAATCTTTCAATCAATGTTCCTCTTAATTTTGATAATTTTCGAAGATATATTCTTTTTACGATAAACCGAAATGCAGAGAAAAAAATGTTGCTAAAAATGGCGGCGTTTTTCTCAATATCGCCATTTTAACTCTGTTGAGCCAGAATTTCTTCCTTCCTCAACGGAGTCAAATTAGGTATCACAGATGAAAATTTCAAACAGTTACTAGGTGTTATCTGATTGCATCTCATTAATCTACATGATTAAAGAAACTTAGCAGTTTTTATTTCATCAACATATCTCAAACCGTTTAATTTTGGCAGATTTATTTTTGTTTTTACACATGTGCTCGACATTTTTTTCTATTATGAATTAGGACAAAATGCCATATTTGGACTCCTATATTTTAAAAAGCAATTAAGAACAACAGTTAAAATTATACTAGCTTGTTAGGTGCATAACAAAGAAATTATTAATAAAATTACAGATAGTATCACTGCATATTTCTTAAATAAATTCACTCTGAATATGCAAATTTTATAAATCATAACTTCGGCAACGACGTGCAAACAACTTATAACTTGAGGTTTGACATTTCATAAAACTGGAAATAAGATCCACATTCATCCATAATTTCAAATATCACATTATGACTATACCACTAACATGCCTAATATTTTGGGAGGTGATAGAATGGATATATTCTGGATTATTCCCCTTCAAATTTATAAAAAAATTGCTTTTTAACCTTTTGTCACAAGGTATTTGAAAGGACGATTTTAGACTTGCTTGAATTGTTATAAAATGATTACTTCTTACACTAGAAACACCAAATTTCATATCTAGCCATTTCTGGGTGTGCTCGTTCCATTTATCATGGTTAAAATAACCTAAAATCAACAGATTAGAATATATATAGAACAGATGCTGAACAAGTACAGTCCTGTACAATTTCTGGACTGTAGAGAGAGAGAGAAGCTTAACACACGCCAAGCAATACCCACTAATGATTACTAATAATCCGTATGAAATAAATATTACTAAGAAATAATAATAAATTAGGAAAATGAATATTAAATCATAAATTTGTATCTAGATAGCAATAAATCGTAACTAAAATCCATTCATTAGTAATTTAAAAAGTAAGAAAATTGTTTGAAGGGGTAACTTTAAACAAAATGTTACTTGGTAACTGAAATGCTGATAATTATTGTGAGAATACTGCAAAAACATAAAAGACATTCTAGAATTTTTTTGTAGAATGTTTTTTTATCTCATTCTTTGAATATGAACATTTTTCGATCAATAAGTCCTACGTTTTTTTTTCGTGATTTGAATCTGAGCGTAAAGTAAACAAATTGATTTTTGTTTCATATTTTTTATGACGAAAACGGTTTTTAAACCCCATTTACATTTTACATATCATAGAAAATTAATATTTAAAACAAATTCTTACCAATTTCCTTGAAAATTTCGTCCATAGAAAACATGCTGGTCGATTCTTTTGTGTCCGTGTTGACGCTGTGTATTGAGTCTCGAGTGGAGTTGAAATGATGACCGATCGAGTCACACATGATTACACAAAATCGCACACGCGCAAAATGGAGCTATCGTTTCATATTTGATTTTAATTTAGTTTCATAGATTATTAAATGAGCGTTTTAATGATATATTTTATTTGTTTTTATTTTTACAAGAAGCATTTGAATTTTACGATCAAACTTTAATTGTTTACAAACTTCTTATTGAAATTAAAAAATGTAAGATATATGAAAATGAAGTATAGAATGTTAACTTTCAAACTAACGTGTTACCAAAATTGTAGTAAACCCTGCCGAGTGCGCATATTATAAAATTTGAGGTAGTCTAAACTGCCGTCAGTGAAAAAAATGGCCAAAATTTTGTGAAATCACCAAGATGTCTCTATTTTCAAACTGTAATGTTCATCGCACACTGTAGTACATATAAAAATAAATAAGACAGAAACAAAGTTCATGAAATAAGCTTTTATTTGGTATGCATTATGTTTTTATGGAGATATTGAATGAAATAACACGGTGAGTTGAATATATGCATTTTTTAGTGTTTAGTTAAGAATTTCATCGGCTGTAAGCTGAGTGTTGGGATACCTAGTCAAATCTTTCTTATTTCTTCTGTATTCCAATTACAAAGAGAAAGTTTCCCACAAACAGATTTTTCCGAAGAACTACTACTTTGTAGAAAAGGCTCCCACGTGGATGCTTTCCTGAACACTACAATCTTCAAGTCAAGGGCAAATTTTTATATGTTCTCCTTATACTCATAATCTTCCCTTCCTCCCACCTCGCACACATTATTCAAAATTTCCATTTCAACATTAACTCTCTACTTTGAGTAGCTCTCGAGCCTTGTACTGTATAAACTTATTATTTATTTCTGAATTCATTCCGCTTTCATGTTTTCTTTCATTCTTTTTTTTCTTTTTGTTTATTTTCTTTTTTCAAGATTTATTTTTCTCCCATTATTTTTTATAATAGTTCCTTGCGTTTTTCTATCTCCCCCCTTTTTGTCTCTCTTCCCTTTCTTTCTATGTTCCCCCTTTTTTCTCTATCCTTCTCCTTTTTTTCTATCTTCCTTTTTTCTATCTTCCTCCTTTTTCTCTATCTTTACCCATTTGTCTTTATCTTCCCCCTTTTTTCTCTATCTTTCCACTTTTTTCTCTATTTTCCTCTTGTTCTCTATCTTCCCCTTTTTTCTCTCTCTTTCCCCCTTTTTTCTCTATCTTTCCCCACTTTTCTCTATGTTCTCTATGTTCACTATGTTCTCTATGTTCACTTTTTCTCTATATTCCCCCTTTTTCTCTATCTTTCCACCCTCTTTTTTCTCAATCTTTCGCCCCACTTTTTTACTCCCCTTTTGTTTCCTTAATTCAAATCTTTTCTTCTTTCCTTTTTTTTGATTTTGCGATCTCCAGTACTGATCATTTGATTTTTTTATTTCCTTTATTATTCATTCAGTCGTCTTGTTATTTTTTCGAGTTTTTTCTCTTATTCAGTCAAATTATTTTCACTTGATTGATACTCTTTACTATAAAATCCCGAAAAGAAAATTCAGATTTCAAACGAAATAAAGGCTTTTTTTATCAAAAGAACTTCAAAACATCATGGCTGACAGCACGTCAGCCATTTTAGCTTGAAGATTAGTGTTATTTTTGTCTTCGCTAGTGCTAAATACTTGGTTATGATTGACGTCTGCTTTAATCATTTCTTTTGCGAATAAAAAATGGCTAAGCTCTCTTATTATTATTATTCTGATACAAACTCATTTAACCTTGGATTCTCGATCTGCTTGATGGCTTGAATAATTGCGAATTTGTGAAAGAGTCTAGTAGTCGATGTTCGAGTTTAGACAAAATATTTCAAATGCTGATTTTCAAGGACAGGCAGGCCCTCCCTACATAAAAGTGTAACGCAACATGATGCTTTTACTCAATTCTACCCCCATTATTTGTACTGTACTGAGCTAACCTGAGTAAATAAAGATGTTTTAGTCAATGTTCAAGCCAATCCTGAGGAGACAAACTGACAATCAATGTTAATTCATAGGTTCAAGCTTAAAAGATCATTTCTCATTGGATCACCGAAGTTAAGTAGACTTCAGCCCGGTTAGTATTTAGATGGGAGAACGGCAGGAAGCACACCTACTACTATAAATATATATATGGTCTACGTTAATTAAAGGAGAGTCTACGTTAATGGTCTACGTTAATTAAAGATGGTCTACGTTAATTAAAGGATAAACAGGGATTTGTGTTGACTCAAAGAATATGGTTTCCACGGGGAGCACTCGAATCGACAATAACAACATTCCCCGGAAGAGTGAGTCCCACTTTTTTGTTTATTGCTCTTCTCGTTGAAAAAGGTCACAGGCGTGTCCCAAAATTCCGACTTCAAAAACTTTCTCTTTATCCTTCAATTTAGTCAAACGGCTAATATATAATAAATATCATCAATCTACATATAATGTCAAATAATATATATATATATATATATGTGTGTGTGTGTGTGTGTGTGTGTGTGTGTGTGTGTGTGTGTGTGTGTGTGTGTGAGTGTGTGTGTGTGTAAAATTTCACAGAGTTATCCTGTAGAAAAAGACAATATTTATAAAGGTAAAAGACAATAGGAAAGCTGTATTAATATTGTCTTTTTCTACAGGTTAACTCTGAGAAATTTTACATTTGTCGACATGGAAAACCAAAACATACACACGTATGGCTAATAATAGTTTTCCTTTTGTCTTTTACCTTTATATATATATATATATATATATATATATATATATATATATATATATATATATCCCTAAGACAAAAAAATTGTCTCTTTTTTTCAGATAATCAACAAATCTTAATAAAACTATATATTTAAATTATATTAAATTTTAAGCCTTAGAACAAAGTCCTGATCTAAACCCAGTTGAAAATATGTAGTCCAAGAAATTATATGCAAGAATTCCAGGTAATATCGAGTAATTTTGGTCGTTTTGGTAAGAAGACTGGTAAAAATAATTAGCACTGATTACTGCCATAAGCTTCTTAAATATTTAAAAAAAAAAAAGAAAAAAGTCTGTCCGACGACGTGACCTCAAAAGGAAGAATCACCAAATATTAAATCTAAAAGTTCACTTACTTTAGCGCATCTTAATTTTTAATTAATATTTTTATTCCAGCTTGATAAAAAATGATGAAAGTGATTGTAATTCGTTTAATAAAATTTTTTTCATAACGGATATATAGTTTAATTAAGATTTGTCGAATATCTGAAAAAGAAACATTTTTTTTAAATATTACATTAGGGGATCATTTATTGATGCGCAGCACTACACACACACACACACACACACACATATATATATATATATATATATATATATATATATATATATATATATATATATATATATATCAATTATGTGGTGCGGGTTCAATTTATATTATACGAATCATTCATACGAAAAGCATATAATGAAGTTAATGATATGGCAAAATCACTCTCACAAACAATTTTTAATAATAAAATACATTAACCTCGAATCCGTTAATGAATGGTATGATCCTTGTTTATAAATTCCGATCTTATCAGGTCATTTTTTTACTACTATATATATATATTTGAATTGGACAAAGTCCGACAATTTATTTAAAGACATTTATGATATGTTTAACGTTCTTTTTATAGATACAATATGCTTAAATACTTGTATCTGTAAAAAGAACGTTAAACATATCATAAATGTCTTTAAATATATATATATATATTTCTAAAGAATTAATGGATTCTATTCTTCAATCTGACATATTTTTGCATTATTTCAAAAGTTATTTTAGTGGATACCCATATTTGAGTAGACGATCCGTTCATTTCTTCCTGGAACAAGATTAAATAAGAACTAGACGAGATATTCTGAGACATGGCCAGGGGAACGAGATTAAATAAGAACTAAACGAGATATCCCGAGACATGGGCAGTGGAACGAGATTAAATAAGTATTAGACGAGATATCCCGAGACATGCCCAGCGAAACGAGATTAAATAAGAACTAGACGAGATACCCCGAGTCATGGGCAGTGAAACGAGATTAAATAAGAACTAGACGAGATATCCCGAGACATGGGCAGTGGAAAGCGATTAAATAAAAAACTGAGTTGGTAATTCTCTGCAGATTACGCAAATCGGCATACACCTGATGAAGACCGGAATACACAACGGTCGAAGCGTTGTGATAACAACAACATTGTCTGCGTGTAAATATTTTAACTTTTTCAAAATGACGACCATATTTAATTAATTTTGTTACTGTATTCTTTATATTATCGTTTTTAGTAAACGAACAATTTTAACTTTAAAATGAATCATATTTTTTTATGCAAAAAAGGCAAGTCTTTTAACCAAGATTCCGATATTGGCATATCTTAAATGTCCTCATCTATCACTATTGTCAAATTTGATAGAGCCACAATAACATCAATGTATTTCCGGACAATGACGTCTCGCGACTTAATGCCAATCTGTAGGCAGAGAACCCTCTTAATGTCATAACGAAGCAGGAAAACTTGTATCAAACAAAACTTCATCGTGACAGCTGCAGGGACACCGAAATTTGTTTTAACTAGTATATTTGCTATTAATAACTCTAGCTGCTTGTAGACATGGCGGAAATAGCCAAGTAACAATAACCTTTCTAAGTAGCTGGGATATAATTATACCAGACTGTCCTGTTATCATGATTATCTGGATGGACTAAGAAATAAAGCCAATATTGCATTTGCGTATTGATAAGTGAACGCCCAGCTTACTCATACAACAGTACGATCACCGAAGTTAAGCAACGTCGAGCCTGGCTGTATAGGACAAGCTCGCTAACCCTTACCGAGACGTCGCGCCTGGTCAGTACCTATATGTGTGACCGCTTGAGAATACGAGGTGCTGTAAGCTTGGATTTGCTATGGTGTAATGGGTAATGGCTCGGAATTGTTAATTAGAGTGCCGGGTTCCAATTCCAGTTTGGTTCGTTGTATCCATTTCTGCACAAATACCCTTGGGAAGAGTTTGAATCCACGTCTTCTTCCTCCAAGCTATGGGTTAATTAGTAATTGACTTGTATTTTCAAGCCATTATTATCTCCAAAAATAAAATAAAATTGTCTAAAAATATTTAGATTTTGGCATTAAATAACCTATAGATGTGTTGATATGCCGCCTATGCATCTTCCACCATCTATATATATATATATATATATATATATATATATATATATATATATATATATATATATAACAAGAAATTGATGATAGTCTGTTTTTGTTTACATGAATGATTTCCAAGCAACGATAAACACGTGCATATAAGACGCTGAAAGCGAAAATCGCACAACAGCTCATGACGTCACACATGACCACGAGAGAGTGAATCCGATGAGTAGAATGTTAGATTTATCATTCAAATGTAGTGTCAAGTGTCGTGAAAGCGAGTTTGTGGTGTGACCAACATAGATATTATTTAGTTTGTTGGAGATACAATCTCCCAAAGGGCACCTGAATTTTTAGGCATTTAAAACAACATGCCTGGCCGCATACACAATTCCGGAAAATCCTCGTCGAAAACACAACTATACTTAAACATGAAAACAATAAACAAAAACTAAAAATTCTTGAAGCTATATACATAAAACAGTTGAAACCTAACCTGAACAAAATAAACTATGAAATCTCCACAAATATCCTTAAATGCCTATAATTAGTAACAGAAGCCATTGGTTCATACCAACGGCTTTCCATACTCAATACTCATCGGATTCACTCTCGCGCGGTCATGTGTGACGTCATGAGCTGTGGTGCGATTTTCGCTTTCAGCGTCTTATATGCACGTGTTTATTGTTGCTTGGAAATCATCCATGTAAACAAAAACAGACTATCATCAATTTCTTGTTCGTGTATTGCTTAATATATTGTGTAATTGTCATCTTCGATAATGGCTTATGTAAGCCGAAAGCTTAGATTGGATTAAAAAATATGTATCAATATTGTGATTTTCTTTCGTCGTTTAATGATAATGTTATTAAGCTTATCAGACAATATGAAAAGAACTTACATAAAATAAATAGACAATACTTGTCTATATTATTTAATGAAACATGTATTAATGAATATATATATATATATATATATATATATATATATATATATATATATATATATATATATATATATATATATAATATGGAGAAAACAACTGAAAAGTTGAAAATTAAAAGAAAAAAAAATTGAATGTTTTTTTGTGAAAGTATTTATATGTTTTTATATATATATATTTGATATTTCAGATCGCCCCGATCTTTCGTCAGAAATTAATTAAATAACTGTATTCAGAAGTTTGTTTTCAAGTATCGTCCTTCGCGAGACGCGGACGTCACGTGATGTGGAATGCAACTGTGTTTGAATATTTCTAACGTAAATCTAACGATAATATTTTAGATGTTGTTTAAAAAGGTTTTTTTTTAACTATATCTAATGACATTTTTTAACTATTGAAATATTTATACAGATTTGAAATACGTGGCTTCTCATTATGCTATATATATATATATATATATATATATATATATATATATATATATATATATATATATATATGGTGGAATATATGAGCATTCTCAATAGTCCGAATAATGTAAATAGTGTACTTTTTATCACATAAAATTTGGCGAGATACGAGCAGATTTTAATTAAAAAAATGTGACCCAGAGAAAACAAAAGTTGGGAACAATTGATTTAATGGATTATACCTCTTATTGACAACATATTTTTCTAGTCCCTTTGACATTACGAATCCAACATGGCTGCTTCAGCTGAACAACTTAGCCCCGACAGTTGGGTCGATATAAGAGATTGCTCAGGCAATCATTTATTTTGCGAAAAAGGAAAAAAATAAAACAATCGTCAACATGTCGAGAATTTTGCTCCTAAAATATTTTCATTACAAAAATAAAACGACAGACGTAAATTTTCACGTCCATATTCTGTACTTTGAGCGTTGAACAAAAATACCTGTTAAGATCGTCTGTCTGACAGATGTCTCCAGTCTTTGCTCTTCATAATCAACAACAACAACAATCAACAACAACAACCACAACAACCAACAACAACAACAACCAACAACAACAACCACAACAAGGTTTGTACACATGAAAAGATTTGGGGACGGGCGGGTAGTGTTACGGTGAGCGACGTCAGCAAGTCGAGTTCCTTACATTCGCCTTTGCACAAATACCATTTAAAAAGGTATTAAACCACCTCGTTTTTCCCCAGCTATGGGTTAAATATCAGGACTGACTGGTTTCACTTACCAAGATCGGAAAGGGCAACTCTTCGTTCAAAAACTGTTTGGTATAGGGCCAGTAACCCCATACCGTAAGGATTCACTACAGAAACCTCTGCAGTGAGGCCGAGGTTGTGAACTTATACTCAACAAATTAGTCTACAGAACTTACATGCTTAAGTTTTTTTGTTTGTTTGTTTTTATGGAAGCGTATATTTAAAAAAAAAAAACACACACACACACACTTGTCTCTAACAGTTATGGAAATATCGTAATTTAATTATCGACATATTTATTCCTAGAATAATATTCCAGATGTTCCAATATTATTGAAAAATTCTTTACGGAATAATATTCAGCATATATTCATATATTTTGTGCTATTTGTTTATATATATATATATATATATATATATATATATATATATATATATATATATATATATACTTGGACCGATTTTAAACGTTAATTAAGTTTAAGCGTTTAATGAATTTTTTTTCTTTTTCTTTCACATTTAACAACTAACGTCTTTGGCAATTTTAACCATGAAAAGATTAACAATCAAACAACTTGTTAATGTTATCGAAGCTTATTTCAAAAATGGTCCTTCAAACCCAAATGTATTTCGTGCACTTTGCGATTGTTTTGATCAACATAATCGACCAACCGAGAGTGCAACAGGAAAAATTGTTCGTAAATTCAAACAAACTGGGTCGGTGGCAGATGTAAAAACACCATTGCGTGCTCGTTTACGCCGTTCAGCTGAAAACATTGCTGCAGGGCACGAGAATGTGGTCGAAAATCCAGACCCCTCTTCGTCATCGCACGCAGGAATTGAACCTCTCCACAACAACATTACATCGAATTTTGACAAAAGATTTTTCTCTACACGCTTACAAAATTCAGTTGACATAAAGAACTGAAACCTGCTGACCATTTGGCGCTCCGTACATTCGTCAATTGGGTGCACAAGCAAAGTCAAGCCAATTTAGTGATGAAGCCCATTTTCATTTTGGTGGATTCGTTAATAAGCAGCATTGTCATATTTGGGCTGATGAAAATCGAAGGAAGATTGCTGAAAAGCTACTGCATCCACAAAAGCTCACTGTTTGGTGTGCTTTTTTGCGAGCAGAATCATTGGGCCGTTGTTTGATTGTTAATCTTTCCGTGGTTGAAATTGCCAAAGACAAAAGTTGTTAAATGTCAAAGAAAAAGAAAAAAAATCATTAGACGCTTGGAACACCATATATTTTATGCTATGTGTTTTCAGAATAAATTTCCATCTGATCCAGTAATATTAAGTGGTGGATTTATTCTCAGAATAATATTTCATATATTCTAAAATTATTCAACAAATAAAGACCGTAATGTCTTAATGTTAGGTGAAGTTGTGGCTGGCAAAATATTACATTCCACGTACATTCCAGTAGGAGAGTGGGTTCATCATTTAATAAATACTCTACTTGTGTAAAACTAGAAAAAATCTTATTAACTATTATTTCTCTGCGCTTCATAGTCTAGCACAGAGTTTTTCAAACTGTAAGTCCCGACCCTTCAGTGGGTCGCGCGATAAATAAAGTGGGTCGCGACTAAAAAAAAAATGAAAAAAAATACGCGATTAAAAGCAAATTGCAGAATATAAGCAACTCTAAATGTTCCACAGCACTCATAATCATCGCTAGTTTTTCACCAAGGACGAATTAATTCCCAAAATAATATTCTAAACGTTCCAATTTTATTTATTGAAAGAGTTCCTCTTAAAATATTTCCAAGATTCCAGTTTGTCTTATTGTCTGAATTGTTTTCAGTTTAATATTTGCAGTAATATCGTTCCAAGAAAGACAAACACTGTTTCTGTCATCAGCAAGATATAAACACTGCTTAATACAAGATACAATGTTCAAGATGTGACCTTTGCAAAAGGAAAAAACAACTACGTTTGCCTAAAATGTTTTTAAGTCTCGTGTTTCAACACCAACAGCGTCGTGCCAATGGACTTTCAATGGCGAGCTTTTAGCAGGAAAAACAGAGACCTTTTTGTGAAAACGGTTCACGAGCAGAAACAAGATATAGGTCGCTGATACATTCTTTCGCTGAAATCTCTGGCTTCGCACCACCATTATTAGTGGGAGTTCTGTATTGTCGTCTGCTGGTAATATAAGTCGTCTTAAAAATATAAAAAAATTAAATTCGTCGATGAAAAAAGTCAGCTATCTTTTTTGTTTTCTTTTATTGTATTACGTTTTTTCGAATAATTTAAAACTCATCGGCTTGGAAAGAATGTTTCTATTTCTTTCTTTTTCACATGACAAGGAACTTGTTACCGAAATGTAAACATTTCTTAATGTTAGGTGAAGTTGTGGCTGGCAAAATATTACATCGCTGTGGAGCAAATATGTCACGTACATTCCAGTAGGAGAGTGGGTTCATCATTTAATAAATACTCTACATTTGGGACTTGTGTAAAACTAGAAAAATTGTATTAACTATTATTTCTCTCTCTATGCTTCATAGTCTAGCACAGAGTTTTTCAAACTGTGAGTCCCGACCTTTCAGTGGGTCGCGCGATAAATAAAATGGGTCGCGACTAAAAAAAAATGAAAAAAAATACGCAATTAAAAGCAAATTGCAGAATATAAGTTATTCTAAATGTTCCACAGCACTCATAATCATCGCTAGTTTTTCACAAAGGTAATTTATATATATATATATATATATATATAATTGATAGAAATTAGGAGGATTTGAGATAATTATAATTAAGTAATTCATCGAGTCTAGAAGAATGCAAAATGCGTTTCGTCCTATATTTGGGAGTCATCACAAGTGCGCATCCACTACCGAGAATTGAAACCCGGATAGTTACGTTATCAGGCAAACGTCATACCAATATATATATATATATATATATATATATATATATATATATATATATATATATATATATATATATATATATATATATATATATATATATATATATAAGTCTAGGATTAGTGTATACAGAATAAATTCCAATAACCAACAATTACTATCCTTAAAAGAGTGCTCAATACAGAGTAGAGCATATATAATTGTTTCAACATCATCACTTGATAAGACACCGGAGGTGTTGAAACAAAATGGCTATTTTTGTAGTGATTTTATAACATATTTATGTTATAATTTTTAAATAAACAATTATATATATATATATATATATATATATATATATATATATATATATATATATATATATTGGAACAGTTGGTATGACGTTTGCCTGATATATATATATAATCATTATTACAATATTAAAAATAATACTATTATTCATTTCGAAAGATTTTTCAATTATATTTTTTGAGATTCAAAATTTAAAATTCGAAACTTTAGATTTTAATTAAAGACTTTTCCTCCTTATTTGTTATTCAAAATATTAATAATTTTAATAATAGTAATATTGTTTATTTATATTAGATTCACATTATATTTATTTCCTAGCTTATTTTGTTGAAAATGTTAAATTCTTAAATTAATGTCAAACGTTAAGGGCCAAATATATAAATCTGTTTTTTTTTTTAATTAATCGCAATATGCCCATATATATTAATTTACTCTTCCTCTTCCTTTTCTTTTATTCTTTACATACTCTCTATATCCTTTTCTTCCTAAAACCCCTACTTGCTGTGAGATGACATTAAATAGATCAATGTCTGGTCTTTACCCCACCTCCCTTACTCTTAAATATCTTAATAAAAATAGATTCAAAATTATTCCTATCTCTCCCTTCCCTCTCTAATTCCGACCATGTCATACTCCACCTCCTCCTCCTCCTCCCTCTATATCACCTTACATCAACTTAAAACTACCCCTCAAAAGTGTATAAAAACTATATGTAAATTTAAAACATCTTTTCACCCTTTGAAGTGCGGTCTGATGAACCAGGTAAAAATAATATACCTGGGGAAAAAAATTATAACCAATGGACCCTTAAAGGTTGTCTGTTTTCGATTTGAATTTATATATATATATATATATATATATATATATATATATATATATATATATATATATATATATATATATATATATTAAGACATTTTTATGTTTATACATTCTTTTTATCGATACAAATATTTAAGTAAATCCTCTGTTTTATAATAAACAGTATTAGTAACATTTACCGGCCTGAATGTCCGAGAAATTTTCAGAGAAAATATTCGTCCTCCGACAGGAATGGAACGGAGGATCGTTGCTCGATCGGTTAAGGCACGTCAGTCTAAATGACAGTTCCGGATAGGATACAGGTTCGATTCCTGTCGGAGGACGAATATTTTGTATGAAAATTTCACGGACATTCAGGCCGGTAAATGTTATTAATACTGTTTATTATAAACAGAGCATTTACTTAAATATTTGTATCTATGAAAAGAGTGTATAAACATAAAAATGTCTTTAAAAAATATATGTAAAATATTCATATATATATATATATATATATATATTCTCTTCCCACTGAGTGTATGTATCTCGTTGCAGGTTATTTAATTTACCTTTGTGTAGGTATTTCTTTTAAATTTGTTTTTCTAAAAGTAATAATTTTACATTCATACAAATAAATAATACAAATAGATACATGCAATTCCTATATGTGAGGATCATAAGTAATATACATAGAAATTGTCGATGCTAAATAAATGACCCTGGGGAACAGAGTTTGTCTTTGATTTATTACACGTAGCTATAATGGGTCACAATGCAAAATGGGGTTCTTGCTGTGGGTCGCTGTAAAAAATATTTTGAAAATCTCTGGCAGACCATCTTAAGTGTAAAGATTTCATTTCCCACTGAATACGTCTCACTTCCGGTGTCATGCCAGACTAAGATAAGTTTAATTATTTCTAGATGTTTGAGGCTATTATGAGCAAGCAATATTTAAGCGTTCTATGACATAATCAAGATGTTAGCATTCCACATGACTTCAAACAAAAGGTTAGGAAGGCAACCGCCATCAATACTGGAAAGAGCTATAAGCGTTATTGGACTTGAGAAATCTGTTTACCTAAAAAAAAAAAAGAATGACTTTATAAGATTTAGCCGAAAACATTACTGGTTGCTCGGTCAATGGATGCCAAATGTTTCCTTATAGAGAAACGGTTACCATCCCAATTACCATTTATTAGGTATTCGTTTACCGACTTTGAAAAAAATAAAGAAACATTTCGGCGAACAAAATATACGTGTAACACTGCATATTGTTCTTTTTCAAATCGGGCAAGATAAAGCGAAGATGACGAAGCTTATGGCGATGATTCGGTCAGCAGCAATATGGGCCGTGAATTGCTTGCAAAGTTCAAGATACGTAGATGGTGAATTTGATTTGGGGGAGAAACATCGCATGACAACCATGCCTAGAAAGCGAAAAGCAATCTCCCACCTGCCGGATTCGGCTACGGGGTTGGTCATTGGGGGCCTCTATGCGAACGGTCAATGTTCCAAGAGCGGTCCGGTGGGTTGCCGATGCAAATCGTTGATCTGAGATGTCACCGAATTACCACAGCGGGTGTGTTTTTTCCGTTTTTGGCAGGCGGAGAAAACGACGGGAAGGGACGCTCCGCGACAATGACGTGAGAGAATCGACGCGACAGAACAGGTTCTGAAAATCCCAGAAACTCTTTCTAGCGCACGCCCGAGACGGTGGGGGCGAACGTTGAAACCGCGCGAGGCGATCAACGTGAAACTGCGCGAGGCGATCGACGTGAAACCGCGCGAGGCGAACGACGTTAAACCGCGCGAGGCAAACGACGTGAAACCCCGCGATGCGAACGACGAAGAAACCGCGCGAGGCGATCGACGTGAAACCCCGCGAGACGATCGACGTGAAACCGCGCGAGGCGATCGACGTGAAAACAACCGATTCTCTTCTTACAACGCATCGTTTTTTCGTCCCTCCGTCCCATGCAGAAAGAGGAAGTAGACTTGCGGGCAGGACAGAAGGCGGTACCCCACTCCACAAAGAGTTTTGGATTTGCCTACGAGACATCATGCGTTGACCGGCATGCCGGGAATGGGTCTTGACGACTTGACTGGAACGGTACCAGCTGTGCAGATGTTAGCGTCACGTCGAAGCTCTCGCGTCATGTAGATGCCAAACGAGATGAGGTGTGAAAGTAAGTGCCCAGAAGTGAGAGAAGAGTAATATGAAGCGGCAAAGGGAGCCAGTGCGACAGTAACGTTGGGAACTACCGACACGTCAACGACAGCAACAACCGGCGCAATTTGCTCGTTCCTCACACTACGTCTCCACTGTAGGCGAGTATGAAAGCGGGTAGCGTAGACCACTGCCCGCTGGGGACTGTGATGGGCCGTCCTGCACAACAGCAACCACCAAATCGATATTGGGTCATGTTTGGAAGCATCAGAATGGCGTTGTGCAAGATAGCAGCTGAAGGTGATGAGATAATTTATAAATCCTACGGTGATTATCACATGTGTCATCTTTAAAGATTAAGGTTTGGTTTGTTTTTTGTTTTTTAACGGCATATCAACCTCAATGGGTTATTTAATACATAATTTAATATATCATCTGTGTTCTTTAATATATCATTTAATGCTGACAAGGTTTTTATTGCTGGTAATAATTTTTCACAGAAATGTATTGCTGGTATTAGAACCTATTTTTATACTTTCATAGTGTTTTGGCCCCAGTTTGGGGGTTAACTATCTTCCCATAGCTGGGACCCTAACAGGTGTTACCACCTCGAGTCAGGTTGAACCTGGGAACACCAGCAAGTAAGAGATGGTTCCATGCTCCTCAAATCTCCTGATCAGAGGCCTTGCTGTTGGACGTACTTTGTCGTCTTACCCAGGATGCGGATGTAGTTCATCGTCTTACCCAGGGTGGAAAGATTAAGTGTTTCAATTGAGTGGGAAAAGAACAAGGAAGCCAGAAATTCAGACATCTGGGCTTGTTTGCCATAAGACTCAAAATTTGCTACTCTGTGTTTAGTGAAATATGAAAGGTGTGTGTAGTAGGAATTGTTAAACCTTATGAAACTATTCCTGCAAGGAATTAAAGTCTACGCCTTCAAAGGGTGATTAATGCAACCGAAGGAAAAATGGCAGGAAAGATAGGATGCCACAAAAAAAAGTATGACACCACTTGTTTCCACATTGCTTAGTAGACCACAAAAATCACAATGGTAATAGGATAAGAAATTCTTCCTCGTGCGGCATATTTACCAAACTTGGCACCATTGGATTATCATTTGTTTTGACCAATGCAGTATTTCTTATCTGGTCAAAATATTAAAGATGTCTTCAGCGTTCAAAATTTCCTTGACAGTTTATGATATCATAGAGTTATTTTTTCAAGTTGGAATTTGAAAACTTCCAGATCGTTGGCAAAAGCCATAGAAAGTCAAGGTAAAAAATACGATATATAATAAACATATGGATGAGTTATTATCATAAAATGAAAATTATGGAAACTTCAGCACTCGCATAATAATTAATGAAATAATGATATGTTTTTTATCGACCAGCCATTTTAAAATCCTGAACATAAAATATAAGAATTCTTTTGAGAATTTAAAGTGATATTATATCATATTTTATGTATTTCAGTGGGCGTTGGGTATAAATGATTCAGTTTTGTTTTATCAAGAAGGAATTTGAAACTTAGAACATTAGCATAATGTCATAAAAATTAATGAACATATTTTGATCCGTAGTAAATACTATTTCTTTCAAAAGAATTTTAATACGTATGTATATTATAACATGAAGCGCACTCAATGTACTGTTTATATAAATATTCTGGAAATTCGACCAATATTTGTTACCCATCAGTGGGACAATCAGTCGTATTTGGTTATCAATATTTCACGACAAAAACAGATAATACTGTTCTGTTACTCCAGTACGGCGTATATATTGTTTTATTTTCCTCTTGTTCGTCTCTTTTTTAATTTACCTTCATGTTTACATTAGTCACTGTTTTGACTACTTCTTGTTTAGCGCTTATAAATTACCGGAACCGACACTATATACCACAAGGTCAAAGTTTCTACTTTTTTATCCTCCTAATAGTATCGCCGGTATGTAACTTCTTAACCTTTTTCGCTAAGCATTTGACTCCTAATATCGTATAAATATTTAAATATTTATTTAAGATAGCCACTTTGTACACATTTATTTTTACTATTGTAATCCGTCATATAGAGTCGCTTTCATAGAGTGTTGACTGTTCTCACACTGGGTCATTCTGTAATTTAGCAAAAGAAATGATTGCCTGAGTAATCTCTTATATCGACCCAACTGTCCGGGGCTAAGTTGTTCAGCTGAAGCAGCGATGTTGGATTTGTAATGACAAAGGGACTAGAAAAATATGTCGCCAATAATAGGTTTAATCCATTAAGTCAATTGTTTCCAACTTTTTTTTCTCTAGGTCGCATTTTTTTAATTAAAATCTGCTCATATCTCGCTAATTTTTATGTGATAAAAAGTACATTTAAATATTTTTTTTAAAAAGTGGGCTGAAGGGAGATAACTCCGGATTCGAAGTCAGAACATTATCATTGATAACTCTCTCCTCCAATTTGTGGACCCTAGTTACTATATTCTTAATACTTGATATAATGCAAAAATATCACAATGATAAAATCGGTCAATAATTATTTAAAACTATTTATACTATGACTCATGCAAGCAATTATAAGTAATCCATAATAATATTTCAAATTTTGAAATCATTTATTTTTACTTCTGTAATTTGTCATGTACAATTGCTTTCATTGAGTGTTGACTGTTGTCACACTGGCTCATTCTGTAAGTCAAGGGAAAAAATTACGATATATAATAAATATATCGATGAGTTATTATCATAAAATTAAAATTATGGAAACTTCAACACTCGCATAATAATTGATAAAATAATGACATGTTTTTTGTCGACCAGCCATTTTAAAATCCTGAGCATAAAATATAAGAATTCTTTTGAGAATTTAAAGTGATATTATATCAACGCAAAAATATCACAATGATAAAATTGGTTTATTTTATATATATTTAGCATGTTTCTACATTCTATTGACTTGGGTTGTTTGTTGTTTTTTTATTTCATACTTCTAATATTGCATATTTTAGACCAGTAGTTCCAAAATTCTTTGAACCCAAAGGAAAGTCCCGGTGAAAAGGCACAAACAGCCTTACGGTAAAGAAGGTTCAAAGATAGGTTTAAAGGGAGATAACCGGATTCAAAGTCAGAACATTATCATTGATAACACTCTCCTCCAATTTGCGGACCATATTTACTGTATTCTTAATATTTGATATAATGCAAAAATATCACAATGGTTTATTTTATATATATTTTGTATGTTTCTAAATTCTATTGACTTGGGTTGCTTGTTTTTTATGCTTCATACTTTTAATATTTCATATTTTAGACCAGTGTTTCCAAAACTTTTTCTCTGGGTCGCATTTTCGGAATGAAAATTTACTCGCGCCTTACTAAAGGGAAGTCCCAGTGAAAAGTCACAAGCAGCTTTACGGCAAAGAAGGTTCAGAGTGTGGATTAAAGGGAGATAACCGCGGATTCGAAGTCAGAAGATTATCATTGATAACTCTCTCCTCCAATTTGCTGAGCCTTGTTATTATATTCTTAATACTTGATATAATGCATAAATATCACAATAATGAAATCGGCCAATAATTATTTATGAATATTTATACTAAGACTCGTGCATACAATTACAAGGAATCCATGATACTATTTTAAATTTTGATATCATATTTATTTTTGGTATACGAATTTTTTTAAGCTGTTTCTAAATCTTTGTCTTTCAATCCTTCCGCTTCACCTGCTATCCTCTTCCGCCGCACCTGCTCTCTTCCGCCGCACCTGCTATCCTCTTCCGCCTCACCTGCTATCCTCTTCCGCCGCACCTGCTCTCCCCTTCCGCCGCACCTTCTCTCCCCTTCCGCCGCACCTGCTATCCTCTTCCGCCGCACCTGCTCTCCTCTTCTGTCGAACCTGCTATCCTCTTCCGCCTCACCTGCTATCCTCTTCCGCCGCACCTGCTCTCCTCTTCTGTCGCGCCTATGAGACGCGCTGTACCGTTTGAGGACCACTGTAAACAAACTAAGCTACTTCCTTTACATATTTTGAACCTCCATCTCAGTTATGTTCAACCTTCGACTCTCTTTGTCATATTTATTCTACTTTTCCTTTTTATCTTCTTATTTCTTTTGTTATTCCGACTCAAACCAGTCTCAACTTTGTCTGTATTTCTTTGTCTAGTTTCACCCCCTTGGGCTTTCAATAAACATGCTGATGAAGAGGACTTTAGATTCAGACTTTTGATTGCCGTAAGGTGTCTGACTGTCTGTGGTGCGCATGCGCGCGAGACGGTGCATGACGGAAGGCAGTACAAGTACGCTTAGTTTAATGTGACACTCAAGTGATGGTTGAATTTATGACAGTACTTGCCAATTAATACCGGTTTATTTAATAATAATAATAATAATAATAATAATAATAATAATAATAATAATAATTAGATAATAATAATAATAATGAATTCGAAATCTCAAAAATGTGGCACATGGAAACATCAACAATCCCTATTGTAGTTGAAACCCTCGGATTGGTTGGAAAAGATTCCAGTAGACTAATTGAAGGGACCCCTGGAAGCCCATGCCTTAAAGAAATACAAAAATTTGTTCTCACGATTACAGCCCACATCTTACAAAGGGCTTTATCTATGTAAAATATGTTTGTGTTTTTTTTTTTTGTTTTTTTAATTGGTCAGTGGAAAATGTCATGATGCCATTTCTAATCTTAGGTCTCTGGGTGGGACCCGGAACGACATGTGTACACACCAGAAATCAAAGGAAATAAAACAACAATAATAATAATAATAATAATAATAATAATAATAGACTATTATAATTAAAGCTGGATTATATAATAAAATTTACATAATAATACCGTTTTTTTAACCTATAATTAATAACATATCTTTCATATATCTATAATTTATACCGGATTTTATAAACCTGTAATTAATACGGATTCTTTAGAAACTTATACAAAGTTTTTATAAAATCCTATAATTAATTCCAGATTTTTTATCTATATCTATAATTCTCAAAATATGTGTGTGTGTGTGTGTGTGTGTGTGTGTGTGTGTGTGTGTGTGTGTGTGAGAGAGAGAGAGAGAGAGAGAGAGAGATTGGATGTTGTTTATGCGTTTCCACAGTTTTCATCTGATTTTGATGAAATATTTTTTGTTTGATAGATAATTCTTCAGTGCTGGTTTTGAGTCCAAATTATAGGCGACATGGCTCTCCACTACTTCCTGTTCATAATAACTCTCAGCAAAATGTTACTATTTACTATCTCTTCTTATATATATATCTTTCATAAAAACTTTAATAAGAATAGTTTAAATTATTACAATAATATTATTTATTATTATACAGGTCTCTTTTAAGGGCCACCCCCATTCAAATTGTTAACATCCCCCCCCCCATTTGGGAATGTGCCTCAGTTGCACCCAATCGTTGATACCAATATTGATTTTCAGGTGGGCAGACTTTAAACTTGAACTGCTCCATTTGAACGGCAAACTTCCCAGTAATGAAAAAGCCGGGCAAAGACGGGTTATACTGCTAGTAAAGTTATCATTACTACCATATTTTTTATAAAACTATAATTAATACTTTATATTTTCTGAACCTATAATTCATTCTATATTTTATGAACCTATAATTCATTTTATATTTTTATGAATCTATAATTCATTCTATATTTTATGAACCTATAATTCATTCTGTATTTTTATGAACCTATAAATAATTCTAGATTTTTACTTTCATTCTTATAACATCGAGTTTTACAGAGGATATTAATGGCTTAATGGTGAACAACTCTAACTTTTTAACCACTGTTTTATTCTGTGGCGCCTAAAACTCAATAAAGATCGAACCCAGTATCCGAACAGTGATCTAACGAGATCAACTTGTTAACCATCACTCTACAGCGAAATCTGATCTGGAAGATGATGTAGGGAAACAAAGCTGTATTTTCCATATTGCGCTCAGACCAAAAAGTGGAACGTTCATCTCCAGGAAATAGTCAGGAGTGTTTAGCGGATATCTTCCAGAATTTGAGAAACGCCACTTATAACCGCAGAACAGGAAGTTCAGAAATTTCACTTCATCCGACTGCTTCAGAATTTCGAGTCAAGTTCTTAAAAAAAAACATGAAGTAGTACAAAGCTTCTTTGTTCAAAGGACGATGCTCGTAATAAACGACTCGAGAATAAAATGCCCGTATATCAAACGTAGATTATTCATTTTCGCCAAGTCTTTTCATCGTCTTATTGTTGTATTTTATCACAACTTTCGAAGGCGAACATTGTATTTCCTTTAAAATAAGAAACGAAATCAAAGCTTCTTATGTCGCACAACAGATGATTTTGGCGCTGTTATACTTTCGCATCCCCCCCCCCCGTTGCTTTTGTCATTCAGCAAATCGGTTAAGTTTATAAATTTCGAGAAACAAAATCAATGTTTGCAAAACGCAAAAAAATACCTTCAATTTTGGCAGGTAAACTTAAATTTACTAGTGTCACGAGCCGGTTGAAGCTTCGAAATATAATCGAATTTTCTCTGATGACTCCGGCTGCTGTGTCATAAAAATATTATATTTTACGTCGGATATTCTATAGCCAGGTTGGCTCAGGGATGAGTTTCGGGTATAAACATGGATTCAGACAAGATTTGGTTAACAGAAAGAAAGCAGCAAAATAAAGGTAGCAACAATTTATCCAAATAAATGATTAAGATAAGACGATCGTAACAATAACAAAACAATTTAATTTGTAACTTGAGGGAAATAGATTTAAGAGTGGAGATAGTTTTGAGGTGTGACGGAATAAAATAAAATGCTTTTAAATTCAATGTTCAAGTGAATTAATGTTCACATAAGGAAGAAAGTTATAGAGAGCGATATCTCAGACAGTTATTTTAATGTAAAAGGTAATATTCTATAAAAGAAGATTAATTTTACTTAGCTTTCTGTCCGTTAGTTGCAATCCATCTTCTTCGTTTTGAAGAACGTTCTCTTCTAACTTTTTTTTCAGCAGAGCGTTTTTTAAGATTCTTTTTCTTTGTTGCTATGGATATTCTCCTCACACTAGTTAATTAATATCAAATACCTGAGGCAACCCATTGCTGAATTACAGGAAGCAACGGGCGGTGGGTGGGGACATGAGAAAGTAAAGCGCCATGACTTTCATATCCATTTTTCAAACGATCTGTGAAAACGAAATCACTGTAGAAATTGTGATTTTTAAAAAAAACTGGAACAGATTGTTATTCCAATGTCCAAATGCACCGCTATCCATAGCTAAAGAGTTAAAATTGCCCTACTATTCACGTAAGGATGTGCGTTATGGTGAACGAATCGGGGTGAGAAATCGGAGAGCAAAGTTCGAATTCCAGTCGAGTCCGTTACCTTCACTTATGTGCAAATACCCTTAGGAAAGATATTGAAGCCGTCTCTTCACCCCCACCCCTAAGCTATGAGATGAATAGCAGGACAGACTGGGTCCTATAGCCATGACTGGCAACTAGTCTAGCGCAGAAAGAAACGGCAACCGACTGCGAGAAAAATCTTCTGCCTCGACAGTCATGAATGGAAAGAGACATGATTGCCCAAGCGTGTATCGCGCACAGCATTTAGCTGACTGACTGATTCACGTGCAGTAAGTTCTATTGCGACGACACCGACTTGCGTAATAAAATCTGACATCGCGTATGTATTAAACTAGTGTTTCTCAACCTTTTTAAGCAATGGCACACCTAGGAGCAAATGAAAATATCTCGGCACACTTAGCAACATTTTTAAAGGGTATACATTTAAATGTTATGAAATAAAACCATAAGTACAGACATAAATCTGAACTTAGTTTATTTCCATGCTTCTATTCAAATATTTGTGCAGTTTATTTAGCCAAACCTGAAGTTACAAATGATATTCGACATGCTGCGTAATAATAAACGGTTGCAGGGGTGGATCCACCATTTTCTGGTAGAGGGGGCGTGTTCCTCAGTAAAAATCTCAATTCAAAATTTTAAATTCTGTGCTATATTAGCATATAGAAAGTGTTCATATATATATATATATATATATATTATGAAATCGACAAAGTCCGACAATTATTTTAAGACATTTTTATGTTTATACATTCTTTTTATAGATACAAATATTTAAGTAAATGCTCTGTTTTATAATAAAAACTATCAATAACATTTACCGGCTTGAATGTCCGAGAAATTTTCATAGAAAATATTCGTCTTCCGACAGGAATCGAACCTGTATCCTATACGGAACCGTTATTTAGCTTGGCGTGCCTTAAAACAGATGATATGAAAAGAATTTACATAAAATAAAGAGACAACACTTGTCTATATTGTTTAATGAAACATGCATCAATGAAAAAATGCTGTCGAAATACACACTATATATATATATATATATATATATATATATATATATATATATATATATATATATATATATATATATATATATATATATATATATATAATGTGCGTTTTCTTTTATTTATTTGATATGGAAAATTGTAAATTCAAACGTTTAGATTCAAAGTGTGATAAAATAGCGATTATGAAAGGACTTACTAAAGTCAATTTTCGTGGATTCTTATTTGCATAGAAGTTCACGATTTTATCACAGTCTAATTGAATGTCTTTGTGAATACCGGTAAGATGTCTCTCACCATGACGGTATAATTTAATTGTGACGCCATTTTAAATAACATAAAATTAAATTTTCTCAAAACGAATGGTTAAAAAACTTAATCAATGAACTCAATGGAAATGGAATAGTTTAATGTTTATTTGGTTTTTAAATATAAAACAGATACCATTTTAATGACGCGTGGCCAAATGGTTAGAACGTCAGCCTTTCAACCATGAGACGCAGTTTCGAAAAGCCCCAGGGGCGATCTGTCACGGAGACCACTTCCTGGTAATATTGCTCCGAGGTGACGATCCCAGCATTCGGCAGGCTTGGGAGGGGCCTGTTGACCATTAAATGTTCTGTATATTTATTTCGGCTGATGGGCTTAATACACACTGATTAAAATATAGATCAAAATTGAACGACTATTTCAAATACAAGCATCCACTATAATATATATATAAAAAAAGTGAACATTAAAGTCAACACTCAGAGGCGACAGGCTATTTCATGCTAAACGCAATCGTCGGACGGCCTGACGATTGCGTCGAGCATGAAACAGCCTGTTGCCTGTGTGCTGACTTCAGTGTTCACTTTTATATTTAAATTTGCATACGCTCTATCTCTGATATTGTGCACTTTATCCCATAAATATAATACACCTTAAAACTATATTTGTTCATATATATATATGTGTGTGTGTGTGTGTATTTAGTATATATATATATATATATATATATATATATATATATATATATATATATATATATTTTCTAAAGAATTCATGAATTTATTATTGTCTGACCATCACAAATGGTCACAAACTCACATCACCGCAACTATATATATATATATATATATATATATACATATATATATATATATATATATATATATATATATATATATATATATATATATATATATATATATATATATATATATATATATATAGACAATATTAGTGTTGAATATACACATACATATGCAATTATATATACACATACATATATGTATAAAAATAATTCCAAGAGGATATGATCCAGGTAGAACTCGATGTCCAGGACAGAGTAAGGATATAATAAAAAGACTTAAACACTAATATTCCATGGTCATAATTTATTCCATTGGAATCGTAAGAACGATCCAATTCATCAGACCTACAGATTCAAAAAGAAAACAAAAAACAACTGCGGGAAAAATTAGTGAGAGTATGTGTGAGAGAGTGGAAGGACCTGAGATCTATATAGAGGAGTAACAGACGAGAGAGGCAGGGAGGTCCAAAGGTGGAGGGGGCATTAAAATTTAACAGAGAGAAGATTTAAAGAAGGGTTTCAGTGAGAAAAAAGTGCGTATTTTCAAACGTCCGAAGATATACCGGAAGAGTGTACATTTCTTGGCGACACACACTATATATACACTAATATATATATATATATATATATATATATATATATATATATATATATATATATGTATATATATATATATACATATATATATATATATATATATATATATAAGGTCATCCCATAAGTTCTGTCCGAATTTTGAATTTTGAAACAAGTGACCAAATGTTACATTTAATTCAATCAACAATGTATTTTCCCTGATTATCTATGACTTCCTTCCATCTATTAACAAGCTTACTAATTCCATTACTGTAAAATTCTTTTGGCTTTGATTCGAAGAACTCACAAGTGTCAGTTTTAACCTCTTCCTGTGTTACAAAAGCTGTTTCTTCCAAATGATTCTGTAAGCTACGAAACAAATGGTAGTCTGAAGGAGCAAGGTCGGGAGAATAAGGTGGATGAGGAATTTTCTTCCAACCAAGTTCTTCGATCTTTTGTAACGTGATTCTTGCTGTGTGTGGTCGCGCATTGTCCTGATGAAACATCACCCGTTTTCGATTCACTAGAGCAGGTCTTTTTTTCCTCAAAGCTTGGTTCAAACGCTCTAATTGTTGACAGCATATTTGAGCATTAATTGTTGCATTAGGTGGTAAGAATTCAAAGTGGATTATTCCTTGGCAATCCCACCAGACTGAAAGAAGAACCTTTTGCCCATGAAGTTCCCTTCTCGGTTGTGGCTGGGGTCCTTCCCCTTTACCAAGCCACTGTCTACGACGCTTAACATTTCGATAAAAGATCCACTTTTCGTCGCCAGTCACAAGTCTATCCAAAAAAAAAGATGAAACAAGTTGGCGAGAATGGAAAGAAGAGCAGATGTCAACTCGGGATTTGAGGTTGTTTTCAGACAATTCATGAGGCACCCATTTTCCAAGTTTAGAAACTTTTCCAAGTTGTTGAAGATGACGATGAACAGTTGTATGGTTTGAACTGAGAACCACTGCCAATTCCTCAACTGATAAAGCAGTATTTTCTTCAAGGGCTGCTTCAAGAAGCTTTTCATCAAACTCCACTGGACGTCCGGTTCGATTTTCCTCTTCAAGGGTGAAATCTCCACCTCTGAATTTTGCAAACCATCTTCTGCAAGTTCTTTCATTCACACATTCCTCTCCATAAACTGAGTGAATGTTTCTAGCCGCTTCGGCTGCTGAGTTTCCTTTCTTGAACTCATAAAGCATTATGTGCCTCAAATGATTCTTGGGTACTTCCATGTTAGCAGGGTTTTAATCAAACAAAATTTAATTTTATTGTTCTCTGAAATAAAATTTGATCAGTTTAAATGCATCTAAACATAAAAATAATGTTCAGCTCCATTAGATATAAAATACTCTTTAAATTTCGTTCATTTTAACAAAAAGTTAAAATTCGGACAGAACTTATGGGATGACTTAATTTATATATATATATTTATATATATAGAATAAACAATAAAATCCAGAATCACCTCATATGAAGAATAGCGTATTTTGGCAGACGAAGATATCGGTCGTCTGTCTTATCAACCCCGGTGTGGACTGAGTTCGTGTCTATACAGATGGTGAGGGTCAGGAAGTAGAATTTAACTGTGAAAGCTAAAAAAATCAACCTGTCGAAAAACTAATACAGAATTTATCCATTTCAATGTTTCAGTCAGACGAAAGCCACAAGAAGGTGTCAGGGGAGGATGGAATGTATTTGTCTTAAAGGAAAGAAGTTTTATATAATTAAATCCAAATATTAACCTTATGACATTAATTTGAGGTTATATGCAGAATGAAATTAATTTAAAATTAAAAGACGAATAAAAAGGCGTTTAAAAATAACATTAATAAATATAGATAAAAGGATGTAAGGGATTAATGGAAAGAGAGTTGGGGGGATCTTACAGTAGGGGAAACTTTATAAATTATAATTAATATAATGTAAAGAGGTTATAGAGGCGGGGAATTATAGAAATTAGAATTAGTTATACATTCAACATTTGAAGATTTAGAAGGGGAATGAATATTATGGAGATATAGTAGCTAATTATGTTAAACCTATATTATGGAAATTTGAATTTGGTTTTATGTCGGCATTTTAACACTAATTCATTCCTCTGTTTTAATAGTTGGCTTCGATTAATGTATTTTATTATTTTCATTTTTTCTTCCAAACATAAGTCGCACCTATCTCTAAGATTATTAGGAATATGTGCGGAACCTATAATGTGTCGGCTCAAACCTTTCTTCTTCAATTCCCAAAATCTTTTCGAAAGAGCTGTCTGGTGTTTTAATTTAGGGTAAGAAAATGAGCGCCTATGGGTGTAATATCACTGTTTCCATTCCCCAAACTCGGAAATTCCAGTGTAAACATTATAATTTTTCATATTTTCTTTGGGGGATATATATATATACATTAGTAAATATATATAATATCTCACGTCGTTAGCACGACTCGGAGTTTCATATCTATCTCAGTCCTTTCATATCTATCTATCTATCTATCTATCTATCTATCTATCTATCTATCTATCTATGTCTGTTCATATCTATCTATCTATCTATCTCTCTATGCTTGTTCATATCTATCTATCTATCTATCTATCTATCTACCTATCTATCTATCTATGTCTGTTCATATCTATCTATCTATCTATCTATCTATCTATGGATGCGCAATCTTCAGGTGCAGAGTGCTCACTGACCCGTAAGCGTTATGAAGATTTCGTATCCACATGAAACTCCGAGTCATGCTATCGACGTTAGATAATATGCATATTCACTAATGTATACTTAGCTCTGTTATATAACATTGAGCACTCTTTTTGTAACACATGAGAAAAAATATATATGTTCATGCAAGTATGTTTTTATCATACCCATGTCTATATATATATATATATGTGTGTGTGTGTGTGTGTGTGTGTGTGTGTGTGTGTGTGTGTGTTCACCTTAACCGTTATTTTAATGGATACCCACATTTGAATAGACGCTCCGTTTATTTATTAAACAGTATATTTATTTAATTTTGTCTACCGGCCTGAATATTGGGAAAAAACTTATTAAAGAAAAAGATGCGCTCAAAGATTTCTCGAATATTCAGGTCGGTGGAAGGAAATAAATAAATCTATTGTTTTAATAAATAAACGGAGCGTCTACTGAAATATGAGTATCCAATAAAAAATAACGTTTACTTAATAAAATCTGTCGGATTAATAAGTAAAAATCCATAACTTCTTTAGAAAATCTCCGTATTTAAAACCTTGCCGACAGGGCAACATTTTTTATGTTTTCATATTGTGTTAAATTCTACATCCAATTTTCTTTTGAATTCATTTTTTGACAAACATATGTCCTCGGTCTCCTTCGTGTTACAAACTTCCCTTCTTGATGCAGTGACTTTGTAACTGGTGACCCCTTCAAATTATTTCCTACTCAATAAGAAAAGAGTAAAGCAAAATCCATTTAACAAAGATTTGCCAAAATGTAATTGGAAAACGTTTCCAAGCAGAGGAACAATTAAAAGTCGCCTGAAACCATGTTTCACGCTGTAGTTTTATCATAATAAGCGTAAAAGTCAATAGGTTGAAATAGTTTTATTCAAAAGTTTCTTAAGTGCGCGAACAACTGCTTCCTCTTCTTCTTCTTCTTCTTCTTCTTCCTTTTTTCTTCTTCCTCTTCTTCGTCATGTTCTTTTTCTTCTTCCTCTTCTTCTACTTCTTCTTCTCCTTCCTCATATTCTTGTTCTTCTTCCTCATCTTCTTCTTCTCCTTTTTTCTTATTACTCCTCTTCTTCTTCTTCTTCTTCTTCTTCTTCTTCTTCTTCTTCTTCTTCTTCTTCTTCTTCCTCATCCTCCCCTTCTTCTCCTTCCTCATATTCTTGTTCTTGTTCATGTTCTTGTTCTTCTTGTTGTTGTTGTTGTTCTTCTTCTTCTACTACTACTACTACTACTACTACTACTACTACTACTTCCTCTTCTTCTTCTTCCTCTTCTTGTTCTTCTTCCTCTTCTTGTTCTTCCTACTCTTCTTCTTGTTCTTCTGCTTCTCCTTCTCTTCTTCCTCTTCTTCTTCTTCCTCTTCTTCTTCATCTTCCATTTCTTCTCTTCTTATTATTCTACTTTTTCTTCTTCCTCCTCCTCCACTTCTTCTTCTTCTTCCTCTTCTTCTTTCTTCTTCTTCTTCTTCTTCTTCTTTTTCTTATTCTTCTTCTTCATCTTTTTCTTCTTCCTCCTCCTCCACTTCTTCTTCCTCCTGCTCCACTTCTTCTTCTTCTTCTTCTTTTTATTCTTCTTGTTCTATCAAGATTGGTGGATGAGCGCATAACGTTTAGCTATTATCGGTGGAGAAATCCCCCTTCAAAAGAAATTAATCCATCTCATCTCCTTCCATCTAAATTGATTGATTGATCGAGCGATTCGTTTTCTACGGCTTATCAACCCTTTACAGGTTATTTAAAGCCAGAAAATATTTTTACATTGTAAGAATTTTCTTGGTGGGTGAAGATATAATAAGTGTTTAATGATACAAATCTTACTAATTAACCCATAGCTGGGGGAGAAGAGGTAGATTCATATCTTTCGCAGTGGGTATTTGCGCGGAAGTGAATATGACGAATCCAACTGTGATTGAAACTCGGCTTTCCGGTTAGCAATTGCTTGCCATTATCCATTACACCACCCGCACATCCAAGCTTACAGCACCTGGTATTCCCAGCGGTCAAGGTACTAACCAGGTCGAGGTTGCTCAACTGCCGTGACCGACGGAAACCGATGTTTCAGTTTGAAGTGATTGTAAGCCCCTTTCATCTAGAGATTAATAGCAAGGCGTACTGAGCATTGGTTGGCAACCAGGCTAGAATTCAAAACCAGTTGGGCGTGTAAGTAAAAGTAGCGCTTATCTTTATTCTTATGTCTTTGATTCGTTTTTACTGATAGGGATAATTCCAAGGAGGATATTAATCCAAGGAGAGCTCAATGTAAACTACAGAGTATAATAATAATAATAAAGAAGAAAACCTTAAAGATTCATTTTGGTTATAATTTATTTCGTGAATATCTCTGGATATTCAACTCTTCAGATTGAAATCTTTCTGTATATCTTTTACTAAAGCATTTCGGTCTGAAGAGATGAATATACAAAGATATTCACGAAATAAATTATAACCGAAATGAATCTTTAAGGTTTTCTTCTCTTATTGAATATATATATATATATATATATATATATATGGTGAGTCAAAATTATGTTAGCACTAGTATGAGAGGATGAGTCAAAATTATGTTAACACTAGTATGAGAGGAGGAGGCATGGTGTAGTAATGGATAGCGACTCAGATTGAGGAATCGGAGAGCCGAGTTCGAATTCTAGTCGGATTCATTACATTCACTTTGGAAAAGTATAAATCCTATTTTTCAACCAGCTATGGGTAAATAGCAGGACAGATAGATTTGGATTTACCGCAGAAAGAAATGGCAACCTATTACGGGAAAAATCTGCCTCGTCAGTCTTGTATCGAAAGATACATGATTGATGAGGCAGATAACTGAACTGGGTATGAGATTAATTATTTATTCAGCGTTTACTGGACTGTCTCCACCTGTTCACCAGCACGATTGATGCACAAAGCGATCAACAGTACAATTAAGTGCCTTGACACACGGGGAATGTTTGGTATTACACCTTTTATTCTGTCCTTGAGTTTTTCAATGTCTCTAACTTTTTTTGCTATACACGCAATCCTTTATCATATCCCATAACCAGAAGTCACAGAGTGTAATTGGCCCATATTTCTTTACAACTCCAATGGTGACTGCAAATGCGTGCTTACAAAATGCTGCAAGAGTTTGCCATTGATAACATACCCCTACAAATCAGGTGAGCAGTCTATTTCCAACAGGATGGTGCACCGCCTCATTTTGCCTGTACTGTTCGCGCTTGTCTCGATCAAAGTTTCCCAAATCGTTGGATAGGCCACGACGGACCGTTGGCATGGCCCCCACACTCCCCCTGATGTGACACCCTGTAATTTATAAGATGAATTTGGAGATTTGAAAAATGCAATAAATTTAACGAGAGCTAATGAGTTAATAAGTTAACGCTGTAGTAAAGTTAAGGGGCGTCGAGTGTAGTCACTACTTAGAAGGGGTTCAATTTAGTAACACCGGGGACTGTAGACAATGGGAGAATACCCACACACACACACACCAGATATCACATTTTGAATGCGGGAAAGTCCTAAAAGATGGCGGTGCATACAACGACAGACCTTATGCTTCGGATCACTTCTTACATTTGCTGTCGACGGCAAGGAGATACCGTCTCTAAAAGTTAAGCATTGCAACATTTACTTGGTGTTTGGATTGCTAATTTTAAGAAGTTCACTTGGAGTAAAAATGAAGAAAATTATGCTTACTGAATCTAACCATTCAACATAATGTTTTTTTTCGGGGAAGGGGGAAGGTTCTTTGAAAGTGTATAAAATTTTTAAAAATATATCATGTTTTAAATTTCTTTTATTTCCTTCTAACTCGTGTAACAGCTTTGTTCCAGGAGAAGACATTTTCAATAGTCTCATGTTGTCCACATCGTCCTGGGTATGACGATAAACTACATCCGGCAGCAAGACATCTGATCGGGAGACTGGAAGTTTCCAGGAGCATGGAACCCCCTCTTAATTGATGTGGTTCCCAGGTCCACCCTGTCCCGGGGTGGTAGCAGCTGTTAGGGTCCCAGTTATGGACAAATAGTGAACCCTCAAACAAAAATCAACAGTAGATTTTTATAATAAAACTACCAACAATACATTTTTTATAGTAGAATTACTAGCAATACATTTTTATAGTAAAATGACAATCCGGACAACACTAAAAAAGTATAAAAATACCTTTTTTATAGTAAAATTATTAGTAAATTTTCATAAAAATTAAGCCTTGAGAGACTTCGTATTGTTCAAAGTAGAGCCCGATAGTGTCATAAAAACCTAGGAGAATTCCAATAAGATATCTTTAATCATTTCTAAGATACAACGGTTCAAAGATAAATCGAACAATTAGACAATTTTGGTGTTACACGATTTGGACAATTTTGCTGTTACACCCGGTATATATATACCGGGTGTAACAATTTGTCCATGGCACCCTGTATATATATATATATATATATATATATATATATATATATATAGAGAGAGAGAGAGAGAGAGAGAGAGAGAGAGAGAGAAATAGTTAATAAAAATGAACACTCTACCGCCCCTGTCTGAATGATTCGATTTCTCTGTATCGTTGGAAACAGGAAATTATGAATTTATATGTGCGTTTAAAACTCAGTAAATTTAAAAATAAGTTATTCTAATATTCTCTTGGAGATGAAACGGAACTAATGCGTTTAATTTAATTATATAATTAAATTTGAAGTTTTTAGCTTCCATTTTTGAAACGTGGTTATTACTGTGTAGCGAAAAAAACATCTTAAATCAGTTAATTTATAATATTTATGCTCTGTAAATTTACATTGAGCACTGTTTTGTAAAAATTAAAAATAAAAATATCAATAAGAACACCGGATTATATGTCTTACTTCTTATATATATATATATATATATATATATATATATATATATATATATATATATATATATATATATATATATATATATATATATATATATATATATTAGAATTTGCTTAAGTACTTGTATCTATAAAAAGAACGTTAAACATAATATAAATGTCTTTAAATATATATATATATATAAGGCTCAAACACTAATAACATATATATATATATATATATATATATATTATTTAAATATATGCGAACATCAATAAATCTACAGGATAATCAAGAAAAAGCATTTATTTTTCAACATGGGTGAATATTACGCAGTGAAAATTGAGATCAAAATTCGGTTAATTTTTACCTCAACGTTTGTATCAGTCTACGGACATTTTGATGCCCAATCTAAATAAAGTATTACAACTGTTTTAAATCTTGATATTTACTAAGTTTATGTTAGTCAGATATAAGGCCTCGTTGGAGTGAGAAGATGGTATTGCACTTAAAAACAATACTAGATAGATAGATAGATAGATAGATAGATAGATAGATAGATAGATAGATATGAATTCGTCACTGTGCACCACTAATAATTTGCTTTCTAGCAACATATGCATTTCTCATCCCATACGGTGGCCACATTTCAATCAAATACTCTATCGGGGTGGTCAGAAAGCCGTGGCTTGAGGCGCATGCGCATTCAGGCAACATGATTGAAGTGACATTGTCATAATGATTTTATAAAACAGTGACTTGTCACTCATGTTCAAACACGCATGCGCGAGCACAGACTTATTTTGAATGCATTTTAAAACATTAGAAAGTTTTTGGTAAGGATATTATCCTTTGGGGCATCCACTTCGTTAATTAGGGAATATATATATATATATATATATATATATATATATATATATATATATATATATATATATATATATATATATGGAGAGAGGGAGAAGGAGAGATCTGCGTCTGCAGATGTACGGAATGTTCAACAGGGTGCTGTAAAATTGACACACTTTCCATCATGAGTCCTCTTGATTAAAAATTTTCGTAGGGTGGAAATATTTCTTATTCAGGCCGAAAACCTTTCAGGAATTCTTTGTGTTAAATACAGTTTAAAATTTTTTTTATTAAAATTAACGGAAAAGTTTTCTGTTTATTTATTACAATTTTTCATTTTCCAATTTGAAAAAACCTAATAAAATAGAAATATTTTTATGGTAATTTTTTCGGACGAACTTTCCTATATGGCATTTAGACTTAATGAATTTAAGCGCAGTACTAGATTGGCAGTTAGGTCTCCTCATTTTATAGTAGAAATGGATAGATGTAAACGTAGGTCCTATGTTAGCATTTTCTTCTCTCGCACTTTTCGCGTGTGGAACTCACTTCCGGTTTCTTCCTTACAAGTCAGCTTAGAACGTATGAAAGTTGAAATGCAATGTCAATCGTTATCTTCTGCCTTCTTAATTCTTGTTATTTTATTGTCCTCTCTCCTTAATAGTAATTTTTCTCATATTCTCTAACACTCAGTAACCCCTTGCATCTTAGTGGCTTTATTGCCTTGCTTG
This sequence comes from Acanthosepion esculentum, assembly GCA_964036315.1. NCBI lineage: Eukaryota > Metazoa > Mollusca > Cephalopoda > Sepiida > Sepiidae > Acanthosepion > Acanthosepion esculentum. Next base: position 90,847,837 of record OZ038501.1, on the reverse strand, counting down.
GGGTAAGAGGATTATATATATATATATATATATATATATATATATATATATACATTCTTTTTTATAGATACAAATATTTAAGTAAATGCTCTGTTTTATAATAAACAGTATTGACAACATTTACCGGCCTGCATGTCCGAGAAACTGTCATAGAAAATATACGCCCTCCGACAAGAATCGAACCTGTATCCTATACGGAAACGTCATATAGCCTGACGTGCTTTTACCGATTTCGCCACAGAGGAGCGTTCGGTTAGCAAGGTCGATTTTACTGTTTTTAAACTACAATTTACCAATATTTTCTCATGTACATTCATATCTGCTCGGTGAGTATCCAAATGTAAACAAATGACGTCACACATTATGAAATGGACAAAGTCCGACAATTATTTTAAAACAGTTTTATGTTTATACATTCTTTTTTATAGATATAAATATTTAAATAAGGACGCATATTTTCTATGACAATTTCTCGGACATTCAGGCCGGTAAATGTTGTTAATACTGTTTATTATAAAATAGAACATTTATTTAAATACTTGTATCTATAAAAAATGTAAAAACATAAAAATGTCTTAAAATAATTGTCGGACTTTGTCCATTTCATAATATATATATATATATATATATATATATATATATATATATATATATATATATATATATTAAATAAAAAACGAAAAATAAATTTCTTTTCATTTTTCGTTTCAACCTTTGGAAGTAAAATCTGATGATCCGCGGTCCTTTAAAAGGGCTGTGGTGAAATAATTTTTAATATGGAACCTTAAAGTGGTCTGTTTTTATTTAAATTATTAGCTCTGATTTACATTGAGCTCTCTGAATTTTATCCTCCTTGGGTCTACCCATACGGATTACCTAGTTTTTCGTAAACTAAATATAGAGCAAACATTATTTACGAATTCAAATGTCCATTAAGGAATTGTATTCCTCAAGAATCAACTTTCGTAAATAATTATATAGGCCACACTACAAATCGTTTAACACGCAGATTAACTCTACACCTTTCTGACAATAGCTCAATTAGATCTCATTTAAATATTCATGGAGACCTACCGGACACTATTCGGAATATACTTGTCGACAACACTAATATAATAGCATCATCCACTTGCAAAAAAAGGCTAAAAATAATGGAAGCCTTACTAATAAAAATAAACAAACCAACACTTAATAATATTAACTTTGAACATGGACATAATATCTTGACCGTGTTTTGAAACAAAAAAATGAATCACTTTATAAAACATACACATAACAAACTATTTCTAATTCTAACAGTTGAAATATAATCCTTGATAATGGCTAAATGTATAGCCGAAAGCGCTCGGATAAAAAGAACATTCGGACAATTTTTATATAATTTATCCTCTGAAAAGAAAAACTTTATTAGATCGCACGAGAAATTATATAAAAAACTAAATAAAAGCACCTTGTCATTCGTTTTTAATGAAATGTGCTTGAAAGAAGGATTGCTGCCTAAATACACAAATATATATATATATATATATATATATATATATATATGTCGGTAGTAATCCGTTGGCATATAATCCAAGTTAATCCTATTAAGACAATATAAAATATTAAATATTAAATCTGATTCACGCATAGAGATCAATGTTTTTATAATAAACAGACCAATATATTTCGTAGAATCAGAATTATGATACCATTATGTAAACAATCAATGGATGGTAAATTTTTGAAAAACAATTTTCATCCATTGACTATTTGAAAAATCTTGTAAATTTAATTTTAGAGGGTGAAAATGATCGTTTATATAATGGTATCTTAATTCCGATTGTATGAGAGACTTGAGACTTTTTATTTGAAAATTATATCGAAATAAATATTGTCCGTATTATATATATATATATATATATATATATATATATATATATATAAGCAGAACATCTTCATTCAAGCAGGTATGGTTGAATAATTCAGACTTATTATGTCTATTTTTATTTTAATCCTCTTATATTCATATTCTTTTTCTTAATGCTGTAATTAAACTGATTTAGGAAGACGCCGTAAATGTCCTTATACATTTATTTATTTTAACAAGTATTTTCAATCTCATCCAAATTCATCCTCAGGGGTGAATTGCTAAGACAAAGAATTAATGTAATTGACAGTTATGAAATTTTGTGCATGCGCATGAACGCGCTCGATTTATTCAAAAATTCACCCTGAATATGAAAAAATAAAAATAAACATATGTCTAAATTATTCAACCACACACACATATATATATATATATATATATATATATATATATATATATATATAAGGCAGGATGTGTGTGTGTGTGTGTGTGTGTGTGTGTGTGTGTGTGTGTGTATGTGTGTGTGTGTGTGTGTGTGTGTGTGTGTGTGTGTGTATAACGAATGCACAGCCGCAATTTTCGACGGATTTGAACCAAAATTTACATGCACATGCTCCAGGTTAGTGGGACGGCCAAGACCGACTTTGCATTTCCCAACTCCCATCGATGGTGGAAATAATCGATTTTTCGTGGTTCTACGACAGTTTTCATGTAGTTTGCGGCCATTTTCTACTGGCCCGAGTGAGAGCCTATAGCTGGCTGCCACGAATAGGCGGGAAGATTCTATTGGCAAGCGTGAGAGCCAACAGCTGACTGACACAAATATTAACTAGCATGCTAGCATGCAAAAAATCGATAGCTGCATTCGTCACAAGTGGGAAAAATTTAAATCTGCATGGCACTTTACTCCAATTGGCTCATTTGCTTGCTTAAAGTCAACGTTGACTCTGATTCCGCAGAACTGGGTTGGGTGTGAAAAAGAATTTGTTGTTAACATTCTTTTTTCATTCGGTTTTTCCAGTTACGAGTCCTTTTTTAAAGCTGATCGTTTTGTGTTCATTTTATTTAGTTCTTTTTTCGTAACAGATTTAATGTTTAGTATAGAGCTTAGAAAAAATTCGCAGTGTGAGATAGGCAAGAAGTAAGACATGTAGCAACATCAGCACGGCAAAGGGCACTCCTTTAAAGGCAAAGAAGGGGGGAAATATTTTAAGTCAAGCGATAGCGATTGCTGTATGAGTCGTACTATTTTTGAATCAAGCACGGGCAACGCCGGGCCATGCTGCTAGTATATATATATATATGTACACAGCAACCTCGGTTCTCGAACGTCTCACATGTCGAGCAAATCGGTTTTCGAACAGAAAATTCGAGATGAAAATACCTCGGTTGTCAAACAAAATTTCGGTTCTCGAACATTTCCGAAAAGAGCCGAACCCGAACGGAATCATTTCTGAGTCGACCGCCATGTTGTATACATTCGTGTGTTGTGTTGTGCTTTTCTTTTCTAAATTTATTATATTGTACCTTTTTTCTCTTTATTAGCCCTGGTCAGAAATAGATCCAAAAAAAGCTGGCAGTGATACTGGTAAGGAAAAAAGAAAAGTTAAGAGAAAAACAATTGTTGATGATATTGTCTCTTCCGACTCAGTTTCATATGGCAAAATCAACGATCCCTATTATTCTTATAAATAAAGAGATGATCATGTCCTTCCTTCCCCCTTTTCCAAACAATAACATCTCTTTCCTTCCCCTTCCACTTACGCCATCAACCCTCATACTTAAAGGTACGCTAAAATTAAAATGTTCGTCTATATTTTATCTGTCTAGTATTGTTTTTTTTTTCTTAGATTTAATGATTTTCATTAGTTTTATGTATAAACTTATGCATAAAGTACTGTTGTAAAAGTTTAAATAAGCAATCATCTTTGGACCAAGAACGAATTAATCCATTTTACATTGATTCCTACTGGAAGAATAGTTTCGGTTTACGAACGGGCTTCAAGAACGCATTAAATTCGTGAACCGAGGTTCCACTATATATATATATATATATATATATCAAAGACATTACAATAATAGTAAGCATAACTGTCACTTTCACAGTAGACGATTTTTATATAATTTGGATTTTGATAAGGTTGTAAACAATGTTAGTAGTCGTGGGTAGTTGAAGGATTGTTGACTGAATTGTTTTTTACGGCTTATCAACCTTTCGTGGGTTATTTAAAGCCAAAACATATTTTGGATTGTAGGAATTGCTTACAGTATCCAGTGTTCCCAAATAGTCCACCCATCTAAGTACTGACGAAGCACGACACTGCTTAACTTCGCTGATCAAGCGGGACCCTGTGTATTTCAGTGTCATTCAATCGCATAGTAGTAATCTAGTTTCTTCTTCGTGGTCTTTTTCTTTTTGCTATCTCACCTAACACTCGTATGACAACCGTGTGATGTATACTTTCAGAACGTTGACAATCATGGTTCTCCACAGCGTCCTATCCTTTTAGCACTTAGTAATGTTTGTCTTCTACTATACCTGCGCTCCTTGTTCTGCTATCCTTTTGCACAAGCTCGTTAGGTAGGTTACGCACTGTTCCCCTCCGCGTCTCTTACCTTAGGTATGTCTTGTGAGTGTCGAATTCTCCAAACCTTCTTTCTTCATGATCTATCCCAAAGATTTCAACTATTCTTTTCTAATTCTACGTACAAGACACGTTTAAACAATATATATATATATACATATATATATATATATATACATATATATATATATATATACATATATATATATATATATATATATATATATATATATGTATGTGTGTGTGTGTGTGTGTGTGTGTGTGTGTGTCTGTGTGTGTTACATTCTATCAAGTATTAAGAATATATTAACTAGGCTCCGCAAATTGGAGGAGAGAGTTATCAATGATAATTTTCTGACTTCAAATCCGCGGTTATTTCCCTTTAACCCTCTCTCTCTCTCTCTCTCTCTCTCTCTCTCTCTCTCTCTCTCTCTCTCTCTCTCTCTCTTTTTTTATTTTTAAATATACTTTTTATCACATAAAATTTGGTGAGGCGAGATCAAATTTTCATTCTGAAAATGCGGCCCAGAGGAAAAAGTTTGGGAACCACTGGTTTAAGTCATCATAAAGAATTAGATTTTAAAAGAAAAAAATCACCCGGCATATAATTTGACATTATATTACAGTATTTGACATCCTTATGGGGTCGCAATCGCCGAATGTTAGTGTCAAGTTGTCGTATGTTTGTGGTGAGTAGTCATTTCGCAACCGAAATCGACCTATGAAACGGCAATTTTTTAAAAGATTTTTTTCTAGCTGTGCATAATACGGCACCCATAATTTTGCTTATTTTTTTTTTTAGAAAAAAAATGCGTGTTATACATAGGGAATTACGGTATTTAAATTTTTAGAGGATGCCTTTTTAAACCCATTATTTTAGTATTTTTATTTGTCTTACCGTTTCGGTTTATCTCCGTACACTAAGCTGAAATATTTCGAAATCGGAAATAGAAGTTTAACATCTGACGAGACTTAAAAAGCTCATCTCAAAACCCCAGTCGCGTGTCTGTTGCGAAGTTCTAAATCCTTCGTGTTACTATTCAATGATCATAAGTAGTCCCTCCTCCTCCTCCTCCTTCTAACCGCAATCGTTAAATACTCTGGATATTCCGGATATGTTGATTACTTTATTTACATATCACTACAGAAACAACAGGGATTTTTTTCCTTTGAAACTAAACTGAAATTCTATAATTCGAACTTAAGACCACCCAACAGAAGAAATTGGACGCTTTTGATTCTAGAAGCCGGTTAAAATCCTGCACATCAAATGAAATGACTCTATGTGAAATGAAGGGGTTTAGAACTGTTATATTCCGTGCTAATAGGAATATATACTTGAAAACAAGGTGGATAAAATAAGTAAAGGTTTCTTGTAAAAACCAGTACAATGCGAATAAAGGTAACAGTTATGCACAAGGTCATCGCAAGTCAATCCAGTAGTGAGTTCTACTATTGGAAGGTCGGTAGTTCTCGCGTAAGTCTGAGTCGTATTCAACAGATCCCAGCTAGACTCTGCAGTCCGTTGACCTACAGATACCTACAGGTAGGGGCACCTCGAGGTGGTGTAATGGTTAGCAAGCTTGTCTCGCTGGAACTATTACGACTGAGCAGTGAATTCGATCCTCACTGGGTGCCCCATACTTTCGGCCTTGTGCCACATCTGAGCAAGGCTTGGAAAATCACTACCTACAGGTAGCTACTACCCATAGTGTAGTCACTCGTGGGGGTGACAGGTTATTCCATTACATCAGAAACGTATGCGAACAAGCCGCTACACCTTGTTAACAAATATTTGCATTTACAATTGAAACCGGGATGTCTGCTTATTACGAGGCGTTTATATATATATATATATATATATATATATATATATATATATATATATATATATATATATATTAAGACATTTTTATGTTTATACATTCTTTTTTATAGATACAAATATTTAAGTAAATGCTCCGTTTATAATAAACAGTATTAATGACATTTACCGGCCTGAATGTCTGAGAAATTTTCATAGAAAATATTCGTCCTCCGACAGGAATCGAACCTGTATCCTATACGGAACCATCATTTAGCCTGACGTGCTTTTACCGATTTCGCCACAAAGAACCTTGCTAACCGAAACCCTCCTCTGTGGCGAAATCGGTAAAGGCACGTCAGGCTATATGACGGTTCCGTATACGATACAGGTTCGATTCCTGTCGGAGGACTCATATTGTCTTTGACAATTTCTCGGACATTCAGGCCAGTAAATGTTGTTAATACTGTTTATTATAAACTGAGCATTTAATTAAATTTTTGTATCTATAAAAAAAAGAATGTATAAACATAAAAATGTCTTAAAATAATTGTCGGACTTTGTCCATTTCCTTTTTATATATATATATATATATATATATATATATATATATATATATATAAAAAGTTAGAGAGAGACTGAATACGCAGTACAAAACCGGTTTTACTTTTTTTCTTTTAAATAAAAACGATATCAACTTTCTAACACGCCAAGTCCCGTAGATTTTTTAGGCCGTTTTTTTTTTCTCTCCGTTTCCATCAGAATAACGGGATAAGATTCACCCATTTCTTTTAAATGGAAGTCAGTTGCTACTTCATGTCCACACCCATATATATATATTTTTATCCCCTGACCCGTAGAAGCACTATGTAGAAGTGGTGTTTCTAGGAGAAAGTGGTGTTTCAAGATAGCCTGACGGAGCCCAACCCTCTCCAGTCCGGTTTTGAATACAGTTTTTTTTTCTTCCTCATAGACCGGGGAGAGAAGAAGATGATTCATACCTTTCCCAAGGGTATTAGCACGTAAAAGAATGTAATGGATCCGACAGGAATTCGAACTCTCCGATTCCTCAATCCGAGCCGCTATCAATTACTCCCACCGTGCAGACACACCCATATACGCATTTTGAAATGCTCTTCACTGTAGTGAAACATACTTTATTTAATGTCAGTTATTATTTTTGTATTATGATAACTTCGAGTATTTTAAGTTTTTCCAATGCAATGAGTGCCAAATAATATTTTCGTATTTTCTGCCATATCTGGTCTGGTGCCCCCTGCTATTCATCTCGGGGTTCTTGACAAAATCCAAAGAAGGATCTGCAATGTAATAGATCCTGACTTGGCATCTCGGCTTCAGTCACTTTCTCACCAACGTGACATGGCTTCCCTCTGTCTTTTCTACACACATTTTCAGAGCAACTGCTCTGACGAGCTTTCTCCCTGATGACCCGACTACATGAATTTAAGTATGCTACTAGATTGGCATTTAGGTCCCACTAATTAGGTCGCCAGTGGAACTCCCTTCCATTTATTTTCTTCCCTGATAACTACAATCTTCAAAAATTTAAATGCAAAGTCAATCGCCATATTCTATGTTCTTGAATTCTGTTCATCTTTTGTCCTTTCCCCAATCCTCCCTATACTCAGTTTTTTCTCTCATTTTCATTTCTTGTAACCCCTTGCGTACTAATGGCATTCCCACGTTGGTTGGGGTGAAATAATTTTTTAAAAATCTACTAATATTTGTCTTATATTGGTACTTGTATTTTATTTGATTGTCATATGATGATCGAAATGTGTACCTATTGCACTAAGTTTCAATAAGTGAAAAGTCAACCTTCAAGAGAGGGTGGTGTTTAGGTAACCAATGTAAGAATTTAATTTTTTCTTTTTTTTTTTTTTTGGTTATTAGTGTTAGTGATGTACTCTCCCAAAGGATACGAAACAATATTGCTTTTACATAGAGGAGAACATTGGGGGACCTGAGCAGTTTGGCAATCATTAGATTAGGTGCTTTTAACTTTTTACAGTAAACAATAAATCTAATATTTATTTGGTATCACGAAATATTTATTTGAGATATATTTGATATCAAGAAATATTTATTTCATATCGCGAAATATCATGAAATACTTATTTGATATCACGAAATATTTATTTGATATCATAAAATATTTATTTGATGTTTAAATTGATATCACGAATTTTTTTTTATATCAGGAAATATTTATTTGATATTTATTTTATATCACAAAATATTTATTTGATATCCTGAAATATTTATTTGATATCACGAAATATTCATTTGATATTTATTTGATATCACGAAATATTTATTTGATATTTATTTGATATCACGAAATATTTATTTGATATTTATTTGATTTCACGGAATATTTATTTGATATCACAAAATAATTATTTGATTTTTATTTTATATCACGAAATATTTATCTGATATTTATTTTGTCACGAAATATTTATTTGATATCATGAGATATTTATTTGATATTACGAAATATTTATTTAATGTTTATTTGGTATCACGAAATATTTATTTCATATCGCGAAATATCATGAAATATTTATTTGATATCATGAAATATTTATTTGATATTTATTTGATATCACAAAATATTTATTTGATATCACGAAATGTTTGCCAGATCAGGTCTTTTTAATTGTATTACGAAAAATGTATTAAAAGAAAGTGATACTATAAAAGAAGAAAGAAAATGGTTAAAATTGGTACGATTTATTGATTGCATTCGTTTTGGTTCCTTTCAAATTTTAATGTTATAAAATATTCGAGACACCTCCAGACATCATGCATAATTATTTTTAACTTTATATAACCAATAGGAAGGTAATTAACAATTGTTGGGTTATTTCCTATTTGATCTTCCGTTCAAAAATAATCTAACAGTTGAAAGGAGGAAAAATTAAATAAAATTCTTTTAAAAATATTTCTGATGCGAAAATGGCATTAAATTTTACATTGTTCTATTCTTCAAACACATCTTTTTTTAATTAAAAAAAAAAAGTCTTTTTGTTATCAGTAACCAAAAGAATTTCAAAATCTCAGTGAAAAATTACAAGGTAATTTTTCAAAAATAAATATCCAATGTAAATTGTTTCCCCTGTCAAATCTGAAAGAAAATAGTTTTATTAAATTATGCAAGCACCAACTGTAAACAAAAATTATTTTTTTAGGTTTTATAGAATTATTTTTGTAAAGTTTCAGGACAAATTTTCAAGATGTTTTGATATGATATAACGAAAACTTTTTTACTGAAATATTATCTTCAGTAATTTTTCATTATAAAGTCATTTGAACAGAGCTGGAATACTTGTCATGAACAGAAATAATGCTTCAGACTTTCAACTGCCAATCAAAATCGTAAGCAACAAATTCCATTCCCTGTCATGGCGTCCAACCATTTTTTGTTTTTGTTTTCACTTCTTTTATTTCGAGAAAATATGGTTGAACTCTGTCACTTATCCTCGTCACGTATAAAAGGAATGACTCCAAATTCCTTCTCATGAAAGGAATGACTTCTAATTTCCTCTTGTAAAAGAATGATTCCTAAATTTATTTTATAAACGAAATGAATCCTAATTTAATCTCATGAAAAAAATGACTCTTAATTCGCTATTATAAAAGTAATAACTCCTAATTTCCTCTTATGAAAGGATTGATCCCTAATTTCCCGCTCCAAATTTCATATTATAAAAGGAATAATCTTAAATTATGAAAGGAATGATACTTCTTATTGTGAAAAGAATTACTCCTAATTTCCTCTTACGAAAGGAATGATTCATAATTTCCTCTTATAAAAGGAATAACACGTAATTTCCCCTTATGAAAGGAATGAATCTTAATTTTTTTTATGAAAGGAGTGACTCTTAATTTGCTATTATATAGTAATAACCCCCAATTTCATCTTATGAAAATAATGACTCTTCATTACCTCTTATGAAGTGAATAACTAATTTCCTCTTATAAAAGGAATGTCACCTAATTTCCTCTTATGACTCCTATTTTGCTCTTATAAACTAAGACATATTTACTGTAATGGAATAACCAGTCACCCCCATGAATGATTACACTATAGGTAGTAAGTACCTATAAAGTCAACCGTCTACGAGAGGCAAGGAGGAAGAAGTAGAGTGAGACGACGCAAGCACGTCCCACCTTCCACTCACTTTTAGAGTGACCTGTGTGTATAACTGTACCGTATTCCATATTGTACTTGTTGTGTACAATAAACCTTTCTTCTAGTATCCACCTGGTGTTATGTGTTTATCCCCTGAGCACGGAATATAACATTTACCAAGAAAAATCTCCCTCTTTCCTTCTCTTTCTCTCCGTCTCATTTTCTCCCCTTTGTTTTGGGGGTGCATTTAAGGTTGGATTAGTGCTTTAGGAGACCCCTGAGCTTATCAATTTGGGCGAACCTTCATTACTTATTTTCGAACTCCCGTGTTTATAAAAAAAAGAAAAGAAATAGATATATTTTTAGATTATGCTTTTTTTGGTCTAAAACGTGAAACACTTCAGCTAAAAGTTTTAATGATTTTGGAACTCAACCAATTTATTTCATCAACAACTTCATGAAAACTAAACTTTACATCCTACGGAAACGGATCTAGAATGAACGGCTTGTATTACACTGAAGTTCTAGGATTCAAATTCACTCGTAAAACATCCGAAAAACATAAAGATAATGGAAAAGGAAAATTCTGACTTGCTACAGTCTTGCGATCCGATATCACCATAGCTGAGAAGAATCGGCGGCCTCTCTAGCCTTGGGGCCCCTGGGGCTGCAACCTATACTAACAGATATATAAATCCGGCACTGGTTGAATTATTATTATTATTATTATTTCCTTGGGTTTCTGTTGTATACAGATTTCCTTCCGGATCCCAACCAGAGACCTAAGTTCAGAAATGGCTGTATGACAACTTCCGCTGATCATTCTTTGTAAAAAAATAAAAAAAAATAAAACGAACATAAATATGAGAGCTGTACTTGTGAGCCACATTTTTTTTATATTTCCACTTCAAGATCTAAGTATTTTGATAGTTTTTTGAAGATCTTCAAAGATACATTACAGACTGCAGGGTCTGCCATGTCAATAAGAAAACATTCTTTTTCGTAAGCGTTGCAGATTTTCCAGTGTAGACATTGGCCTACTCTGTCGCGCCGTGTTTTATATTCAGTGGGTGCCAATAATACGCACCCTGATACAAGATGGCCAATTGTTTCTGGGTATTCAGAATCTACATTTTGGGCTAACACAATTTTCCATTATGTGTGCTTGATAATTTCAAGCATTGGTCCCGTGCAGCAAGAATAAATTACTACTACTACTACTACTACAACTTTTAATGCAATGTCCATTCTGGGTGTATGCGATCATGATGCTGTAAACGTTCTGGGATTGCAAAGGAAATATTTATTGCCGATTCCTTCCACAACGCAGAGAATAAATCACTGTCAGTTCAGACTCGAACATTGGGAGCAGAAAGAAATGCCGACTTAAAAAAGCCGACACGTTTCGTCCAATGTGGCCTTTTTAAAAAACAAAAACAAAAAAAGAAATGAATTTATCGAAACAAAATATCTATAAACAACAAACAAAATGTCGTTAGCAACTAGAAGAATTTAGAAACGCTATTGTATATTCATTTGGTCAATTAAAAAATTGCTTCTGCTTTAGTTGATTCACATGTTGTATAAATCATATTATTTTTTTTTATTTTTACTATCCTCTGCCAGCTGCAATGATGGAGAAAGCATTACCTCGAACCGTCGCCAGTGAGACACGCTGCAAGAGCCACTCCGTTTCGCGAGGGTCGTCCCTTAATCGAGACGCATTCGCGCCAATCCTCCGAAGGAACGCCCCAATAAACCCAGAAGTCTCCACTGCCACAGGAGTAAAAAAAAATCTATCAGCAAGAGAAGAATATTTAACTATTTTTTTATCTCTGCGTCCCGGGCGACGGACCCCGGCTCAATCGCGGACCTGATCAAATTACCAGCCTAAAATGTATCATTATATGTATATATATATATACATATAATGATACATAATATCATATATTATATATATGATATTACATACATATAATATCATATATATATATATAATATCATATATATACGTATAATATATATATACATATAATATAATATATATATTAATGTATTATTATAATGACATCATTAATCCGAATTTGACGCAAAGACATCTTTGCTGCCAATTTCGAAGCAATGACGGTTTTATTCCCAATTTTGGACCTCTGTTAACAATGATATCATTATTGGCACTTTCATTTCAGTGACAACATTTATATTTGGTTATGATCCAAGTCAAGATTCTCAGTTTGGCCCCTTTTTTCATCTCGACTGGGTCAGCCTTTTTCCTTCCCCGTGGCCGTGTTTATTTTATTCTCTCCCGTTCCCTTAGCGAGAGAGCCTCTTGATTTTGTCTAAAGACAGAATACAGCGGCCTCTCTTAAATCTTTTGTTAGTTTGATGGGTCTAACTAACATCAGTTATCTTATTTTGTTTGTTTTTTGACATTTTTAGTTTATTTTTGGGGCGCATACCCTCCCTTTCCCAGCCCTCATCGCGTATCATTTACATATTTTTATATATAGATTTTTAAGCTCATTAAATTTTTATGTCATGAGGATGTATTTTTGTAGGTCATCTGAGAGTATAAGGTATTATGGTATATGGAGGACTGAATGATGATGGACGAATTCTTATGGTGAATATGAATCGGATTAGTTAGGTATAAGATAGTAAGTAACGACCAGCCTCAAACTTTCCCCCTTTTAGGCCTTGTGCCAGAATTGTATTTTATTTAAAATAAATCTTGACAACGTCTCTATTCCATTTTTCTGCTATGGGTCGTATAAGCTATATTCAGAATTTGCTGGTTTATTCAGAGCAAATTATTATGTGCCGTTTCTTATGAATGAGCAAAAAGACAAACTTTTCTTGGGACTACAAAAGACAGGATGTTGTGGAGAGCCATAATCGTTCACGTCCTGACGGAAAACTGTACATAGGAGTAGAATTGTCCTATACCCTTTTCTCTGTCTACTATGGATAGCAGTGACTAAACAATACTCAGAATATCTGACTATGTCACTGAACGCTGGGAATTTTGGTGTCATGCCTCCCACAATGATATAAAGCGAAAGTAATACATATTATATCGATCAGAACTAAGCTGATTTTGCTCTGCCAACTGATATTTATCGGAGCATCATCAGATTGTTGTTGTTTGTCTTGCTTACGTTTCCTCTGTACCGAATCTAAAAATATTCCAATTACTGTCGCATAAAATTTAGACATACGATGAGAAACGTTTGAACTTTTATCGGTAATCTTCAAAAGAAATAAAAGCCGATCATTTTGCCTTTTCCGTGTTTCCGGCTCAGCTAACAGCGAAGTAGATTAAATCGTAAGAACTTTACAGTCGACTTGATATAGAGTACATTTAACGCATTTCTCTCTACGTGTCTGCAAGAAAAAACGAGATCTCGCTCGAAAATCTCGCAATTCTTTTTCTCATTGATACTGTTGCACAAATATGATTGCAATCACTTATCGTAATGCTACAAGGAAGACTTCAGAACATTCGTCGATGGTAGTAGTCGGACTCGATAGAGATGCAACCATAAAACATCGACAAGTAGAATTATCATCATCATATAGCATCTCCTCTAGACTTTCACTGCATCTTCTAAAGTTTAATCTACAAAGCCCTATCTAGGGTACTATAACATTCAGAACATTATAATATTGAGAGCATTATAATGTTCAAAGCATTATAATGTTCAGAGCATTATAATGTTTAGAGCATTATAATTTTTCGATCATTATAAGATTCAGAGCATTATAATGTTAATAGCATTATAATGTTCAGAGCATTATAATGTTTAGAGCATTATAATGTTCATAGAATTGTAATGTCTAGAGTATTATAATATTTAGAGCATTATAATGTTTAGAACAATATAATGTTCAGAGCATTATAGTGGTCAGAAAATTGTAATTTGCAAAGCATTATAATGATCAGAGCATTATAATTTTTAGAGCATTATTTTACTGTAAGCGATCATAGTTTTTAATATTATTTAATGTTAATTCGGTCTGCGTCGCTTCTCTAACGGCAAGATGATCAAATTTTAAACCTTAATTTGTCCATTTAAAATACAGAGCAACCTCAGTTCTCTAACGTCTCATGTCGAATAAATCGGTTTTCGAACAGAAAATTCGAGATGAATATACCTCGGTTATCGAACAAAATTTCGGTTCTCAAACAACATTGCCGAACCGAGTTAACCCGAACGGAATAATTTCAGAGTCGACCGCCATGTTGTATACATTCGTGTATTGTGCCGTACTTTTTTTTTTTTTTTTTCTTAGATTTAATGATTTTCATTAGTTTTGTGTATAAACTTATGCATAAAGTACTGTTGTAAAAGTTTAAATAAGCAATCATCTTTGGACCAGGAACGGATTAATCCATTTTACACTGATTCCTATTGGAAGAATAGTTTCGGTTTACGAACATTTCGGGTTACGAACAGGCTTCAGGGACGCATTAAATTCATGAACCGAGGTTCCACTGTATATAATTTTGAACTCGCTGGGCTGATAGGATAGATGCTAATCAACTTGCATGTGAAACCATTTCGGGACTTTATCGTTAAGTTAGATCTTTTCAATAACTTCACAAATAAACATCCTCAGGATGTAGTCGGATTTTTTATAAATAAGGGTAGCACGGGTTCGATACCTCGTTCCAGTCAGAGTTCTAGATAAGAGAGTTAGCGTAGAGCTTTTACGAGATCCAAGTAAATTTTATACCAGGGGGTAGCCAAATCGCGGCTCGCGAGCCATATGCTGTCTATTGACCTTTAATTTTAGCTGTTCCTAAAGCGAGGACTGACGTTGGGTGAAAATAACAGAGTAACTTTAAATTGAACATGAGGTCGTTTGCTACTGACTTTAGATTAGTTTTGTTTCAACTGTAGTTACCCCGTGCAATGATAAAAATGGCAAATAGTACTCTTCGGCCTTTAACTGCTTTCTTATCTCTCGGATAGCTTTCTTTATGATTTCACCCCAAGTAAATAAAGCCAATAAGATGCAAGGGGCCACGAGTGTGAGAGAATATGAGAAAAAGATAACAAATATTAAGGAGAGAGAAAAATAAAAGAACAGAAAGTAAGAACACAGAATAACAATTGACTCATCCTGGGTATGACGAAAAACTACATCCGGCAGCAAGATCGCTGATCGGGAGATTGGAGCTTTTGAGGAGCGCGAAACCATCTCTTAACTGTTGTTGTTTCTAGGTTCACCCTGACCCGACGTGGTAGCACCTGTTATGAAAGACGAATTTAATATAATATTCGAAATTTAATTTAACGGGGAATTGGCGTTGACAAAATGTTTGTGCACGGGAGTGGGGACCTGGTTTAAAAATAGTTGAGAAATATTGATCTAACCCATCACTCATTCATTTACTACTTTCAACTAAGAGTGGCACAAGGCCTCTGAAGACTTTAGTAATGAAAGAATCCACTACACGAGCTAGATGACTCCAAATGTAATTCTAGGTTGTGGTTAAAGAGGGTGTTTGCGTAAATATTTGGGCCCACTCACTGTTCTTTTTTCACTGAGTAAAGCCAAATGGATTCTAAAGCGTTCAATATAGGAATTACTTCAATCCTTTCGTTGTAATTCAATGTCTTTCAATCAATTTTAAAAGCAATAACAACATCAGTTTCTTCCACTGCAGGCAATTCCTCTTTATTTTTGTCGACTGTAGCATCGACCATCGATTCTCGGCCATTTTGCAATTGGCTGAGATAAACATCAAACAACGATAGTTTCTGCATCCAAAAGGAATATTCCTTAACAATCCGCGACCTATTCAGCGTGAAACTGTGAAGACATTATATCGGTAACTGGTGCAGTCGAAGTCGTTGCCGACGCCATGTCGAGATTGGCGCGCAATAATAATAATAATTATGAGAAGAAGAAGAAGAAGAAGAAGAAGAAGAAGAAGAAGAAGAAGAAGAAGAAGAAGAAGAAGAAGAAGAAGAAGAAGAAGAAGGGGGAGGGGAGGGGGAGGGGGGAGAAGAAGAAGAAGAAGAAGAAGAAGAAGAAGAAGAAGAAGAAGAAGAAGAAGAAGAAGAAGAAGAAGAAGAAGAAGAAGAAGAAGAAGAAGAAGAAGAAGAAAGTCAAGACAAACGCTGTTATTGTCTAAAAGGATAGCAGGTAACTCTTTCTTCTTCAACTCCTGTCTACTTCAGCTTTGTTGCTGGCGGCAGGGAGAGTAGTGTCGGTCGAAGTGCATATGTCACTGGTCTAACCTCTTTGGAAAACATGCACACGATACACTTGGCCTTAATTGGACTATTCATTCTTTGTTTAGCGAGTTTGGGGAGGGTGCATGGAAGAGGCCATGTTTAACCTTTCAAATTCTTTCTTATGACTTCTTGCTCTTTTCTTTCAAAAATGTCTTTAAGCTAAAATATTCTGATGATATAGCAAAGTTGAAGAAAGATGAAAAGAAAGAAGAAATACTAACGTAAATAAAATGGCAAGAGTGATTCAATTTATCATTCCCGTCTCTGTTATCTTTCTTCTACTCATAAGGTATTTGCAACGTTTTATCTTTGAATTTCCAACAATAGTTTCGTGGTTAGATATTTATCTCGACCCTCCTATAAAAAAAAATAAGCTTCTTATTCTTTTTTAATATTACTATTTGCAGTAAAGTCTTTGTAAACATGGAATTGATATTTAACGTTTTCTTTCATTTTCTTTTTATCATTACAATCACAAAATCAAGTATTTCTTTAAAGCTACTCGTCTACGAATCGAGGGTTAAAATTGGTTGCGTCTATGAGCTAAATGGTAATTTGATATCATGATGCCAGACAATTTTTTTTGTGCTGATGTAACAAAGGTTAAAGCCAAATATACGTCTGCAACCAACCTAGTGCAAAGAATCGATCGAATTTCCCTACTGATTTCAAGACCTTATGAAGTCTCAATAAAGAAAAGAATGTGTGTTCTTGGATTGTAGCTGAAAGCGTTCTGGAAAAGAAAATCAGGATTGCAACGAAAAGAAAGTACCAGTTAAATTCTGCGTTAATTCTCACGATGCAGGCATAGCGTCACAAAATAAAAGTCGTGGCTAAATTAAATAAGTTTTAAAGATTCTTAATTCTATATTGAAGGGAAGATGTGTGACAAAGTGAAAAAAGTTTTCTTATGACGCGTTTCGTCCATTAGGACTTCATCGGACTAGCAGTGCTTAAGTTGATGCGACTGCACATGCGCACGAACGAGGGACGCTGGGATTTTTAAATTTAGAAAAAAATTTTTTTTTTTACTTTTTTATATATGTTTTGGATATATAATCTAACCGATTTGATATATATTCTTTTTCTTTTCATCATCTTTGTTATCAAATATACAGGGTGTCCATAAAGTTCGTGTGCACTTTAAAAAATTTATAACTTTATTTGTATTTGCGATAGAAATAATCTGTAAAAAATGTTATGAAGTTTAATGCACCTAGTTTTAAGTATAGCTAAAATAACTAATGTGATTTCAGGCATTACTGTAAATCAGTTGGCAAATGTTTTCCGTGAACTGCAAAATCGTATTACCCTTTGTATTGCTAATGATGGAGGACATGTGGAAAGTTGAACAAAATTTCAATAAAACCTTAAAAAATATAGATTTACTTCTTTCTAATCCTTTTTACAGATTATTTCTATCGCAAATACAAATAAAGTTATAAATATTTTAAAGTGCACACGGACTTTATGGACACTGTATTTTTTTTTTACTGATCTTCTAAAATCAATACCTTAAAAACATTTTCCTGCTATAATTATTTTTGATTTTTTTAAAAATTTAGATAAATAATTCCTTTGTTTTTCGCTCTTACATATTTTCTGGAAAGAGACTAATATTTTTTTTTTCTGAATCTCCGGGATGAGGAGTTACCATTAGCTACACTATTTATATTCAGTCTATTGTTTGCGGTTATCACAACATTTCGGCCGTTGTGACCTCTGACCTTCATCATATGTATATCGATCTGGGTAACCTATAAGGTATTTCGAACCACACCCTTTATTTAATCTGCGGGGATAGACTGTTCTCGTTCCGCTGCCCATGTCTAGGGATATCACCTAGTTCTCTCTCTCTTCCCCTCTCTCTCGCTTCTCTCTCTCTTCTCTCTCTCTCTCTCTCTCTCTCTCTCTCTCTCTCTCCATATATATATATATATATATATATATATAGTGGTACTCGCTTGGAAAAACCTTGGGTATTTCGGCTTGTAGTAGAACAAACCAATACCCAAGGAAAAATGAGGAACAAAAAAGAAAGAACTAAGATCATGAAATTGAGGCGAAAACAATCGTCCAGAATTCAAGCTCAGGGTCCAAAGAAAAAACCCTCCAAAACGAGGAAAAGCAACTACGTAAAGTGCTCGATACACGAAGTAGAGCAAACCTAATATAAACCTAAAGAGCCAGGCAAACCTACCTAGGTTTCACCTAAACGGATCGTCAGTGTAAAACTGAGCCAGTTTTACCCTGACAATCCGTTTAGGTGAAACTTAGGTAGGTTTGCCTGGCTCTTTAGGTTTATATTATATATATATATATATATATATATATATATATATATATATATATATATATATATATATATATATATATCTGGCGGTGGGGGTGTTCTATATAATAATGATACGTAATAATACTATGTACTACGTCTCACTTTATTAGATACTTCATATTAAATCGAAATATAAAATAAATACTGATTGGAATCTGGAGATTTATCTGCTGAATGGATAACACCATCTGCGCAGTGAGAACGAAAGCCGATTCGTTCTGCGCAGATGTAAACAGACGTCAGTCATTTATATGAACTATTTTGAATATCGAAATCTCAAATCAATCGCCATGTTGGTAACTTATAGTTTTAGAAAAAGGTTGTGATGCTGATTTAACTGATAAAAATAAATCTTCAATAGCTTTAGATATAGATAACAAAAGGTAAAACAACGATAAAAATAGGAAAAAAACGATTGACAAGTACAATCGAACTTCTTTGAAGAGCTTGGGCGACTTCGATGGCGATCTGATAATAGCAAATTAAGAGCTTTATCTCGCCGATCTGTGTCCCATTTAAAGAGAAAAGTTATTTTTAAAAAATCGTCTATATGAAGCTATGATTTTTTTATGCGTTGTAGCAGTGAGGAAAGGTGCCAGGTCATAAATCAAGTAGCAAAGCACGTGAGAACAATCACTGGGCTTCTTTTAAAAGACGTCGATGAGGAAAATAAAATGAAATGGGCAACAGAATACGTATAAAGTTTTCGGATGGGAAGATGAAGTGGCGAATTCATGTCGAGCATTAAATAGGACTAAAATGTCAATTCAAAAGAGACAGCCGATAGTTCCTACTCCGAGGAGTACAAGGTATTTTGAGGTGTTATTCAGTTTCCATCTTGAGATCTTCCAATATATTTTTTGCTCGTAGTCCTTGTGACTATATTTATTAAGTATCAATTCTGAGTCAAAATCATACTATGTACGTTAGGTCTTTATTTCTTTGATAGCTAGCTAGCTAGACAAATAGATAGATAGATAGATAGATAGATAGATATATAGATAGATAGATAGATAGATAGATAGATAGATAGATAGATAGATACGAACAGACTTGGTTTAGTTTATTTTGTTTTATGGCATATCAATCTCAATGGGTTATTTAATGCCGACAAGATTTTTATTGCTGGTAATATCTTTTTTCAAATGTATTGCTGGTAAAATTTAATTCCTTCAAAAATCTATTTCTGGTAATATTTTTTCTTCAAAAATGTATTGCTGGTAATAACTTTTTCTACGAATTATTTCTGGTATTAAAACCTATATTTACACTTTCATAGTGTTTTGACCCCAGTTTGGGGGGTGAACTCTTTGCCCATAACTAGGACCCTAACAGGGGCTACCGCCCGGGGTCAGAGTGGACCAGGGAACACCATCAATTAAGAGGTGGTTTCACGCTCCTCAAAACCACCTGATCAGTGGCCTTGCTGTTGGACGTAGTTTATCGTCTTACCCAGGAAGACGAACATACTGGGGTAGGCTGAAATAGATAGATAGATAGATAGATAGATAGATAGATAGATAGATAGATAGATAGATAGATAGATAGATACGAGCAGACTAGGGTAGTCTTAGATAGATAGATAGATAGATAGATAGATAGATAGATAGATAGATAGATAGATAGATAGATAGATAGATAGATACGAGCAGACTAGGGTAGTCTTAGATAGATAGATAGATAGATAGATAGATAGATAGATAGATAGATAGATACGAGCAGACTAGAATAGTCTTAGATAGATAGATAGATAGATAGATAGATAGATAGATAGATAGATAGATAGATAGATAGATAGATAGATAGATAGAAACAAATGGACTGGGAGAGACAGATAGTTCAGTAAGTGTGCAGATAAATGTATTGAATAAATTTTATTTCTATTCTATAATAATATGCATGAAGTATCTCTGCGCCTGTGTCTAAATACATATATATGTGCGTGTGTGTGTGCGTGTTTGTGTGTGTGCTCGTAGAAATGGCGTATCACGAGATTTTCTTTTTATGATTTTAATTTTATTACTTTCTACTTTTAGAAAATCTTTGAAAGCCGAATAATCGGCCTGTGATTTTTTAAAATCTTTTATGTCGTAATGTAAAGCTGAAAACGTTTGAAAAGATAATAGCTGAGTATAGGTCAGTAATTTTGGAAAAGGCTCAAACATTTCATATCCTAAGTGCCTACGCTTCGCTACAGTATTTCCTGAGAGGCTAAATTTTCACAACAGGTAAATAAACATACTTGACATTAATAGTTTTTCATTAATTTCTAAAATTATCTTAGTTTTGTAAAACAGGTGTTTTCTTTCCATTAAGAAAGGGCCATATGCTCAAATGGAATATATTTCAGTTAAAAGATTGAAAATTTCATTTTCTTAAATGTGTTAATTTATTTTTAATTTAATGTTATTTATTTGTTGCGTGGTTGTTGTAATGTTGCCATTGTTCAAAATAGCCGAGAATTAAGAAAGCCGTAGTTAGAGAGAGTCTCCAAGGAACAGAAGACTAGATAGAGGAAAATAGAGGAGAACAGGTTTATTACATACTCATATTTCAGAATAACCGAGAATTAAGAAGTCAAGCTAGAGGAAACAAAGAAGAGGTTTATTAAATACGCATGCCTGACTAAAATATTACTTGGCTGAGATATTTGCGCATTACCCAGCTGCGCCCGAGGTCCGTATTCGCTCCCAGTTAAAGGTTTCCGAATCTGATTCTCCAGCTAGGAAGCTCGTCTCACATTGGAAATATTGGGCCAACACTATTTCTGTTTTGTTTATCACAGTAACAAGAAGAAACTAAGTAAATAGTAAAATACGAAAAACAAATCCAAAGAAATTGGTTTTTAAAAACATAAATAATGAATTCTGCTCAGTTTATCTTGTGTCATTTTGAGGATAAATAACGTTTTAACAGAAGTTCATTGCAATAAATTCAGCCCTGAAAAATAGAAAATATCTAGGGACCTGTCTATATTTCTGAGATGAGGTATTATGTACACTATTTACATTATTCGGACTATAGTCCTCATCTTTGTCGCCATATTTATTACAACGTTTCGGCCTTTCAGTATCTGTCTATATTTCTGAGATGAGGTATTATGTACACTATTTACATTATTCGGACTATTGTCCTCATCTTTGTTGCCATATTTATCACAACGTTTTAGCCTTTTAGTATCTGTCTATATTTCTGAGATGACGAATTATGTACACTATTTACATTATTCGGACTATTGTCCTCATCTTTGTTGCCATATTTATCACAACGTTTTAGCCTTTTAGTATCTGTCTATATTTCTGAGATGACGTATTATGTACACTATTTACATTATTCGGACTATTGTCCTCATCTTTGTTGCCATATTTATCACAACGTTTTAGCCGTTTAGTATCTGTCTAAATTTCTGAGATGAGGTATTATGTACACTATTTACATTATTCGGATTATTGTCGTCATCTTTGTTGCCATATTTATCACAACGTTTTAGCCTTTTAGTATCTGTCTATATTTCTGAGATGACGAATTATGTACACTATTTACATTATTCGGACTATTGTCCTCATCTTTGTTGCCATATTTATCACAACGTTTTAGCCTTTCAGTATCTGTCTATATTTCTGAGATGACGTATTATGTACACTATTTACATTATTCGGACTATTGTCCTCATCTTTGTTGCCATATTTATCACAACGTTTTAGCCTTTCAGTATCTGTCTATATTTCTGAGATGACGTATTATGTACACTATTTACATTATTCGGACTATTGTCCTCATCTTTGTTGCCATATTTATCACAACGTTTTAGCCTTTCAGTATCTGTCTATATTTCTGAGATGACGTATTATGTACACTATTTACATTATTCGGCCTATTGTCCTCATCTTTGTTGCCATATTTATCACAACGTTTTAGCCTTTCAGTATATGTCTATATTTCTGAGATGACGTATTATGTACACTATTTACATTATTCGGACTATTGTCCTCATCTTTGTTGCCATATTTATCACAACGTTTTAGCCTTTCAGTATATGTCTATATTTCTGAGATGACGTATTATGTACACTATTTACATTATTCGGACTATTGTCCTCATCTTTGTTGCCATATTTATCACAACGTTTTAGCCTTTCAGTATCTGTCTATATTTCTGTGATGAGGTATTATGTACACTATTTACATTATTCGGACTATTGTCAACATCTTTGTCGCCATATTTATTACAACGTTTCGGCCTTTCAGTATCTGTCTATATTTCTGTGATGATGTATTATGTACACTATTTACATTATTCGGACTATTGTCCTCATCTTTGTTGCCATATTTATCACAACGTTTCGGCATTTCAGTATCTGTCTATATTTCTGAGATGAGGTATTATGTACACTATTTACATTATTCGAACTATTGTCCTCATCTTTGTCGCCATATTTATTACAACGTTTCGGCCTTTCATTATCTGTCTATATTTCTGAGATGCGTATTATGTACACTATTTACATTATTCGGACTATTGTCCTCATCTTTGTTGCCATATTTATCACAACGTTTTAGCCGTTTAGTATCTGTCTATATTTCTGAGATGAGGTATTATGTACACTATTTACATTATTCGGACTATTGTCCTCATCTTTGTTGCCATATTTATCACAACGTTTTAGCCTTTTAGTATCTGTCTATATTTCTGAGATGACGAATTATGTACACTATTTACATTATTCGGACTATTGTCCTCATCTTTGTCGCCATATTTATTACAACCTTTCGGCCGTTGTACACTCCTGCCTTCTTCAGGTGGTTGGAATGTCGAAGTGAACCCTTTATTCCGCTCACTGGGGTAGTCTGTTCTAGTTCCACGTGCCATGTCTAATGGATGTCAGTTATCAGTTATCTCCTGTTAATTCCCCTCTCCAAGTTCTCCACTGCCTTAACCAGGTATTGAACTCACACTGAATTTACAGGAGTCCAATAGACCTTGACACCGTGGTCATCGCAGGAGTGGCCAAAATGAAGTTGAACATAATATCGGACTGTCTTTGGGTCTCCGGCACCAGATTTGTCCTCACGGATTATTCCCAAATAATCGGTGGTGTGGTGAGGGGAGACGTCCTGTCGGGACAACCGCCGATCCCTCATAAAACCCCGACAAGGCCTGCGCCCTGATGAGCACACTCCAGCGTCGCCTCACCGCGACGGCAAAACACGGGAAGCAACAGTCTACTGATGGGACAATTCCGAATATCCTTCTGTACGGGGAAGTGGTCACTGGCACGAGGCGACCTTATCTTCGCTTCAAACGTCGTCTACAAAAGGGACATGGGGGCGATGGACATGGACATCGAGAGGTGGGACGGCGTCGCCAACGATCGCTCACGCTGGAGACGCGATTTACACCGAGGGCTGGAAGGAGAGGAGAGAAGATACGGTGGCTTGCCGATGGCATGAAGCGTACTCTAAGAAAAGAAAACAACACAGCAGTATCTGGGGATAGCGTCTTTACATGCATTGGTTGCAATCGAGACTGTCACTCCTGTGTGGGTCTGTAAAGCCATAACAGATGCTGCACCATCATCAGCAGTTGAGGCAAAAACTCTTTGGGCGCAGATCCATGGTCTGTCGAGACTGACAGATGCCACACACACACAAACACACACACACACACACACACACATTAATCAACACCTCGTGAATTACTTTTATATATATATATAACACTTCCAAGGGTGAAAAAATTTTAATTCATTTTTTCACCCTTGGACGTGTAGTTTGATGTGACCAGGAAAAAAAAAATTCCCTGGGGAAATAAATTATAACCAATGGACCCTTAAAGTTGTCTGTTTTCATTAATTATATATATATATATATTTTAAGACATTTATGATATGTTTAACGTTCTTTTTATAGATACAGATGCTCTGTTTTTATAATAAACAGTATTAAATAACATTTACGGGCCTGAATGTCCGAGAAATTTTCATAGAAAATTTTCGTTCTCCGACAGGAATCGAAATGGTATCCTATACAGAACCGACATTTCGCGCGACGTGCCTTAACCGTACGGCCACAGAGAAGCGTCTGGTTGGCAAGGTCGATTTTATTATCTTTAAACTTAAATCTTCCATGAATCTCATCTATTCATATCTGCTCTAGCGTATCAAATGTAAACAAATGACGTCATATATTTTTAGAATTGGACAATGTCCGACAATTTATTTAAAGACATTTATGATATGCTTAACGTTCTTTTTATAGATACAAGTATTTAAGCAAATGCTCTGTTTTTATAATAAACAGTATTAAATAACATTTACCGGCCTGAATGTCTTTAAATAAATTGTCGGACTTTGTCCAATTCAAAAATATATATATATATATATATATATATATTCAACGGTATTTCGTGTCCTCTCCACGAGGGACAGATGTGGCACAAGGCCGGGTTTAAATTGGGGGTATTCCCGAGCTCGTAGGCTCGGCCAAAAATAGCCCGTAGACCCCGTATAAACGGGATCGGGTTGGTCAACCACCCCGAACGAGGCTCTGCCCTTCGGCGGAACCTCGTCCGGGTTCCGCTCTGCTCAGAGGCAGAGAGTTCGACCATTAACTCCTCAACCGGAGTCGAGTCGTCAACGGTATTTAGTATCCTCCCCACGAGGGACAGATGTGGCACAAGGCCGGGTTTAAAGTGGGGTACCCGAGCCCGTAGGCTCGGCCAAAAATTGCCCGTAGATCCCGTATAAACGGGATCGGGTTGGTCAACCACCACGAACGAGGCTCTGCCCTTCGGCGGAACCTCGTCCGGGTTCCTCTCTGCTCAAAGGCAGAGAGTTCGACCAGTAACTACTCAACCGGAGTCGAGTCGTCAACGGTATTTAGAGTCCTCCCCACGAGGGACAGATGTGGCACAAGGCCGGGTTTAAAGTGGGAGTATTCCCGAGCCCGTAGGCTCGGCCAAAAATAGCCCGTAGATCCCGTATAAACGGGATCGGGTTGGTCAACCACCCCGGACGAGGCTCTGCCCTTCGGCGGAACCTCGTCCGGGTTCCTCTCTGCTCAAAGGCAGAGAGTTCGACCAGTAACTACTCAACCGGAGTCGAGTCGTCAACGGTATTTAGAGTCCTCCCCACGAGGGACAGATGTGGCACAAGGCCGGGTTTAAAGTGGGAGTATTCCCGAGCCCGTAGGCTCGGCCAAAAATAGCCCGTAGATCCCGTATAAACGGGATCGGGTTGGTCAACCACCCCGGACGAGGCTCTGCCCTTCGGCGGTACCTCGTCCGGGTTCCTCTCTGCTCAGAGGCAGAGAGTTCGACCGTTAACTCCTCAACCGTAGTCGAGTCGTCAACGGTATTTAGTGTCCTCCCCACGAGGGACAGATGTGGCACAAGGCCGGGTTTAAAGTGGGAGTATTCCCGAGCCCGTAGGCTCGGCCAAAAATAGCCCGTAGATCCCGTATAAACGGGATCGGGTTGGTCAACCACCCCGGACGAGGCTCTGCCCTTCGGCGGTACCTCGTCCGGGTTCCTCTCTGCTCAGAGGCAGAGAGTTCGACCGTTAACTCCTCAACCGTAGTCGAGTCGTCAACGGTATTTAGTGTCCTCCCCACGAGGGACAGATGTGGCACAAGGCCGGGTTTAAAGTGGGAGTATTCCCGAGCCCGTAGGCTCGGCCAAAAATAGCCCGTAGATCCCGTATAAACGGGATCGGGTTGGTCAACCACCCCGGACGAGGCTCTGCCCTTCGGCGGTACCTCGTCCGGGTTCCTCTCTGCTCAGAGGCAGAGAGTTCGACCGTTAACTCCTCAACCGTAGTCGAGTCGTCAACGGTATTTAGTGTCCTCCCCACGAGGGACAGATGTGGCACAAGGCCGGGTTTAAAGTGGGGTACCCGAGCCCGTAGGCTCGGCCAAAAATAGCCCGTAGATCCCGTATAAACGGGATCGGGTCGGTCAACCTCCCCGAACGAGGCTCTGCCCTTCGGCGGTACCTCGTCCGGGTTCCTCTCTGCTCAGAGGCAGAGAGTTCGACCGTTAACTCCTCAACCGTAGTCGAGTCGTCAACGGTATTTAGTGTCCTCCCCACAAGGGACAGATGTGGCACAAGGCCGGGTTTAAAGTGGGGTACCCGAGCCCGTAGGCTCGGCCAAAAATAGCCCGTAGATCCCGTATAAACGGGATCGGGTCGGTCAACCTCCCCGAACGAGGCTCTGCCCTTCGGCGGAACCTCGTCCGGGTTCCTCTCTGCTCAAAGGCAGAGAGTTCGACCAGTAACTACTCAACCGGAGTCGAGTCGTCAACGGTATTTAGTGTCCTCCCCACGAGGGACAGATGTGGCACAAGGCCGGGTTTAAAGTGGGGTACCCGAGCCCGTAGGCTCGGCCAAAAATAGCCCGTAGATCCCGTATAAACGGGATCGGGTCGGTCAACCTCCCCGAACGAGGCTCTGCCCTTCGGCGGAACCTCGTCCGGGTTCCTCTCTGCTCAAAGGCAGAGAGTTCGACCAGTAACTACTCAACCGGAGTCGAGTCGTCAACTGTCTACAGTCCTCTTGCAGGGCATAATATAATCATAAGACGAGTCTATTTTGTCCATGAAGGTAGGTCTCCATAACCCCCCTTCCCAGGCCTTTACCTCCACGGGAGTTTCAATATCGTCTCCTTTTTGGATTGATGACGAGAGGGTCCGTGATCTTCCGCTTTCTTTTAGATCTTCGCGGTTCCGGAGCTGCTTGGGGTATTTGAATGTCGAAGGTGTCGTAGATGGTATCCATCACCTCTTTTTCCTGGGGAGTACTGCTGCAGTCATTCAACAGTCGTTTCCTGATTTGATTCAGGTGTCTCTTATGAGAGAAACTAGGGCCTTGGATTATGTAGACTATATTTCCAATTCTCTTTTCTATAGTACCATGTTCCCAGAAAGATGTATTATTTTTAAACATCTCAAAAAATACTTTTTCTACTGGGCTGTACTTTTTCTTTGGTACAATATAGGTCGGACCTTGTTTTGTTTGTTTGGGCAGCAATTTATCGAAAACGGATCTTACTTTGCGCGCAAACATTATTTCTGCCGGAGATAGTGAAGCTGGCGCGTTATCATTTGGCGGGATCCTGTACACTTGTAAAAACTGCTGCAGGGCCTTTTCCTTTGGGGTGCCGCAAGCTTTTTTAAGGGCTCTTTTTAGGGTGTCAACAAAACGTTCTGCTTGGCCATTCGACCTCGGGTGATATGGGGGGTCGTAATGTGTCTTATCTGAAAAATCTCGCAGAACTCTTTAAAATCGGTAGAAGTAATTTGAGTTCCGTTGTCACTAACCAAGCAATCTACTACCCCAAAACGAGCGAATAGTTCGTGAAGGTAGCTTATTGTTGCTTCCGTAGTGGGATTTTTGCATCGGAACACTTCCGGTCATTTTGAATAACTATCTACTACGATTAGATAGTAGAATCCCTCTAGCGGTCCCGTAAAGTCCACGTGGATCCTTGACCAAGTTCGGTCCGTCTTTGGCCACGGTTTATGTGTGATAGGTGGTGCTTTTGCGCCAATGCACAGCCCTTACACGTGTTGACCGTATTTTCGGTGTCTTGGTACATTTTAGGCCAGTATACGTAGCTGCGCATTAGACTTTTCATTCTATTTTTCCCCGGATGCCCAATATAAAAATCAGGATTCTTTTCTGTAGATTTTTTGGAATGACGACTCTCTCGCTGTATAGGAGTACCTCGTTACATAGGGAAAAATTGTCTGAAAAGTGTTGGTCCTTTTCTGAATTTTTTTCTTTGTTGTGCTAATGAATTCATCATTGCGGGCTTCATTCTTTATTTCATGTAGCGTCACAGGAAGTTGATTTTTGGACAACTGCGAAACGTAAAGTTTATACTTCGGCGCTGGAAACAAAATATTTTCCTTTCTTGTTAAGACAATGCCAGAACAAGGGACATTAATTTTTTCTCTGCGAGAAAAAAAGAAGAGAAATCACTTTTGGTTAGTAAGAAGAATAAATCAACTTACCAATTTTAAAAAAATGTTTTTTTTTTATGATATCACGTGGAGTTCGTTAAATTCTAGTCGCCAGTGTTGTAGACACTGGTAAACAAATTTTTTTTTATAGTTCTCCATGGAGTTTTTAAATTCTCGTCACCAGTGTTGTGGACCCGTAATGGGTCCGAAAGAAAACTCGAACTCAGTAATTCAGTGAAAACGTATTATTAAAAAAAGAACGAATACAGAAGTGTTGCACGTCCGACTGACGGCTAAGTACAATAGTCAACTCGTCAACGGTATTTAGTGTGCTCCCCACGAGAGATAGATGTGGCACAAGGCCGGGTTTAAAGTGGGGTATTCCCGAGCCCGTAGGCTCGGCCAAAAAATGCCCGTAGAAACTGTAAAAACAGAGTCGGGTTGGTCAACCTCCCCGAACAAGACTCTGCCCTTCGGCGGAGCCTCGTCCGAGTTCCTCTCTGCTCAGAGGCAGAGAGTTCGACCGTTAACTCGTCAACTGTTGTCAACTCGTCAACGGTATTTAGTGTCCTCCCCAAGAGGGACAGATGTGGCACAAGGCCGGGTTTAAAGTGGGGTATTCCCGAGCCCGTAGGCTCGGCCAAAAATAACCCGTTCATCCCGTATAAACGGGATCGGGTTGGTCAACCACCCCGAACGAGTCTCTGCCCTTCAGCGGAACCTCGTCCGGGTTCATCTCTGCTCAAAGGCAGAGAGTTCGACCATTAACTCCTCAACCGTAGTCTACAGTCCTCTTACGCGGCATAATATAATCATAAAACGAGTCTATTTTGTCCATGAAGGTAGGACCCCATAACACTAAGTGACATAATTTAATGCCTAATAAAAAGAAGTCAGTTTTGTTTGGTTTGGTTTGTTTTGTTTTACAACATATCAACCTCAGATTTTTTTTCACGCCTAGACACTATTGTCTCGACTGCCGATTAGTTGTCCTACGGCCATTGTCTGCAATGAATGTTACTCCAAGGAAGCATACGAAAATTGTAACGCTGCACGAATACACTAGCAAGACTTGAGCAAATCAAAGTACTATAGAGTGGTCCGGAAACTCTCCTGATTTAAATCCAGTTGAGAATCTGTGGTCAATCTGCAAGGAACGACTTCGTGGAATGGACATACGAAGTACTAACATGTGCACTGGGTCATGTTTCATAGGAAAAATACGAAAAAAAATAATAATAACGGAATTATTCGTTTTGTTTCAATTAATTTGCACAATGGTGTATGTTTATATGGACTTTTGTCCTGGTTTTGCTGAATTTTGTTCAATAAAACTTTCAAACACGACTGCAGGTTCCACTACCAGAACTTTGTCTTGAAAATAACGATACCGCTTACACACAGGAGCGTCTTATATTCCGAAAAATACGTTAACATTTCAATAAAAGGGCCCGCTCCAAACAATGAATTTTATGGTATAACACTCAGTATTAGTTTGGAAGCAATTTGCTGAGGAGGGAAGCGGGAAGTGCGGTATCTCTAATCTCTTTTTAAGTATATCAATGTCAAATGTAATATGTTGTATGCCATTCACTAGTAATAATCTATATATAAAATTCTGTGGCTTCCGTTAGTCCGTCCATCACACTCTCTAAAATAACCGTACATTGATGCATCGAAACCAAATTTAGAGGAGAAATACAAACAGGTAAGGGGGTACAAAGTACAGTTGGTTTTACTAGGGTGCGTAAAAACCGCGAAGTAGGGTTTTTTCAAACAAATCACCTTATTCAAATTTCATCGATTGGTTTGAGAAAAGGAACGAAACGCAAAGTTTGTAGATCTTAAAAATGTTAGCGATAACTTCAACAATTCTAAATACTTTAAGGATTTCAACCACAAAAAATTTAGTATATATATAAAAATGGAAGAAAACTGACTGTCCGTCAACCAATGATATTACTTTCCATAATGAAGTGGGAGGTGGAGGGTCATATAATCATAATAGCAATACTGACAATGTAATCTCCTACGCGCGCACACACACGCAACCGCCCCCTTCCACAAAAGAAAATACCGAAGTAATGCCCATGTTAACCGGCCCATGCAGGCATGAAGATACATAAGCACGTTCTTATCAACTGGACAGAATGCGAGGAATGTGGTTGAAAATCTTCAAATTACAATGAAATCCATCGGCTGACATTCTTGAAAACGCCAGATGTGTGAGGTGGTGGTTATCAACATGAAAAACAGAATCAAAGGACAGCGTTCGCATTCCGATTGACGCTATGTTTGTTCTCTTCGTACTCCTTCTGTCAAAGAAGAAAAAAAAGAAAAGGTGTGGATCCATTTACACCTGTTCGCTATCGTCTCCTAAGATAGCAAAGATCTCGTCCCTGGCAGTTGCAGCAGCCGAGACTGTCACATACTCGTGGATCAGAACAGTACAACAGACACAGCTGAATCCGAACTCACCAGGTGTAGATCCAGGGCCTCTCGAGGCTGACATGTGCTATTATGTTGAGTTATAAGTAATTTCCCTTTCAGGCAACCAATTGTATTGACGGATGCATCATCTCAATTTACTGCTCCTTAACCACTTCCACATTAATTATTTTGGGAAAAACGTTTCATTTTCAGGCGATTTTTTTTGTTTTTAATATAGTGACTAATAAACTGGGGTACCTTGAAGTACCCGAGCGTGTGTCTAACACTTCTACCATACGTACGAAATGACAATTGAACTCGTTCAAAAGAATAAAAATCGACGTATAAACACGTGTGTAGCTGGTTTTGGACGTTATGTTTTGGACGTGTACTACGCTTGGGAAGGGGTTAAATACATGATAAGAGGTGATGAAAAGTGGATTACATACAACAATGTTCAACGCAAAAGACAGTGGATTGACAAGGATAAATCTCCAAACTCTATGGAAGAAAGGTAATTTTATACGTGTGATGTCATCGGTCGGGGCGTCCTGGGTATGATGATAAACTACATCTGCGTCCAGGGTAAGGCGATAAACTATGTCCAACGGCAAGGCCTCTGATCTGGAGGTTTTGAGGTTTTGAGGAGCGTGGAACCACCTCTTAATTTCTGGTGTTCCCAGGTCCAGCCTGACCCGGGGTGGTAACACCTATCAGGGTCCCAGCTATGGACAAATAGTTAACCCCTATAAGAGGTCAAAACACTATGTAAAAATAGGTTTTAATACCAGCAATGAATTTTGAAGGAAAAAATATTACCAGCAATGAATTTTTTTTAAATATTAGTAGCAATAAAAATCTTGCCGGCATTAAATAACCCATTGAGGTGTTGATATGCCGTAAAATAAAACAAATCAAACCAAACCAGTCATCGTCGTTAAAAGTTCTTAAAACACAATGAAACAATAGATGCACATTTATGCTTTCATCAGCTACAACGTGTCCTTAAAAATGTTTTATCGGAAGCGTCATGTGTTCGTCAGTAGGAAAAAATGTTGTCCTCCTTCATGACAACACAAGTCCGCATTCAGCAAAAATAACCCAGGAAAGCATTTTAGGAACTCGGTTGGCCTGTTCTACCCCACCCGACCTATTCACTTGACCTTACATCAACAGACTATTACCTTTCTCGATCGTTGCAAAATGCCCCGATGGGGACAACTTTCTTTAATGAAGAGTGAAGAGTTCGTCGAAAACTTTTTTACATCAAAACCTGCGGAATTTTCCTCAAAACGTAACAAAGAGCTGCTTGATATTGATTTTCCAAGCGTAGCTTAGATTTGGCACAAGGCCGAAAGTATGAGACATCCAGTAAGGATCGAACTCACTACTCAGT
This sequence comes from Acanthosepion esculentum, assembly GCA_964036315.1. Classification (NCBI taxonomy): domain Eukaryota; kingdom Metazoa; phylum Mollusca; class Cephalopoda; order Sepiida; family Sepiidae; genus Acanthosepion; species Acanthosepion esculentum. The sequence continues at coordinate 90,815,072 of OZ038501.1, read as the reverse complement.
CGTAAAAGTTCCAGCGAGACAAACTTGCTAACCATTACACCACCTCGAGGTGCCCAAAAGAGCTGCTTGATAAGTGGCTACAAATAACTTTAAGTAATGACGAATATATAATTGAATAAAACGTAATTGCAATTTATTTTTGGAAGAATAAAGTTGATAAATAAAAACGGAAATTATTTATGACTCAGCCTAATGCAGACAATATTTGAAGAAAGATAATATAAAATTATTATTTAAATATAATAGCATATTTAATATGATCTGCGAGCTGAATGACATATCAAGGCTGACTGAATTTAGTTAACAGGGCGTAGTTTTCCGACGCCTTTAAAGAAAAAAGAGTAATATGCCTCATTTGAAACAACACTAATCAAGTAAGTAATTTAAGCCCTTGTAATGCCAGACGGTGTCGTTTTGGATTAATAAATGAACGTAATCATTTAAATGATCCCCATTAAATTTTGATAAAGAACAAAAGCTATTCTTGCATCTCTACGACTAAAGAATAAAATTTACTTTATTTATACTCGGACTATTAAATAAAGAAAAGCAAAATGGCGCTTGTCTTCAACAGTATAGCTGGCCACTCGGATTCGAGGATACCCGTCTACAAGGGCAGCTAGCCAATCCCTGTTGCAGACACTTGCTCAAGCGCATTTGTTATTCAACACCCACAAAGCCCACCTGTGGTTTATACTGCAACTATGCTGAGCAGACCTTAGTTACAGTTTCTGGGAAAGAGTGTGTTATCTAGCGTGATCAACAATTTGAACAAGGCCAGCACGCTCAAGCCCTCGGTCACGATGACTTGTGACTTCGTGCTAGCACAGCTATCGACGCCCCCACCCCCGGGTTCCGTCTACTCAATTTCACTCCAACGGCTTGGGTCAACCTGTGGTATGGTTTTCATTTACTTTCCAAAATTGCCGTAAGCTTGGATCGACCCCTCCAGTCCGATAACATCAGGAAACACCTTCCTGACAAATCGACCATGGTGAGATTCGAACCCGGGTCTCATGGACAGAATGCGAACGTTCTAACCACTCGGCAACAGTAACAGCAATCAAAACTTCTGAAATGGCTAATCGATCTCTAGAAATCGATATCGACTACTTTGACGACCCGCTCGGTGTCTGTTCAAGTACAATTTTATGACCAATTTATTGCTGCCATTGTACACCCCTCAATATTGAATTTAAACCCAAAATTGGATTAATCCTCGTCCTTTTCCTTTCGATAAGAGGGGTCGCGAAAGAAATTCTTGCTCATTGGTTTTTTACTTCTTAACTGATGGCAGACTGCGCGATGAAAGGCTCCAATGATTGTTTTCTTGTCCAGTTGAAGGAATATGAGTTAGTATTGAGCCTGTTAAAAGAGAAAAAAACATGTGTAACTTCACATAATGACGCAGACAACAGGAAACGCAATACTCGTTTCAGAGTAGAGGCTTGTTATCTTGGATATAGTTCCACAAATACGTACAAATATGTTACTCAAGCAGACACACACAAACACATGTATGTGACCTTTGTTCTTTAAAAGAATACGTTTAAACAAAGGACTACTGTCTAAATATACTATATATATATATATATATATATATATATATATATATATATATATATATATATATATATATATATATATATATATGTTGTTTTAATATATATTTAATATATACTGTTTTAATATACATATATATATATTAATTAGATATTAAGTAGTTTTAATATATATATATATATATATATATATATATATATATATATATATATATATATATATATAAGCTACAATTTTCCATGATTTTCTCACGTACATTCATATCTGCTCAATGCGTATCCAAATGCAAACAAATGACGTCACACATTATGAAATGGACAAAGTCCGACAATTATTTTAAAACATTAAGAAACGCTCCTCTGTGGCGAAATCGATAAAAGCACGTCAGGCTATATGATGGTTCCGTATAGGATACAGGTTCGATTCCTGTCGGTGGACATATATATATGTCCTCAGAATGAAATTATTTAACCAAACCTCTATATATATATATATATATATATATATATATATATATATATATATATATATATATATATATATATATATATATATATATATATGTAAAAACAGGTTTGGTTAAATAATTTACACATACTATGCCTGTTTATTTTAGTTTTAATGATTTCAAGTCCACGAATCAATTTCTTCGTAGCCGTAGAAAATTGATTAAGAAAAATACCAAAATTTTCTTTGAAATACTTTTTTATTTTCCCAAGTACTTACAGTCTTATCTGTGACCATCTTCAGTGGGTGAAGTTGTCTGCGTATGCGTATACGTATTTCTATAAATTAAAAATATTTTCCCTGTTCATTAGTGAAGATCGTCTCATCTGGGATTGGAAGTACTTGGGAAAGTTGGGCACCATCTGTGAGAAAAAGAGCACCATGACACAGTTCACTCCGCCAGAAATTTGGAAACGTCATGTTGTACTGCTTGGCATTCGTGTCGGAAGCTCCAATGCGAATATTTCAGAGTGTTTGGGGGCCACTTAGTGCAAAGGATTCAGAAAGAGTTGGATGATATATCCAGTCAACATCATGGTGTTTGGGGTGATCACGATTGATTCCAACGTTATACCTCCATTAAAATTCTCACAGGGCCTTAGACTCAACACGGAGGCCTACATCAAGTGCTATGAGGACATAGTGCTGTCCTGGGGGAAGCGGGTGTCTGCTGGAAGACCCTATTATCTGGCAACAGGTCTCTGCACCATGCTACACAAACACGAGCACCCAGTCGTGGCTGCCAGACAATTTCTGCGACCACGTCATCCCTTACATCTGGCCATCTAACTCCCCAGACTGCACCCACTTGATTATTATGTGTGAAGCGCAATTCAGCGAGAGAGCAAAAAAAACTGCTTGTAACACCAAAGATAAATTTACTCTTTAGTATTTCAAGATATTTTTGCGTAATTTTGATAAATATATCTGTTAAAAATGCGATGTCAGTGTTATTTTTATTTTTGCATAATTTAGACGACAATTCATCTATCGCAACCTATGTATATGTATATATGTGTGTGTGTGTGTGTGAGAGAGAGAGAGAGAGAGAGAGAGAGAGAGATTGTCCGGAAAGTATCCAGCTATGTTCAAGAGCTGGAAAATTAGTTATATGCCCTTGATGTACGCTTGTAATCAGTCATATGAAAGCTTAATGAACAGACACGCTGTTATTAAAGCGTCAATGAGATGCCACCCAGTGAGTTCGAGTACTGTCGCATTCACATATGAATGAATGGATTCTTCACGTCTGGTGAGCAGAGATTTTTGGGGAAAAACATCGCTTCACCTAGTTATATAAACACTGTGATTTTTACGAGAACTAAAGGCGATGCTGATCCCGAAAGTGGGTTTGGCAGGACGGTTTTGAAAAGTGGAATGATACGCGAGGATGATAAGTCTGTAAAGTCCCAAGAAGAGTAAATTGAAGTTAATCTACGGTTTAATCTAAGAGATCATTCACAATTTTCACGTGACGTTTTTGGGCAGCATCTTTCACTACTCCAACACACCTTCGGATTTTAGATGTCACATTTTCCATCACCTAATTACAAATCTTTCTACATCCGGCAGCAAGACCTGTGATCTGGAGGTTTTCAGGAACGTGGAACCACCTCTTAATTACTGTCGTTCCCAGATCCATCCTGACCTGAGGTGGTAGCACCTGTTAGGGTCCCAGCTATGGGAAAATAGTTAAACCCCAAACTGGAGTTAAAACACTATGAAAGTATAAAAATAGGTTTTTATAGCAAAAATACCAGCAATACATTTTTGAAAAAAATTATTGTCAGCAATACATCAATATAAATGTGTGTAAAATATATATATATAGAACCAACAATACATTTTGGAAAAAAAAGTCATTACCAGCAATAAATTTTTTGAAAAAAATTATTACAAGCAATATACATTTAAAAAAAAAAAATATTACCAGCAATATACATTTGTGAATATATATATATATATATATATATATATATATATATATATATATATTAAGACAATTTTTATCTTTATACGTACGTATTTAAGTAAATGCTCTGTTTATAATAAACAGTATTAACATTTACCGGCCTGAATGTCCGAGAAATTTTCATAGAAAATATGCGTCCTCCGACAGAAACCGTCATATAGCTTGACGTGCTTTACCGATTTAGCCACAGAGGAGGATTTCGGTTAGCAAGGTCGATTTTACTGTTTTTAGACCACAATTCTCCATAATTTTCTCTCGTACATTCATATCTGCTCGATTCGTATCCAAATGTAAACAAATAACGTCACACATTATGAAATGGACAAAGTCCGACAATTATTTTAAGGCATTTTTATGTTTATACGTTCTTAAAATAATTGTCGGACTTTGTCCATTTCATATATATATATATGTGTGTGTGTGTGTGTGTGTGTGTGTGTGTGTATGTGTGTGTGCGTGCGTGTGTGTGTGTGAGTGTGTGTGTGTGTGTGTATAACCAGCAATACATTCTTGAAAAAATATATATTACCAGCAATGCATTGAAAAAAATATTATCAGCAAAACATTTTTGGAAAATATTGAATCTCAACAAAAACCCTTTTTAGGAAAATACGTCAATGAAACCTGGTCTACAAACTGATTTCTTCCAAAGAATCCATATTGTATTCATACACACCTATCCTTAAAATCTTGTTGTAATTAAATAGCACATTGAGGTGTTGACACGGCGTAAAACAAAATAAACCAAACCAAACAACACTTTCTAGATATTTATATTTCTACTGCATAACCTCTTGTGTTAAAAAATAAACATTATATAATGTTTTTCAGGATCTTCATTAATACAAATTAACAGATATTAAAAATGGTTTCTTGAGTGTAACGTAATGGTTTCTTGAGTGTAACGTAATGGTTTCTTAAGTGTAACGTAATGGTTTCTTGAGTGTAACGTAATGGTTTCTTAAGTGTAACGTAATGATTTCTTAAGTGTAACGTAATGGTTTCTTGAGTGTAACGTAATGGTTTCTTAAGTGTAACGTAATGATTTCTTAAGTGTAACGTAATGGTTTCTTAAGTGTAACGTAATGGTTTCTTGAGTGTAACGTAATGGTTTCTTAAGTGTAACGTAATGGTTTCTTGAGTGTAACGTAATGGTTTCTTAAGTGTAACGTAATGATTTCTTAAGTGTAACGTAATGATTTCTTAAGTGTAACGTAATGGTTTCTTGAGTGTAACGTAATGGTTTCTTGAGTGTAACGTAATGGTTTCTTAAGTGTAACGTAATGGTTTCTTGAGTGTAACGTAATGGTTTCTTAAGTGTAACGTAATGGTTTCTTGAGTGTAACGTAATGGTTTCTTAAGTGTAACGTAATGGTTTCTTGAGTGTAACGTAATGGTTTCTTGAGTGTAACGTTTGTTTGTAGCGGAATCCGATACGAACGACGGGTCAGCAATAAAAGTGTGAAGGATTGCCAATCAGATGTACCGGACTCAACCACATTTATTTAACTTAGAGTAAGAATGATGTGGAAAAAGGAGAAGCAAAGACGCTGGAGGTCACCATCAAATGTGGCGGTCACATGCAATTTATAAATTTATTTGACGTAAAATAGCACATAGCATAAAATACAAGAATGAACGTAATAGTTCAAAACATAACATTTGAATTTATTTGTGTTTTGATGTACCTGCATATAAGCTAAAGGTTTGATAGAGTTATGTCTCTTAGATTTGGGAAATATTTGTACCGGAGCTCACGATGTTGAATTAATTATTAAAATGTAGTTTCGGAAGAATAAATTTCTTGTTGCATGTTAGGTAATGTGAGTTGGAAAAGTTGGTAGAGTTTAGAAGAGTTAGGAGTTCGTACTTGCGTGAATGTTGGTAATGATCTTTAACGTCTGACCTCAAGGTCAAGATAAGAGTTCTTGAAGGTCACATTTTGACAGCAAGGAAGGAGATGAAAGAGAAAACGGAGAGAAGTGGCTTACTCGTGTTTTGTTTATATAAGGTGATGTCTCACGTGATAGGCTCCCGGCTCAGTGCACGGGAAATATTATTCCTCGCGTGCAGACGATCTGATTGGTCAGAATTGACCAATCAGCTAGCTAGTTTAGAGGAGATTAACCAATGAATGCTTGTCGTGTGATCTGTATGTATGTATGTGTGTGATGGTGATGATAATCACCATATGTTGTCGACAGTTTTCTTTCGTCTCCATTTTCCTTTAAATTTCCTAGCTGTCCCGTTCATTGTCTTCACGGCATCCTATTGTAGAAGCACATTCCTATTTACACTCGGACTAATGTCCTCATATTTGTTGTTCTTATCGCAACCATTTGGCTGTTTTTCCCACCGGCCTTCAAGGAATTTCAAACTGCACCCTTTATTTAATCTATCGGTGTAGATTAGATAGCAATCGTAAATAATAGTAACAAATGAGGACATTTTATAAATTATGTAAATAATGATAACTCATACCGGAAGTTCAAACGGAAAAAAATCTCTCACTTGCCTATTTAATTTAATATGATCTGCGAGCTGAATGACATATCAAGGTTGACTGAATTTAGTTAACAGGACGTAGTTTTCAGGCGTCTGTAAAGAAAAAATAGTAATATGCATCATTTGAAACAGCGCTAATCAAGTTAAGTAATTTAAGCCCTTGTAATGCCAGACGGTGTCGTTTTGGATTAATAAATGAACCTAATCATTTAAATGATCCACATTTAATTTTGATAAAGAACAAAAGCTATTCTTGCATCTCTACGACTAAAGAATAAAATTTACATTATTTATACTCGGACTATTAAATAAAGAAAAGCAAAATGGCGCTTGTCTTCAACAGTATAGCTGGCCACTCGGATTCGAGGATACCTGCCTACAAGGGCAGCTAGCCAATCCCTATTGCAGACGCTTGCTCAAGCGCATTTGTTATTCAACACCCAGAATTCTCGTCATCGGTGAGGAAATTGTTCAGCATTCGTTGTCATATTGAAGAGCGGATACTATGCAGCAGTTCAGCACTTATGAAGTATATCGCGTCATTAAGAATTTCCAATATAGTACATTGCCTGAAACGCTGTGATAAAAAAATCGATGATGTTTATCGAAAAGAAATCATTGGATAATATGTTTTACTTTAAAGCCTTTGTTAATTGTTTCCTTCATACAATTTTACTCTTCTGCATACAAATAATTGTTTTAGTTCTGTGACCTGTTTTAAAATGGATGATCCTGTTCAGCTTCTTACTAGATAGGAAGCACGGTGGAGTAAGGTATAGCGTCTCGGATTGGGGAATCGAAGAGCCGAGTTCGAATTCCAGTCGAATCCATTACATTCACTTGCGTGCTAATACCCTTGGGAAAGGTATGAATCCTCTTCTTCTCCCCCACTACTATTGGTAAATTACAAGACAGATCGAGTTCTACAACCTTGGATGGCTACTGGTCTATCGCAGGCAACTTCCGGCGGTATAAAAAAAATCTACCTCGTCAGTCATGTATCACCTAAGCGTGTAACACGCATGACACATAACTGACTGACTGAAGCTTCGGAAAGATATGAATCCTCTTCTTCACCCCCCCCCCCAGCTATGGGTAAATAGCAGGACAGACCGGGTTCTATAGCCTTGAATGGCAACTGGTCTATCGCAGGCAACCTCCTGAGAGATAAAAAATCTGCCTCGTCAGTCATGTATCGAAAGATACATGATCGCCTAAGCGTGTATCACGCATGACACATAACTGACTGACTAAATTACCACCAAAAGGATTGTCTGTATATTTCTGTTCGTTCTTGAAGTCTTATATTCGTTTCAATTACGTATCCAAGCAAATAACAGTGAAATATATTCTTTGGATTGACGAATATACAACGCTTTCTAATTTTCACACGTACATATATATATATATATATATATATATATATATATAGAGAGAGAGAGAGAGAGAGAGAGAGAGAGAGAGCACGGTGGAGTAATGGATAGAGTCTTGGATTGAGGAATCAGAGAGCCGAGTCCTTACGTGCTAATACCCTTGGGAAAGGTGTGACTCCTCTTCTTCTCCCTCCAGCTATGGGTAAATAGCAGGACAAACTGGGTTCTATAGCCTTGGATGGCAACTGGTCTAGGAGAAGGACAACTCTGAATTGAAACCCGGACTGGAGTCCCGAAGGCGGATGGACGGTATTTTCTGCTACCTTCCGGCAACTCCTTCAGCCGCGTTGGTACGAAACTGTATTGGTTTATCCTCTCCTTTGGATTCTGCTAGCAAGGCCGAGAGGGGGAACTAAACGTCTGGGCAGCCCTAGTTCTCCATATATCCCGCCCAGGCTCGTAGCGCACCACGCTACTCCATCGTCTCTCGAAACGGACGGATGACGACGATATATATATATAGATAGATAGATATGATTAAAGTAAAAGATGGACAACGTGCTTCTTATATGTAAATTTAATAGGCCGGTTAATAAAACAAATGATAACAATATTGGTAATAAGATTCGATGATATTTATTATATATTAGCTTTTTGACTAAATGGAAGCACGGAGAGAAAGATTTTAAAGTCGGAATTTTCTGACACGCCTGTGTCCGTTTTCAAAGAGACGAGGAATAAGCAAAAAAGTGACACACTCATTCCAGGGAATGTTCTTGTTGGTTAGAGGGAGCCGTGTGGAAATTATATTATTTGAGTAAACCTATATCTCTGTTTAATCCTTCAATATGTGATTTTATTCTGAAAATATATTTCAAGTCCGGTCTATGTCTTTCTTGTCGGCTGTTGAATGAAGACGCTAAAAGCACGTATCTGATATCATCAATACTATGGAATGGTTGGTTTGAAGTGTGCAGCGACAGAGAAAATTGTTGTTGTCTTTGATGGTTTTATGGTTCTTCGTGCTTCAATTTAGTCAAAAGAGTAATATATAATATCATCAATCTTGCTGACAATATTGTTATCATTTTGTTGGGTTTTTATCCCTCAAATTTTATTAACCAGCCTATTAAATCAACATACACACACACACACACACACACATACACACACACACACACACACACACACATATATATATATATATATATATATATATATATATTACAAAGAGGTAATAATACAAAGAATTAATCAGTAAAGTTATTGTAAATAATGGCGAAATCTCTTCGCCAACAAATTTAATAGCGCATTAACTTATTAAACATTCGTTGAATGACGCGATCCCTATGTTTAAGATTATGTTTATGATTTTTTAAATTTCTAGCAACACTGTAACATCAAATCCATATTACAATTTTAAACATAAGAATCGCGCCATTCAATGAATGGTTAGTAAATTAATGCTCTATTAAATTTGTTAGCGAAGAGATTTCGCCATTAATTACATTAACTTTACTGATTAATTCTTTGTGTGATTACCTCTTAATGATGTTATATATACTGCATCATTTAATATATATATATATATATATATATATATATATATATATATATATATATATAGATATATATAGATATATATATATATATGCGTGTAGGGTAGCGGTTATCCGCGTGAAAAATAGAATCTGAGAGATAGTTTCAAATTCTGGGCTAATCTGTTATGTTCATTTTCATACTCGGTTGTGAATCGTCTCTTCTTCCCTCAGCTATGGATTAAATAACAGTGTAGATTAGGTTCTTTGGCCTTGGTTGCAACTAAGCGAAAAGAAAGAAAAAAATTTAATTCTAAATCATGGAGAAAACAACAGAAAACCACTCCACCATCTTTCTTTTCGGTATGACACTTCACAGATGATAAATAAAAAGAAATGTGGATAACCTATTCAGACTTGCACAATATAAGCCCTGCCGCGACTCCGTTCTCTTTATATTCCATTTGTAAGGAGGAAGTTCCAATCGAACAGCTTTTCCCCAAGAACGGCTAGCTTGTGGAGCAGAATCCCACGTGTGTGTTTCCCGATTATTACAATATTAACCTCTCCAAGTCTAGAGTCAGTCGTTAGCGCTATGGGCCATATCCCCCTATTCTTCATTTCCTGCGGCAACACAAAGTGTGTGTCTCACACTTGTCAAAAGACATCTAAGCTTCATGGATAACTACTGAGTAGTGAGTTCGATATTCACTGGGTGTCCCATAGAACATTCAACATTAAATAACCCAACAAGATCGGATTTCTCGTTAAACCAACCAATTAACCAATCAATCATGCAACCAACCAATCAATTAATCTGACAAGCAACCAGTCAGCCACCAATCAATCAGCAACCCAGCCAACCAATCAACCATGAAACCAACCAATCAGCCACCCAAACAACCAATTAATCTGGCAACCAACCAATCAGCCACTCAACCAAGCAATCGAACATGTAAACAACCGATCAATCTGACAACCAACCAATCAGCCACCCGACCAACCAATCAATCATGCAACCAACCAATGAATCGGGCAACCAACCAATCAGCCACCCAAACAACTAATCAATCGTGCAACCACCCACTCAGCCACCCAGCCAACCAATCAATCATTCAGGCAACCACTCAGCCACCCAACCAACCAATCAACTTACATATCTACCAATCATCAACAAAAATTCAAAGAACTAAAGAGCCAACCTACTTACCATTCAACCATCTATCCAACAAACCTGCCAACAAGCTAGACAAAACACCCAATCTCCCAATCAATCCCCCGTCTGTAAAGATTTTAGAAATCAAATGAAATAAATTTGAAAGAGACTTGAATTCTTGACTTATATCTCGGAAACTCGGTTTTCATGAACGACGCCTTGACTATTAGGCTACTAAGTGTAGGGTGTCCCATCTCTAGTTTTTTGGCTGACTTTTTTTCTCCTCGCTTAATCTGTGTTGTGCAGGTGCGATTCACAGCAAGAAAATATGGGTGCGTGGTGGTGGGGGGGCAAAGAAAGAACAAACGAATCCAGGAAAGAGACGGGGTGGGGATGGGATAAAAATAAGACGTAGAAGGAATGAAACAGACTCATTGTTTTCAATCGTTTCACCCAAAGTTAGGCGATAATGCCACTAAGATACAAGGGGTTGCTGGGCGTGAAAGAGAATGAGAAGACTTCAGTGAGGAGAAAGGACAATAAAAGAACAGATTTCAGGAAGACAGAAGATGGCGATAATGCCACTAAGACGCAATGTGCCACTGGGGGTGAAAGAGAATGAAAAGACTTTAGTGAGGAGAAAGGACAATAAAAGAAAAAGTTTCAGGAAGACAAAAGACGGCAATAATGCCACTAAGATGCAAGGGCTTGCTGGGTGTGAAAGAGAATGAGAAGACTTCAATGAGGAGAAAGGAGAATAAAAAACAGGGTTCAGGAAGACAGAAGATGGCAATAATGCCACTAAGACACAAAGGGATTACTGAGTGAAAGAAAATGAGAAGACATTAGTGAGGAGAAAGGGCAATAAAAGAACAGGTTTCAGGAAGACAGAAGATGGCAATAATGCCACTAAGACCCAAGGGTTTACTTGGAGTGAAAGAGAATGAGAAGACCTTAGTGAGGGGAAAAGACAATAAAAGAACAAGGTTCAGGAAGACAGACGATGGCGACAATACCACTAAGACACAAGAGGCTACTGGGAGTGAAAGAGAATGAGAAAACTTTAGCGAGCAGAATGACAATAAGTGAATAGTCTTGTTGCAGAACAAAGATATTCAAACTATCTAAAAAAAACTACTGCAATGAGATTTTGTTTTTGAAATCATTTCACACCAAACAAGGCAATAATGCCACTAAGACGCAAGGGGGTTTCTGCCAATGGAAGCGAACAAGAAGACTTTACTATGGTGAAAGGACAATAAAAAAAACAAGCTTCAGAAAGACAAAAGATGATAATTGATGTGATATTTACATCCTTGAAGTTTGTAGTTAGCCAAGAAACTGGAACAGAGTTCCACAGGCAATAAGTGCGGGAAAGAAAGTATTAGAATAAAACTGACGGTTACATCTAACTAGTTCAAAAGTAAAACGGTGAGACCTAATTGCCAATCTAGTAGTACGTTTAAATTCCTGCAGTCGGTGTACAAAGGAGAATAACTCATGACGGGATTAAGTAAAGAAGCAGGGAGAAAAAAATACAGAATTTAAAAAAATCAATTAACAACATCAGCGCCAATGTTTTTTGTTTTGTTTTCCACCGGACAGAAATTGTATTCTCTACATACTAAATTGCTTACATTATTTACATTATTCGGAATATTGTCCTCATCTTTGTCGCCATATTTATTACAACGTTTCGGTTGTAAATAATGTACATAATACCTCATCTCAGAAATATAGACAGATACTAAATTGCTTGCTGGATGGAAGGTATTGGTTAAAACTTTGCGGATGAAAAAAATTAAGCCCTAGAGAGTCTTTCAAAAAGGGAAATGTTATATCACGAACGTGACGTTTGGTGCTGAATTTGTTAAGAAGATTAAGTTAAAGGAAGGAATTATAAAATAAATAAGATCTTTGAAACTCCTTTTTTTTTTTTTGTTCTGGGAATTTGATTCTGACAGGCGGAGGGATACTTAAGAGCGGATATTCTCTCGTTGAAAACGTTTCCAATATGCTGAAGTAGGCATCGATCCCAATTTGAAGTATTGCCATTCTATAAATGCACAAACACTTAAGACTCGTTCCGTTCCGGAAATCGATAATTCTCCCCGCGCCCTTTCATCGCTTGCTTGAAAGTTCATTCTTACTGTGCTGTTTGTTCCCGTAAAATAGTGCCAATTCCCGCTTACCAAAAATTAAAAGAAAAAAAAAAACAGAACTATTGTTCAGATATATGAGACGAATTCACGTCTTTTGATGTTCAACGCGAATCGAGTTATCATATGTGTCCATCGTGGGCGTTATTGATTCGAGAAGCAGAACACGATTCTACAGTAAACAAATGTTTGCACTTTGGTATATTCGAACTATTGTTCTTATCTTGATTATTGGGAACGTCATTATAGACACGACTTTTCGACCAACTACCCTCTGACCTTCTTCAGTTGTCCATAGTTTGTTTACATATATATAAATTAAAAGTTTATGCAAATTATTAATATCGTTCCTTAATTTTTGTCCAGTAGCTTATTTCCTTTGTTCCATTTAATCTTTATTTTTAAAAAAACTATTATGTAAATTTTTGTAACTTTGTATAATATTTATGCATTACACCCTAATCTTTATTCGGTAAAAATTTCATTGCTAATCATGCATTACTTTTTAAGTAATACACATATTTATGTCTTTGTTGTTTCCGTTCCTTATATTATGGCCGCTATTATATATATATATAAACAAACTATGGACAACTGAAGAAGGTCAGAGGGTAGTTGGTCGAAAAGTCGTGTAATACACATATTTATGTCTTTGTTGTTTCTGTTCCTTATATTATGTCCGCTACTGTATATATATATATATATATAAACAAACGTTTTATTTTTCTCTCGCATTTTCTTACTCTTATTCACTTTCTCTCTATATACTATATTTCCTTTATTCTTTCTGCTTCTCTTTTTCTCACTGCTTTCGAATTCTCTTTGTCATTTTCCCTTAATCTCACTTCATTCATCTATCTCAGTTTTTTTTCCTTGCTATTTATCTACCTATACCAGTCTGTTCACATATATCTATCCCAGTTACATATATCTATCTATCTATCCATCTATCTATCTATCTATCTATCTATCTATCTATCTATCTATCTATCTATCCCAGTCTGTTCAAATCTGTCTATCGAAGTTAAATCTATCTATCTATCGATCTATCTATCGAAGTTATATCTATCTATCTAAGTTATGTCTATCTATCTATCTATCTACTGAAGTTATATCTATCTATCTATCTATCTATCTATCTATCTATTTATCTATCTATCCCAATCTGTTCAAATCTATCTATCTGTATCTGTCTATATTTCTGAGATGAGGTATTATGTACACTATTTACATTATTCGGACTATTGTCCTCATCTTTGTCACCATATTTATTACAACATTTCGGCCGTTGTATTCTCCGGCCTTCCTCAGGTAGTTGGAATGTTGAACTGAACCCTTTATTTCGCTCACTAGGGTAGACTGTTCTAGTTCCACGTGCCATGTTTAATGGAAGTCAGTTATCAGTTATCTCCTGCTAATTCCCCTCTCCAAGTTCTCCACTGCCTTAACCGGGTATTGAACTCACACTCTTTGGGTCTATCTATCTATCTATCTATCTATCTATCTATCTATCTATCTATCTATCTAAGTTATATCTATCTATCTATCTAAGTTATGTCTACCTATCTATCTCTCTATCGAAGTTATATCTGTTTATCTATCTACTGAAGTTATATCTATCTATCTATCTATCTATATATCTATATATATATATATATATATATATATATATATATATATATATCCCACTCTGTTCAAATCTATCTATCTCTTGTACATTTAATGCAACTTCTGTCCCCTACAGCTAATTTCTAACACAAAAAACTGCATTGTGCAGATAATTACTTCTGACTAGACGTCGGTGTCATCGTATAATCAATGGGCGGCCAACATTGCAGCGTATTCTTGAACTTGGTGTTTTCTAGACTCTTCAAAAAAGGATTTTAAAAAAGTATTTTTTTACGAATATTACTATCAAATGATCCCCTCATAAATCTAATGACCCTCCCCTCCTCTCCGTCCTGGGTATGACGTTAAACTGCATCCGAGTCCTGGGTAAGACGATAAACTACATCCAACAGCAAGGCCTCTGATCAGGAGATTTTGAGGAGCGTGGAACCACCTCTTAATTGCTGATGTTCCCAGGTCCACCCTGACCCGGGGTGGCAGCACCTGTTAGAGTCCCAGCTATGGGCAAATAGTGAAATCCCAAGGTGTATCCGCGTCCTGGGTATGACGATAAACTACGTCCAACCAAAAGGCCGTCGATCCGATCAATCGGCTGGTCATGTCATGCCCCATCACATCTAACCCATCCCAAAACAACTACAACTTACAATTAACTTTCCCACCCAAACCCTACACTAAATATACTAACACCTTACCCCTAAAATGTGATGGAAAGCGGTGGCTTAGGGTCAATCAGTGGAAAGAAAAGAAAAAAAATTTTTAAACAATGATGTTGCCAGAGATACGTTTTTAAAACAATGATGTTGCCAACTACACTTTTTTCAAACAATGATGTTGCCAGCTATACGTTTTTGATATATTTAGTAAATACTGGATCTGGCATTAAATAACCCATAGTGGTTGATATGCCATAAAACCCCAAACAACCAACCAACCTCCCCTCCTCCTTCTTATTACCTTTCGAAAAAAAGAATTTCAAACCTTCTGGCTCTTATTTCAAACCCCGTTTATTCATTTTCGTGGAAAGTTCTAAGAAAATGATAATTTAGAATCCCGAAACTGATTTCATACAGATTTTAGAATTTCATTCAAATTATAATTCGTTCAATTCAAATATATGGAGTTTTGGGATTTTTTTTTTTTTATCATTTCACCCCAAACAAGGCAATAAAGCCACTGGGACGCAAGGGGTTACTGAGTATTAATGAATATGAGAAAAACTACTATTAAGGAGAGAGGACAATAAAAGAACAAGAAGACACAAAACAAAAGATAACGATTGACATTGCGTAAAAAAATTAAAAAAAATAAAATTGACTGGCAAGCAAGAAGACGGAAGAGAGTTCCACAAGCGAGAAGTGCGATAGAATAAACTGTTAACATAGAACGTACGGTTACATCTAGCCATTTCAACTGTAAAATGATGAGACTTTGCCACCAATCAAGTACTGTGCTTGAATTCATAAAGTCTAGGTACCACAGAGGAAAGTTCTTCAGAACAATTACCATGAAAATATTTATAGAAAAGGTATATGTTACGACGGTGGGTACGGACTAAATCCGATATGCCAGGTCAAGACAAATATTATTGCAGATTCTTCTCTGGATTTTATCAAGAACCTCTAAGGAGCGCCAGACCAGATGTAACGGCAATATTCAATGCATGGATGAATGGTAGATTTATAAATATGTAAGATAGATTCTGGCGAGAATAATTGTCTAGCACGATAGAGTGAACCAACTTTATTAGGAGTAGACCTAACAACTGAATAAATATATTCGTTCCACTTCATGTCAGCGGAAAAAGTTAGCCAGAAAAGTCGCATTGAGTCATTCTGCTGGAGGTTAGCATCAGCCATGCTAATTTAAGGTAAAAAGGGTCCTTTTAGACGATTAAGAGAGAACAGATTGGTTGAGGAAAGAATATTTGTAGGGCTTGATCATTGTTAAACAAGTACGTTATTTATGCCTTTCTACAATCAGCTTATGGCCGGTGCAAGTGTCTAGTGGCACCCCGGGCGAATCTATAATACGGCCACGGGCGAATCTATAACACGGCCCCGGCGGATCTATAATACGGCCCCGGACGAATCTATAATACGACCCCGGGCGAATCTATAACACGGCCACAGGCGAATCTATAACACGGGTTCGGGCGAATCTATAACACGGCCCCGGGCGAATCTATAATACGGCCCCGGGCGAATCTATAACACGACCCCGGGCGAATCTATAATACGGCCCCGGCGAATCTATAATACGGCCACGGGCGAATCAATAACACGGCCCCGGCGAATCTATAATACGGCCACGGGCGAATCTATAACACGACCCCGGGCGAATCTATAATACGGCCACGGGCGAATCTATAACACGACCCCGGGCGAATCTATAATACGGCCACGGGCGAATCTATAACACGACCCCGGGCGAATCTATAATACGGTCACGGGCGAATCTATAACACGACCCCGGGCGAATCTATAATACGGCCACGGGCGAATCTATAACACGGCCCCGAGCGAATCTATAATACGGCCACGGGCGAATCTAAAACACGACCCCGGGCGAATCTATAATACGGCCACGGGCGAATCTATAACACGGCCCCGAGCGAATCTATAATACGGCCACGGGCGAATCTAAAACACGACCCCGGGCGAATCTATAATACGGCCACGGGCGAATCTATAACACGACCCCGGGCGAATCTATAATACGGCCACGGGCGATTCTATAACACGACCCCGGGCGAATCTATAATACGGCCACGGGCGAATCTATAACACGACCCCGGGCGAATCTATAATACGGCCACGGGCGAATCTATAACACGGCCCCGAGCGAATCTATAATACGGCCACGGGCGAATCTATAACACGACCCCGGGCGAATCTATAATACGGCCACGGGCGAATCTATAATACGGCCACGGGCGAATCTATAACACGACCCCGGGCGAATCTATAATATGCCACGGGCGAATCTATAACACGACCCCGGGCGAATCTATAATACGGCCACGGGCGAAACTATAATACGGCCCCGGCGAATCTATAATACGGCCACGGGCGAATCTATAACACGACCCCGGGCGAATCTATAATACGGCCACAGTCGAATCTATAACACGACCCCGGGCGAATCTATAATACGGCCACGGTCGAATCTATAACACGACCCCGGGCGAATCTATAATACGGCCATGGGCGAATCTATAACACGACCCCGGGCGAATCTATAACACGGCCCCCGGGCGAATCTATAACACGACCCCGGCGAATCTATAACATGACCCCGGGCGAATCTATAATACGGCCTCGGGCGAATCTATAATACGGCCCCGGCGAATCTATAACACGACCCCGGCGAATCTATAACACGACCCCGGGCGAATCTATAATACGGCCCCGGCGAATCTATAACACGATCCCGGGCGAATCTATAATACGGCCACGGGCGAAACTATAATACGGCCCCGGCGAATCTATAATACGGCCACGGGCGAATCTATAATACGGCCCGGACGAATCTATAATACGGCCCGGACGAATCTATAACACGGCCCCGGGCGAATCTATGATACGCCATCACTCTACTGCATCTCAATTTTCATATAAAATAAAAATTTGATTGCAACCTAATTATGTACAATAATGGATCATAAGCAATATAGGGAAACAATTCAACTAGAAAACTTGAATATTAAAAAAACGTATCTAAATACAAATTAGAGACTTGTCATAAGAGATCATTCCATCTTAAATAAATCAACAATGGTTTGCAGCAATATTTAATATCAATTTGTAATTCTTGTTAAAAAGTTGAATAGTTTTAAGACATCCAACATCATGGCTATCAAATAGTGAATCTTATATAGTGTTTTTTTTTTCTTTGAGACTTAGTATAGACAAAACAAATTTACGGATTTGAAAGGAAAAAAAAACAGAATAACGTAAAAATTCGCTGAAATTTGTCATCCTTCAATAGTCAGTTGAGTTCTGTTTAATTCGTAATGTATATAAATGTAGGTAGAAAGAAGCAAACGTTGATAAGATAGCGAAGGTCACACAAAGCACTGCCTCGGAATCCCAATCAGGCTTGGGCTCCCCCACCAGTCGGGGGAGGGTATGGGGAGTCGTACGCATTGGCCCTGTATGGCTCTATACAACAACAAAGATGACTCATGAAGCTAAAAATAACAAATGAAGGACATTAGACACATGCTTCGTAAGGTTTATATTTATTTGCGGTAAAAGTTTTGATATAGAAGAAAATTGTTTAAACTTTCTTTAAATAATTTTCTGTATGTTTACATAACATCTTTTCATTCGAATAAACTAAATTCTAGAGTAATCCTCCCCACTCCTGTTTTTCCAACAACCCAGCTTATTGCTACTTCCCCCGTTTATTAGAGTTTGAAAAGAAATTTCCAGCCTCCCTGCTTATTCCAAACCACTTTTTTTTTTTATTCAAAATATGAAAGTATCGACTAAGAACTTAAAAACTCGTTGGCTACATATACTGTAGACTTCTACTTCTCGGCCTGTGAGGGTTCTTTCTTGGGCGTAGGCCTTCTCCAGATCATAAGGTGGAATGGACCCTAACTCTACCGTACTGATTTAATGCGTATTTGTAATGGCGGGTATGACACTTTAAAATGATCTTGCCTCTTTTCGATTCATGATTGACTAGGCAGATGTTCCCGTAGTAGGTGGCCATTTCTTTCTTTGGTTTTACTCGTTGACTCCATAGCTATAGGATTCGGTTTGCCTTACTATTCATGCCATAGCTGGGGGAGAAGAGACGCCTTCATACCTTTCCCAAGGGTGTTTGCGCCTAAGTAAATGTAACGAACCCGACTGGAATTTGAATCAGCTCTCCGATTTCCAACTTCGAGTTGTCATCCATTACGCCAACCAAACATCTAAGCGTGCAGCACCAGGCATTCCCAAACGGTCACCCATTTAGGTACTGACCAGGCTCAACGTTGTTTAACTTTGATGATTGAACGGGAACCGGTGTTTCAACATGATATGGCACGGTAGATTAAACAACAATACTTTTGTATATCCAAAGTAAACTCTGAGACCCTTAAATTAAACAGTAGAGAGACTTTCATCTTCTCATTTTATCTTTTTTACTAGTGTTCACAACACACAAAACCTCAAGAGCCACTCAAGGCAGAGGGGTACTTAATAAAGTGTATAGTATAAATATAAGAGTAAGAAGTGCGAAGCGAGGATCATGTGGATATGTAGAACAGGTTTGACCCATAACTTGAAGAGGCTAAGATTGTAGCACCGGGGAAGCACCCACGTGGGAGTTTTATCAGGATTATTTAAACTATGCCTGAGCTTTGGAATGGATAAATAGACCGGATTGTTTCACAAGTCTGTAAAGCAATGATTACCAATCTAGTCGCGCGAATTAGTTTTGCTCTATTAATCTTGAATTCTCGCGGGCTGTTGAGCGATAGTGACTTTATGATAAGCTAAATTTAGAATAAAACCTTTGACGTCTCATTGCAGAGTAATGGTTAGCTAGCAAATCTCTCAAATGATTACTACAGTAGTGGACACAGTCATCACATATCGTCACCATATGCCAGAGTATGCTAAGTTTAATAAATATTAATGCAGCTTCAAAGGAACCAGCAACAATCAACAATGAGACTGCGCCAAACACCGCCAATTTCTTGAATTAGGATAATGAAAATGTATATCTCGAGTTACTTCTGTTCAGAATCAATTCCACAAATATCGGATACTTCAGCCTGAAAACAAAATACTTTTTCAGGATTTAGCGACTTTCCGAAACTATTTTATACAAAACTATAGGACACACCGTGAGGATTTTCTACACAGAAGAATAGGACACTTGGTGACGATCGGCGATATGGTCATGTTGCTATTTTACACAGAATAGAACACTCAGTGAAGATCGCTGGCGTGGGTGTGCATGTTGCTATTTTACACAGAAGAATAGGACACTCAATGAGTATCGTAGGCGTGGTCATATTTCTGTTTTACAATGAAGAATAGGACACTTGGTGAAGCTCGGTAGCGTGGTCATGTTGCTATTTTACAATGAAGAATAGGACACTTGGTGAGGATCGTTGGCGTGGCCATGTTGCTATTTTACACAGAAGAATAGGACACTTGGTGACGATCGTTGGTGTGGCCATGTTGCTATGTTATAATGAAGAATAGGACACTCAGTGAGTATCGTTGGCGTGGTCTAGCTGCTATTTTACCCAGACTTATGCGAATGCATTATAATGTTAACTCCAATAATCTTTTCGTAAATTTTTCATATTTACAAAATATTTACAACTAAACGTTGCTTAAAATCCGTTGTCTCAGAAATCGTATCTCCCTCTAGACAACCGACTTGCCATTTGAGTATTATGTGTTTCTATGAATGTCAGATTCCATTAATGGTAACTCAAGAAGGCAGCTTCTTACACTGCATTTTCTCTTTAGAGGAATGCTTTGATATATATATATATATATATATATATATATATATATATATATATATATATATATATATATATATAAGAGTGTACTGTAAAGATGTCGACTTGACCCACCTCCCAAAATCAAAGTTAGTTTTCATCAGTATTTTTTAAAAGCCTCTTGATCGGGTGCAGAACTTTTCAGCATCCATTCGCATATATATATATATATATATATATATATATATATATATATATATATATATATATATATATATATACTAGCTGCATGGCCCGTCGTTGCCCGTGCTTGATTCAAAAATCGTACGACTATTACAGCAATTAATATATTTTGGCCATTCCTTGCCTTTGAAGGAGTGCCCTTTGGCGTGCTGATGTTGCTACATGCCTTACTTCTTGCCTATCTCACACCGAGAATTTTTTCTAAGCTCTATACTAAACATTAAATCTGTTACGAAAAATGAACTAAACAAAATGAACACAAAACTATCAGCTTTAAAAAAAGGACTCGTAACTGGAAAAACCGAATGAAAAAAGAATGTTAACAGCAAATACTTTTTCACACCCAACCCAGTTCTGCGGAATCAAATTCAACGCTGAGTTTAAGCAAGGGAATGAGCCAATTGGAGTAAAGTGCCATGCAGATTTAAATTTTTCCCACTTGTGACGAATGCAGCTATCGATTTTTTTGCATGCTAGCATGCTAGTTAGCATTCGTGTCAGTCAACTGTTGGCTCTCACGCTGGCCAATAGAATCTTCCTGCCTATTCGTGGCAGCAGAAAATGGCCACAAACTACATGAAAACTGCCGTAGAAGCATGAAAAAATCGATTATTTCCACTATCGATAGGAGTTGGGAAATGCAAAGTCGATCTTGGCCTTTTCACCAACTTGGAGCATGTGCATGTAAATTTTGGTGCAAATCCGTCGGAAATTGCGGCCATGCATTCATCACACACACACACACACACACACACACACACACACACACACACATACATCCTGCCTTATATATATATATAGAGAGAGAGGGGGGAGAGAGAGGGGGGAGAGAGAGGGGGTATAATTGTTCCAACGAGATAAAAATGTATATTTTAAATAAATATGAAGAATAAAATATAGTATATACACTAAAACAAATCCACATTATAACCAAAAACCTTTGCGGTATCTCTCTTTTATATATATATATATATATATATATATATATATATATATATATATATGTGTGTGTGTGTGTGTGTGTGTGTGTGTGTGTGTGTGTGATGAGAGAGAGATGAATATTCTGAGATAGATAGATAGATAGATAGATAGATATGAAAAGACTGAAATAGATAGATAGATAGATAGATAGATAGATAGATAGATAGAGAGATAGATATTCCAGCACCTATTTGTATATAGTTAAATATCTATAGAGAGAGAAAGTGGAAAAGAGAGAAATAGATCAAGAAACTAGAACGATTAGATAGAGAGAGAGAGAGATTGAGAAAAGGTGAAAGAGAGAGAGAGAGATTAGCATGTCAAGCGTAAAAGTGACGGATTGCTTACGTGTAGAATAGCACTTCTGTCCCGTATCAGTGAAGTATCTGTGTTCAACGTGTAGGTTATTATTTGGAAGTTATCTTTGCCATCCTGAGTAAAATGCAAAGCGGTCGGTTTGGGCATATGGCGCTGGCCTGCTGGACGGACGCTCGCATCAACATTTTAAATTTTATACATATATATAGATATTGATGCATGTTTCATTAAATAATATAGACAAGTTTTGTCTATTTTAAGTAAGTTCCTTTCACATTGTCTGATAAGCTTAATAACATTAACATTGAAAGACGAAAGGAAATCACCATATTGATACAATGTTTAAATCCAATCTAGGCTTTCGGCTTACATAAGCCATTATCAAAGATGACAATTGCATTTCAACATATCAAACAATACACGGACGAAACAATAATGATAGTCTGTTTTTGTTGCATGAAAAATTTCAAAGCAATGACAAACTCGTCTATACGAGACTCGGAAGCGAAAATCGCGTCGCAGCTCGTGACGTCACACATGACCACGCGTGAGTGAAAACGAGAAGTATTAAGAGAAATTACCAATCTAAAAATAGTCGCTAATTAAATTCATGATTAAAATTCAAACTGATAGAGATATCACCTTAATAATCAATTACAAAATTTCGGAAGCGAAAATAATAAAAAAGGCTCAAACACTAATATTCCATGGTTATAATTTATTACATTGGAATCCTAATCACGATCCAATTAATCAGACCTACAAATTCAAAAAGAAATAGGAAAATGTAACTCCGGGTATAAAAAATTTTTTTTAAATAAAAAAAAAAAAATAAATATATATATATATATATATATATATATATATATATATATATATATATATATATATGCATGTTTCATTAAATAATATAGACAAGTTTTGTCTATTTATTTTGAGTAAGTTCCTTTCATATTGTCTGATAAGCTTAATAACATTATCATTGAAAGACGAAAGGAAATCACCATATTGATACATGTTTAATCCTATTCTAAGTTGTGATCGAGCTGCGACGCGATTTTCGCTTCCGCGTCTCGTATACACGAGTTTGACGTTGCTTTGAGATTTTTCATGCAACAAAAAAGACTATCATTATTGTTTCGTCCGTGTATTGTTTGATATATTGAAATGGAATTGTCATCTTTGATAATGGCTTATGTACGGCGAAAGCTTAGATAAGATTTAAACATGTATCAATATGGTGATTTTCTTTCGTCTTTCAATGATAATGTTATTAAGCTTATCAGACAATTTGAAAGGAACTTACTTAAAATAAATAGACAAAACTTGTCTATATTATTTAATGAATTATATCTGATATTTATTAAAAATTATAACAAAAACATGTTATAGACCGCTACATAAATGCAATCATGTTTCACCACTGTGGGTGCTTCTTCAGGCGATGGTGGTTAACTGCTGAACCCTTACACTATATATATATATATATATATATATATATATATATATATATATACTAGACTTTCCCGTCGTCTTTTGGTCAAACAGCTGAGTTCTTAGAACCAACAGCCAGACTGCCTCCACATATCATTTGATTCTAGTGGTGAAGTCTTGTGCAGAACCAACTACACTTTTTCGAAGAGACGAATGCAGCCCAGTATGCCACAAGGCCCCCAAACGACTCTCTTACAGGTTTTGAATTCGGAGTTTTCCTTCCAAGGCTATAGGACCCAGTCTGTTTTGCTATTTACTAATAGTTGGGGGGTGCGGAGAAGAGATGGATTCATACCTTTCCCAAGGGTATTAGTGCGTAAGTGAAAGCAATGATCTCGAAAGCCAATTCCAATTTGGCTCTCCAATTCCTCAATCCGAGCCATTATTGCGCCGTTCCTTTATATATTTCTTTTATTTATACATGTGTGTGTGTATGTGTATCTAATTGGTTATTGGTGCCAGGGGTCACGACTTAATTCGAAATAACCACGCCATAAACCACAAATAAGCACTCCCCATTGCATATTACAGTATTTATGATATGTACGTACAGTATTATGAATAAAATAATTAATTTCCACCTTATCTTCCAGCGATATAGCTTTATGCTTAGCATTTGCACTTGCACTGGGACTTTTCTTTGGAGCCATGGGCAAAAATGTATTCTAAATCACAATTGAAATGTAGTTGAAAGAATTCCAATGGCAGAGCTGAGATGTAAACAAGTCTGATTTCAAAATTGGTTTTGGATTATAAATCAACTCACAAGGGTCGCCTGTTGGCAGGAATTTGAAATATAAACATCTGATGAACATACTTTATTATACTAATTGCTTTGTTTTAGATGATTCTATGATATATATATATATATATATATATATATATATATATATATATATATATATATATATATATATATATATATAATATTTTTAAGCCAAGGTATCACTTTGCAACTTAGGTTGAAAAACAGCTTAAGTCGAAATAACCACAATATAAACCTGAAAAAAGCACTCCCCCATTGCCCATTACAGTATTTATATGGATGTAGAGGATTCTGAATAAAATAATTTCCACCTTATTCAGCAATATAGCTTTACACTTAGCATTAGAACTTGCACTGGGACTTTTCTTCAGAGCCATAGGCAAAACTGTATTCTAAATCACAATTGAAATGTAATTGAAAGAACATTGATGGCAGAGTAAACACGTAAAGAAGTCTGAATTCAAAATCGGTGTTGGTGCGTAAAACAACATGACTGCCGCTGTTGGCAGAAATTGGAAATATTCACATCTGCTGAATATTTTTTTCGGTCGATGTAAACTTGAGTAAAACGGCCTAAAGCGAGTTTTATTTTTTCATATGATATTTAAGAAAAACTGACATCTTCGAAATAACTTAAGCCAAGGTATCACTTTACAACTTAGGTTGAAAAACAGCTTAAATCGAAATAACCACACTATAACCCACAAATAAGCACTCCACATTGCATATTACAGAAATTCTAAGAACTTTTGTTTGATCACTTGGGGGGGTATAGGGGGGTCTTCCTTTCTTAAAATGCATGTCTAGATATTGGTTGCGCCGTTCCTTTATATATTTCGTTTATTCATACATATGTGTGTATGTGTATCTAATTGGTTATTGGTGCCAGAGGTCACGACTTAATTCCAAATAACCACGCCATAAACCGCAAATAAGCACTCCCCATTGCATATTACAGTAATTATGATATGTACGTACTGCATTCTGAATAAAATAATTAAAATAATTAAGTAAAAAACAATTTTAAATTTACGCAAACTCGAGTAAAACGGCGTAAGACGAGTTTTATTTTTTTCCATATAATATTTAAGAAAAACCGACGTATCTTCGAAAATGAATGAACTCGAAACGACTTACGTCGAGGTATCACTGCGTGTGCGCGCGTGTATATATATATATATATGTATATATATATATATATATATATATATATATATATATATATATATATCAATTAATACTTTCTTGGTAGACATACATACATAAGGGTTCCATAAAACTCCTTTTGGCTCGCAATAAGCCTTATTTAATTGCATTTTTTTTTTTTTTTGCCATTGTACTTTTCATTTGGGTCGGCAGTCTTCTACAGTTTCAACTAAAAATTTAATTTACGAAAGCATTAAAAGAAAATTTAAAAAAAATATATAGTGAAACAAACGAGTCAAGGGTAACAAGGAATATGAGGCGTTTTAAGTTTCCCAGGAATTTTCATATATGAGGGTGGGGGAATTTCTCGCCTCTCTCAAAATAAATCTCTAAGCCTTTTCAAGACTAAAGGATCAGCTTCGTATTTTTCCCCTTTCAGTCAGTAAACGTGATACTACATGGAACAGAAAGACTTCGCTAAAAGATTCCGTCAAAAAGAACAAGAATTCCTTGGAATGTTTCTAGATAAAACTCATGGTCTCATTACTTGTTTCGTATTAAAAGAAAGTGCAGACTTCTTTCCAAATCATTTAATTTTGAGTTGACAAATAACGTTGCGTCCTGGGTATGACGATAAACTACATCCAGCAGCAAGGCCTCTGATAATACGTTTTTGAAAAAATAATGTTACCAGCTGTACGTTTTTGAAAAAATAATGTTGCCAGTGGTACGTTTGTTTTTTTGTTGGGGGGGGGGGGGATTTTTGTTGTTTTTTTTTAAGAATAGTGTTGTCGGCTATACATTTTTGAAAAAATAATATTACCAGCTATGCGTTTTTGAAAAAATAATATTAGCAGCTATACGTTTTGTGAAAAAATATTATTTCCAGCTATACATTTTTGAGGAAAAAAATATTAACAGAAATAGATTTTTGACAAAACAAAAATATTACCAGGAAAAAAAAATTGTCGGCATTAAATGACCCATTGAGGTTGATATGCCGTAAAACAAAACAAAACAAACAAACAAAAAAACAAATAACGTAAATACAGTAATCGAAAATGCTAATTTTCTTTTATTCCATCCCATAATTTAATTTATCTCTTTTTTATCATTTCTGACTACCTGACGTCATCAGTTCTCAAGTAGGCATCTACGCAGACGACACTGCCATTTACTTCTGTCTCAGTAGTAAATCTGGCAATCCTGACAAAGTTAACCTGCCCGTTGGTCTCAAAAGGGACCTACAATCTGTGGTTGACTGGAGCAAGAAATGGCTTGTAAACTTTAATGCCTCCAAAACGAAACTGCTCTTATTTACTCACCATAGAGAAATCTCCCTGCCTCCTATCAGCATGGCTGATGCTCAACTCCACGAGAGCGTCTCTCTGCGCCTTATTGGTCTCACGTTTTCCACCGACCTGAGGTGGAACAACTACATTGAATCAATAGCTTCATCTACCACAAGGAAAGTTGGTTCTCTGTGTCGCGCCAGAAGCTTTTTCTCGTCTAAGTTCATAAAGTTTAATGTAAGTTACTCCGTGTTGATAGAGGATTCCTTTTCTTTTTTATACTGAAAATGAAACTGAATATTGTATATAGCTGGCCACTCGTATTCGGGGATAACCGTCTACTAGCGCGGTTAGCTAATCCTTATTGCAGACGCTTGCTCAGGCCCACAGAGCCCACCTGTGGTTTATACTGCAACTATGCTGAGCAGACCTTAGTTACAGTTTCTGGGAAAGAGCGTGTTATCTAGCGTGATCAACAATTTGAACAAGGCCAGCGCGCTCAATGACTTCGTGCTAGCACAGCTATCGACGTCTACCCAATTTAACTCACAAGGCTTGGGTCAATCCGTGGCATGGTTTTCAGGCACTCTGGAATCGACCCCTACAGTCAGATAACATCAGGTCTCCTTCTTGACAAATCGACCATGGTCAGAATGCGAACATTCTGACCATTCAGCCACGTGCACATATATAGCCTACAACAATAAAATATAACAAACAAGACCTTGCAACACATGTTGAAATTAATGATAATATATATTTTCGTGGCGTTATTACAATACTGGTTTTACATTATGGAATGGACAAAGTCCGACAATCATTTAAGACATTTTTTTATGTTTATACGTTCTTTTTATAGATACAACTATTTAAGTAAATGCTCTGTTTATAATAAAAAGTATTAATAACATTTACCGGCCTGAATGTCCGAGAAATTTTCATAGAAAATATTCGTCCTCCGACAGTTCTTCTATGAAAATTCAAAATTCCCTATTGATTACCCAGATCAATATACAGCTGGGGAAGGCCGGAGGGCAGAACGGCTGAAATATTATGAGAATAATAACAAAGATAAGGACAATAGTCCGAATATAAAGAGTGTAAAGAAGCTTTTCAAATTTTTTATCAGGGATTTCGTTAAATGGGAAATCGAAATCTTTTGACGAATAAGATTTTAAGCAGATGACCTTACATTTTTATAAATAGAATCTTTTAAATTCCACCGGGAATTAAAAAGGTTCTATTTATAAAAATGTTATTCCTACCAAATCCAAGTTCTTGTACCAAACACAAAAACTTAGTAGAAATAGCAAGATTACAAAACAAAAATGTCGGAGTTAACTCCTCCTTGATTGCTTAATTGTTCATTAGGGGACGCTCTCCCTACACTAAAAATACTGGGCGACTTCTTGCCTCGTTCTCTTTTTCATTTCTTCTTTCTTGTAAATAGTTATTTGTCTCATATTGTAATTACTCATTGGGATTATTTTTTTAAATTTTTAAATTGTTATTTTATTCCCCTCCCTCCACAACCGATAAATTGTACATATGGGGTCTAGTTAGTATTTTCATAGTCATTGAGGTATTATGGTGGGTGTGGTAAGAAAGGTAAGTAAGAATGTGTTGTTTTGGTGCAAGAAATAT
This sequence comes from Acanthosepion esculentum, assembly GCA_964036315.1. NCBI lineage: Eukaryota > Metazoa > Mollusca > Cephalopoda > Sepiida > Sepiidae > Acanthosepion > Acanthosepion esculentum. The sequence goes on along the minus strand of OZ038501.1, from coordinate 90,786,326 downwards.
TGTTAGGATGACTGGGTCAGCGTTTGTGGCTAGCTAAGTTTAAAAGTTAAGACAGAAGACCGACCTTTTCCCCATTCCCCACTTCGGCCTTATGCCACATTTTCTGTTAAAATACAGAAATAAATAATCTTTTTCATTTCTTCATTTTTAGCGAACACATCTATAATGTAAGCTCTCGCGGAAGATAGCGTCTTCCCATTTGTGGGAGACGCCATGAACATTATACACACATACACGTACGTACGAACATTCACCAATATACAAACTCTTTACGTTCACACACAAACACAAATGTTGATGTCATTGTCACTTGTAAATTTGTTGTTTAATACATATATTTGTTTATATATATATATATATATATATATATATATATATATATATATATATATATATATATATATATATATATATATATATATTTCGGTCTTGTTTGTTTTCTTCACACTTTGTGAATTGTTGTTTAATACATATATTTGTTGATGGTTCCGTATAGGATACAGGTTCAATTCCTGTCGGAGAACGAAAATTTTCTATGAAAATTTCTCGGACATTCAGGCCGGTAAATGTTATTTAATACTGTTTATTATAAAACAGAGCATTTGCTTAAATACTTGTATCTATAAAAAGAATGTTAAACATATTATAAAATGTCTTTAAATAAATTGTCGGACTATGTCCAATTCAAATATATATATATGTCGGTCTTGTTGGTTTTCTTTACACTTCTTTGTGGTGGATTCAATCTCTGAGTCCGCCATGTTCTTGTAATTGGACCTTTTTCTCGCAGGAATAAACGCACGTGGCCATAACCTAACAACTCACAAACCCACACGGCCCTCTACAAAACTACTGCGTAAAATTCTGAAAGGAAAAACATCTTTATTTCCACAATTACGAAAAAAGTTTGCACAAAAATTTCCTTTTGCACGTCTATCAAAGCAAAATTAAAAATTGAAATTTTTTCGATCTTGGCTGTCCAGCCACAGGAGTGTTTTCACTTGAATTTTTGGTCTCTCTACGGCTGCCCGGTAACCGGTGGCTTCTTTGGTGTTCTCTTCTTGATATCAAATGTCTTCTTTGATGTTGACGAACCTGCCTTGTTCCTTTGCTGTTGAACGTTTTCTCTTGGTATCTACTGACCTTGTTGCGCGCCTGTGTGTATACGCGTTGTGTGATAAACACGTGTGATCTCCTGAAATAGCCCACAACAAATATGGCAGACAAGAGAAATGTAAAAGGAAATGTGAAGAAACAATAAGAACTGATATATACGTACAAACAAATATATGTGTATTAACAAACAAATGATAAAGGCAATAATGTGTGTGTACGAATTAATGTGGAAAGTTTGTACACTATTTACATTATTCGGACTATTGTCGACATATTTGTTACAACGGCCTTCTTCAGGTGGTTGGAATGTCGAACTGAACCCTTTATTTTCGCTCACAGGGGTAGACTGTTCCATGTCTAATGGATGTCAGTTATCAGTTATCTCCTGTGAATTCCCTTCTCCAATTTCTCCACTATCTTAACCAGGTATTGAACTCACAACCTTTTGGGTCCTGTCACTGGATCTAACGCTTTTATCCACTGTGCTATGTGTCCTTGAGGACATCTGTGTATGAATTTCTGGGTATTATAATGTCTTCAGCAACCATTTTTAACAGTTCTCATATTGCAATTTTGCTGTTATCATTGTATGTTTTTACCAGAGCTCATATCGCAATTTTTGTTGTTATTATCGCTTTTCTCTGACACTCCTTATTACTGGTTCCCATATTGTATTGAATACGGTCTACCCCAGTGAGCGAAATAAAGGGTTCAGTTCGACATTCCAACCACCTGAAGAAGGCCGGAGAGTACAACGGCCGAAACATTGTAATAAATATGGCGACAAAGATGAAGACAATAGTCCGAATAATGTAAATAGTTTACATAATACCTCATGTCAGAAATATAGACAGATCTCTTAACAATGTTTTCATTTTCTTTTATTCTTTCAAACACTTTGCGTCTTTGTGGCTTTATTGCCATACATGGAGTAACACGAGTAACATTATGAATGGCCGAAACGTTGTAATAAATATGGCAACAAAGATATGAAGAATAGTCTGAATAATGTAAATAGTGTACATAATACCTCATCTCAGAAATATAGACAGATACTGGAAAGTCTGTGATCGAAAGTATGTGTGAGTGAATGTACGTACGTGCGTGTGTGTATTTTTCATGGTGAAACACCAGGAAAAATACAAATACACACACGCACGTACGTACATTCACTCACAAAGGGAAAACGCAAATCTCCACAAGAGATTTACATTGTTGTAGTCTCAGGTGAAAAGTGAAAAGAGAAAGACAACGAGACAGGATCTCGCAGGCTATATATACTATTCGCAAGCGCCTCCAAGTAGCGGTTTCAAAATTTTAGGAGGAGGTAACTCCGACAACCTGACCTCCATTTATTTTTAAAATTAGGCTCACACCTGCCCCACTATTCGTGGTGTTACAAGAGTTTGAGACCACGTCTTACATTGGTCAATATATACGAAAAAAATTCTCTATAAACTGGAAATGGCTCCTTCGTAAATTTGACGGGTTTCAACCGCTGATCCAAAAAGGTCGTAAAAATGTAACAATTTTTACACAAACCGTCTGGCCTTAATGAAATACACTTCTATAAAAAAAAAAGTCTATTAAAAACAACCTAGACGTATAGCGAAGAAAACGGCGACTTACCTCGTCAAACCAAACGACAGCGCGTCGCGTGTATCCTACGACAGAAAATGTGGCGAAAAAGAAAATTACTTACCAAAAAAAAAAAAAAAAGGACACGTATTCCGCATGACATGCTGAAGACGAAATATGTAAATTAAAAACAAGTCCGTCGCAGGTGTCGCTGTAAAAGTATTTTGATATGCAAAAATTGGGCGTCCTCTCCCGGTTGTCGACAAATGGAAAAAAAATGCTCGACCGATAAAAGCAGTTATGTGTTCTCGAATCGAGAGAAAAAAAATTCGGGCATTTTGCTACCGCGTTTGTTGGAGAGTGAGTTATTTTTCTGACTGGTTGCGTGCATTGTGATTTGTGAGATAGTACCTGCGAATCGGGTTTACGGCATTTTTTCTGCCCCCAATATTCGAGTCTGAACTTACAGCGATTTGTTCTCTGCGTTGTGGAAGTAATATGCGACAAATATTTCCTTTGCAATCCCAAATCGCTTACAAGACGATTATACATTTTATACAAGTCTAACATTTTTAAAATAATAAAAATAAAAATTTTATATATTTGCACTTTTTGTAGTTTTGAGGTATTTGACTTCAAAGTTTGGCTACCCATAATTTTTTCATAAATTGGCAGAAACATGTCTTTACATACTCACGTACACTTGAGATTAAAAGAGCGTTTCTTTTTTCTGGGTAGGGGGGTACAAAACTTAAGTGGTTATATAGGGCGTGTCTGGGAGTACATACCACGGGTTATAACTATAAAAAAAATTAAAAATTTCAGATAATCTCAGTTGAGAATTACTTTTTATCTTACATATCTATAAGTCTTTTTCGGAACTAAGGCTTCTGTGATAATTCCACAAGAAAAAGATTTCAAAGAACACAGAGAATGGAAATGGTATTCAATAACATTGAACTTATATCACAACAATTTTGGGATTTTGTTTGGTTTGTTTTACGGAATATCAATTTAAATGGGTTATTTAATGCCGACAAGATTTTTAGGATAGTTTCGTATAAATAGATTACGTATTAATATTATTTTTTCAAAAATATAATAAACTACATCCGCGTCTTGGGTAAGATGATAAACTACATCCGCGTCCTGGGTATGATGATAAACTACATCCGCGTCCTGGGTATGACGATAAACTACATCCGCGTCCTGGGTAAGACGATTAACTACATCCGCGTCCTGGGTATGACGATAAATTAAATCCGCGTTCTGGGTATGATGATAAACTACACCCGCGTCCTGGGTAAGACGATAAACTACATCCGCGTCCTGGGTATGACGATAAACTACGTCCAACAGTAAGGCCTCTGATAATACGTTTTTGAAAAAATAATGTTACCAGCTGTACGTTTTTGAAAAAAAATATTTGCAGCTATACGTTTTGTTAGAAGAATAATATTACCAGCTATACGTTTTTGAAAAAATAATATTAGCAGCTATACGTTTTTTGAAAAAATATTATTGCCAGCTATACATTTTTGAGAAAAAAATATTAACAGAAATAGATTTTTGACAAAACAAAAATATTACCAGGAAAAAAAATTGTCGGCATTAAATGACCCATCGAGGTTGATATGCCGTAAAACAAAACAAACCAAACCAAACCAAAAATGTAAAGCTGGCAATAGTTTTTTTTCAAAAAACGTATTACTTAGTAATATTTTTTCTTCAAAAATTCATTGCTGGTAATAATTTTTTTACACAAATGTATTGCTAATATTAAAATCTATTTTTACACTATCATAGTGTTTTAACACCAGTTTGGGGGTTGATTATTTGCGCATAGATGGAACCCGAGCAGGTGCTACCACCCCAGGGTCAGGGTGGACCTGGGAACACCAGCAATTAAGAGGTGGTTCCACGCTCCTCAAAACCGCCTGATCAGAGGCCTTGCTGTTGGACATAGTTTATCGTTTTACTAAGGACAAACAATTTTGGTATTTGATGAGTAAATGATGTTCCCCGTGTTCAAAAATGTCTCTACGAGAGTAAGAAATATATTAAGAAATTAATTTAAGAGAAATACGTTAAAAACAGATCGATGTTTTATTTTTACTAATTTATGCAAATTAGCTTCATTTTTAAAATGTGAATAAATCATTTTTTGTAAAAGAAATTTATTTTTTAGCTACGATTATTTGCGGTTAATATCTAGTCATGTCTCTAAACTAAATATCTTATTACCTGACCAGAAGAATCGGCAAAACAGTCTAAATGATGAAAATATTCTGACTTTGGGTCCAGAGTATAATAACTATGAGTCACTGGAGATTATTTACATTATTCGGACTATTGTCCTCATCTTTGTCGCCATATTTATTACAACGTTTCGGCCGTTGTACGCTCCGGCCTTCTTCAGGTGGTTGGAATGTCGAACTGAACCCTTTATTTCGCTCACTGGGGTAGACTGTTCTAGTTCTACGTGCCATGTTTAATAGGTGTCAGTTATCAGTTATCTCCTGTTAATTTCCCTCTGAAAGTTCTCCACTGCCTTAACCGGGTATTGAACTCGCACTCTTTGGGTCCTGTCACTGGATCTAACTAACGCCTTTATCCACAGAAATATAGACAGATACTGAGTGACTGGACATTTGGAGAATTTGAGTCTAACCTGCTTATAATTGAGGTCAGACGTATTAGTCCTGAACTCTGACATTAGGAAACTGAAAATCAGAGATATTTCACTGAGGAAATTCAAATGCACATCCATTTAGACAAGGAATCAGTTGCATGGGGCCCATGGACTTCAGTATATCAACTCCCATTAAGCCATGTACGGAAATACAGTCGTTTTGGACATAAGAAAAGTCGGCAGCGAATTTACAACCACTAGATGAAGATACTTTCTGAAAAAATAATAAAAAAAACATCTAAAATATTATTACAATAAACTAAATTTAAAACAGGGAAATAAAAGTTCATGCCTCGAGCCACTAAATCAGAGACGTATTTTGGCCATTTGTCACTTCAGTTATTGTGGAACTAATGTGCAGGGGGGGGGTCTGCAACCTTTTGCTAACTATGTGCTGACTTAGGGTTTTAAAATCATTCAGTGTGCCAACAGCATACGTATTTTTATACAAGTCAAGGTCAATATACCTGTTCTATAATATCTTTTATGATGAAAAATGTGGAAAAGACAAAGCAAAATCCGAATATGCAAGTTTACTGTTTTAATTTTGTTTTACTGTCAACGTCAGACGTTTCGGTCTAGTAGACCATATTCAGGACATGGTTATTGGAAACATATTTATATTTAAATCAACATGAAGAGACGATAGACACAAGACTAGTCAGAAACAGAAAAACTGAAATTCTAAAGTCAGCGTTCCCTTTTTTGGATTCGGTCACGTTGGCGTCGCGCGGGCGAGGCTGCGAAAACGCGTTCCCAAGAAAGAGATTTTATCTTAAGTGGAAAAGAGGAATTCTATTTGAATCTAGAGCTTATCAGTACGTTTGTCAGGCATTAATCTTGCCAGGAAAGAGGAGATGTTAAAGAAGCCGGGTCTAGTATTCACCGTACGTGAAGTGGATATGATGCCTGCCTCATAAATCCGTCTAAGGTTTTTTATTATGGATATATTTTAAAATCTTCACAGAGTCGAAATCGAAATTATGATCCACATATTTGCTTACAATATATATTTATATATACTTTATGTTCAAATTGAAACAGCTAAATATCTTCTTTGCGTTGTAGTAGTCAATGGTTTGGACTTCGTGATGTCATTTGCGGCTGCGTGCCATTGGTAATTATTTGGCGTGCGACGTGTGTCACGTATGCCCTAGGTTGCCGACCCCTGTTATAGTGGGTTATTTGTGGGGTTCGATTTGGGCCTTGTTAGGATTAGCCCATTATAAGGGATGTATGAATGAGTAAACATATATATATATATATATATATATATAATTAATGTGAGTAAAAGATTGTCACTTAGCTGATTGATGTTACCTAATAGCGGGTTATTTGTGGGGGTTCGATTTGGGCCTTGTTAGGATTAGTCCACTATAAGGTATGTATGAATGAGTAAACATATATATATATATATATATATATATATATATATATATATAATTAATGTGAGTAAAAGATTGTCACTTAGCTGATTGATGTTACCTAATAGCGGGTTATTTGTGGGGGTTCGATTTGGGCCTTGTTAGGATTAGTCCACTATAAGGTATGTATGAATGAGTAAACATATATATATATATATATATATATATATATATATATATATATATAATTAATGTGAGTAAAAGATTGTCACTTAGCTGATTGATGTTACCTAATAGCGGGTTATTTGTGGGGGTTCGATTTGGGCCTTGTTAGGATTAGTCCACTATAAGGTATGTATGAATGAGTAAACATATATATATATATATATATATATATATATATATATATATATATATATATAATTAATGTGAGTAAAAGATTGTCACTTAGCTGATTGATGTTACCTAATAGCGGGTTATTTGTGGGGGTTCGATTTGGGCCTTGTTAGGATTAGTCCACTATAAGGTATGTATGAATGAGTAAACATATATATATATATATATATATATATATATATATATATATATATAGCTTACGTAACAGCGTTTACTCTTAGCTAAGGATCGTTGATTAATTTGAAACTTTTAAAACCATTTATTCTATATTCTATATTATCACTTGACAAGACACAAGAAGTGTTGAAACAAAATGGCTACTTTTGTCGTGATTTTATAACATATTTATGTTGTAATATTCAAATAAATAATTATATCTGCTCTACTCTGTATTGAGCACTCTTTAAAGAATATTAATTGTTGGTTATTGGATTTCACTCCGTATATACCAATCCTAAACTTGGGTATATATATATATATATATATATATATATATATATATATATATATATATATATAATTAATGTGAGTAAAAGATTGTCACTTAGCTGATTGATGTTACCTAAAGCGGGTTATTTGTGGGGGTTCGATTTGGGCCTTGTTAGGATTAGCCCACTATAAGGTATGTATGAATGAGTAAATGAAACATGATAAATCAAATCTTAAGAACAATTAAGTCTGGAGTATAACAAGTATGACTCCATGAATTTAAGCGTTCAACTTGGCTGGCATCTCGCTCTCACCCTTTCACTGTCAAAACTGTTAAATGTAGCCGTCTCTTCTACTCCAATAGCTTCATGTCTCGCACCTCTCGCCTGTAGAACTCCTTCCCCTTTTCCTGTCTCCCTGTTAGCTATAATCTCCAACTATTCAAATGTAATGTCAATCGACGTCTCTAGATGCCTTGATCTATACCCTAACCTTCTCTTCATCCTTCCTCTATCACTCCTATTTGCTCTCGCTCCAAGTCTCTGTAACCCTTTGCGTGCTAGTGGCTTCCCGCTTTGCTTGGGATGAAAAGCTTAAAAAAAATTTTTTTTAAATAACAAAAATAATTTATATAAACATTAATAAGTGGTTTTGTATTGTACAAAAACAGTAGTAATATTCATATATGGCAAAAACTTCGTATTTAAGTAAGATTAAATAAAATGTTGTTTTTTTTATAATAATTTTCAATGAATACAAGAGTTTGTAAAAGTACTTAAGTGTTTTTTGAGAGAAACTAGTTTCATTTGGTAATATGTCCCGTGAATAAGGAAAAAGGAGGTAGAATGTATGAGAGAAGTAGCGGGGGGTGAAAATGACGAGAAAGGTGTGAGGAGAGGTAGGGGTTGTTGAAGCCGAGATGCCTTTGATGTATCCGCCCCCAGTTATAAGTGCTCGTTTAAACGCAGTACTAGACTGGCGATGAGGTCTCACTAATTTACAGTTGAATTGGCTAGATGTAACCGTAGATTCTATGCTAACAGTTTCTTTTCTCACACTTCTCGCTTGTGGGACGCTTTCCGCCTCCATGCTTTCCAGCCAACTTTAACCTGCAAAAATTGAAACGCAATGTCAATCGCTATCTGCCGTCCTCCTTATTACTCTTCCTAACTTATCAACCATGTCGTCCTGGGTAAGACGTTAAACAACATCCCCGTCCTGGGTAAGACGATAAACTACATCCAGCGGCAAGGCCTCTGATCAGGAGGTTTTGAGGAGCGTGGAACCACCTTTTAATTGCTGATGTTCCCAGATCCATCCTGACCCAGGGTGGTAGCACCTGTTAGGGTCCCAGCTATGGGCAAATAGTTAACTATTACCAGCAATACTTTTTGAAAAAATTATTACCAGGAATAAAATTTTGAAGAAAAAATATTACTAGAAACAGATTTTTGACAAAACAAAATATTACCAGCAATAAAAAAAATGTCGGCATTAAATAACCCATTGAGGTTGATATGCCGTAAAACAAAATAAACCAAACCAATCTAAACCAAAGAATACATATTCTATTCATACGAATCTATACTAAAAATGTTGTTGGCATTAAATAACCCATTGAGGTTGATATGCCGTAAAACAAAATAAACCAAACCAATCTAAACCAAAGAATACATATTCTATTCATACGAATCTATCCTAAAAATGTTGTCGGCATTAAATAACCCATTGAGGTTGATATGCTGTAAAACAAAATAAACCAAACCAATTTAAACCAAAAAATACATATTCTATTCATACGAATCTATCCTAAAAATGTTGTCGGCATTAAATAACCCATTGAGGTTGTTATGCCGTAAAACAAAATAAACCAAACCAATCTAAATCAAAGAATACATATTCTATTCATACGAATCTATCCTAAAAATGTTGTCGGCATTAAATAACCCATTGAGGTTGATATGCCATAAAACAAAATAAACCAAACCAATTTAAACCAAAGAATACATATTCTATTCATACGAATCTATACTAAAGATGTTGTCGGCATTAAATAACCCATTGAGGTTGATATGCTGTAAAACAAAATAAACAAAATAAACCAAACCAAAACATCCTTAACCATGTTTCTAACTCTTCCACACCCAGCAACCTCTTGCTTCTCGGTGGCTTTACTGCCTTGTTTGGAGTGAACTCGATTAAAATAATATTCTGGTAATGTGTAATTGCTTTCGAAATGCCTTAATATTTTAAATGATTGAAATCTCTCATCTTCTTCGGCCTAGTGGATAATTACAAAAGATTTGTGAGTTGTGCAATGTATACTGGTGTGGAAAGTAGAATCGGTGAGCTGAAAATTTGAGCTATATTATTGCAATCACTTTCGCACTTATGAAGGTATGAATCCAACTCTTCTTCAGTTACGTGTTAAATAGTAGTGTAGACTGGGGTCTCTAACCTTTGGTGGTAACCAGTGTAAGAAAAGGAAACCTTTGAATTCCAAACCGTCTTAAAACCAACAGGATATCACCACACTATCATTTCCAAGAATACATGGCAATTCACTGATAATGAAGACAAAGGAATCCGTGGAAAGCCATGATCGCCTGTTTTGTAAGGGCTTGACATTATATAATTGATTGACTGATATTTTTTTTACAGTTTATCAACCCTTTGCGGTTATTTAACACAAATAATATTTTGGCTTGTAAGAATATTCCTTCGTTTTGTATTAACAATTTTTTGATAAGTGATTTTCAAATAAATTATTTAATCCATAGCTGGGGAGAAGAGATGGGTCTATGCTTTTTCCAAGGGTATTTACGCATAAGTGAATGTAACGAACCTGGCTGGAATTCGAACTCGGTTCTACAGTTTCTCATTCTGAGCCGCCGTCCATGACACCAGCACATTTATAAATATTTTATAACTATGAACGTATCATTGTAGAACAGCTTTATTCGCTTTGTTAAGGCTTGAGATTTTTCGTTTTTTTCTATAGATGAAGAGCGAAAAAAAGGAAGTCGAACAAGGCACTAGCTTTTTCCTTATTTGAAAAAAAAATAAGCTAAAAAAAGAAGTATGTCTGCGATAGAAACATGAAGACGATGGACCTGGGCATTGATGCTCTCGTAAAAGATTGCAGGTAGCTTAATATGCGTTCCCTAGCTGAATCCACATCTCCAGATAACGTGTACTCACTTAGCTACGTCACAAACATATAGGATCTACATGAACACATGAGACCTATGCTAGGAAAGTTAATTCACCGTGTCGTGCTAGACAGTTTTTCTGGTCAGAATCCATCTTTCACATTTATAAATCTACCATTCGTCTGACCGTCCTGGATAAGACGATAAACTACGTCAAACAGCAAGGCCTCTGATCAAGAGGTTTTAAGGAGCGTGGAACCACTTCTTAATTGCTGGTGTTCCCAGGTCCACCCTGACCCGGGATGGTAGCACCTGTTAGGGTCCCAGCAATGGGCAAATTGTTAACCCCGAAACCGGGGTAAAAATGAGTTTAATACCAGGAATACTTTGTAAAAAAATTTATTATCAGCAATAAATTTTTGAAGAAAAAAATATTACCAGCAATACATTTTTGAAAAAAAAATATTACCAACAATACGATTTTGAAAAAATATTACCTGCAATACATTTTTGGAAAAAAGTATTACCAGCCTTACTTTTTTGAAGGAAAAATTATTATCAGAAATAGATTTTTGAGAAAACAAAATATTAGCAGCAATAAAAACTTTTGTCAGCATTAAATAATACATTGAGGTTGATATGCCGTAAAACACAACAAACCAAACCAAACCATTCGTCTGAGAACTGAATATTGCTACCATATCTGCTCCGATGCTCTTACTACATATCTCGAGACTTTTTAAAAAATCCAAAGAATGGTCTGTAATATAATCGATCCCGACCTGGCATCTCGACATCAGTTACTTTCCCAACGTTCCTTTCCTTTCTCTGTCTTTCCTATATATATTTTCATGGCAATTGTTCTTATGAGCTGTCCACCTTACCTCGACTGCATGAATTTAAGCGTAGTACTAGATTGGCAATTAGGTCTCACCGTTTTACTATTGAACTAGCTAGATACAACCTTAAGTTCTATCCTAATAGTTTCTTTTCTTGCACTTCACGTCTGTGCAACTCTCTTCCAGTTTCTTGCTTTCCTCCCGTCTATAATCTTCAAATATTTAAATTCAATTCGTCATCTTCCTGACATCAGTGTTTTTATTGTCCTTTCTCACTAAAGTCTTCCCATTCTCTTTTACTCCCAGTGGCATAATCGCCTTGCTTAATATCTATCTATCTATCTATCTATCTATCTATCTATCTATCTATCTATCTATCTGTCTGTTTGTCTGTGTGTGTGTGTGTGTGTGTGTGTGTGTGTGTGTGTGTGTGTGTGTGTGTGTGTGTGTGTGTGTGTTTTGAATAGTGTCATATAAACGCAAATCTTTCTCCGGCATTAATCAGCTTTACTTCTCCGTGGCTGAGGCGGTATAAGCACATCGGATCTAATGACGGCCTTTCCTGCCAAGGGAACACCGGAAAGCGCATATAATAATAATAATAATAATAATAATAATAATAATAATAATAATAATAATAATAATAACATATCCAGGCCGGTAGATTGAAATAAATAAGTAAATATATTGTTTAATAAATAAACGGAGGCTCTACTCAGATATGGGTACCTACTAAAAAATAACGCTTAAGTAATAAAATCTGTCGCAATAATAAATTTTAAAAATCCATTACTTCTTTAGAAATTGCTTTATTTACGTTAGGATAAGTAACAAGGCAGATATGAATGTTCCGAAAATCGGAAAAATATTTGCGTTTATAAGGCACTATTAAACTTTCCCTGATTGACAAACCATTGCGTGACTGAGTCGATCAAGAGCACGTCGGATCTAACGACGGTTTCTCCTGCCAAAGGAGACGTAGGTTCATATATATATATATATATATATATATATATATATATATATATATATATATTGCTGCCTAAATATACACAATATATATATATATATATATACATATATATATATATATATATATATATATATATATTAATGCATGTTTCATTAAATAATATAGACAAGTTTTATCTATTTATTTTGAGTAAGTTCCTTTCATATTGTCTGATAAGCTTAATAACATTATCATTGAAAGACGAAAGGAAATCACCATATTGATACATGTTTAAATCCAATCTAGGCTTTCGGCTTACATAAGCCATTCTCAAAGATGACAATCCATTTCAATATATCAAACAACACACGGACGAAACAATAATTTTTTGTTGCATGAAAAATTTCAAAGCAATGACAAACTCGTCTATACGAGACTCGTAAGCGAAAATTGCGTCGCAGCTCGTGACGTCACACATGACCACGCGTGAGTGAAAACGAGAAGTATTAAGTATGGGATTTCCTTTCGTCTTTCAACGATAATGTTATTAAGTTTATCAGACAATATGAAAGGAACTTACTTAATACAATTACCTAAATACACACAATATATATATATATATATATATATATATATATATATATATATATATATATATAAGAGAAATTACCAATCTAAAAATAGTCGCTAATTAAATTCATGAATAAAATTCAAACTGATAGAGATATCACCTTAATAATCAATTACTAGAAGTTAACTTATATTTGAAAATAAAATTTTAATATTTTAATATAAATTCTATGAATATTTTTCTAATTGACTATTTCATATTAAATCCCCCAAATTTTTGTAATGAAGTTTTAAAAAAAACTTTAATAAACATATAATTAAATTCCTTAGACTGTTTATACATTTAAACCTATATCAAACATTATAATATTTATGAACTCTCAAAGTAAAGCAATACAACAGCGCCTATTTCGGGCCTTTCATTCCAAAGAAAGTTAATGACACTTTCTCTCATAACTTCTTTCTCTTTTTCTCTTTATGCCTTTTTCTCCTCTCCCCCTTCCATATCAATATATGACTTCCGTTAAGTTAACCGATTTAATGTGTCAATGTCTGGATTTCCTCAAACAATTTAAATTTGAAAGAATAGAAATGTTACATCTAACTCAATCATGTCTCTCTCCCCCCTTCACTTCCTCACTTCGTTAATTCACATATACTTAGTACTGCCCGTCAAAAATGTGTAAATTTCTTTTCATTTTTCGTTTTAACCTTTTGAAGTAAAATCTGATGAACCGCGGTCCTTTAAAGGGACTGTGGTGAAATAATTTATTATATAGAACCTTAAAGCGGTCTGTTTTTTATTATATATATATATATATATATATATATATATATATATATATATATATATATAGAGAGAGAGAGAGAGAGAGAGAGAGAGAGAGAGAGAGAGACTGCTTTTTCCCTATACATACATATTTATGATTAAAATTAATTTATAAATTAGTTCCAATGAGAGATTAACAAAAATGATTATACAATAGAACCATTATAACAATATACTGGTATAAAAGTTATGTGATAGGGTTGATAACAATCCTAATGGAATGTATCCAAACCTTTAGACAAAACATACAGATGCATGCTGTGAATTCTTCCTAGCCAATAAGATCGGCCACTTTTCGAACTTATCCGTCATATTTGTGTTTTTTCTTGTCTTGAACTCAGAATGCTGCAATCAATTGTCTGTATGCCTTTTGCGTGTTAACATCATTCTTATTTTGTGGACCTTTATGCCGAATTACTGTTGCTTTGCCTACTTTTGTCCTTCGTATATTGTTGTGGCCTTGTTAGGGCCAGAAATAAAGTCACAAAGCGAGGAATTGAGTTAAACAAATATATTATCACAAACAGCAATACAAACGAGTGTTACAGCAAGAATGTTCGGTCCAACTATTAGAGCTGGCTGCTGGAAACTTCCCTCTCCAAAAAGCAGTACTTGCTCCTATTTATATCTTGGAGAGTCCATGCGTGCGTGGATAAATTACCATAACATATATATATATATATTTATATGCCTGATGATGCCTGTATGAACAGATGAAAGTACTAGCAAAAAGAGACCTTATACAGCTCGAATTTATTAAAAACAGGGATCATAACATTCATTTAGAGGTTCGTGGGTTAATGTAATTTTAATAAATTTGTTTGCGAAGATGTATTCTCCCCATTTATATCATTAATTTCACTAATCTGTTTTTTGTATGAATGATTCATGTAATATATACATATATATATATATATATATATATATATATATATATATATATATATATATATATATACATATATATATACACACAGCTCAAATTGGTCAGCACATTCCTGCCAGTATAAGACTAGGTGGTTCGAGCGACACTTTGAGAATAACTCAGTTTACACATGATTCGGCCACTGGTCAGCACTTACTTGACAACTCAGACTGTAATATGCGAACAATTAGTCACAGTTTTGCACAGAGCCCGGTCCGCTCATCATTTACGTCACCTTGAAGCGGTCTATATTAAGTTACATCAACCGACTCTGTGCAAACAAGGAAAATTTCATTTGCTCCCTCAAACTTTTAGGCGACTCGTGAGTACTATTTTTCCATTTCATACTCACTTGGAACTATATATTTTATTCGTAAATCATTTTACCAATAAATATGTATATTGTCTACTTAGTATTATTTTTGCCCTGTTCTTTTCTTCTTCTTTTTTCTTATTGTTTATTGGATACTTTATCTGTTTGTTGGACATTTCTGGCAATTACATTTAACCATAGCCAATTACTCAGCAGAAAGTTAGATTAGTTTTTACTATACATTTTAGCAATCTCGACATACGATTTTTTTTCCTCGTTAAGTCATGAACTTTCATCATTTCACGTAAAAGAACACCTTACAGATTTTCTTTGGCACATCCAAAATATCAATATGGTATTCTTGAACTGTGGAATAATTATTAATTAAAATTTATGAATTGTTTATTTCTGGCTTTCATAGCGGGTGACTGTAGATAAGGAAGTACCACTGTGTTTACATGGTGAAGTATCTTCTTTTAACCATTTACGTTACTGGATATTAGAAACTATCCTTTGATCACGCTATCCATGACTCTCTTAGGACAAAAAATAAGAATCAGCTGAATATATTGCAATATTTACTAAGTTTAGCTGAGCCTAACAGATTACCAAATGAAGAAAACTGTGTTGCGCCAATCGTTGCGTTCGAATTCATAACTTTTACTTGCACTCGGACACTCACCGAAATACGAAACTATTTCAGCCACAAAACGACACCTTTTTTTTTAAACTGATGTTTATTCATTTCACATAGCTTACATACTTCAAGTTGAAACGCATGCGCGTAGGCGAATGATCATAAACCGAACAGTAAACCAATGGTCGAGACTCATTCAACCAAGCATCACATTCATATAACATAAATATGGGTGGGGTAAGGAATCGACCCTGATACCGGTAGCAGAAACCGATGAATGTCGGATTTTTTATGCAATTACCCACATGAAAGATCTCAGATTCATCCGGCAGGGAGGCCTCTGATCAGGAGAGTGGATATTTTGAGGAGCGTGGAATCATCTCTTAACTGTTGTTGTTGGCTGGTCCACCCTGATCTGGGGTGATAGCACCTGTTAGGATCCCACCTACTGGCAAATAGTGAACGCCCAAACTAAAATCGAAATACTAGGAAACTATAAAAATACATTTTTATTTAAAAAAACAAAAAAAATCATTACACACAATGCATTTTAAAAATGACCAGCAATACATTAAAAAAATGATCAATAGATTTTTATGGTAAAACTGAAGACATGGTAGACATTGTCAAAAATAAAAATAAGATAAAAACAATTTGCGATGATTAATCTCATTTTTTGTAAGGAGAACCAAGTCTTCACTTCTCGTTAGATTTTAAAAGATTATTTGGTTTCGAATATTATTCGGTTTAAAAAATGCAGCTAAGCAATTATAATTTAATCATGAAATAATGTCATTCTCTTGATTATAAAGTTGGAATTTTCATATTTAGATATTGGTATTAAATAACCCTTACAGCATTACTCGGACTGTTATCCTCATATTCATTGCCATATTCTCAACCTTTTGGTCTCTATATCCCTGAGATGAGGTATTATGATTACTTGCATTATTTACATTATTCGGACTGTTATCCTCATCTTCATTCCTATACTCACAACTTTTCGGCCGTTGTACGCTCCAGCATTGGATCTACTAATCGTCGTATAGTGTCTACCTTCCTATAGTAACTCCATATCTTTTTATAGTGTCTGTTTACCTTCCCATAGTATCTACCTATCCTTCTATAGTGTCGACCTTCCTATAGTAACTACATTCCGATAGTATCTACCTATCGTCCTAATGTGTTGACCTTCTTATAGTAACTACCTATTGTCTTATAGTGTCTGTTTACCTTCCCATAGTATCTACTTATCGTCCTATAGTGTCAACGTTCCTATAGTAACTCCCTATCTTCTTATAGTGTCTGTTTACCTTCACATATTATCGACTTATCGTCCTATAGTATCAACTTTCCTATATTAACTCCCTATCTTCATATAGCGTCTGTTTACCTTCCCATAGTATCTACTTATCATCCTATAGTGTCAACTTTCCTATATTAACTCCCTATCTTCATATAGCGTCTGTTTACCTTCCTATAGTATCTACTTATCGTCCTATAGTGTTGGCTTTCCTATAGTAAGTTCCTATCTTCTTATAGTGTCTGTTTACCTTCCCATAGTATTTACTTATCGTCCTATAGTGTCGACTTTCCTATAGTAACTCCCTATCTTCTCATAGTGTCTGTTTACCTTCCCATAGTATGTACCTATCGTCCTATATTGTCGACTTTCCTATAGTAACTACCTCTCTTCTTATAGTGTCTGTTTACCTTCCCATAGTATCTATTTATCGTCCTATAGTTTCGACCTTCCTATAGTAACTCCCTATCTTCTAATAGTGTCTGTTTACCTTCCAATAGTATCTACTTATCGTCCTATAGTTTCGACCTTCCTATAGTAACTCCCTATCTTCTAATAGTGTCTGTTTACCTTCCCATAATATCTACTCATCGTCCTATAGTTTCGACCTTCCTATAGTAACTCCATATCTTCTAATAGTGTCTGTTTACCTTCCCATAGTATCTACTTATCGTCCTATAGTTTCTACCTTCCTATAGTAACCCACTATCTTCTAATAGTGTCTGTTTACCTTCCAATAGTATCTACTTATCGTCCTATAGTTTCGACCTTCCTATAGTAACTCCCTATCTTCTAATAGTGTCTGTTTACCTTCCAATAGTATCTACTTATCGTCCTATAGTTTCGACCTTCCTATAGTAACTCCCTATCCTCTTATAGTGCCTGTTTACCTTCCCATAGTATCTACTTATCGTCCTATCGAAAGTCCATATCTGTTTTCATCTCTCTTTTGTCTCCATTTTTGCCCCTTTCCTTTCACTCGCTTTTCTTTTTGTTTGTCTTACTTACTCTCTCTTTTCCCCCTACCCATCTTCTTTCCTTGAATTTCATTCACTCCATTGTTTTTTACCCAGTTCTGTTGTTAGATGAAAATGAACAGATGGACTGTTGTTGATGAAATTTATGCATATAGTAGGGGCCGCGTGTGTGCATCTGCATATATGTAACATTTTTCGCGGAGAGCACAAATTAACCTGATCCCGTATTTACCTATATATGGTAGGGTGTAACATATGGTCAGTTTAACGTAGGCTACCCGTACAAGGGCATATGGGCTCAGAAAAAATATTTATCCAATCCCTGCGATCACTGTCACGTTGACGTCAGTATCCACCAACCCCCACCTCTTCAATTGAAAGAGGGGGGTATTTCCACAGGGTTAGAATCCCTAGGACAAGTGTAGAGAGGTAGAGAATACTTTGATCCCAGGTCGAAAACAGAGCAAAGGAATGTTTGCCCGCCTCTCCACGGTGTTAGGATGTGACAAATGTTTTAATTTTGGGTGTCGTACATACAGGTCAAGGACAAAATTCGCCAAGTTCCTCCAACCACTGTTACGTTGGCTTTTCACCTTCCTTCTTTAGTACAATGTGGAAAGTGCTGCATCAGGGTTGGAACTCCCGGGGCTTCCCCCCACACACACACACACACCACCACCACTTAGTTTAGAAACGATAGATATAGTGTAAAAAATCACTGTACTATAGCCGAAGTGCCGGGAAGCGTCTTAGGCCGAACGCACAGATATTCTAATCCTAAGTAGAAGTTCCAATCCATTCGACAATAATACAGCTATTTTTGACGGGTACTCTGCTAGTTTTCTTAAAAATCTATTTTTGTTCATATTGTTCATTTTGTTGTTTGCTGACCTTCACATATCTGTGTTTTTGTGAAAAATGCAATTGACACGGATTTTAGATTAGTGTTACTGTTGTTTTTGTTTTGTTTTTTTGTTTTGTTTTTTTTTTGTTTTTTTTTAAGGGGCATGTTGTTTTTTATGCTTTAATGGTAGTATTAGCAGTTTCCCTAGGGTACTCAAATAATACCTTGCGCCAGATGTATGGAAATCTGGAACACTTTGTTTAAGGTATGTTAAATTCAATAATTTTATTTTAAAGTAGGCCATATTAACTGCATGAGTTAACTAGGGTTTAAGAAAAAAAACAAAAAAAACAAGAGTCATTTGTTTTATACACCGAGATTATATTTATTCTCGAATCTGGTAATGTAATTCTGAGAATGCTCTACAAAGGCAGATATACAATTTGACAACACGGAACATTCTATCCAAAACCACCACACCCGGGCCCGCGCACATTTTTTTATTTGTCATCATTTTCTATGGTTGAACAAAAGTAACATATTTTTCCTCATTCGCTGAATTAGCTGCAGATACTTTTTGCGCTAAATATCAGTCAACAATAAATTTATTATTTTAATTGTTATCGACGCGGAAATTAAAATTGACATTTATGCTCTTGGGGGGGGGGAAACAAACTTGAATACATCATTTTTCTTTTCAGCTATAGCTGAAATATCAGGGTAGACTAGATTCTCTAGCCTTGGTGGGTAACAGCCAGTCTACCTTAACCATAAAACTATAGAGACGGTGACGGGAAGACACTCCACTATCTTTCCCAAGAAGAAGTTATGGCTATTCTATTCACAAACAATAAGGGAAAGAAATCAGTGGAGGACCATAATCGATAATAATATGGTCATTTTTATGGGTACTATGCTAGTTTTATTAAAAATCTATTTTTGTTCATACCTTTTAAAAAGTTTGTTGGTTCGTAACGTTTAACGATACTTAACTGAAGCGACATAACAATATATGGCATTATTTTTCCTCCATTTTGTTTTTCAAGAATAACTAGATTTAGGTTTGTTTGTATTTACATATTTAAACCAAGCTTAGTACGGCAAAGGATCAAACAGAGGTGAACAGAAAGATAATAAGATTCTATTTCGCCAATTATACTGTTAGAAGAAGACTGCATTTATGCATTCAAAATATTATATCGTCTCGAATAACACTATGAGGCCGATAGCAATTATATACAAAAAGCAGATTCAAAAACGTAAGCGTCTTGTCTGGGTTGTATAACTGTCCAATAAGCTGGGTCTTTACATCATTAGTAGTGAGATCGATCTTCGTTGCGTGTCACATACTTATAAAGTTGTACAAAAAAAAAACCCCAAAAAAACAAACAAACAGGTGCGAGTTTAATATGGCTAAAAAAAAAAAAACTAAGTGTGACAAGCACGAAACGAGGATCGAACCCCGTACCGTCAGCGAGACTACTAGCCGATACTGAGACGTTTTATTTAGATATCCAACTTCCATTAGTCTGGTATGAGGCCACAAGAGTTGAGCACTCAGTGAAGAAAAACGAACTCACTGAATTTTTAGAGTTTTTTTAACTCCCTTTCTGCTATAAAGTATTTATAAGTTTTTTAGTAGTTTGGCCCAAGCCCACAGCACCAACTGAGGGTCGAACTCCTTAATTAAGGAGTTCGAGCCTCATTTTGATACTTGTTGATTGGCAGTGCGGCACATTTTCGAATTTTACGAAACCAGATAGAGGAAGAAAGGAACAGGATGATTGTGTTGCATAATGGGGCGGAGTTGGTGTATTTGCCTTAAAAAGTCGACATTCGAAACTCGTGGTTTTATTTGAACATTAGCTTCTATTTCCCCACCCACAGAATCCAGGAAATACGCGACAGCTTCAGCCTTTACAACGAATTCTAGTTACATTTTCATTTCATTATTGCATACAAATATCTTCTGTTTACTGACAGGTAGAGCCGGTACGAGGGTTTCCTGTGCACTCCCACCCACGAATCTACGATACAAGGCTCTATTCTTATATCTCAATTTTCATACAGATTTTATATTGTAAACTAATTATGTTTAATATTACATCATTATGCAATGCCAATAAGTGAACAATTAAAGTAGAAAAATAGAAATCTGTTATAAATTCCATAAATAAATCAACAATGTTTGCAGCAATTTTTAATATCAACTTGAGATTTTTCCTGTTAAAAAGATGAATAATTTTAACAACACATTCAAGTTCAACATTTTGGATTAAAAAAAAATAAATAAATAAAAATAGTGAATTTCGTAGGTTTTTTTTTTTTTTTCAAGACTTATTCACGATCTACAGAATGACGTCAAAATCCGCGAAATTTTTTTTCCATCTTTTAGTTTTTGTAACGTAAATAATAAATAAACAAAAAAAGAAAAGAAAAAGAAAATGCAGCAAATGTTGATAAGATAACATAACAAAGATCACAAAGAACTGCCCGGGGGCCCCAATCAATACTACCCCTGAACCCCCTGCTGATACGGTATATACCAATTACTAGTTTTGAATCTGGAGGTTTTTGTTTCTTACACTGCATAGTGAAGTTTTCAAAAGGTTCTTAATCTTACAGCACCAACAGGTTTATTGTGCTTGTTTGTAACCACAGAGTAAAAACAGACTTCTTGATTTCCGACGTTTTAAAAATCTAAAATTTCACATATTCATAAAAAAAAAAATTTTTTTAAATAGTCATTTAAATTAGCATCAGCTGTTTACCTTGATTATCATTATTAACTAAGGAGAAAAAAAACAAAAAAAAAAAACAACATTTGTCTCCCCATCGACAGTCAACACCTACTCCAATTATTGTCAGGTCTGTCAATAAAAAAGATAAAAATCACAAACTTGGACCAACCTAGAAACTACTACTACCGTGTAATGAAAAGTGCTTTTTTTCTTCTCTCGAAGTAGTTAGTTACTAGTAGTCGTAGTGTGTTACTGTTGTGAAATACTTTTGTCTTGCTCAATAAAAATAACAGCGAGGAAAAAATAAAGTCAAGTAATTGCAGAAAAAGGCGGAAACTCCCACAATCTCGCTTGTGTGTATGTGGGGGCAAAAAAACAAAAAAAAGAAGAAGAAAAAGCAGCTATGAATTGAAATGAAGGAAGGATTGGCAGAGTCAGTGGCTTGTCTCTAATAAAGCACGTCCCTAAAAAGCTTTCTTGCTGACATGCGCACGAATACATCCATAATCAGAATATAGTCCAACATGTTCCAAGTTTGAAACAGCACTATCAGATGCTTCACTAACAACACAGGTTGATTATTATTACCACTGGAACACATTTCCTCTCTTGTGCGCAGCGACTCTTTAATGTTTCGGCTTTAAACAACTTTTTCTGGATTGGAGAGTCCTACTCGGGTGGCTCAGAAACAACGAAACTGAATAGAAAGGGGGAGATATTAAAGGAGAAAGAGAGGAAAAAAGGAAAGAGAGAGAGAGAAGGGAAAGTGCTCGTAAGTGTGGCTAGACGTACTTTACAATTTCTTCTGTTGGATATTTTAGTGGCGCGGGTTTAGAAGCTGGCCTGGGCGCTTACTTTGACATCTGGAAACTAAAAATTTGTCTACGATTTTTACATTGTTGTCAGGATATCCTACGGTATTGTAAGGGTAAGTTTTCTTGTTTTTTAGCAGTAACTCCGCTGTCTGCATCTAAAACGTTTAAGACAAAATCGGGTCGTTTCCCGATACTAGCAGGTAAGCAAGCTCGTTCAGTTTTGCCACACCGGCTTCTATTTTAAATGCCGCAAGAAGACGCAGCTACATCTTATTATTATATTTATAAACCTACAGTTTACATCTTGATCGCTTCTTTATTTAGAATGTCGATTTTATAAAAATTGTTTTAAGCGAGTAAACTGAAATTAATGACTCTTTAGTCTTTAGTAGTAATTCTTGTTGCAGAGTTGAAGTCGTCTGTCCTCTATTCAACTCCACTGAATATAAATGAGATCCACGATTTCTTTCGGAGTTAAAAAAAAAATGTAAATTGTGAAATATCATTTGTCTGATCTAATTATCGCCTATGCATGCAACTACAATGTGTGCGTAATTTGTGAAACTTGAATTGGAAAGCCTGTTGAAGAAATTAAATAAAAACTAGTGCCCCTCCATCTCACGATTTTTTTTTTATTTTAGCCTATTTTCATAAAGTATTAAAACCTGTCATAGTGTATGTATGTGTGTATATGTATATAACTTCAATTTTATTTATCTTATTTAAAAAAAAAAAAAAAAAAAAAAAAAAAAAACTGCCTTGCATGCAGTCAGTGCGTGAAATTAAAAGCACATTACATGAACTTTTTTTTGTCTCTCCTTTGACTGAAGAGTTAAGACCCCTAGTTGCAAATACACGTATCTACGTAACTAAAACTATAGATGTATGCTACTAATCGACCCATCTACTGTATATTCTATCCATATTATTATTACATAAACTCAAAACCTCTTTAGTCACCCGGTATTTTTTTTATTTCGTTGTTCTGTCACAGGTCCGTTCTAAGACTTCTGCTGCCACTAACACTCATTCTTGTCACACAACAATGTTGAAATTTTTGAAAAGGAGCTATCCTAAGGATAGCGAAGAGCGAGAGAAATTGAAAAAAGAACTGTTCGTTTTCACACGGGTGAGTGCTTCATTCTTTTTCTTTATTTATAAATCCATGGGTGGTGGGAATTGTTGCAGGGTCGGGGACTGATTTTTGCAGGCTGTTTTTGTAGTAGTAGTTTTAAATGGAAGCCATGTTGTCTGGATATTTAAGTGAGTCAGTCATTGGTTTCATTTAGTTGGCTTTATTTTATTTTTATTTTTTTAAACCTTTTCCTTTTCTTACTCTTGACTGCCTGCCTTCTCCCCTCACAAGCACAAAAAAGGGGGGACATCGTTTTTAAAACGTCACTTAACCCCGAATAATGCGGGTAAAAACTATTCTGCAGTTGGCAAATAGAAAACCTATGATAGGAAAAGCTTTAAAAATTAAATGTCCATCTGTGAAATTGATTTGCAGTCGGTGTTTTAAAACGAACAGGAGAATAATTGAATTTTATTTTTCAGTGTTTTTATTTTTTTTAAATATAGTGCTGTCAAAAGTTTGGAATAAGGCACGTTTGCAAGCTGATGCATGCGTGAGACGGGAAAGCAGTTCAGTAGTTTTTAAAATGATGGAACTGCTGTAGTAGTTCGTTGCATGTTGATTCCCGCTTCTCTTCCTCTTTGCTGACAAAAAAAATCATAGTATATTTTGTCACTTTGTATGGTTTATTGATCCAGGAAAAATACTTCTATTCCCATCTGAATTAATTGTATTCATGTCTACATGAAAAATTGTTAACGTAGCAATCATAAGACTTATTTTTCCTACGTACCTGTTCGCTTTATGTCTTGAATTGTCAACAAAGTGACTCGGCTCTCAAACCATTCTTAATTTTAGCGACTGTTTTTTTTTTTTCTTTACTATTTGGTTTAACGGCTAAAGCTACCTGTTGCTTTTAATTTTCCACCTACCCATGTCTTGAATAACGTTCCTAAAACTTTTTTTCGGGTTCCTACTTGAGCTCTAGTTTTTAGACTTTTTAAATCTGATCACTAAAAAGCAATTTTTTTTTTTTTTTTTTTTTTTTTTTTTTTAAATTGCTGATAATTGTATTATGGAGAGGGGGGGATACTATTTAAAAAAAACAAAAAAAACTCTGAATTCAGTGCCCCACACTTTTTAATGCGTAAAAAAAAAATAATAATAAACACCCCTTAAATTCTCATGTTGACATTACTTTTTTTTAAATTGAATAATTTTTTTTTCTTCAAGTGCCCGCTAAAAAAAAAAGCTTTTTAATTTTAAATCTATCGAAGTGAGCCATTATTTTCTCGCCTCCTTTGACTTCAAAACAGCTGTAGTAAAAATTAATAGATCAATAAATACTCATCGCCATTAAACCATCTACATCCATCCACCCCACCCGCACACGTTTTAAACATAATTAATTGCCTTTCGAGTCTCACATCTTTTATTTTAAAAAAATGCAATGAAATAGTTGCCTGGCAGCAGTAGTGGAGGAAGATTCTCACTTAATCGACGTGAATATTTGTCGCATAATCACGTGAGATATATATATATATATATATATATATATAAAGGCATGCTCAAGATGCCTTTTCAGTTCATTAATTAAATAAATTCCTTTACTTCACGTCACGAAACAAGACCTTAGTTAAGAGTTTACCAGCTCCTCTCAAGTTGGTTGATGACAATGAAATTTAACAATAACACCAACAATGTATCCTTCTTGTCCCATTAAATTTGTCCCCTGGATTCTTAACAAATAATGTATTTTAGTGTAAAATAAATTGGTGTGACCCATTCTCCTTGTATTAATGAATGTCCCCCAACCACCTTAATTGTTTTCCTATTCGAAAAACAGTAAATGACACCAATCATTTATTTGGTAGGTGAAGGGAATATTTAAGTCGCTTTCCTCTTTTTCACAATAATCATTAATTTTGAGGAAAATAGCCCGATGCTGATCGAACGGCGCACAGAATGTTGCAATAAATGGGGACTTTAAAAAAATGCACCTGTTGTCAGTATTGACCCAAAATATTGCATTTTAAATTAAAATATTAACCCCCCCCCCCCCAGCCAGCTGATCAATTTTTTTTCCTTTGCTTTTCAAGAATGTGTAACCAATTTTCGAGTAGTGCAAAAATTCCTTCAAATTTCCCACGCGTGTCATGAATATTATTCGGCAGTTAACATTAAGGAAGGAAGCAGTATCAACATGTCGTTATAACGCTCTCTTGAATGTCGGTAATTAGGGGGGGGATGAACGTAATTAGTATAGTAATTTAAGCAAGCAATAAAAATCCGAGTACTTGCGTTATGCTAAACATGTTCGGCAAAGGAGTAGTGTGCGGTAACTGGAGAAACACTTCAAAAACACTAATAGTGAGTGAATGTTTTCGTGGATCTTCAAACAGGCTAGAATTCTACTGGATATGTAACTATTTATTTTAAATTTTAATGCCAATATTTTCCTTTGCTACCTAAATAGTAATCGGTAATATATGCAACCAATATTTATTTAGTGCGCCGTGTTTCTATTTGCAATAATTCCTATCTAGTCAAAGCAATCTTAAGACGTCATATTGACTTTTTTTTTTTAAAGTTCTCTCTCCGTAGGAAACCTTTTCGTTTTCGACTACTAGTACATTTTATTTTCTCCTAGTAAATAAATGTTCGTTTCCCAGAATTGAATTTAAGACCACCGAACTGTATTTTCCCCCTGAAGCAATAAGCTCAAATACTGGATTATTTTTGTGAATTGATGCGTTTTTAATTAATCTTCTCTTTCAGTTCATCTCAAAATTTAAAATAGCTACAACACCCACACCCGTATTTTAATGATCTTTTTTAAAAATTGAATTCATTCTAGACTTTTCTGTTCAATCATAACCAGTCCTATTAAAGAGTGGCGCCGCTTTCTTTAACTTTTTTTTTTTTGGTCGGTCGGTTGTAGTTCTATGTGCCGTGTCCCTTCATGACGTGGGCGAACATGGCTCTCCAGAACTTCCTATCCCTTGCGGTCCTTAGAAATGTTTCTCTTTGCCACTCCACCCCTCAATCCGCCATCCATTCACATAAGCTCGTGAGGTAGTTGGTCCGCTGCCCCCCTCTCTTATGTGTATGCGAGCTCTGAAAGTTCTCCAAGCCTTCCTTCCTCATCTGTCCAAGAAACTCTCTCTCTCTCTCTACCATTTTCTTGAAGACATTCCCGTTGCTCACACGCTCCGTCCGTAGAATTCTCGACATTCTTCAGTCGAATCGGTCTACCATTAGTTTTCTTTATCGGTGTCGAGATTGTCCAACATTGATAGCAATTCACCACCGTTCTCTATTATTTTTCTTTTCCCCCCCCCCCCCCCGTTTCTTAGCACTTTGACTTTTAGAATGTATCTTTCGTGGCTAAATAAATCCTCTCTAATCTAATACGGATTCCGGTGTTACTATTGCGTTTTCCATCTTTTTACGGTAAGTGACCCCCCCCCCCCTCCCGTTTCGACTTTAATCTTTCCCTTTAAGTCTTAAAGTTTAAGACTACTAGCATAAAAATATTTCTAGAGTTCGAGATTACGAAATGGTCCGTTCGGTTTTTCTAAAATAAGTCTAGAATAGATGAATTTGGGAAGAGACTTTGACTCTTGTCTCCACCTATGTTAAAAAAATTCTTTTTTTTTTTTTTTTCTTTTTTTTCTGTCACTTGCTAAATTCAGACGTGGCATTCTTAATTGTGCCGTAACAAAAGGCCTCTTATCCCTTTTTCGTACGATGGGATATTAGGACTAAATCCTTTTTATTACTGCTGCTTAATAGCCATGCCCGTTTAGGAGGATCGGGTTAGCGAGTTCGTTCCCTGAAAATTTCTGAATGCTATTCGAATTTTTCCAGTAGAATTTCTTTATTTTTATTTTATTTTTAATTTTTTTTTGTCTCGCCACACCTGTATTTCTTTAATTCTGTAATAAAAGCCTGGAAAAAAAAACTTGAATATTTTATTCATTCGAAAGCCTCCTCGAATTAGCTTTTTTTTTTTTTCTTTCTTTTTTTTAATCTAAATTTTTGCTAGGTGAACAAATAAAATTAAAAAAAAAAAGTTCTAGTTTCTTCGTTTCCTCTCACTGTCTTTATAAATGTAGTTTTTACTGATTTATAAAAGTTAACTAAATTCTACGATACAGTTTGTAAAATTCATTCAAATTTTAATGAAGACCTAAAAATCGCTGGTGCCGACCCAAATCTCTCGACAGGATTTTATCGTCGAAAGAAAGAAAAAAATAGTTGAGACAGCTTCTGTATTTTTGTGGGGGGAGATTATTTGCTGAGGACATAAGGTATGTTAAAGCTCGAGAAAAAAAATAATTGATATCTTAATTCCTTAATGTAGGTCAGATCTGTACACAATAATAACTATAGGTGGGTCACGTACTAGCATTTATTAGTTCTATTTTTTTAATTTTTTTTTTTTTACATAGATAATGAGCTTTCTAACGGTTTTTTTTTTTTTTTTTTTTTTTTTTCGGTTTTTAGTATATTTTTTTTCTTGTATCTATTGAAGGAATATTCTCGTGATACCTGACACTGCACGATTCTCTGGGTACTGACGTACACAATGCTTACAACATGTATCGGATGATTGTACAGTTTTTCTTTCTCCTCTAAAAGATATTTGACATGGCTTTTTATAAATAGTTACTAAAAACTATTTGGTAATGAATTTTGAAAGCATCAAGAAACTTATGGCATTTTGGCTTCATGTCCCCGCCGCCACCGTGTAGCTTCCCTGTACCTTTTTCTTCTGTAACTATTTTCGTGGTAATTGTTCTGAAGAGTTTTCCTCTGATGCCTCGACTTTATGAATTTAAGCGCAGTACTAGATTGGCGGTAAGGTCTCGTTTTACAGTTGAAATTGTTATAGCCGCTGTTCTTTGATAAGTTTCTTTTTAGCATTCCTTGTTTGTGGAACTCTTGATTTCTAGCCAGCTTTGATCTTCAAAAATCTAAAATAAATGTCATGTTGATTATTAGCCACACTTAATTCCTGGTCTTTTCTCCCTCCCCCCGCCTTTGTTTTTTCTTCTCATATTTTCTCACGGTTGGTCAGGTAACCTCTTGCGTTTTAGTGCCTTGTTTAGGGTAGAATAATTTTTTTAAAAAAACCCCAAGAAAACCCTGCTTGACCTGAATTGTTGGGTTTTATTGGAACTCTGTTTTACAAACCAGGTGTCTAAATTACCACCAGGAGGAGTGCGCGTCTTTCCCAACCTTCCCCCTCCCCAATAGTAAAGTGGGGTTAAGACCAATGCCAGTTAACTCTTATGTGTCAAGCAAACTGGACAACTTTTTTTTTTCTTTTTTTTTTTTAATACCCTACATGCACTGTCAAGACAATTTTGTGTTGTATTTGCTTTTATTGAGGGGTAAATATCTTTGTATGTAATTAATACAAGTAAAAGGTTTGTCACTTAGTTGATTGATGTTACCTTCAGCATCCCAACTCTAGAGTTTTGGCGTCAAACCCTCCTGGGATTACAATTTGTTTTCTTTTTTCTTTCTTCTTAATGTATTTAAATTGCTAAAACAAATCTCAAAAAAAAAAGAAAAAAGTTTGATGCTTCAAGGTTTTTGTTTTATCTATCTCCCACCTTGCTCCTACATAGACAAAAATAAAAATTCTTAATCCAGGCATTTTTTTCTCTCCCCCAGTGGATACTCCCACTTTTTCTTGAAGGTTAATTCATCAAACTGACATTATGCCAATTATGCAAGTAACCTTAGTTTTCCAATTATTTAAAAAAAAAAAAAAAAAAAAATTTAACACAGTAACTTATATTTGGTTATTGGCAGTTCTATTTATTGCTGTAAATGTCTGAGATTGTGTGTGTGTGGATTTTGTGTGTGTGTGTATGGATTGTGCATGTGAATGTTGGAATACTTTGAACTTTAATACAAATGTCAAATGTTCCTAAATAAATATAGAAAAGATGAATTCATAATCTTCCTCAATGCAAAGGAATGTGTATAGGGAATATTTTGATACTTTGAATACACAGGCGTTTTCTTTTTTTAAATGTCCGTATAATGGGTGCCTTTTGAGATTTTAGTGAATGGCATTCATGTCACTTGCAATGTGCTAATTTTAAAGTGAATTTTTGTAATTTTCTAAATCATTATGGTTTTTTTTTGGGGGGGGGGTCACTAAAAAATATTACCACTATTGTTTATTATACAAGAATATATAGGGTCACCTTTTTCTTTTTTTTACCTACTGCATTGGTACTCAGCCTAATTCCTGTATTTTGCTATTGTAACAAGCGACAATTACTTAGGCTAATTGTAATTTAATTTTGGTTTTTACCATAATGGAAATTCAATAGTAACTAAAAACAGGCTGCTGATTTTTTTTTTTTTTTTTTTTTTTTTTTGTTAGCTGCTTTTTCTGGGACTCGAATCTGAAATTTATCATTTGTTTTCAGTTGTCCTTCCCTTCATGAGTCTAATCTTCCCTTGGTGTTTAGTGACTATTTCACAATTTCCTGGAAATATTATCCTGACAGTGATAATTCTCATAGAATTGTGTCCCTCTCTCCATACTCCACAATCCAAATAATATAACTGGCTTACTATGCTTATATTTTTTAAAAAGAAAATAAAAAATATACTAGTTTCGTTTTTCTTTCTTTTTTCTTTTCTTTTTTTCTACCAATGTGTCTTTCAGTTTGACTAATCTGAATAGTCAGTGGTTGTAAAGCGATTTATGTGTGACTTGATGCTGACTAGTCATTCAGATATCAATCTACTTCTGGATTAGGTTAGAATGACCTTCCATTCATTCCTGCTGTGACATCTCGAATATTCATTCATTAAAACCTGTCCGGAATAGCCTAAGCAGTTGTGATGGCCGAGATTTAGTCTCGGCAAACTATTGTGGCTTTATGGCTTGCTACGCCAACTGCAGCTGATATTGTTTGTTGGCTGTTAACCAATCTAGAAGCAGAATTTTATTTTTTTAATTTTTTTTTTTTGTGTTAAAGGAAGCAAAATAGCCATGAGCAAATTTCAATAGTGTAATCAGTCATAGGTATTTTCCCAGACTCTCTAATAAAGATTGTGTGTGTGTGTACATATGCCACCAACAATTTCCTCTAGTTTTAAGATATTAGGTATGTACAAATAAATTCCTTGAAATTAATCTGTACCTTACCAGTGAAGGAACTAAACTCCTGTCTTTTATTTTTATATATATATATATATATATATAAATAAATAAATAAATTGGGTTTCCACTTCTAAAGTTTCAATCCCAATTAGCCCCCTATCTTAGTGGCATTATTGCCTTGCTTGTGGTGAATTGATTTAAAAAAAAAAAAAAAAAAAAAAGTAACCTAAAAATACAACAAACTTCTGCCTGGGAAATTTGTTAAACATTGCCTAAAAATCTCTCATAAGGTTATTCCCAAGATTACAGGAATTCTTAAGACTAATATCCTCGATTTTGTTAACCACCCGGAGCCTTTTTTTTATTATAATAATCTTGACTGCTTCAGATTATAAAATTAGTAAAGTCTTTTTCTCTTGAAATTGTTTCCAAAAGGCTTAAAAAAAAAAAAAATACATTTGGTTGCATGCCAGGATGTTTTGCTAGAAATTAAATATTTCCTTTTTCTATGGAAATGGACAGATGTATATCACTGTCTGGCACCAAAATAACTGAAAACTTAAACATTAAAAGCTTATTAAAAATTATACCCTTAAATGCAAGGTTAGATCAACGAGTCTATTGCCTGTGTAGATAGTAATTGAAATTCTTACTATTTAATATTCATCACTATTAAATTAAGTGCATTGACAAGATGAGGCTGAAAAAAAAAAAAAATAAAATGTTTCTTTTTGTCATAATACTATTGTGAAATAAGTTATTTAATAACTATACACACTCTTCCTGAGATTGATATTGATGTATATATTGAGTAAATATAGTGTAGCCCAACTACATGGCTTCATGAACTGGCATTAAAATTCCTGCAGTTTCTTTCTTTTTTTTTTTTTTTTTTTTTTTTTTTTTTACATTAGAATAAAATAATTCTTGGCAAAATCCAGCTGTCATGTGGCTAAGGAACAAATTATGGAATACACAAAAATAGAAAAGAACTACAAGGTTTCTTCTTTTTTTTTTTTTTTTTTTTTTTTTTTTTTTTCCTTCCCTCTCTAAGCAAGCTATATGTACCAGGATTTATCCATGGATGCACCCTTTTAACAATGGGTGGCATCGTTGGTGGCAGATTGAGAAGCTAATAGAAATGGAAGGATTTTTAGATAATGTACTTAATAAGAGAATAGACTAATTGTACAAAGACTGGATGGTTATTGACAAAATCTAAGGTTTGTGCATTATATTGCAGAAGTGGAAAACGCACAATTGGAGGGCAATGTAGACATCCTAAGGTGCGTATAAATAATGACAAATGTTTTCCAGAAACTTAGCAAAGCATTGAGGAAGAAAAGGGAAAAAAAAAATCCTTTTTGAAACCAATATTTAACTATTATACAACTTCTAATTATCTATATAGCATTGAATGCCAGAACTTTTTCATCCTATATGAAGGAAAGGCTTGAAATGACCAAACTGTGGTTCTAGCAACAAATACCATGGACAGTATAACAAATAAGTTAAAGAATATAAACTATAAACACTATTTACATTGTTCAGACTATCATCCTCATCTTTGCCATATTTATCGCGTTTCAGCTGTTGTACACTCCGGCCTTCTTCAGGTGGTTGGAATGTCGAACTGAACCCTTTATTTTATTCACTGGGAGTAGACTGTTTTACTTCCACGTGTCATGTCTAATGGATGTCAGTTATCAGTTATTTCCTGTTAATTCCCCTCTCCAAGTTCTCTACCACCGTAACCAGGTATTGAATTCACACTCTTTGGGTCCTGTCACTGGATCTAACTAACGCCTTTATCCACTGTGCCATGTGTCCTTGAGGACCGAACAGTCTACCGCAGTGAGGGAAATAAGGGATCGGTTCAACATTCCAACCACCTGAAGAAGGCCGGAGCGTACAATGGCTGCAACATTGTGATAAATATGGCAACAAAGATGAGGATGGTAGTCCAAACAATGTAAATAGTGTACATAATACCTCATCTCGGAAATACAGATACAGAAACTATGAACCACTAACAATCACAGCTGAAATTTAGATGGGTGAAGTCCATAATGTCTGTGGAGGGAAGAGGTTTGTCTGAGTTTAGCACTTATGGGACATATTAAAGGCAGATGTGAGGGATGACACCTGGTTCACAATCCTCCTTGTCTTTTGAACAGGAGTAGAGGTTTATCCCTTGTTTCCAAGTCTTCCTTCTCTTTCACTTTCAGTAGCCCTTGCATCTAGTGGTGTTATTGCTTTGCTTGGTAGGGAATTGATTTAAAAAAAAAAAAACAAAAAAAAAACCTACTTGGATAGCATGACAAGAAGCTATGGAGAGCCATGATCACATGTTGTGAAGCATATAACAGAATCATTGTTTGAACTCCAAGCCTCGTTTTGGAAAAATATGGAACTAACTCAATGCCAGGCAAATAGGAATCTGTAAGAAACTCTTTGCACCCCCACCTCGTCCAACTCCTACCCCCATTATCAATTAAACTGTCCCTCTTGTTCGTTTTTAGCCTTGGGCATTTCTTGTATAGAACTATTTCCATTAATAAAGAAATTCTTTCAAGGCATTTTCAGATAGCAATCTGAGCAGGCACCCACTTGAAATTGTATCTAATGTAGGCTTCTCCCTACTAGATGACTATTAACCCTTTTATTAATGACGGCAATCTGAATGAATGATTTGTCTAACCAACAATTCTAAAGTTTTAGCTTGCAAAGTTTTATACAGCTTTATTTGAAATTAGAAAGCTTTTCTTTGATTTCACCCCCCTCCCCAAGCAAGGTGATAATGCCACTAAGGCACAAAGGGTTACTGGGTATGAAAGAAGAATTTAGTGAGGAGAAAGAATAAAACAGGATTCTAGAAAACATAAGATAGCAATTGATGTTGCATTTAAATTTAACATCGTAGGTGGTAGAGAAGCAAGAAACTGGAGTCCCACCTGTGATAAGTGTGAGAAGATAAACCATTAGAATAGAACTTTGTTATATCTAGCTATTTAAACAGTAAAACTCAGAGACCTAATTGCCAATCTAGTATCATGTTTAAATTCATGCTCAAGGTACTAAAGGTGAAGGCTCATTAGAAAAATTGCCATGGAAAAAAAAAAAAAAAAAAAAAACATGCACAGGAAAGCCGCATCACAGCAGTGGAAAAGTGACTGAAATCAAGTTGTCAGGACCAGTTACACTGCACCCCCTTCTTTGGGTTTTGTCAAGGATCCCAAGATATATGGCTGGGACACCAGACCAAATATGGCAGCAATATTCAATGTACAGACAGATGGTAATATTTATAAATGTGCAAGATGGATTATCTTTCCTTTTAAAACTTTTTTTTTTTTTTTTTGTAAAACCTCTTATGACTACTGTCCTCCATAATATCAGTGTTTATATGTACACAGTGAAAGTTTCTTATTCCCCCCACCCCTAGTTAAGCAACATGTCTCTGGTGATTTCCGAGATATGGAGTTATCATTTTGCCTATTTGCATTAGGACCATTATGCTCATCTTTGTTACGACATTTCAGACATTGTGCCTTCTGACCTTCATTAGGTGTATATTGACCCAGCTAACCTACAGGGAATTGGACCCTTTTATTTAATCTACAGGAGTAGACTGTTCTTTTTCCACTGCCCATATGTAATGTTATTTCCTCTAGTTATTTTTACTGCCATTATTGTTTGCCCAGAGTCTTCATCTGGCTCACTAAATTCACTAACCAATGCTAGACTGTTGTCTCATAGAACTGTCTGCTCATGTAGATTAAATAATGGAATTCAGTTTGAAATTCCCTGTAGGCTGCCCAGATTGATATACACCTGATGATGGCTGGAGGGTACAATTACCAAAACGACACAGATGAAGACAATAGTCCAAAGATAAATAATGGCTCTGGTAATTTGTCTAGTTTCTTTCAAAAATTGTTTGAAAACCTTTTTATATAAAGCATTTCACATTGTTTACATATCTTGACATATCACGGACATTGTCTAAATATCTCGACATTGTTATATCTGGTTTTCATAACTGATTTCATTCTAACAATGTCCAAAAAGATTAATAATACGAGGGTCATTCAATAAATAAGGTGAATTTTTCAGTATAAGGTCTTCTAATACAGATAGAAGCTTGCTTTTTTTTTCTTTTTTTTTAAACGTAGTCTCCCAGCACTGTCACACACTTTTCCCATATGTGTACAAGCTTCTGTATTCCCTCAGCGTAAAAATCTTTGAACTGATGTCTCAGCCAGTCGCTCACAACACTTTTGACTTTTTCACTTTTAAACTTTGTGCCTCTCATGAATGCTTTCAAGGAACCAAACAGGTGAAAGTCTGAAGGGGCAAGGTCTGGGCTGTAAGGGGGATGAGGAAGTAGTTCCCAGCCCAGCTTGTTGATGGTCTGCACCGTTTGGGCTGCTGTGTGAGGCCTTGCATTGTCATGATGCAAGATGACTCCTGACTGATTACCCCCTGCGTTTGTCCCAACAGATAACCAACAAAGTCCTTGCAATGTCATCCACTGTCACCCTTCTGTCAGACTGAATGAGGTCATTGACTGATTCGATCACCTCAGGAGACCTCACTTCTGTAGGCCTCCCAGGCCTGTCTTCATCTTCAACACTGCTCCGTCCTTCTTTAAACAATTTAGCCCACTTGTAGATATTCTTTTGGCTGAAACATGTGGCACCATACACAGTTGACATTCTCCTATGAATTTCAACTGGTTTGCACCCTTCAGCAACCAAAAACTTGATAACTGACCGCTGTTCAATCCTGGAGCATGCTTCTTGGTCGGCCATCTTTGTTAATCGCCAAAACTCTGTTTTTTTTTAATCTGCAAAAGAAATTAAATCCATGTGAAAAAGAAGTAAAACAAAAAAAAAATAAGAGTAAGCTTCTGTCTGTATTAAAAGTCCTTATACAGAGAAATTCACCTTATTTATTGAATGACCCTCGTACATGCTTCAACAGTCACTAACTTTATTCTGAAAGATGCACATGTTTATGGAGCAAAAACATTGAATTCTTACAATTTAAAAAAAAAAAAAAATTAATTAGGAATGTTTAAGAATCAATGTAAAATAAATTGTCGAAGACAGTTGAAAATTCTTAAAATAAATGTTTGGGTATAGCTGAATAGCTGTATCCTGGACAGTGAGTTATTTGTTATACAAATTTTATAGAAACAATGGTGCTGCAATTGAAGAATTAGCTGAGAATCTTTTTTAATTAAAGGTATTTAGTGGTTCACTACACTATGTGCAACAACTTGGAACATTGCCTAAACTTAAAATGTGTTCCACATGGCTTTTTGATGGAAGCCAACTCTAGAGGAAAATGAAATGTCTGCAAGTCTTGTGAGTGTATTTCGCCATTTTTGGACAGGCGGGTTGATAACTAATGGAAACTGGATGCTTTACAAGAACGTAAAGCAATGCAGGCCGTAGCTGAATGAAGGTAAAACTTCTAAAGTGCTACTCAAAATGACCTCTGAAAAATCTTGGTGTTTAATGGGATTTCATAGGTGGGTTCCATTTTAAGTTGCTTCCAGTCAGTCAGAATTGAAGCGGATTTATCAAGAGCTGGTGTTTAGGCACTACTTTAAAGAAGTTCTGTTTATCTCGATCGCATATTTCCTTATCTGTGGAAATGGACAGATGTATATTGCTGTCTGGCACCAAAATAACTTAAAACTTGTATCTTAAAAGCTTATTAAAAATTTATATTAGATACTTAAGTACAAGGTTAGAGGAATTAGTCTGTTGCTCTATAGAGCAAACATCATCCAGTTGAACTAAAATTCTGGGGGAGGGGGCATTTCCTTGCTCACTTTCACACAGATATATGCAAGAGGTTACTGAGTGGAAGAAACAGGACAGCAAAAGGGTAAAGTTCAAGGCCAGAAGGTCACAATTGGCAGTGCATTTAAATTTTTTTTTTTTTTTTAATCATAGTTTGCAGAGACTATAGTTCCACAAGCAATAAGTGTGAGAGAAGAAACAATTAGCCTGTAACACAGTTAGAACTAGCAATTTCGGCAGTAAAATTGAGACCTAGCTGCCAATCTAGTACTACACTTGAATTAGTAACATCGAGGTACCTAAGAGGAAAGCTCATCACAATTATGGTGAAAATATTTACAGAAGTAAAGGGAAGCTACGTTATGGCAATGGGGGGGAAATAACGGAAGCTAAGATGCCAGGTCAGGGCCAATAACATTGCAGATTCCCCTCCCCTACCACCAACCGCTTGCTTCATAACAGAAGCAACAGACTCTATATGGTAGCAATATTAATTGCATGGATAAATGAGAGGTTTATGGAGGTGCAAGATGCATTCTGTTGTGAAAAATTGTCTTGCATAACATCGTGAACTGACTTTCCAAGCAGGAGGTTTATCAATAATTGCTCTCTTTATTCTAGATATCATTTCATCTCTCTCTACCTGCTATTCTGTAGTTTACATAACCATCTTGGAGTAAGTTGTCAGGGTATGTATGGAGGTAGAAGCTGCTATGTTTACATTTGTTTCCATCGAATCAAAATACTTTTGCAAAATCTGTATTTTGACACTTTAACTGACGCTCACCCAATACAAGGCCCAAAAGCCACTCAAAGTAGGATATTGTGTGGCGGTGGGTGAGTGTAAGAAAAGGCAAAATAAACTCTTGATGTTACGTAGGGGAAGACGAGGGCTCATTCAACGAGTTAAATTGGAGACATTACAAGTACAGTGCAGAAGTAGACTTGAAAAAGAATTGGAATCCCAATCCTAAACAGGAAATGAGATAAACTTCTACTTTTATTTGAGACGAGGGAGGAGTGTGAACTGGACAATAGGTGTACCTATCTACTACAAAAAGAAACATTTTAAATTAGAATAACAATTTCTGGTAAACAGGAGTATAGAGTTGAAGTAGGCTTTAGATGGAGCTGGAAACCCAATTCTAAACGGGGAACAAGGGATGGACCTCTACTCTTGTTCAAAACTCCTTGGAAAGTAGTTACTGATAATGAGAACAAAATTAATGATTAAATTCTAATCATTTGTTTACACACACACCACACCCAACCAATCATTAGTGAAAGACAGCCAAGTTCCAGAAAGATAAGGAGAGAGGAGGTGGTTATAGACAAGCTCCATATAGGACACACGCATGCATAACCTACCAACATCTACTAAAAAATGAGGAACTGCTAGTATGTCCCCCATGCCCGGAATCATATATAGTCAAACAAGTTCTAAATTGCAACTTCCAGTGGACCCAAATCAAACTCGACAAATCAGATAAAGGATCTATTTGAAAATATCAATCCATGTAACATAAATTTCATTAAAGAAATTGGGCTCTACTGGAAAATATATATTTGATTTCTATATCAAAAACAGGTTACTAAATCTGCTTATTTGCATGGTTTTGTAACTTACTTTGAAAGGAAAAATTATTTCCCGCAATACATTTAATTCTCGACAAAATCCCTTTTTATAAAATGTCAAAAACTGATCTACAAAATGATTTCTTCTGAAGACATTCTCTGTTCATATGAACCTATCAGAAAAACCTTGTCTATGTTAAATAACCCTTAGAGGTTGATATGCTGTTAAACTAAATTGACTTAAACCGCTTAATATCAAAAACATTCTTGACTTCATAATTAATGTCACTAATTTTTTTTTACAATGCTCACCATCTCTGTTCCTTTGACATATTCCAGGGATCATGCTTTTAGTCAAGAGCTGCTTATCCCAAGGTTAGTTTAAAGTTTGACCCTTACAGGACCTATTTAACGCAGTGCAACAGGGTCACCAGTAATTGCTTTTCGAGCATGTTCACAACTCTGTATGAATTTATCTTAGTTGATTTTCAAATTTAAAAACGTTTAATATAGTCAAGTTTGTTTTCAGTCTGTCACATTCTGTCATAATTTGACATACAATAAGCAGGCACATTTATTTGAAGGTTGAAAATGTTATCACTCCAGCCAGATTCTGATATTAATCGAACTTTTGTTTCAGCTGTCCTGTGTTTTTAAAATTCTTAACAACATATTCACCCAACCTTTTACCTTGTTTCGGTTTTGGACACATTTTTCCTCAGTTTGACCCGTGTTTATTACAGACGTAGACAATTGCTAAGGACTATTTCTCTTAAATTTTTGTAATTCCCTCTGAATAGCCAGCATTTGTTTTGTAAAGCCAGGGTGTATTTACTTGAAAGCAAAATACATGACTAGGCATCAAATTGTCTGATGCTAGTCTAGAGTCGATAGAAATAGTCGAGAGGTCATGATACCTATTATTAGCCTAACTCTACTCGAGTCTTCAGCTGCTCTCTACAACAAAGATCATAGTAATTACAAGGAATTTCTCTTGCTAAGTCAATCTCTTTACATTTTAGCTCGATTGGAATTTGATAGAATATTTACTGTTAACCCTTTACTGACTAAAGATTATTATCCGTTAACTCCAGTTTTGTAATAATAGCATACTTGTACGTTCAACATCTTAAGCTTTTCATTTGTCCACACCAGGTCCATTGGAGGAATCGGTCCTAAGATCATGATTCTTGTTATTTTAACCAAGATCTTTAGGTCTTTACAAAAGATTATAGTAATTACAACGTAATGTGCACTGCAACCTGATTAAGTTTTAAATTGGTATTTACTAAAATTAACCCTTTGTTATTGTGGCAATGAAAGAGAAAATCAACTCTTACCTCTGAAAAGAATTTGTATTCTCTGTGCTATTCATCGAAAAAGAAAATCTGTATAAAGATCAGTTCAACTTTAGTAGGCCTTGAAATATGGTAATCATTCACACTTCCTGGCCACTCTGGATAACTCTGAACCTTTGCGAACTCCAATAAAAGAAACCCAACTCTGAACCACAGGATTGTTTGGTTCTACATAGGTGGAGAAGGTAATTATGATGTGGAAATTTGACCGTCCCCCTCCCTCATTACAATTTATCTCTGCTTTTGAGAACTTTACTTTTTCAACACAATTATTACTATTATTATTATTACTATTATTACTATTATTATTATTATTATTATTATTATTATTATTACTATTATTATTATTATTACTATTATTATTACTATTATTATTATTATTACTATTATTATTATTATTATTACTATTATTATTATTATTATTACTATTATTATTATTATTATTACTATTATTATTATTATTACTATTATTATTATTATTACTATTATTATTATTATTACTATTACTAGCTTAAAAACCACCTTATCAGGTGGCATTTAAACTAGCTCCTGCAGAGGTCTCTTGATTAGGCCTCCATTACAATAGATAGGGAGGAGTAGATGCAATAGGCAACAATAAACTACAGAAGAACTCAAAATTTGAGTCCCTAAGTCTTTGCATATTCTCAGCATTGGAAGCTGTCCTGGCTAATGTTTGATCGGCATTTTCATTTGCACAAGACATTTCTTCCCCTCACTGCACCGTTGGCTCTTTTGATTGCTTAAATGCCACCTTATAGGGCAGCTTTTAAGCTAGCGTGTGTTTATTTCTGATTAATGAGGATGTGTTGACTTAAGGTTCTCTAGAAAGGCGCTCCTTTAGGAAATAGACAAAATCTGTTCTGCAACCTGAATACTGTTGGCTGTATGTATATCGTCACTTGGACGGAGATCCCTTTTAAGGGGAGATAACTATTAAATGCCAACTAGAGTACTATCCCCTCTTTTGGATAAGAGTAAAAAAAAGGGGGGGGGGTGTAATATAAAGAAAATAGCCCCTTCTTTGTAATACACAAAACATCAAAATATGCAAAAGCAAATCTTTCTTTTTTTCTTTTTTTTTTTTTTTTTTTTTTTTTTTTTTTTTTCCAGTCTTAATTTTCTCTATTTTCCAGGGTTGTTTTTAAAATGCAAACTTTATTTATTCCAGAAATTTAATGATTAAAATATTACTTTTTAAACATTCTCTCTACCTGGAATCTACAGCTTTTACAAAGTTATATATTTCTAAAACCACATCCCCATAAGCAGTTGTGCCAGGGGGTACTCATCTGACCCTAAGACTGGTGCTACGAAATCAAACTCCCATAAACTAAAATGGGTAACACGTGTAATTAGAAGGGAAACTAATGATGTTGACTTTCAAACACTACCTTAAACAAAATGTTGGGTAGAAAACTTCCATTAATACTGGAAACAGTTAATGGACTTGAGTCTGTATTCCTGAAGAACTGTTTTAAGAGATAAACTTCAACTGACAGTAACACTGGTCAATGAATATCAAATATTTCCTCTATTGAAGCAGCTAATTTTTAACATTTATCAGCAATTTGCTAAAACCATGGAATATTAACACTTTTGCATTCCAAGAAGTGCTTCTCTCTTATTTTAAAAAGAAAAAAAGTTAAATTACAAAACCTCCCAGGGTTGTATTTTAGCTTATCTATTATATAAAAACCGAAAAACTAACTGCACAAAACCTCATATGAAATG
This sequence comes from Acanthosepion esculentum, assembly GCA_964036315.1. Lineage (NCBI taxonomy): Eukaryota > Metazoa > Mollusca > Cephalopoda > Sepiida > Sepiidae > Acanthosepion > Acanthosepion esculentum. The sequence continues at coordinate 90,745,140 of OZ038501.1, read as the reverse complement.
CTTTTTTTTTATTTTTTATTTTTTTTTTTATTATCTGGCCGATTTTGGAAGTCACTTGGTGGCTTGAATTTTTTTCATTCACTACTCTTCACTCCATTAAATGAACACAACAACAAAAATGGCTGCTGTCTGAGATGCATTTGTAATGTCTTCACTCTATACTTGACCTTCTCTGTCTTCCTTAACAATTAAAGCTTTGTTGTAGCGGCTTACCAACCAGTACTTTTTTAATTAACAGATGCTCTCATTTGTGGCACATGGTGAACTTTGACTTTTCCTAATATGAAATGATATATTTTGTAATCTTCCTTGTTCATAAATATCCAAGTCCTGCACCTACAAAAAAAAAAAAAGTAGTCAGCATTTCAAGAGTTCAATTGTTTAGAAATTTTTTCTTTTTTTAATACTTGACCTGAATAACTGTATAAAATCAAATGCCAGTTTTGTTTGGTTAGGGCTAGATAGATTTTTTTTATTTGGAATGTTAAGAACAAAATATTCTTGATAATTTCCCTAAGAATATTGCCACAGAATTTGATCCGTTATGAATATAGTTGTCTGCTTAAGTAGGTCCTCAAAGATCACACACACGTTATACAGCATTTCTACTTGCAATTGTTGGGGGGGGGGGTGCCTTCGTTGGATAAAAAATGACATTTTGAAACGCTCTCCAACATATTAATGTAGCAACTACTATAAAAGATGCCCAACATAGCCGCGTCTGCACAGGAGAATATAAGACCCTAGCAGGACTTAAAAAAAAAAAAAAAAAAAAAAAAACGCATCCATACTGGATTAAGGGATGGTATTACTTGATAGCTGTCAGGGCCATCGTAGTGTTAAGAAGCAAAAATAATAAAAAAAATTGCAATGCCTTCAGCTGATGATCACCATTTTTGAAAGCCGATTTGAAATATTCTTTCAGCATTTTCTCTATTCTTAACACAGGTTAACTTGTCATAATTTCTGGAATATAAAACTCTCTTGATATATTTGTCGATATTTCCGAGATAAGGTATTGTAATTATTTGCATTGTTCGGATTGTTGTCCTTGTTTTTGTTGCCATATTCACAACATTTCGGCCATTGTATGCTCTGGCCTTCTTAGGTGATTTGAATTTCAAGGACACATGGACCAGTGGACAAAGGCAATTGTTGAAGTAATCCAGTGACTTGACCCAAAGAGTTGGGAGTTCAATACATGCTTACAGCAGAGGTAAACAAACTTGGTGAGTTAAGTTAAAGAAAAATAACTGATATCCAGAAGGAGCATGGAACTAGAACAATCTACACTGGTGGACGATAATAAAGGGTTTGGTTTTAAATTCAAATCACCAGAAGGCCAGAGTATACACTGGCTGAAACATTGTGAATATCTTTTGATATAGTGTAGGATTATGCTAATCAATTTTGTATTTGTTATCTGATGGTCTAACTCTTGCTTGTGCTTTCTTGACCTTTAACCTTAAATGTAGGGGATGATCTACAAAAAAGAAAAAGCAATACTGTAAATAACTTTTGTGATCAAAATCAAATGGTATTTATTTCTGCTTTCATATGCCAAAAATCTCCAAGAGTTCTCAAGGATCCCTACAGAATATATGGCTAAAACTAGTGTCCCTGGTTACTGGATTAATCCTGTTTGATACTTTTAATGGATTAAGTTTCTTTCTAACACTTTTTTTTTTTTTTTTTTTTTTTTTTTAAATCTATATTGAGAAAAGTGTCTAATCTTATAAGAAATTCTTGTCATCTCTGGTTGAAGGACTTAAAGGATTAAGTGCATTGAATTCCATTTTCAAATCCCTCCACTGTCATAGGGTTTGAAAGAAAACCTTTTTAAGCCAACCCTCTAACAGCCAGACTTTCAGTTTAATAAATGGGCATAGAAGAAAAATCACTCACAAGTACATGACATTTTTCTTTTTCGCTACAATCATAAATGGACTTTATTCCTTTGTTGTATATGCATTATACAAATGTTGGCAAGACTTAAAAATACTTGACAAAAGCCAAACCCATTAAATTCAGATTCTTAAAAAAAAAAAAAAAAAATTGTTTGAAACAAGTCAAGCTTTGATATGTATCTTCATAACATGCTAAACAAGTAGTTATGTGACTTTTTTTTTTTTTTTTTTTTTTTTTTTTTGTGTGTGTGTCCTTTTAAGGACGTAGGTAAGATAGTGGAATTAAGCTACTACACTAAGTTTTGAATTCGGGTTTGTCCTTCTCTTAGCTTTGAAAGCCTAGCTTACCCTACTACCAACATGTCTTAGAGAAGATTTCTTGCCTTTCCCAAGTAATTAATGCAAAGTGAACACCACACTCAGCTACAATATGAATTCTGCTTTACAATTCCACTTTCTACAGCATCAAGCTACCTACACCCCTCTGAATGAACAGCTTTTGCAGTAAATGGATTTTAAAAAGTACACCACATGACATAATGGGGAGCATTTGCTAAAGTACTGGCTAGTAAGCACAAAGATTTAATTGTAAGCACTTGAGCCAATTACAAATATTGCTTTGAATTAGCTGATTCAGCAGCTAAAGCTGCCTTAAATATCCCAACTGACGTAAACTTTAAAATTCCCTACACAGATCTTAGAAGACACATCAATACTTACACAAGGAAAAAATGGCAAACTTACTGGAACAGATTTCCCCAAAACAAACTATACGAAATCATGCCAAAAATTAAAAAACGGGAACATAATACGAAGCTAAACAGAAAAGAAGTTACACTTGCAAGAATAAGAATAGGCCATACATTTTTAACCCACTCATATCTCCTGAAAAGATCAACCTTTCTGTATACCATGTCAAACCCCATTCACAATTAAATACATTCTAACAGACTGCATTGATTTCACAGAAACAAGAAAAAATCTCTACAAAGAAAATAATATTAAAGATATATTTGAAAAAAACAGCCCCAAATCATTTTTTCGTATTTCAAGAAAATCGGCCTCTATCAGAAAATTTAAAACAAAGTTATACATTTAAAGGGAAAAAAGGGAAAAAAAAAAAGCGAGAAACAGAAATGGTTTTCTAATAAAACAATATTAAAAAAAAGCCATCGGCATTAAATGACCCTTTGAGGTTGATATGCCGTAAAAAAAAAAAACAAATATTGCTTAAAATTGAGATTAAATTTTTCAAATTGAAAAAATATAAAATGTGACAATTATTGCCCAATTATCATAATTTGACTTTTTATGCAAATTTAAAACACTAAGTATCCAAGTCCTGCTTTGAGGGGGGGGGAATAAAATGTAAGATATTAATACTTAAAAAAGCTCAAGTTTTTATTAAAAAGCCCTTCAAAAATTCTGTTTTGTCATTGGGTCAAATTTTGGGAAGTGGATTAAGCCAAGAACTCTGCAGAATTCCATTGTAACATGAATTCCCAGAAGTTCTAAAAATAAAAACATCAAAATTTATGATTAACAAGTGTTTACATATCTACGAAGCCTGCCAAAGATTTGATCGAAATGGCATTTCTAAAAGCTGCAATCATTTGGCAATCTATTACATAAAAAACTAACAAAAATGTAACCTTACATTAAGTTATTTCCATGCAGTGTACATATTTAAAGTAAAATTTGCCAACTCTGTTTCCCTTTCAACTATGCAAGTGATAAGCCTGATCTGAATAAATATTTGTTCCTGGGAAGTTAATATAAAACCAATGTAACAGCTGTTTTTCATGAACACAGTAATTTCAGATTCTTCTTTTGATTATTGCAGACTGCCATATCATGCAGCAAATGCTTACTTTGACTTTAGTACTATGTCATATACAAAAAGATATTAATACTAAAATTATACAAATATTTGTCTTAACTCTCGCAATGCTAATATGTAACTTGACAAGCATTGTTGAGCTACAGAGAAAGAACTGAAAACAAATAGGTTATTCAGTACTACTTGGGCACCATAGCTATGGATAAACAGTGCAGTGATGACTCTTCCTGAGTAAAGAACTTCCTTGAAATCAACAGCTAGGGCAGAGTTTCTACCCCACCTCCCCAATGAAATCAACAGGCACATATCATCTGTGTCTTCAGGTTGAGGACATTTGCTGTGGTTTGAGAGGGATGGGGTCAAGTAGACACTCTCTTTTCAGCTTTCTACCAAATATATGAAGGGAAGGAGTTGGGTGCTCAGCTGTGCTGCAACCCTACAACCACACCCAGTCATGGGACTGGTGGTGGTCAATTCTATGATTTAATTTTTTACATGCAAATCTTCTAGTTATATCATGATCAAACCTTTCCATCCATTGTGTTCCTGAAAAAGTAAAATTTTTATCTCCTGTGAGCCAATTGATCCCAAACTCTTGTTAGCTGTTAACCTGACCCCTGCTACTTCTTTCAATATTAGGTAAATTGATTTAACAATGGTCTATGATCCTACCTGTCTAGAGCTTTGATATTTGAAAACCTGATCACCAGTCTCTGATTTGAGTGTTAAATGATGCATGTCCCTGGCTCTATCATGTCACCAAGAGACAAAGCACTTGGATTTGAATTTTTAACAAACTTCAGGTGGCAAAACACCTTTTTGTTTACAACTTAATTAGCTTCTTTGTAAAATAGGTTTTACTCAAAGTAGTGTTCAGGAATGGGATTATATTATTCCACCCCCACACTACCCCCTCATACACAAAGTACACTTGATTCTGATGTCATCCTGCCACCCCTTCCCCCCTCCCCAATCACTGTCCTTTCATCTTTCCATCACTTCTAGTGAGATGGAAGTGGCCACTTTGGAAATCGCCATTGTAAGCTTGAAAATCCTGTTCTAAATATGTTGCCTTCCCATTATTAAAAATGGACCTTTTTTAAACAATTTGGGTAACTAGTAACTGTTGCAGGGACTCTGACAGGATTAGCGTTAAGAAAATTCTATTTGTCATGAAATAAAAACCTGATCTGACTATCCTTTCTATAATGATAAAAATGAAAAGTAAAATGAATTAAAAACAAATGCCCTATATTTTTTACCTAGTAAGCATCTGTTTATCTTGTGAGATCAAGGAAGTGCCCTGTTTGGTCAAACTTGTCCTTTTGGTGAGACTGGAGTGACATCTCCAGGGCCTGGGTAATAGTATATAGAAGTCATATGCTACCCAGACCACATGGCCATGCCAACAAGATCCAAAAGAAAACCAGGCATTAGATTATCTATATTGACAGTCCCCAGTCCAGATTTTCTCTCTAGATTTACTTTCATAACCCCTTTTCATGTTCAGATATGACCACAAAACAGATTTAAAATCAGGGTTTGCTTTCATGGGCTGGCAAGCTTCATTTACCTAAAACAGATAGTTACGAGGTGCCAGTGGTTTACTTTTGCCCACTACTCTAAGCCCAGAGATAGCAAGGAAGGAAATCTGGGACAAGCTAAAAGAGGAACCTGGCTGGAGATTCTGAGAAGCACTGGTTTGTTTTCACTGCAAACAATTTTGGTAAAACTGGAACCTGGTATGGAGAGGTGGTGGCGGTTATAAAAAAAATAAAAAACGCAAAAAAAAAAACTGGTAGATTGATTTTTTTTTTTTTTTTTTTTTTTTTTTTTTTTTTTTTTTCCCCCCTCTCTCTTCGAAGTGGATTTCTCTTAAAAAGAAAAAAAAAAAATTCCACTATACAAGACAAAATTGAAGCTACATAATGAAATAATAAAGGGACCCATGTGATAAAGCCAAAATGTTTTTTTTTTTTTTTTTTTTTTTCCCCATAAAGTGCCCTGTTCACATTTCAACAAATTCCAATTACAGTGTAACCCAGATATAAGAGTTGTTGGGACCGGAGAATAAGTATCTTATATCCGGGTTTCTCTTATATCCGGGTTTGGTCTATTGTATATACATTAACACAGGCTCTAATTTGGGACCAGCTAAAATCTCTTATATCCGGGTCTCTTGTATCCGGGTTACACTGTATATGAAAATTTAAATTTGAGCAAATCATTTGTGTGCATCTGTCTGAATTTCTGTTCTCAAAAATTGGCCTAAAAAAGTGATTGTTTGCTAGGGATTGGGAGTGAATAAACTCTAGTCAGGGACCCTCCTGCTCTCATTGACCCTCTATAAGCAATTTGAAACATTGACTATATTTTCTTTGCTCAAAAACAGATTCCATCTACTTTGTACATTTAGTTGTCATCAAAACGCTGTTGATGAAATCGGAGCTCTTGTTCTGATATTGATCCCACTTTTATTTAAAAATGTAACTGACCTTAAAAAGGAATTTATAAGAGGAACATTAAGCATAAGCTACTAGATGGTAAAGGCTTCTGAATTTGGGATTCAGATTGTCAAGATTCTGACTTAGTGAGCAATGGGCTGCCATATTGGGGCAGAAATTCTGTTTTCTAAGTAAAGGTGTCAACTGGAGATTTTCATTTTATACAAGGCAGAAAATGAATGTTGGGAACATTTTTCTGAAGAGTGTCATATTCTCCAGACATGTCATTGTGAGACTAACACCCATTTCATTTTCTACATTTTTTGGGGGGATCAGTTTTAACAATTTAAGCATATTTCTCGCTCCTTAAATCAAAAAATTTTCTTTTTCAAAATTTAAATCTAAGGTAATATAAGGTTATAGAACTCCTGGAAAGGAAATACTTTGATGACCAAATAATGAGGCCATAAGTTTATGAATAAGACTTGAAATTGAGTTTTTGCTTTTGGAGGGAGGTGGGTAAATGGGACTGCATTACACTTGTAATAGTTTCTCTCTAACTTAAAATCTGATGTCCACATTGAGATTTGCGCTGTTCTTTGGGCTCCTTAATGCTTCTGTTGCAGAATCCTCTTTAAAAGAAACTTGCCTATAATAAAAGATTCCTTGAATATACTGTTTGAAATCTTCTGTACAACTGGATTCAGTCATTTACATGCCATGCGTGATACACACTTAGGCGATCATGTATCTTTCAATACATGACTGACGATGCAGGGTTTTTTTTTTTTGTTTTTTTTTCCTGCGGTAGGTTGCCATTTCTTTGTGGTAGGCCAGTTGCCATCCAAGGCTATAGAACCTGGTCTGTCCTGCTATTTACCCATAGCTGGGGGGGAGAGGATTCATACCTTTCTCAAAGGTATTAGCACATGTTCGAATTCCAGTCTTTGACTGGAATTAGAACTTGGCTCTCCGATTCCTCTATCCGAGCCTCTATCCATTACTCCACCGTGCCTCCTCCAATTAGATTATAAGATTAATTAATCTCTCTTCTTTAGCTTGCCATTTCCTCAGCAGGGGAGAGCAATATGCATTCTCTTTCTGCCTTCCATCAACATGGCTGATGCTAACCTCCAAGAGTAACTCATTGCGCCTTATCGGCTTAACATTCTCTTAACATGAAGTGGAAAGATTACTGAATCCATTGCTAGGTCACCTGCTAAAAGAAAAAAAACAAACTTGGTTCAATTGTGCTAGACAATTTTTCTCTACTGAATTTCTTGCATATCTACACCATTCACACATGCATAGAATATTGCTACTACATGTGGTCCAGTGCCTCTGCTATATATTTAGAGATTATTGATAAAATCCAAAGAATCAGCAATATTATTGGTCCTTACCTGGCATCTCTGCCTCAGTTACTTTCCCACCACTAAAGCTGCTTCCTTGTGCATTTTCTATAAATACTTTCAAAGTAATTGTTTGGATAAACTCTTCACTATGGTACCTATATTTTATGAATTTAAGTGCAGTACTAGATTGGCAACTAGGTCTCATCAATTTGCAGTTCTATGCTAAGTTTATTTTCTCACACTTCTCACTTGTAGAACTCCCTGCCTCCATGCTTTCCAGTTAACTTTGATCTTCAAAAGTGTAAATGTA
>OZ038501.1:90599784-90727284 GCA_964036315.1 Acanthosepion esculentum | reverse complement strand
TTGACTTCTGCCAACTTGCCCTGAATTTTCATATTTAATTACATGAAGAGAATTTTTTTTTTTTTTTTTTTTAAGTGACTAATTTATGCACGCACCCCCCCCCGGTCCTTTTTAATTGCACAAATAGGCAATAATAATAAACATGAATTCTATATAAGCAATTTTCTGTAGTGATTCAGTCTCAGGTTCACTAACAGGATTTTGTACTCTACATACACAAGTTTTTTTTTGGGTTTTTTTTTTTTTTTTTTTTTTTTAACTTAATACAATTTTGATAGAAAACTTATACAAGATATTAACTTTAAAAATGTCCCCCAATGGTAGGAACACAATTTTATATGCAAATTGATAATCTTTAATAAATACTAAACTGAATTGTTGATTGCTGTACCTGACTTTGTCACAAAAATATCTATGTATATACTTTGTATTGTGTGTGTGTGATATGACATATATCTCAAGCATGTTAGTTGAATAATCCAGACATGTTTGTTTTATTTTAATCCTCTCAAATTCATGGATCTATTTCATTGAATATGACAGGCAAGGAAAATTTAATCATTTTTTTTTTTTTTTTTTTTTTTTCCTCTTCTCAACATCTTACTTCCACCAAATGGAAAAAAAATGTAAGTGGTACAAATATGTTCATTGTTCCAAGGACTTTTAGCCACTTCAGCCATTTTTGAAGGGGGTTTGTTTTAGGTATGTAGTAAGTAATCAACTGCTAGTGGTGAGCTAGAAGTGAATCCCAAATGGAAGATATCCACTAACCACCCAACGTGGTCAGATGTGGCACAAGTTTTATTGTGGGGTATCCAAGCCCATAGGCTCAGCCAAAAATTCCCCATAGACCCCTGTTAAAAAAAAAAAAAAAAAAAAGCCCTTCGACATAGCTTTGCCTGGGGATCCTCTCTGCCCGGGGGCAAAGAGTTTGACCAGCACACTTGGAAGTGAATTCCCAAATGGAAGACAACATACAGCATGTACAACTGTATTTGTAGGAATTGGAATATACCCATTATCTTCCATAGATACAGTATAACATATATCAAGAACAGGAAAGATGTATGACAAATTGGGGGAAAATTTTTGTGAGCCATTTCATACATTAGAACTTCATCAGACTGGGTTTATTTACATTATTGTGACTACACAAACGAGATACACTGGGAGTTTTAAATTTAGATTTTTTTTTTTTTTTTTTTTTTTTTTTTCTCTTCATACAATCTAGCCATTTTCATATAGATTCTTTTTGTTCCCATAATCTCTGCTATTATCAAGAATGGTGAAACACTGTAAGAAACTGGGCACAATTTTACTGTAGCTGAACTTGTGATTAAAGCACTTTCATGACTTTCATCTTAGTGAATTATTTTCTTTTAGAATTGCTTTTTTTCTTTATGTCAAAATTGTCAGTTTTCTTACAATGGGCAGTTGATGCATAGTGTTTTTCTTTATAAAAATCTCTTGTGTTCATATAATCTTTTCAAATTTCTTGAGGTTTCTCCAAAATATGTGTGTGTGGGGGGGGGGTACTTTTTTATATATGTATATATAGATGCACGTTTCATTAAATAATAGACAAATTTTGTCTATTTTAAGTTCCTTTCATATTGTCTGATAAGCTTAATAACATTATCATTGAAAGACTAAAGGAAATTACATTTCAATATATCAAACAATACACGGACAATATATATATATATATATATATATATATATAAGGTTTGTCACTTAGCTGGTCAGTGGGGTATCAGCAATTATAAATATCATGTAGATCCAGATTGAAAGAGCTATGACACTAATAGGACATGACATGTTACAAGACACTATATAAGTCACTTAATCATGTTAGAATTGGAAAATGTAAACTTACCTTAAGTCTATGCATGGGGCTCTCATGGATTAAATAGGATATTTACTAACTTTAACAATGTCTGGTATACGGCCAACATTGCAATCCACCCCCCCCTTTTTTTTTCCCATATGGTTGAATAACACCTCATTAAAATTTCAAAATTGTTTTTAATGTCCCCCACACCCCCGGACTTTATTTCCTTAATGTTACTTTAGATTTGGAGCTCCAGGTGTAGAATTTGCAGGCCAGCACGATAAAGATGTTTCTGTCAATCAGCTTTTCTTTCTTCAGGAACAGGTAAGTCACCCAACTTTGTGTGCACTACGTACATTCAATACTGGCACTTTTAATTTTTTAAATGAATTTTATATATATATATATATATATATAATCCATCATTTCTTTTTACTATAAACGTTATTTTTAGGGGTGCAGGACAACTCTATATCACCAACTGAGCATTAAAAGATTGAATTATTTTTTTTATGTCAATTTACTTTATTAAAAAAAATAAATTTCTGCATGATTTTCTTTTTATTAAAAAAAAAAAAAAAAATAAATACTGATTCATATTTTACATAATGCCTTTCTCAAATGCCTTATTTGAAGAAAAATATTCACTAATTAAGGTTTTAGTCTTTAATTACTTTTATTTGGTTATAAAAAAAAGTTGTCTGGTGCCGAGTTGTCCTGGTACTCAGTCAGCAGTGTTGAGTTATCCCTTCCCATATTTTTAGTGGGTACATGTTTGAGTTGACATCCCTGTTTGAATTTTTTTTTCCCCTTTTTTCTTTTTGATTTTTTTTTTTTTTCCTTCTCTCCATTGAGATTCATATCAACCAGCTGAGATCATGAAGTCCCACTAAAGAAAAATGTGCTTCCCAATAGGAATCCAATTGGTGTCCCCCTTTTTCCATTATCAGAGCATGTCATTAGCAGTTTAGCCATTTAAGGCTGTTAAAGCAGGGCTCAATTACTTTGGCTGATATTAATTTCACTAAATTTTGTCCCGGGTATGATGACAAACTATATCCAGTAGTAAGGCCTCTGGTCAGGAGGTTGGAACCACTTAATTGCTGTTGTTCTTGGAGTGGTAGAACCTGTTAGGCTCCCAGCTATGGGCAAATAGTGACACCCTACCCCACCAGCAAAACAAAACACCATGAAAGTGTAGAAATACATTTATTTTTTTTTTTTTTTTTTTTTAAATCTTGTATTTAAAAAAAAATTTACCAACAATACACACATTAATAACTGTAGCAACTTTACCCAAATCTGTTTAAAATCCTACCAAACAACCAACATGAAAGAACTTTCATAACATTAGGCCAAATAATATCCGCCAATTTCTTAAATAAAACTGTATTCCAACATATAACTTCAGCAAAACACACATCGCCACCGCTAGTAATATGTATATGGCACTAGTGTCTTGCCTTCATGCAAGTAATGGTCATTTGTGTGTAATATATACCTGGGTAGTGACATCTTCCAAATTGTATTCACTCGTGGCCCACAAGGTGTCTTGATATGGATACCAGTAGTTACAAGCTTTGCTTTGCTTGCCTCTGTATTTGCGGAAGAAATGTTTAATCTGTACCATGTACATTGTGGTTTAACCTGTTCTGCTGCCATTCTTAGCTGAAGACCCTCTCAACATGACAATAACCAACACAAAGATACCCCCCCCCCCAACACTTCAAAAACAAAAAAGAATATATCAAAAGAAAATGGCATCCAACATGACTTGAAACCTAACAAACTGATATTCGGCCAAATATAGGAGGTTTCAGAAAGATAAGATTGGAAGAAATCCAGGCTCCGACTAGGACATGCCCATCAGACACTCTCTCATTTGCTAAAAAATTCAACTGCAATAGATGTCGAGTACCTCTCGGTCATATACTCTCACAAGTTGCCATCATCTTGGTCAAACAAAATATCAACAAACACTAGACAGAAACTCTCAAAACATTAACCAAACATACCCTTAACTTCTTAAAGGAAATAAAACTTTAGACCAAAATATAAACTCCCAACAAGACTACATAAAACCTATTGTTTGAAAACTGGAAAAAAAAAAACTTTCAGGCTCCATAAAAATGACAATAACTGACTTCTATCAAAAACTGAATACAAAATAACTTTTATTAGAAACCAGCAGGGCTGATGCAAGAGTCTTGTAAACTCTTCTCCAAATCTATTATACTATACAACATCTCAATTTTTATAAGGTAGTATTCATATAAAATACAAATTTTATTGTAACCTAATTATCTACAATAATGGATCATATGCAATATAGGGGAACAATTCAACTAGAAAAACTTAAAATAAATACCAATTAGAGATATGTCAGATCCATTCCATCTTAAATAAATCAATGTTTTGTGGAAATCTCATTTCTTGTTAAAAAGTTAAATAATTTTAACATTCAACATTATGGATAAAATATAGTGATTTTTTTTTGGGGGGGGGTATGCTTAGCACGAGCAAAAAAAATTTGGACAAAAAATAAATCAACCTTTTAATGGTCAGTTGAATTTAGTTAAATTTGTAACATATATAAATGTAGATAGAAAAATGCAAAAGTTGATAAGATACTGAGGGTCACAAGCTGCTGTGGGAGTGAGGGGCAATCGGGAGGAGGCAGGGATTAAAAAAGGAAAAAAAAAACACATTCTTCAGCTAATGTGTACCCAAAACTATCATTGTCCTCATATAGCTTCAAGCTCTACCCAAAACAACCAAAATCCAAAATATTTATCTGGCTTTAAATAACCTTATTGTGGTTGAAGGGCTGTTAAGCAGAAACAAAGACAAGTCTGCAACAGGAAGGCAGTGTGCTGTTTCGACAAAATAATGCTGCCCTATATACTTCACATAATGTTCCCAAATTTCCCTGGCCAAATCTCTTCCTTTTGAACCTGTATGAGACATGGACTTGTGCATGGCTCATTCGGTTATATCACCTGTAACTCTTGCATCAACAGGTGCAAGTGGCAGAGGATAATGTATTACAGGATAGTATTTGTAGACTGAAATTGCATGTTAGCGTACAATATTGTATTAACCTCCAAAGAGGATATAGAATATTAATATGGGGTCTGCATTCTGTCAATAGAACAATAGAAACCCTTAATTTGGAAACTTGTGCACATACTGATTTGTATGTGATTATTTATTGTAACCTAGCTATATCACCTGTGTATTGTAAACTGAAATGCATTCAGGGTGTTGCAATTTTTCCATGTAAGTATAAAAAATTTTTTTTAGTATAATTCCTCTTGATTACAATAGTATACCATGACTTTTTAAAAATCAAATTTAGTTTTGAGAAGGCATGCACTCCATACATTTCATTTGATGTCTATTTTGATATATCCTGGGACTCTTCTCTTGACTTATGCAGGAAGCACATGGGTTTTTTTTGTTTTTTTTTTGGTCTTCTAATCTGCCAAATTAGAAGATAAAATCCCGCCACTGTTACTCCCACCATAGTGTTAGGATCAAAAGAATATGTGGGCTTGTATAACAAGGATAATATGGTCCTACTTTAAATAGACATCTGTAAAATCTCCACAAATGACAAAGAACTGTATATACAACATTCCATGCAGTTGTCAGAAATAAGAAAAACCATATTTACATTCTGATGAATTTAGCAATCATAAAGCTGCAGCCCAGGCAGATGTGTTATGGTCAGAAATGGCTAATCATGTCTGTGATGGGGAGTAGGTCTACATAGGTGCTAAAAAAAAAGGTATAGGGTAGATAATTGCCAGTGTACCATGTATGAGGGAAGTACAGACTTTTATATTTAACTCTTTGTAATGCCTTTTAATTGATAAAAATGGAAGCTTCATTCAGGAGATTGAGATTGTATATTGTTGTTTGTCAATATTCTGTGTTCATCTTGTCCGGTTTTAGCCTGTTGAGTGCTCTTCAGACAGAAATAAAAACTGGTGTTATATAGCTCTCCCAGTCTGTTCACGCTGGCTATTGGCTAATACTTGCCCGGTATCATTTATATGCAAATAGTCAGTGCCACCTTTGCTCAACAGCCCATTGTGGAAGGGGATGTAACTCCTGCTGCTTACAGCAAACACATACAACCAACCCAAAGTCTCTCATCAGGTGGGCCAGATTCTCTGACACATTTACTTGGTTTGGTACAGGGTGACATTAGTGGAGCACCTACTGCAGATCCTTTTACTTTAAAACTGCTTGCTTGGTACTTATTGCTAGCAATGACTTAATTGTAAATGACTTTTTTTTTTTCCCCTTTGTCCAGAGCCGTCTCATCACACTGTGCAGTGACAATTCTCTGCACTTATGGGAGACCAACGAGAAGAAGGATGGCAATGCAATTTTGGAAGAAGTCAAGGAGTTTTCTATGGAAAGCAAGTAAGTACTAAAATCTCCTTTTTTTTTTTTTTTTTCTTTTTTTTTATTATATATCTATGTATATATCTATAAGCAAGTGGTTACTGGGAGTGAAAGAAGACTTTAGTGAGGAGAAAGGACAAAAGAATACGATTTAGGAAGACAAAAGATGGCAATTGACATTGCATTTAAATCTTTGAAGATTGTAAGTAGCATGGAAGCCATAAAATAGAACCGGTGGTTACATCTAGCTAGTTCAACAATAAAACCATGTGACCTAGTTACCAATCTAGTAACCTGCTTAAATTTATGCAATGGAGGGGTACCAAGGGGGGGGGAATTGATCCAGGTGCATTATTGTAAGTGGTGTTAATAACCTGCAGTTGGAAGATGCACATCCAAAATTTAAAGAAGGTTTGGTCTATTTAATAACTGTAGCTTTTGCATAAAATATTCAGTGTTTTTCTTTTTTTTTTCTTTTTCTAGTAAGCTGAAAACCATCTCTGCATGTTGTTTGAGTCCCAACAATGACAAATTGCTGATGGGAACTGAAGGTGGAAATATTCACCTGTTGGATGTTAACTCCTTCACCCTCATGGAGCAAATTATCTACCAGGATGTTGTCATGCAAAAGTAAGTATCTTTTTATTTGAAAATGATTGTATTAGATCAAATGGCAACTTCATGTATAGCATTTAAAAACTTATCTACTCTAGTATTCATGTAATTCTATATTTTTAAAAAAACTCTGGGAGGGAAAAAAAAAAAAAATTTTTTTTTTTTCTAAAATTTCAAGATTCATTTTTTTTATCTTTTAAGAAATAGTTTTTTGTATTTTAATGACAAAAATTTTAATCATTTTTCATACTACTTTTTTTTTTCCCTTGTTTTTTTTTTTCCCTTGTTTTTTTTTTCTTTTTCTTTTTTTTCCTTAAATCTAAGTTCATCTCTTCATAGAAGCAAAATCAATCAAATAATGCTTATAGTTTGTATTTAAAATTTTCTTTCTTTTTACCCCAGTGTGCAAGGGGATGATTTTAAAGTGAATCCAGGTGCTGTAGAGTCCATTACTGTGCATCCCACCAACCCAGACAAGGTATTTAAATACTTTTAACAACTAAAACGAATTTTCAGGTTCTGTTTTTATCTTAACATAAGAACAAGAGAAACTATAATTTTATTTTTATTTTCTTTTTGTTCTTTTTAGTTTTTGATTGGCTACAACCGTGGCTTGATTGTAATGTGGGATAACAAGGCCAATGATGTTGACCACACCTACAATGCAATCCAACAGCTGGAGTCATTAGCCTGGCGCCGGGATGGCAATGAATTCATCAGTGCACATACAGATGGTAGCTATGTTGTATGGAGTGCATCCGATTCTTCTGCTCCTAAAGAAGCTTCCACAACTCCTTATGGTAAGATGCATTGCAATTTATTCCTCCCCTCCTCCTCCTCTTGTATTTATTATAATAGTTGGCCCACCCCTGATATTAGAGAAAGCTGAAACTGTACTAAAATTAATAAATGCCTTTTCTTTTTTTTTTTTTCTTTACATGCACATTTCAGGCCAAATACCCTCTTTCTCATTAGATGTCTCTGTTTTGGCTGACATGGGATATCTTTTGCTGATTGTTCATTCCTGCTGAAGAGGTGTTTTAATTACCTGATCCAGGGATTGAACTCACAAACCCCTAGATAACAATAACACAAATTAAACATGTAGAATTTTGAAGAAAAATGGCAACCTGTCAGAAGGATGGTTGGTGACTAGGCAAAATACAATTGTCTTCATCCTCAATTGGCCTCTTTTTTCCTTTTTCTTTTTCTTTTTCTTTTTTTTTTTCCCGCCTCACAACCCCACCCCACCCCCCGCAAAAAAAGTGTCCCTCATGCAATAAAATAATCATTTTGATTATGGTTGGCAAAACATCCACTAATTGCCAGTTGATTCGGAGTTTATAAAATGGTTAATAAGGATTTCCTTTTATGAATAGATAAATTTTCATTTATTTCTTTATAAACTGGCAAGATAAAATTAAAGTAAAAAGATAAATATTGCATTACATTGGTTCTAATTGTGTTTAGAATGTTGTAAACATAAATTATTCTTGTAAAATAATCTAATAGTGGTTTTTTTTTTTGTTTGTTTTTTTTTGTTTGTTTTTTTTGTTTTTTTTTTTGTTTTTTTTCCTTGTAAATTCTCAAGAACAAAAGTAAATGTATAATTTAATTTTCATATGTTTAGGTTTTATTACAATTCTAATCGCTTTTTTAATGGAACAAACATTCCCGAGGAGTGAAGGTAGTTAAAATAAGTGTCAATGGAAAAATTGTCCTTTTGCCACTCATTTTCATTTCTAAACAAAGCTTTCTTTGAAACACTCTGAAGATTGAAAGGATTTCTAGCAGTTTTTTTGTCCGTCTTTACAGGACCTTTTCCTTGCAAAGCCATCAACAAAATCCAGTGGAAAACGTCAAAGACGTAAGTTTCAATCTGAATTCTAATTATGTATAATAACCATCGTTAATGAAAATGGTAAATTAAAATTCTTTCAAAGTTTTGACTCTCTTCTGATAATTTTTGGATGGCATTCATTTTTTTTTTTTTTTTTTTTTTTTTTTTTTTTTTCAGGGCCCCATTTTACATATTTTCGGGTGGCATGCCTCGTGCAAGCTATGGCGAGAAGCATACTGTAACGGTAATGCAAGAAGAGAATCAAGTAGTGTTTGACTTCACATCCAAAGTCATTGATTTTGTCACTATCACCAGAGCCGATGAGAATGACACTGAGAACGACCGCCAAGGTTTGAGGATTTTGAATTCCTTCCTTCCAACTTCAAAGAGCTCCTCCCTCCCTCTCTCATCTTAAGACCTTGTGTTTATTGCATTTGTATACAAAAGTAAACATTTTCTGTAAAACATTTAGTCTAACAAGCCATTCCTACAGGGGTTCACTGCCTCACTACTTCTAGCCTTGAACCAGACCCAACAGTCAATATTGGCATAAAAGCTTTAGATTTACAAAGTGTGCTTCCTGTGAATTTCATTTGATAAAAGTAACTCTAATTTTCAAACATTAATTCAAAATTTAGTTTGACTAAAGGTTAGATTATAAGTTGTAAACTCTCCAGAATTTAAAAGAAAATAACTTAAGCTTTTCAGTGTGTGTGTGTGTGTGATGCTCTTGTACAACAGCAGACGACTTTACTACATAGATGAATAATAAGAACTATAGTAGGCTCTTTTAATGAATTATTTGAAACTTGATAAGTGAAGCCTTGTGAATAGAGGGATTATAATCTTGCAATAAAAAAAAAGGACACTTAGAATCAGAAAGATGGCTGAAATTTCTGACATAATGAGAAAAGAACTTTGAGAAAAAAAAATGTAAAATCCCTTTTATTCCTGAGGTGGGGGAGGGAGTATTGAATATCAGTTTATATGCCATATGTGATACATGCTTAGGCGATCATGTATCTTTCAATACATGAATGACAAGGCATATTTTTTTCCCATGGTAGGTTGCCATTTCTTTCTGCGGTAGACCAGTTGCCATCCAAGGCTATAGAACCCAGTCTGTCTTGCTATTTACCCATAGCTGGGGAGAAGAGGAGGGTTCATATCTTTCCCAAGGTTATTAGCACATAAGTGAATGTAATGGATTCGAGTGGAATTCGAACTCTGCTCTCAGATTCCTCAATCTGAGCCACTATCCATTACTTCACCGTGCCTCCAGAAATACATTCTCTAAAAATCACTTGATACTAACTTTATTATAAAAGAATGTCATTTACTTCTTGTCCCTAATTAAGTTGTATTAATGATTCTTTGCATTTGCATTTTTATTTTGTTTTGTTTACATTCTTTATATAGCAAATCTATTCATAGAAACCTTTCAAACAAAATTCCTTCAGCAAAAACTAAACAGCAATTCCAAAAAATTAAAGATGAAGGGGGAAAAAATGTTGAATTTTAACTTGAACAGCAAAGATCACAACCAACCTTTTACCCTAACTTATAGATTCAATAAGTGAATCACATAACACACTGGCCCAGATGAAATTCATTATGAATTTCTTAAACTCCTCATAAAATCCTTAAAATACCTGTTAAACATCTTTAACAAGATATGGTTTAAGGGAAAACTCCTGAATAGCTGGAAACAAGTTACTGTGATCCCTATACCAAAATCAGATAGACAAATCAGATCAAAAAAAAAACTCTTGACCCATAACATTAAGTTACATATACAAAACTCTAGCAAGAATAGAAAATAAGATTGAACTGGTACCTCAAAACTAATGGTTTAATTACCAACCTCCAGAGTGGTTCCAAAACAAAAGAGGCACCATAGACAACATAGCCCACCCATAGATATTCATTAGGATCTTATTAAAAAAAAAAAAAATGCAATAGCCATTTTCTTTGATATAGAAAAGGCCTATACAACAACCTGGAGATGTGGAATAATGAAAGACCTATACAATCTTGGATTAAAGGAAAGATTGCCCAATTTGATTAATAACTTTTTGTCAGAAGTTTCAAAGTTTGTCGGATCAACTCTCTTGGACCTCAGAATCCAAGGAGTTCCACAAGGTTTCATTCTTCTGTCTGTCACTCTTTTCAACATAAAAATTAACGACATTGTTAATTGCTTAAATCAAGGAGTTGATGGTTCATTATATGTAGACTACCTTGTGATCTGCTACAGATCAAAAATATATGCACACAGCAGAACGACAACTGCAAATATGCCTAAATAAATTAAACCGATGGACTATGGAAAGCGGTTTCAAATTCTCCCCAACCAAAACAAAATGTATCCATTTCTGCAATCTGAAGAAAGAAAAAGGGAAAAAAAAAGCACAATGATTCAACTTGAAGGAACAGATCTTGAAATCACTGACCAACATAAATTGGGAATCATTTAAAAAAAAAAACTTCCTTTCATCCCTCCCCCCACTTAAAATACATAAAACAAAAATGCTTCAAAGCATTACAATTACTACAGATTGTGGTTAACACTGACTGGGGAGCAGATCGCATATCACTTCTGAAATTATATTGAACTCTAATAAGAAACAAATTGGACTACAGATGTTTCATATATGGTTTAACGTGAAATTCCTACCTCCTTAGGAAAAAAAAAAAAAAAAACCTTGACCACATCCACCATGCAGGATTGAGTCTGGCTCTGAGTGCCTTCAAAACATCATCCATAGAAAATTTATATACTAAATCCCATGAGGCACTATTAAAATTGAGACGAGAAAAGCAGGCATTACAATATTACCTAAAACTGGAATCCTACTCAACTAAACCTGCCTGCCACTGTATCTTTAATCTTAAATACAAAAACCTATTTGATATAAAAGAAAATTCCGTCAAAACTTTTGGCCTTTACATAGAAAATCTCAAAACTCGAATAAATCCAACACTAATTCATAATAAAAGCACCATCTCAAAAACCCACCCTGGTTAATGAAACCCTTTGATACTGCAAAACCTTACTAAATACCCTAAGATTAATGCTAACTTATCCGATTATAGAGAAGAAATCCATAATCTTCTACAAGCACGCCCAAATTATAAAGACGTATACATTGGTGGCTCTAAAGTGTTGGACAGTTCGATGCTCTGCTACACTTAACAATCTTACAATGCAGAAATGATTGCCTGACAATCTGCAGTGCAAAACCTCGGCCATACACTTGGCTTTAGATATTATAGAATCCAGTCGGTCAGATAGATTCATCATCTTCTTGGATTCATTATGTATATTCAAGCTCTGAATAATAAAATCCTGGGAAACGTTTTAATAAATAAATTGCTAACTTGACACTATGGGAGAAAAAGAATATGTAATTGTCTTATGTTGTATACCAATCCATATTGGCATACAAGGAAATGGAAAAGCTGACAAAATAGCAAAGGACTTACTTTACATGTCCCTTTCTAATGTAAAGGTTCCACACACCGACTTCTGACCCCCCCCCCCAGACAGGACCATTAAAGAAAAATGGCAGCAATTATGGAACAATTGTCAAAAGAACAAATTGCACAACATCCAACCAATCATCAGTGAAAGACGTCAAAGTTGCAGAAAGATAAGGAGAGAATGAGGAAATGGTTCTAGTCAGACTCCATATATGACACACATACATAACCCACCAACATCTACTGAAAAGATGAGGAACTGCCAGTATGTGTCCCATGCCAGGGACCAGACACTGTTAAACATATACTACTAAATTTCTATCGCTTTCAGAAAACTTGAAACAAATATTACAAATCGGATAACTTAATAGACCTATTTGAAAATACTTATCAAAGTAATATAAATTTTGTTAAAGAGATTGGGCTCTACAGGAAAATACATACAGACACACACACACATATATATATATATATATATATATATATATATATATATACCAAACCTGCCTACCTACACTGTATAAAATTGGTTGCAAAACAATCTCCAATTCAAAAAAAAAAATCTCAGAAACTTTCCCCTTATAATTCCCAGTTTCCAAGAAGAAAAACAACTCTAATTATTATTCACTTGAAAACCTTCCTCAGCATTAAATGATCCACTTGGGTTGATAAGCCATAAAACTAATTTACATGGTTTGCCAATGTATTTCCTACTGTATAACATATACCAATAATCTGGCAAGTAATAAGGGAAACTAATCCTAAACTGTTGATTCAACCATAATTGTACACGTGTTACTATCATTAAAAACTTGACTTATGATCCATTGTAGGTAAGCAGTGTCAAGCCTAGTCAGTACTTAGATGAAGTACTGTTTACGAACGCCAGTTATTGTAAGCATCCTGCTGTAATTAAATGTTTTAGCACTAAGATTTTTTTAAAAAAAAACAAAAAAAACCTACAGTGTTTCTGTATAATAAGGAAAAAAAATATATGGGGGGGGGGCTAAAGTGCAATATTTACTACTGGTTATGAATTAAGAGGAATCTTGCACCCCACTCTACTTATGTGGCAGGCAATGCTAATGGTTTATTTGTCAGATGTGGTTATCAGTTGAAGATGAAAAGATTTCTTTAAAAAAAATAATGAAATTGGTTTGGTTGATTGTTTTACAATTATAAAAATAAAAAATTTTGTATTTGACATTTTTTTTTTGTTTTAATTTCTGATTTCTTTAGACTATGATGAACCTCACGCCCTAATTGTGCTGGTTGACGAAGAAATTGTGGTCATTGACTTGGATTCTCCCAATTGGCCAGCATTTAAGTTGCCATATTTAAATAGTCTCCACTCTTCAGCCATAACTTGTGCTCATCATGTGGTCAATGTACCAGAACAACTATGGCAGAAGATTATTGATGCTGGGGAAACTCAAATTGGCAAATATTCTCACAGGGTAAGTTTTTTTTTTTTTTTTTTTTTTTTTTTTTTTTTTTTTTTTTGGGAGGGGTGTTTTGCTTTCTTGGCTTTTTGTCTTTGTTTTGCTTTGTTGATATTTTTGTGCGTTTTGTTTTTGTGCGTTTTGTTTTTGTGTGTGTGTGTTTCTCTAATTGAATGATTTTGGTGTTTTTTTTGTCTTTCAGAGCTGGCCAATTGATGGTGGTAAGAACACTTTCACAGAAACTTTGACCAGAGATTTGCTTCTTACTGGGTAAGTATTCAATTTCGACTTCAGCCTTTTCAAAGAATTCTTTCTTAAGTAGTAATCCTGACAAAGATAAACTTTGTAAACTTAAAATGTTAACCGTTGCCGTCTTTTGATTCCCACTTCTCCAAAAATAGGGGATTTTTAAATTTATGTATTTCTGTTTTCCTTCATTTAATTTTTTTTTTTTTTTTTTTTTTCTTCAGCCATGAAGATGGTACAATCCGATTTTGGGATGCTTCCAGCACCAATCTCACATTCCTGTACAAGCTGAACACTGCCAACATCTTCACTGGTGAAACCTCACAGCCAGATAATTCAGGGGGAGAGGGAGAAGAAGAATGGCCCCCTTTCAAAAAGGTATTTGAGCTGATGGATTCTATTGATTAGTCATTTAATTGCAGATCAAATGAAAGTTTTTCACTATACTTCATTTAATACATGAAAGCTTTTTACTTGGAAATTCAATTACATGGCAGGTGAAAAATTTCTTTTTGCCTACACATCGGGTGGGGTGCTTGACCATCCAAAAATGGAAAAAAAAAATGATTTGGTCACACACTTTGAGAAATAGTTTGGAGAACTTTTCATCTCTCTCCCTTAGCTAAAGATAAAAATTTAGAAATTAGAATGTTGACAAGGTTTTTATTTGTAAACTTTGTACACATTCCTAATGGGACCTGAAAATATGGCTCAGAACTTCTGCCTCTGGCAATTCTGTTTAGAATCTGTGTGGAATTTGCACTTTGTAAAAGTGTTACACTGTATATATCGGTGGGTGGAAGGCGGGCTCTTGTTTAACGGGTACATGGAGCAAAATAACACTGTTCGATGGCACAAGGTTTCAGTTACAAAAGACCATTTTCCCACATTGTCTATCCAATTGTCACTCCAAAAGTAACGCCTCCTGTTTATTTCCTCAGAAACAACAGATACACTGTTGGAGAGAGCTAGTTTTCAGCTAGACAAAATGTTTTTCCACATAGTCACCACTATTGGCTATATATTTTCGCTCCAAAAGTAATGCCTCCTAATTATTTCTGCGGAAACTTCCAGATGCATTTGGACACGGCTAGCCTTGAGAGGTTCAAGAAACCTACGCCATCTGTCGTGTAATAAGTATGTTTTGTACTAATTAATTTCAGGTGTTATGATAGCTAAATTGATCTAGGCAAAAGTATGGAGAAATAACTGATATAGCAATATACAGGGTGACCCCCCCCCCCCAAAAAAGGGATTTTTTGAAGTGCGTATTGCCAGACATGAGCAAGTGGCAACACTGAGAGACGGCGACCTTGAGCAAATAAACATTTCGCCATTTTAGTAACGAGAATGAAATTCACAGTATCCCAGCTGAGATGTTGCAGCAGTCAATGAGGAATCTCAACAGCAGATTTCAAGAATGCATTCGTACAGGAGGACGCCATCTACAGGACGTAATTTAAAAAAAAAAATAAATTCCATCATTGTTTCTTAAATGGCATGTTTTAAGGTTTCAAATAATATGAATTAAATATTTTTCTTCCATCACTCTTGGTTATATTGGATTGTTAAAAAGTTGCCGTTTTTTTGGGGTGACCCTGTATTATCGATTTTCTAAAAGTTCTCAGTACAGTTAAAACATTTTTATTCCAATTCCTAATGAAACTACCGTTGACCCTTTGAGCCCTGCATTCCTGAACAATTTTAACCCTGCTGCTTGAGCTTCAGAGTCAAAATTTGCAAATAATTGGTATGTAATGTTTCATGGTAGATATACAAATAGTTACAAAAAATATAACTTCCTGACTGTCCCAGTTGAGACTCTGCACGCTTCATCTTTTTCATCCAAAACACGATAAAAAGGCATGAACATGTTGTATTTTATGGCTTTTCTGATTATCTCTCCAAAATAAGACAACCAATAGCAAAAGGCAACAAGTGTTTACCCACCATTCAGGCCGGGCATTGCCATTTTTCTCTACCACTGTTCAACTGGTGGCCGGACATTGTCATTTATTGCGGTATATTATCAATTCTCTAAAAGTTCTCAATATAATTAAAACATTTTGTTTCAATATAATTCCTTAAGAGACGACTGTTAAGGTTTAATCACTGATACCAAAGAATTTTGAGTGGCTGAAAACACTTTGTCTAGTAAAGGTCCTCATGGGTCGCCTTAGGTTTTATACTTACCTACCCAAATGTGCATTTGTTGTGTAAAGGATATAAGAACTCTGAGAGCAGTTCAAATTCAAGTTGAATTCATTAGCTTCACTTATGCATAAATACCCTTGGGGAAAGGTATGAATCCATCTCTTCTCTCCCCCAGCTATGGGTTGAATAGCAGAACAGACTGGATTCCTTCTTTCATGCACATTTCATTGAATATGACGGACAAGGTGCTTTTTAGTTTTTTTATACAATTTTTCATGCAATCTAATAATTTTTTTCTCTTCAGATAAATTATATAAAACTGTCCAAATGTTCTTTTTATCCAAGCGCTTTTGGCTATATATTTAGCCATTTTCAAGGATTAAATATTTTTACTGTTAAATAAGAAATAGTTTGTTTTATAAAATGTTTTCATTTTTCAAAACACTGTCAAGATATTGTCAATGTTCGAAGTTAATATTAAGTGTTGTTTTTTTTGTTTTTATTAATACTTCCATTATTTTTAGCCTTTTTTTTTTTTTTTTTTTTTTTTTTTTTGCATGTAGATGATGCTATTATATTTCTGTTGTCAACAAGTATGTTACAAATAGTGTCCAGTAGGTCTCCATGAAATATATATATATATATGATCTCTTGTTACAAAATCTTACTTTTTTTTTTTTTTTTTTCTTTAATCTGATGTTCACCCCCTTTAATCGGCTTAAAACATGCAATTATTAAAATACCTTACAGAACATGAAATAAAACAGGCCAGTATAAGAATTTTTTTCTTTTTCTTTTAAGGTTGGCAGTTTCGATCCTTACAGTGACGATCCACGTTGGGCAATCCAAAAGATTGCTCTCTGTCCCCTCAGCGAGACGCTGATGGCTGCAGGCACTGCCGGTCAAGTCATTGTCTTACAAATGGAACGTGAGCACCGTGAACAGGAAGTAAAACATGTAACCATAGACATTGTGAGTGACACTGATAACTTTGTATGGAAGGGCCATGAAGCACTGACGCTTCGGGAAGGTGACCTCAAGTTTGCCCCTGGCTTCCAACCAACTTGCGTCATGCAGCTGTCACCACCCGCTGCTTGTACTTCACTCACAATCAACTCAGAGTGGCAAGTGTAAGCATGTTTTTTTTGTTTTGTTTTGTTTTTTTGTTTTGTTTTTTTTTTGTTTTTACTTATATATAGTACAGTAAAACCTCAAATTAAGTCCCAGAAACAAGATTCCGGATTTTAAAACTTTTCAAACTTTACTTAAAGGTATATACTAACTTAAGTTAGTTAGTAACTTAGTAAGGTATATAGTAACTTGTGCATAGCGAGCAAAGTCTGTTAGTTCCAGAATTGGCCACTATTGTTGTTATTGTCCAGGATACTTGTACCACGGTGATGGTCCAAGGTAGAACCAATGAAGAATAACTCTAACGCAGGTATGGAATAACACAGATATATTACAAACAGAATATGTACAAAAGAAGTAGAAGTGTTAGTAATAACAATCAGGTTAGGTTAGAGAGAACTATGTTGTCTCGACCAGTATCACTATTCCAATGTCTTACAGTAATCGTCTGATGTGACTCTGTCTCTGACTGACTCACACTACTGACTGTCCGATTGCCCGACTCCTTCACTGACTCTGTCTGACTCACACTATATTCATTAATACGCCCACGTGTGTCAACTGTGGCACAAGGCCGGTTTAATGTGGGCTTTCCGAGCCCATAGGCTCGGGCAAAAATTGCCCGTAGAACCCGTATAAACGGGATCGGGGTAGTCAACCACCCCGAACGAGGCTCTGCCCTTTGGCGGAGCTTTGTCCGAGTTCCTCTCTGCCCAAAGGCAGAGAGTTCGACCGAATAGGTGAGACGTCAAAAAAGGACTGACTCACACTACTGCTTCCTCTTGAGGCGCAGTATTTATGGTGTACGGGATAGTCCATTACTATTATGGGTAAGTTCCCATAGCAATTGTTTACTGTTGCAATCAACAGACTTGTAGTTCCGGGAATAGTTGCTGTTGTTTACTTGAATTCTCATTGTATACACACATGCATCATCTCTCGAGCATTTTATACTGATTTTTGGTACAATGTACAGGCTTGTTTTTTTTTGTGAGGCCCTTCACTATGACCTCCAGTTGTGTGTAATTTATTTGAAGTTACTATATAGTAACTTCAAAATACATTTACATTTATACTGTATTTACATTTATACTGTATTTACATTTATACTGTATTTACATTTATACTGTATTTACATTTATACTGTATTTACATTTATACTGTATTTACATTTATACTGTATTTACATTTATACTGTATTTACATTTATACTGTATTTACATTTATACTGTATTTACATTTATACTGTATTTACATTTATACTGTATTTACATTTATACTGTATTTACATTTATACTGTATTTACATTTATACTGTATTTACATTTATACTGTATTTACATTTATACTGTATTTACATTTATACTGTATTTACATTTATACTGTATTTACATTTATACTGTATTTACATTTATACTGTATTTACATTTATACTGTATTTACATTTATACTGTATTTACATTTATACTGTATTTACATTTATACTGTATTTACATTTAAATAATTTTGTACTGTACTGGGTATTTTTAGGCCACAAAAAAGTGCTTCCAATTAACAAACAGCTTTAACAGGCAACTCCCCTAGCCCTTATTAATCTGTTAAATTGAGGTTCAACTGTATTTTGTAACTGGTTCTATTAACTCTTGTATTATGATAATAGTGAAACTATTTCCATCCAGTAAACATTTGGTATTCAGTGACCAAACACCATTACTATTGGTTGAAATTATAAAATGATTTTCTTAACAGTTCATCAGGAAATCATTCTCAAGTCCACTGTTACTTCTCCTTCTTGTGTATTGATGGGAGTTTCCTTCCAAACCTCTTGTTTTTTGATCGTGTGTTATTATTTTCTCCTGTTTTCTTAAATTTGCTAGCCATTTTTGTTGTTGCTGTTGGAAGTGTTCAATTGATGTGGTTTTTGTTATTTGGTAAAGATCTTTAATTTTCTAATGTCAGTCTTTCGGGCCTGATTAAGGCTCCTGTTATTATTTGTGTAAGAAGCAATAATATAAAGAATCCACTGTACGTCTGGGTTACTATTATTAGGTTATGATGCTAAGAAACTTGTACAAAATGTTTCCTATTTCTGTTTTGAGTTCCTGAACACTTCTACTAATCTCTCGGTTGCGTCTCTGTCAAAGGACAGAATGCACTCAGAGGCTTCTTTGTCAAAGGACAGTGGGCCAACTGGGAAAATCCATATGTCTTACTTAATTAGCTATTATGTTTCTCTAACTCTTCAAATGTTGAATGTATAACTAATTCCAATTTCTATTTTCCAAACTTTACACTATATTAATTTTATCTTATAAATTGTCCCCTGTTCTGTCACCCACGAAATAAAAATAGTTTGTATGGAAAATAAGGATATACGTACATAAAATTCACTTTAAATTAAGTGGCAGCAGAAAAATTATTGTTAAACATTTAAAAGGTAAGATTAAACACTAATTCAATACTTAAATGCAGCGATCAATTTTGAGTTATTCTGTAGTCTATTGACGCCTATCTCCTCCTCTCTAGCTATTGTGATCATGGTCAGCTCCTGAATCATCCACAGGAGCTAGCTTAAATGCTGCCCAATAGAGTGGCTTTTAAGCTTTTTATTATAAAACATGCACTGCAATTTTGGGTAACAAATGGAAAATAAGTTACTCCTCCTTGAATCATGAAAGCAATGATAATAGCTAGTATAATATATTAATATATATTTTTAACATCACATAATCTGGCAACCCTGAATCTGAGCTGAACAAAAATTGTTCCCTGTGCCTAACTTTTCTAGAGCTTTTGAATGAGCTATGAATCATTGAAATCGGACCAGTGGGAGTGGAGGAGTTGCTTGGGCACACACAAACATACACTGTACTTTATATATAAAACACACACACAGTAATGATCCCTAATTGGTATGAAAGCTAATTTTTTTTCAAATACAACTTGGTTCTTTTTATCTTGACGTTCCTGATCATGGTAAGGAATTTATTGAAATTGTTTAATTGCCTATCTTCTGGAATTGGTAAGACATAATTATGCAAAAGCAGGGAAAATAAAACTTTTGTCTTTCTTTATTGCAGAGGGGCAGCAGGTACAGCTCATGGATTTGCTCTTTTTGATTACTGTCAAAAGAAAGGAATTACTTCTCGTTGTACACTTAACCCCAATGGTGAGTAAAGAAAATTTTTTTTTTTCTTTTTTCTTTTCTCTTCTCTCTCTTCTCTCGAATAGAAAGTTTACCTGGATCTTCAAATTCTCCTCTGCACCGCCCCTCCTCTCAAAGGAGCCCTGAGAATCTCATCAGTTCATAGAAGTTACTCTGATCTAATGAATTATCTAAAAATGTTATTTTGCTTTGTCATAATTCCTGATTCTCAACTGCAGTCCATGCCCTGTTTTTGTTCTTTTCTCTCTCCGCCACCATGGGACTAGTCTGTTAACACTTTTGTGTATAAATTACCTAATCATTCCTTGAATAAAAAATATATAATCTGACATGCCTTAGACCAACTTGGCCACATAGGAGCTCCTGAGTAGTGCTTTTGAACGCACATTTTCAAGTGTATTTGCACGAGAAGCTCCAGTATGAACATTTCTGTGTTTGGGTGTCAATTTGAGGACAGTGCAGAGGATTTGGAAAGAGTTGGACGAGTTAAATGGTGATTACAAAGGTACGGCAGAGTGGAAAACTGATTGTTCTGATAAGAAAAGATCTCCTGAATTTGTTGAGAGGGTCTTAACACAGAGGCCTGTGTCATACCCTGAGGCAGTGCTGCCCTGGGTAAAGAGGGTGGTTGCTGGAAGACCCTATGTCTGAAGCAGGACTGCTGCCCCATGCCACACAAGCCGGAGAATGTCATGTCTGTCAAACGATTTCTGTGACCGCATCACCCCCCTTACATCTGCTCACCTAACCCCCAGACTGCAACCCGCTTGATTATTATTATATAGAGAGATTGAGACACCTGGTAACACTAGATGAACTGAAGGCAAGGATTATGGCAGCATTCACCAGCTTAAGCAAGGAGACTCTCCGGAAGAGTTGCTGGGGATTCTAAAGTCATCTGGAAGCCGTGGTTGAAGCCAATTTACTCTTTAGTATTTAAAGATATTTTTGTGTAATTTTGGTAAATCTGTTAAAATGAAATGTCAGTGTTATTTTCATATTTGTGTCATTTACATGACAGTTTATCCATCGCACCCTGTGTGTGTGTATATTGTGTGTACATTTGTATTTGAAATTATTAGTATATATTAGTGTATATTTGTATTTGAAATTATTAGTATATATTAGTGTATATTTGTATCTAAATTATAGTTATATATTAGGATATATCTTTCTCAGCAGCAAGTTTGCATTAGTGTATAGATTTTTCTTCCACAGCCCCCCTTTTTCCATTCCCCCTTTTTTCACTTTTGGTTTTTTCTCCCCTCCTTTTGGTATTTTTTTCTCCCCCCCCCCCTTGGTATTTTTTTCTTCCCCCCCCCCCCTTTGGTATTTTTTTTTCTCCCCTCCTTTTGGGTATTTTTTTTCTCCCCTTCCTTTTGGGTATTTTTTTTCTCCCCTTCCTTTTGGGTATTTTTTTTCTCCCCTTCCTTTTGGGTATTTTTTTTTTTTTTCTCCCCTTCCTTTTGGGTTTTTTTTTTTTTTTTTCTCCCCTTCCTTTTGGGTTTTTTTTTTTTTTTTTCTCCCCTTCCTTTTGGGTTTTTTTTTTTTTTTTTCTCCCCTTCCTTTTGGGTTTTTTTTTTTTTTTTCTCCCCTTCCTTTTGGGTTTTTTTTTTTTTTTTCTCCCCTTCCTTTTGGGTTTTTTTTTTTTTTTTCTCCCCTTCCTTTTGGGTTTTTTTTTTTTTTTTCTCCCCTTCCTTTTGGGTTTTTTTTTTTTTTTTCTCCCCTTCCTTTTGGGTTTTTTTTTTTTTTTTCTCCCCTTCCTTTTGGGTTTTTTTTTTTTTTTTTCACCTCCTTTTTGTTTTTTTTTGTTTTGTTTTTCCCCTGGTTTGTACTTGTAAACATATCTTCTGCTTTTTAGGAACTCTAAGCTAATACTAGCCTTTCTCATGTATTTTTGTCTTGTGTAACAAGATTTAGTGTAAAATTTTATTTGCAAAACATTAAATATTTACAAGATCTCTAACAATGTTCTTTAAGACATTTAATTTGGGAATATGAATCATGAACATTGAACATGTTTAGATAACTCTAGACATGAATCTACCCTTGAATGTGAAAAACTACCATTAATCCTCTTGGGGGAATTTTGGACTTTTGATGGATCAGCAGTGGGTAATTCAGTTTGCCTGTCGTTTGTGATGACTGAAATGGATTAAAGTGCTTGCTTTCGTCCATTCTACCAACTGAGCTGTCGCTAGTGACCTCTTATTCTCTCAGTCTCATTAGTACATACGCCGTCACACCAACAATGTGCTCTCTCGACTTCCTCCCAGACTTGCTATTTATGCCCGCATCGGCGGCAACTAAAATTTGCATATGAGACTTGATTCTTGTTCACCCGATATTTCCGGTTATATAAATTCAAGCTGGTTTGAATTCTTAGTCTTTTTTTTATTTTTATTTTTTTTCCCTTGCACGTCTGTCCGCAATCTCTCAACAGGACCTGACACGTTGCTGAACACTCTAGTCTGTCAAATACGCCTTAAAACTTTGAAGCCATTTCACTTGAAAAATTACCCTATCATTGAAAGAATCTCTTAAACTTGTTAACTATCTTTGTGAATATTTTTTTCCCTTTCCTAATTGTTACCTTTTTGTTCTTCTGCAGATGTGTCTGCTGGAGTCATGGCTGATTCCATTCTTTCAAGAAGAAAGTCTTTGAAGAAATCCCTTAGAGAATCTTTCAGACGATTACGAAAATCTCGTGCCAAACGGGAGAAGGCTAAGAAAGAAAAGAGGTAAGAATTTTCATTCTGATCTTAGAGTTTGAAAAAACAAATTCTATAACCTACATCCCCCACAAACTGTTTTCTGTACCAAAGTTGCCAGCAGTAAAGAGTTGCTCAAGTTCTATGAATAATCTTTTGATTCAAATGTGGCATATCTGTGACAGCTTTTGTTCACAAGAGGGGCATCTGTTTTTGTGTTTTTATTTTTATTTTTTTTTCTCTGTCCAACTAGAGAAATGCTGGTTTCTTTCAAGGGACAGTGTGAATTTTTTTATAGATAAAGGCTTGCATAGGTCCTTTGGCTAGAATGAATTGGATTCATACCTTTCACAAAGTCTGCACAGCACTCGGCCAGAACTTTAATTCTGCTTGCTAATTCAACTCAGGTGCGCACATTTTAGATAAAATGTGTACGCATGGACTAAATTCCATTAATTTGATATCTGGAATGAAACCTCACTGGTTAGTTTACTCTAACTATATTTTTAACTGCTTTTCCATATTTGGAGCATCTTCGTTGACAAGAGTTCATCCCTTAAGGAGAT
Organism: Acanthosepion esculentum; assembly: GCA_964036315.1. Taxonomy (NCBI): domain Eukaryota; kingdom Metazoa; phylum Mollusca; class Cephalopoda; order Sepiida; family Sepiidae; genus Acanthosepion; species Acanthosepion esculentum. Next base: position 90,703,684 of record OZ038501.1, on the reverse strand, counting down.
TCTCAACTTTTTTCTTTTTTTTTTTTTTATCATTATAGAATTTGTAGAATAACACAAGCTTTAATAACCACATTTGAAACAGACCTGTTAAAGCAACAAGAGGAAAGAATGACAAAAACGAAAAAGGTGTAAATTATCATGAAGTGGTAGTATCGAAATACAAAGACCACTAAAAAAAATTATCTTAACCAGTTGATAGATCTTCTCACATTTCAACCAGGGTTGCTGTGTATTTATATACACAGCAACTATAATGAAAAACACCAAAGGCAACATGTTAAATATATAAACATCAAAGGCTAATTATATTTAAACCTAATAACCACTCCTTCTGCTTAGAGGTATGGCTGGCAGGACTTAATATAAATTGATTATAAAACATTGTGAAAATCTGTGAGCCTTTCTTGGTACCAAGACCCTCTCAGTTATAGGACATTGATGATTGCTTAATAAAAAAAAAAAGGTTCAATTGTCAAACCAGTCATGTTAACACCGCTTTTTGAAAGAAGATTTAACAGGTTACGCCATTTTTTTTTTCTCTTTACAGTAATGTCAACTTTATTTTGTTTATTTTAATATCTATCCTAATCAATATTAAATATTGAACATCCTTTTAAAATATTTAAACATAAGCTTTGTTAAAGATTAATATCAAAGGTGGGAAGAAATGTTGCCGATATTTCAAAGCAACACTTTTTTTTTTCTTTTTTTTTTTTTCTAACATGGGTTCTCTTTCAAAAAAACAAAAATCAGATGTCTAGCTTTGAAAACAAACTATAGAGTAAAAACATATACTTGCCCGTAGATTATCTATTGAACTTTAGCTGATTGTGGTTGATTTGTTTACTGCTTGCTCTAACCTTTCTGCTTAGGCACTGTGAGAAATTTGCCTTCCTCTATAAGAAACTCTTTTAATGAAGTCCTGCATCTTCACTGATCGACCCTCCTAGGAATAACTTAATCAAAGAAGCCCTTTCGTATATTAACCTTTCTGAGAATAAGTCCACCACTTGATTGTTATCTTTTTTAATCTTCATAAATCTATCAATTGCTGCCCTTTTTAATGCAAGGCTGGTCAAATCTCCAGCATGGATGCCTAACAGCTTTTCTTGGCATGTTCTGATGCTGTGTGTTACATTATTCCAGAGCCAAGAAGAATAAAGACGTGATTGGGTATGTATCTCTCTTTCACTCCCAATTGCCCCACCCCCTCAAACTTCACTAACCTTTACCTACTCTCTCTCTTTCTCTCCTTCCCCCACCTTCCTCTTTTACAGAAATTGTAAACATGTCTTCTTTAGCAGTAGTTTTTAGGGGTTTTAGAATTTTAAAATTTTTGGCTCTTTAGAATGGAGTTTTTGTTTGGAAGTGATTGAAATATTTTGTTGGTAGTAAAAAAAAAATGTTTTAATATTTTATAAACAGACATTTTTGGTAACAATTCCATTTCATCAAATGCTTTCAAATTTAAAAATATTTTTGTTTTTATAAAAAAAAAATTTAACAGTATGAAAATAATTTAATTTTAATCATGAAAACTAAATTTTGTCCTTAAAACTTAAGCATTGAAAGCTGCATTTATTTTAATGTTGTCAGATTCTTCCCACTCTGGCATGTTTTTTTGTTTTTTGTTCTTTGCAACAATGATGCTGGATTTAAAATTCTTTTCTTTGTTTCTCATTGCAAATAACAAGATATTTCGTCTCCAAACAAAATGGTTATCTTCTAAAAAAAATTAGAAAGTCCTTATTCCAAGAGTGGTTTCAACTATTGTTACCAGTTTCAGCTGCCCCTCAGAGGAAGGGACTAAAGAGATCAGCCAAATCTGATGCCAATGACCCACCCCCACCCCACTCCAAAGTTCAATAGCCCAAACAATTCTTGGAATAATTTTCTTTTCTTTTTTTTCTTTCCTTTTTTTTTATTTCCTTTTTTTTTTCCTTTCCTTTTTTTTTTTTTTTTTTTTTTTTAAGCAGCTGCACTTAGTTAATAAACGCACATAGAATTTGTCTTAGATTTTCCTCTTCAGATTCTTTCCATTTTCTTTTAATTTTTTTTTTTTTTTTTTTCTGCTATTAGCTTTTGATATTTGTACTTAAGGTCATAATTTAATTTTCTTTATATATATATATATATATATATATATACACACACACTTAAATATTTTGGATACGTTTAACTATATTCAACTTCTCAGCCACCTAATCATTCCAGGTGATAAGTAAAGTTGAATGTATTTACGATGTATTTACAAAGATTTAGAAGTTCAATTATTTTTTTTTAAATTGATATTTAAATTGTCCAAAATAAGGCTTGAAAAAAGTGGGGGTGGAAGTAATTCATGTAACTAAATATGTTGAGTCTCCTGAAAAATTTCCCTACTTACCTATGTAAAAATTAGTCTTACAAATGATGGTAACATGTGACTGATATCTTTTTGAATTTTAGTTTTGAGCAACTTAACATAGTTGTACTGAAATGCTTTACAATCGGTTCCTTTACTCACAAATAACTTGTCCTGTTTTGTTTTTTCCTCTCTCCATACATTTACACCCACTGGATAATGCTAACATTTGCTTAATCCAGGTGCATGTTGTAGACTTAGGACTGTAATCAACTTAGAGCTATTACTTATATAAAACTTTTTGTAATATAACCTGATGTTTCTTTACTAAATATGTTCCTCTCCTGAGTCTTGTCAGGCATTGCAACTCTGTGCTCTTGTCAGGCATTGCAACTCTGTGCTCTTGTCAGGCATTGCAACTCTGTGCTCTTGTCAGGCATTGCAACTCTGTGCTCTTGTCAGGCATTGCAACTCTGTGCTCTTGTCAGGCATTGCAACTCTGTGCTCTTGTCAGGCATTGCAACTCTGTGCTCTTGTCAGGCATTGCAACTCTGTGCTCTTGTCAGGCATTGCAACTCTGTGCTCTTGTCAGGCATTGCAACTCTGTGCTCTTGTCAGGCATTGCAACTCTGTGCTCTTGTCAGGCATTGCAACTCTGTGCTCTTGTCAGGCATTGCAACTCTGTGCTCTTGTCAGGCATTGCAACTCTGTGCTCTTGTCAGGCATTGCAACTCTGTGCTCTTGTCAGGCATTGCAACTCTGTGCTCTTGTCAGGCATTGCAACTCTGTGCTCTTGTCAGGCATTGCAACTCTGTGCTCTTGTCAGGCATTGCAACTCTGTGCTCTTGTCAGGCATTGCAACTCTGTGCTCTTGTCAGGCATTGCAACTCTGTGCTCTTGTCAGGCATTGCAACTCTGTGCTCTTGTCAGGCATTGCAACTCTGTGCTCTTGTCAGGCATTGCAACTCTGTGCTCTTGTCAGGCATTGCAACTCTGTGCTCTTGTCAGGCATTGCAACTCTGTGCTCTTGTCAGGCATTGCAACTCTGTGCTCTTGTCAGGCATTGCAACTCTGTGCTCTTGTCAGGCATTGCAACTCTGTGCTCTTGTCAGGCATTGCAACTCTGTGCTCTTGTCAGGCATTGCAACTCTGTGCTCTTGTCAGGCATTGCAACTCTGTGCTCTTGTCAGGCATTGCAACTCTGTGCTCTTGTCAGGCATTGCAACTCTGTGCTCTTGATATTTCAGATCACACTGCAGTATCTGTTCTTTCTTTTGACTTGAAATGATTATAAAAGTGTCCTCCAAGAGACTGAGTCTTCGTTCACTGACAGAATGAGAAACTATACAGCCTCTAACGTGTCAGGTTCTTGTGGCTACAAGCAGCTCTCCTCCTCCTCCTCTTCACTCAATTTGAGTTGTTAACATTTGCTACTGATAAAGTAGACGGCCTTGCTTATAGAATTCTCTTCTAATTCTGTTCTTGACTTTGCAGGGGTATCTTTGCCCGACTTTCCCACTTAGAACCGAGTCTCTATTGTGTGATATGCATATGTCATGGTGCCTGCTCTTATCTCTAAACTGGATCCCCTCCCCCGCAAAACATGCAGACTTGATGGTATCCTTGCAATAGTCCTTAAGAAATGTGCTCCTGAACTGTCATCTCTTCTCTCAACACTCTACAATAGATGCCTTGCTGCTTTTTCCTTTCCACATTGGAAATTCTCTTCTGCAGTTTATTGTTGTATTATTTATTTTTTAATTTTTTTCTAAGAACCATGATGAATCATCTGGTCCTTCTGTCGACCAATTTTTCTTTTTTTCTTACAAAGTCATAGAGGCTCTAATCGGATCTGAATTGGTTAAATATATCACCTCTCATGGTGATCTTTCAAACAATATGGCTAATTGACTGCTGATATGTTTAAGTTTTTGCTGAAAAAGGTTATCAAACTTTATATAAGAATGGTAAAGCTTGTGCTGTTGCTTTATTTATCACAAAAACATTTGACAGGGTTTGGCATGCTGGTCATCTTCACAAACTGAAGAGGTATTGCTTGCCAAATTTTTGATTGCAAAATGAAAGTCTTAAACTCCTATAGATTTATTTTTTTGCGGGGAGGGGGTTTACATTAATGCATTTATCTGCCCAGGCTGTATCCTTTAACCCACTTTGTTCCTAGTTTTCATCACCAACCTTTCCAATGTCATCAGTTCTTGAGTTGTATCTATGCTGAGGACATAAACTATTTGCTCCTCTTAATGCAAAGTCTGATAAGATCTATGCAGTCAAATTAGCAAGTGATTTTAAAAAAAAATGACGTACAGTCTGTTAACTGGAGCAAGGAATGGGTTGTTAATTTTAACACCTCCAAAACCAAACTGCTCTCTTTTGACCGTCCAAATGAACCCCTTTCTGCCTTCCATCAGTATGGCAGATGCTAACCTTCAGGAGAGTGACTCATTGCCTCTTCTCTGGCTATCATTTTCCACTGACATGATGTGGAAAGATTAGACTGAATCAATTGCTAGGTCTGCTGTTAAGTTGGATCACTTTATCAGGCTAGATGATTTTTCTTGCCAGAATCTCTTACATATTACCATTCATCTAGGCATTGAATATTGCTGCCACCTCCGGTGCTTCTGTTATATATCTGGAAATTCTTGACAAAATCCAAAGAATCTGCAATGTTATTGATCTTGACCTGGCATCTAGGCTTAAGTCACTTTCCCACAACTGTAACACAGCTTTACTGTGATTTTTCTATAAATATCTCCATGGTAATTGTTCTGATGTGCTTTCCTCTATAGAACTTCATAAATTTAAGTGCAGTACTAGATTGGCAGCTAGGTCTCATCATTTTACAGTTGAAATGGCAAGAGATGTAACCATAAGTTCTATGCTAATAGTTTCTTCTCTTGTACTTCTCACCTGTGAAAAACTATTCCAACTTCTTGCTTTCCTGTCAACTTTGCATTTAAAGTTTTGAACATCAATGTCAATCATTTTTTTCTTTGAATCCTGTTCTTTTTTGTCTTTTTTTCCTCAGTAACGTTTTCTCAGTTTCCTTCTTGCTTTCCTCTCAACTACAATCTTCAAACATTTAAATACAACATCAATCATCATGTCTCCTTGAATCCTGTTCTTTTTATTGCCTTTTCTCCTCAGTAACGTTTTCTCGGTTTCCTTCCTACTTTCCTCTCAAATATGATCTTCAAAAATTTAAATGCAATGTCAATCGTAATCTTCTGTCTCCTTGAATCCTGTTCTCTTTATTGTCCGTTTTTCTTAAGGTTTTCTTTTTCACTCCCAGTAACCTCTTGTCTCAGTGGTTTTTTTATCAATTTGCTTGCGGTAAAAAAAAAAAATCTCAACTTTGAGATTTTAGTTCCTAAAAATGTCAAACGACTCATTATGGAGGAGAGACATACACACATGCATACACACACATACACATACACACACATATACACATACACACACACATATACACATACACACACACATATACACATACACACACACATATACACATACACACACACATATACACATACACACACACATATACACATACACACACACATATACACATACATACACACACACATACACATACATACACACACACATACACATACACACACATACATACATACACACAAAAAAAAATTTTGTTGAAATCTTGAAACTCTTGGTAAATTTAATTTACCCTCATTGGAGTAAATTCTCAAAAGAATCTCTGCTGCTACTTGAAGAGGGGAGGGGAAAAAACCCTTCTTCTCTTTATATAAAGTTGTGCCACATTTTCTCCTTACAAGTGTGTCTTACGTATGCCAGTTCCATTTCAATTATATTTGCGCATTTACTTTCGTCCAAATTAATAACGCTCTCAAAGTAATGGATACTGGCTCCTGCAGTTGTTCTTGGGCATTTTCACAAAGTGGGGCTCTGTAAAAATGGCGGAATCGACTTCTAATTGGTCAGAACCGGTCTTGGTTGTGGAAGACACAGTAAAAAGAAATTCTTTTGCTTGATTACTTTGAATTTTGTAATCTTAATTCAGTTTAACATTTGTTCTATTATTTTTTTCTACCAAAATGTTTGTTTTTTGTATTGTTGCAATTACATTTGAATGGCTTCTAAAGTTGAAAAGAGGCTTTACAAACTATACAAGATATGAGTTTAATCTTTTCAATTTTCTCCTTTCTGCGGTGAATATATAAAATGGGATTTTTGATTCAATCACTGGATTGCAACCAGTTTCATTGGGTCAACATGTCCTTTCATTCCTCAAATTGATAATCCAAGGACGAGTCTTCAACTTTGGAGTAAATCCCAATCTTTCATGGTTTTCTGCTTGTACTTTATCAGGCAAAGAATATAGAAACCATTGTCTGTTGTTACACATTGTGAAAGGAAGCTACTTGCTTAGTTTCATTTATGAAAGAATTTGTGCAAATGACTTCATCTAAAAAGAAGACATCTGTTTTGTTGTTAAAGCCTAACAAGTGCTTAGCCTTGCCTAGCAGTGACATATTGCCACCATATTGACTTGGATTCCCCTCTACACATTTATTGATGTTATTTTCATTACAGTGGCAAGGTGGGGGTTAAGTTATCATTGATAATAAAAATTGGAGTAATGGTATCTTTTCAATGTTTTTGTTTGTTGGTTTCTGTTAATTTTGTTTTTTAATTCAACGTTTTTTGTTTCAATGATCAGTTTTTGACCCAAGAATGTTGAAATTATGGAATAAACAGTTCAATAACTTATTTTTCCAATTTTACATTTTTCAGATGTAAACTACTTGTGTGTTAGATCAATTGAATTTATTAAAACACTCTCTCATATATATATATATATATATATATATATATATACACACACAGGGTGCCCATAAAGTTTGTGTGCACATTAAAAAATTTATAACTTTATTTGTATTTACAATAGAAATAACTTGTAAAAAGGAATAGAAAAGTAAATTTTTTATGGTTTTATTGAAATTTTATTTAAGTTTCCATGTGTCCTCCATTAGCAATACAAAGGGTAAATACGATTTTGCAGTCCACAGGAAACATTTGCCAACTGATTTACAGTAATGGCTGAAATCTGTTATTTTAGCTATACTTAAAACTAGGTACATTAAACTTTATATATTTTACAGATTATTTCTATCGCAAATACAAATACTTATAAATTTTTAAAGTGCACACAAACTTAATGGATACCATATATATATATATATATATATATATATATATATATATATATAAAGTGAACATAGAAGTCAATACTTAGAGGCGACAGTCTGTTCCATGCTAGATGCAATTGTCAGGCAACTCAGGAGTTGCCCGACAATTGCATCTAGCATGGAACACTGTCGCCTCTGTTCACTTTTATATTTACACACGCTCTATCTCTGATATTGAGCACTTTATCCCATAAATATAGCACACTTTAAGACTATATTTCTTTATATATATATATATATATATATATATATATATATATATATATATATATATATATGAGAGAATCTATAAAATTTGAAGTTGGTCAGATGAGTTCCTGAACTTTTTATTTTGCTTACTGCTCTCTTGGTATTGAGCACTTTGATTACAAATAGTAATTGCCTCAAAAGTATTATCCTCCGGAAATACTTGTCTGTGTTTGATTTCACAAATGCCTCGTATACTTTCATACTTATTCCAAATGACAAATATGTAGATTTCTTTCCATATAATTTAATTTTCTTTGCATATTCAATCTGGTGAGTATACAGGTTTGTGTGTTTTTATTGTTTTTTGTTTTTTTAACCTTTGACATTCAAAGGAATCTTTGCCTTTCTTGTTGGTTGCATTATATCGGCTTGTTCTTTGAGTTTTACTTTTGTTAGCTTTCTCTTCAAAATTGCACAATTATTACTACACATTCCTCTTTGTTCTTTCTTCTAAATATTGTGTTCTATTTCAGTGAAACGGCAGAATCTGGTGAGGCGGCTGCTGCTGCTGCAGCTCCTGAAGGAGCTGCATCTACTGAAGGAGCCACAGCCAGCGCCTCTCCTCTCTCTTCCTCTCCGGAGATCAAACCTATGGAGCGACAGGTTGAAGCCCGTAGCCTAGACGATTCTATGGCTTCCATTGTCAGGTTCCTTTATTTTGCTGATACCTTTGCTGTTAGTGGTAAGTGCAAACCTAATCTTTTTAACTTAGTCTGGCACAAGGCCAAGTGATTAGTGCAACACAATTTCCTTTATGGCATTATGGATGTGTAACGTCTCGATATTATAAAACTGAGAAGACTAACCTAGCTTGCAGTATAAACCGTAGGTTGGCCCTGTGGGTGGCTCAAACATAGAATCTGCTTGAGTGACGAGGATTAGCTACCCTAGCACTTGCTAACAACTGATCATGTAGAGACAATTTCAGGGTGGTCCTCTGAAATTGGGAAAACCCCTGTTGAGGTACAAGGATAAATTTGAGTGAAACCAAAATTCATTTTCATCCCACTGTTGTCCTTTTGGGGTGGTGTCAAAAGGAGGAGTGTGCATAAGGAGTATAACCTCTTTTGAACATTTTACATATTACTCTAGCATTGCATTCAGCCTTCACCAAGGGGTTCTGTTCTTTGTCCTGTAGGGCAAATGTTCTGTCGGTCTCAAGCTGGCCCTAAGTTACTGAAGATGCAAACACAGAGCATCAAGGGTGGAACATGGTATTGAACTCTCAAATGTTTTTAAAAATTTAATTTCATGTGAAGGGTAAAATACACGCTCTACTCGGGTCATCAATATGTGGCAGTGAGTTACCCTGCAGAGTCGGCAATAATAAATTGACTAAGCAGACACATACCTCACTTAGCTGATTGGTATTGGGATGATTTTTCTTTGTGTGTAGGATGCTGTGATTTTTTTTCTTTTCATAATTTTTCTTGTCTCCTTTTACTCTCTCATTATTGCTTTTCTTTATTTTTTAATTCTGAGTGTCAAAAGATGATCCGACACGGTTTATATCTGGTGTCCAACGACAACTTGTTTCCAGAATCTTCTGAGGTTTTCTACAGCTCTTGAAAATATAGGTGTTTTCTGTTTTTATTTAAATTTTTTTTTTTTTTTTTTTCAATTTAATTTATAAAAACCATTTGTAAAGTTTAAAAACTAATACTGCCAACACTAAAACTAGCAAAAAACAAAACATTTGAAAAGAACAAAGCAAATGAAAAAATAAATAAACAACTTGGAAACACAATAAAAAAAAACAACATGCATACCTACCTGCACAAAAACTAGAAGTGCTCAGAACCTCTAGAAATTAGACTAACAGGACTTGGATCTAAATCCCAACTCCCTCTAGGCTTTTGAACAGGAGTAGTGGTTTATCCCTTGTTTGCAGTTCCTTCTAAACTCTTTTCATTCTCTTTCACTTTTAGTAACCCATTGCGTTTTAATGGCATTATCACCTTGTTTGGAGTGAATTGATTAAAAAATAGGCATTTGAAATCCTGGCTTTAACTGCTGGTGCAAAATATACTTCCTTTCCTACCAGTCAGTTTATGTAAAATATTTGATCTGTGCTTAGATTGTATTTAATTCGGTACCTTAAACGTTATAGTTTAAGCTGGTGCTGTCTTTTTGATTCATTTGTCTGTTCAAATGTGATTCATTTGTCTGTTCAAATGTGATTCATTTGTCTGTTCAAATGTGATTCATTTGTCTGTTCAAATGTGATTCATTTGTCTGTTCAAATGTGATTCATTTGTCTGTTCAAATGTGATTCATTTGTCTGTTCAAATGTGATTCATTTGTCTGTTCAAATGTGATTCATTTGTCTGTTCAAATGTGATTCATTTGTCTGTTCAAATGTGATTCATTTGTCTGTTCAAATGTGATTCATTTGTCTGTTCAAATGTGATTCATTTGTCTGTTCAAATGTGATTCATTTGTCTGTTCAAATGTGATTCATTTGTCTGTTCAAATGCTGCCCTTTTCTTTCAGCTGCCGCTCATCAGCCTACTTTGTGGGTAGGTACTAATGCAGGCCATGTCTACATCTACACCATCATAATACCTCCTAGTGACAAACGCGCATCTGAATCTGTCAGCTGTCGCCTAGCAAAAGAGATCAAGCTGCGTCATAGAGCTCCAGTCATTTCTATGGCCGTGGTAGACAAACGTGCCCGCGTTCTCCCAGAACCTCTTGAAGTCCAACATGAACGCGCAAAAGCACCAGACATGAGCGGAGAACATCAGCTCATTGTTTGTTCAGAAGAACAGTTCAAGGTCAGACTTTCTTCTTTTTTTTCTTTTTTTACCCCCCCCCCCTCCCTCTCTTTGAATGATTGAAGAAAACTTCTCTGCATTTGTACAGCACTTAATTTCAGTGTAAAATCTCTTGCGAAGAGCTGAATCATAAGTATTAATTTTGCATACATCCATTTGGTTTTCAAATGATTGTTTCGTAAAGAATTTGCCTAAATTCTTAGTTTTTAACTTTTCGTTTTAAAATTATTGCAAAAATAATCTGCCAATTATATCTGCTAAAAACATACTTATTACAGGATATGACTTCAGAGTTACTACAATTAAACGGCCAGAGACTAAATTGGGTAAAAAGTAATTAAAATCTCCCAAAAAGTCGAAAACTAATTGTATAACAAATATTACTTAAAACATTTGATAGAATAAGTCCTTGAAATATTGCCTAATGTTTTTCAAGGGAGATAAGCAGGTTTTAAACTTTTTTTTTTTTTTTTTTTTTTTTTTTTTGTTACATTATTTTCTTTCTTTCCAGGTATTCTCCCTTCCCAGTCTGAAACCTGTATGCAAACACAAACTCACGGTTGTGGATGGTTCAATGGTTCGAAAATTATCATTTGTTAATTTTAGGAGCCGCAGTGGTGAGTAATCCATTATGCCAATTTTTCACTTCTTATCCACTTCTTAAATTAGTGGATAGGGCTCCACAGACATGTTTGGTAATAAACTTCTTTCTTTTGTTCTTGGTAACATAAAGCCCCCTCCTCAGGCATTTATAATGCAAAACAAAATAAAAATAATAAATTGTCTGTAAAACATACATGACAAAAATTTAACTTTGGTGATATTAATTCTTATCAGAATTCTTTAAATATTCAATACATGATTGGCTAGTTTGGATTTCTCTGCATTCTAAATACAAGAGGTTTTTTTAAACTAAATGTGATGGCTTTTAAAATAGCCTCCACACACACACCACTTAAAAAGTTCTCATTCTGCAGGGTGGTCAGTAATATTTTTTAAATTTTTATCAACTGGAATAGAATAAAGCTATTCATTACTGTCTTGAAGATAGTTGGGACTTTTTAATTTTTGTGCAGCCTTTAATATCTACAAAGTCGAGCAGTATTTACCATACACTCCACCCTGCCCATTCAACGAGACAACAGGTTGTTTGATATTTGGTACAACAAAAAATCTTCACTTTACAGCTCAATTCAACTTGCTCTTAAATTTTAAGATTGTTTTTTTTGGGGGGGGGGTAACTTTCATTTCTTCAAGCCATTTGAAATTTTCAGACCAATTGCTATAAGATCCCCTATTTTAAATTTCTGCTTGGTCTTCATTTTGTCCTCTATACATTGCCATATCTAATACCTGGTGTTTAATCTCTGGATAACTGCCTCTTCATCTAAGCACATTTTTATAAAAATAACTTCTTGCGGGCATAAATTCTGGTATGCTCATTTCTGAGTTTTTTATTATTTAGATGAAAACTACAGTGAGTTTGACATTGCCTGCTTGACTAACCTGGGAGATCTGAGAGTTTACACCATTCCTAATCTCAGACTACAACTGTCAGCATCTGCTTTGAAGAAAGAAGATCTCAAGTAAGTTTACGTCTTTTTTTTAAATTGCATTGTAAATAACAATACTTTATTGGTGGAGAAATGACGATAAAAAAAATTTCTTTAATTCAAGACCAAAATTTTTGTTTGCAGTCCTGCACTCATGATTGGATGGCCTTCCTCTTTTTGTCATTGTGCGCGTAAAGCAACGAGTTTTAGTTTCAGGAAAAATTGTCTCTGACCAGAATTGATTTAATCATTCACTACAAATGATTCCTTTTCAAATGTTCTCACTCCTAAAGTGTCTATTCTAAAGTGTTTGTCACCTAACACTTCTATTCATCACTAGGTCAACTGAATAACGAAGTTTATCCTGAGTACCTTTTGAAGATTTAAATCAAAATGGCTACCTTGCCTCAAAAATACCAAACTCGCACACTTTTGTCTTCCTGATTGGTTTGGGTTTCTGCTCAAGAATGAACTTATTTTTAATTATTATAATTTTAATATAATTATAATTTTAATATAATTATCATTTTAATATAATTATTATCGAGGATGGCTTTTATGTACAAATTATCTTGTACACAGATTATCTTTCCATTTTGAGCTGTAATGTCTAAACAGTAATAATAGCACAAATGAAAAAATAGGGGAAAAAAATGGCACAAGTGAAAAATGACCTCTTTAATCAAGTACACACCATTGATCTCGGTGGCTCTTCTACCACAACCCCATCATGGAAGTCATATTAAGTCATATTACGTAATATAGGAAAAGAGACTTCTTTCCAAAAATACGCAAGTAGAAAACGTAAGATCAACTACTCTCAGATGGAAATGTTTTTCCTATTTTTATACTTGTGCTTTTTTACCTAAATTCATAATGTCTGATAGCTCTTAATTTTATTTACCAAATTGTATCAAGATTGTTAGAATATTTAGTCAACTATAAGTTTGTCTTCAACTTTTTTTTCTCCATCATAAAAGTTGTGTGTCTCGTCTGACAATTGCCTTAATCCTTGCAGCGGCATTTCGTCTTTCATCTTTGCAAAGAATGGCCAGGGTTTCTATTTGAGTTGTTCATCTGAATTTTGTCGGACATCCTTGTCTAAGCGCTATGTAACGCAGCCGCAGTGCACCGTGGAATTACAGGAAGGAATGCGGCCTGAGCCAGAACCAGAACCTGAAGAACCAAAGACAGATGAAGCAGCCCCAGAAGCCTCAGAAGAGCCGGCCGAGCAGAACGCCACTACAGAAGCCCCTCAGAATGAACAGTAAGAGTTTGATCAACATCTTTAATGTTTTGTGGATTTTTTATTTTTCTAAATGTTACTTATTCTGTAGATGTTTTGCATGTTTCTATATTGTTAACAAAAATATTGTAGTTGCACTAAAAGTTTTGTATGTAGGCATTTAAAAATGTGCCTCACTTCACCTGTTTGTTAGTCTTTTTGCCTATTTGTTTATTTTAGTTAGTCTTTGCTTTTTTTTTTCTCTTCCTCTTCAAGAAATTCTGATTGTCAAGAATAATTTGAACTTTAATATAATTTAAAATGATTTAACATGAAACATTTTTTTTTTTTTTTTTTTACAATTGTTTTAAATGTTAGATAATTGAAATGTCACTAAATTATAATTATCAAATTAAATACTTAATGTGGCTCTTAACCAAGACTTCTCACCTTTCTTATCACATTAGCAAATTTGGTTGTCTTTTTCATCCAATCAAAAATGAGCAAGATACAAACAAGTTGTCCAATCAGGTCACTGAAATCAATTTTGACTTAATTGGTCATTCGAACTGCTAGTAAGATTTCATACCTTTTGCTTAAGAAAAAAATTAACTCCAGATTTGAAATATCAAGTAAACTTCAGGTTGTCATGATTGAGATTAAGCCGTTTTCTTTTTGCTGCCTTCATGAATGACATTTGAGAATGTGTAAATTCTAATCTCTCCCCACCCCCCTCTACACCAAAAAAATTCCTAATATACTTAAGCCATTCAGGTTTGTTGTAGTGGGACCAACAGACATTTGCTTATCTTGTCTATATTCCGAATTTATTCATTAATAGATCAACAGCACAAATATTGACAAACTTCACTGGCTTTGATCAGCAAAACTTAATCTGTTCCTCCTTGTTTTTTGTTTTTTTTCTTTGTGTGTGTGCATATATATATATATATATATATATATATATAATCAATCAAGACACTCATTAGACAACTGTAAATGTTTATTGATAGATTCCGATTTTAGTTCCACATACACATGCAGAAAAAAGAAAAATACTGGATTTTAAAATTAGACACATATAAACTAGGGCTAAGCAAAGACTTGGGAATTTTAAATCTGTATAAATATTTCAATAGTTAAAAAAAATATAGTTAAACAACCTTTTTAAACAACATTTAAAATATTATCGTTAGATTTACGTTAGAAATATTCAAACACAGTTGCATTCGACATCACGAGACGTCCGCGTCTCGCGACCAAACTTCTGAATAGTTTAATTAATTTCTGACGAAAGATTGGGGCAGATCTGAAATATCATATATATATATATATATATATATATACATATATATATATATATACTTTCACAAAAAAAACATTCAATTTTTTTTAATTTGCAACTTTTCAGTTGTTTTCTCCATATATATATATATATATATATATATATATATGAGGGAGGGATTATATGCAGGCAGTGTTTCTCAACCAGTGTGCTCCAAGTTAGCAGAAGAATAATTATTTTTATATTTAAAAAAAAAATTATTTTTAAAAAGCTGGAGACACTATGCACATGGCTTTTCATGGCTTTGTCATTTGATATTTTAAACTGGAAGCTAAATTAATGTTTAAGAAGTGGATCTAAAAAGAAAAGTACCAGATTGTTCATAAATCCAATGTAATGTCTAAAAAAGTAAATTTAGAAAGTTCTTGAAGTAATTACTGCATCACTGTTAATTTTGCATGGACCTCATTTTATAGAGCCAATTTTCATAGAACTCTTTAACTATAACAGCACAAAGGGTGTCCATCTTCTGTGTGATGTTAGTTTACAGTTTTATTTGAAATATGGCTTCTCAAACTATTTCTCAGTTTCATTTATTCAATATATTTTCTTTTTAAATCTTGTTTTCTAATATTTTTTTTCCTGAAATTTGTACGTTTGCTTGATCCTTTTTAATGTCATTAGATGCATCCCTTTGTTTTTCTTGTTTTAATATTGCTTTATTTATTTATTGTATGTCTTCCTGTTGTGGGTGTTGTATCATGCTTCACATAGTATCTAGTCCTCCTCAACTTTCCCTCCGCCATTTAATGTATTTTTATAACGAGATGTCACTTTGCTATACGCTCTCAATAGACCGACCCTAACTGAAACTTGTCCCGCTCAAATTTGGCTTGATTCACTTACACTTAATCCAAGGGCATTAACTCTTAACACACTGCCACGGTCAAATTTACGATTAAATTTTTCTGTCAGCGAAATTAACAAATTCTAACTAGTTTATTATTTAAACTAAAAAAAAAAAAAAGCTTTCCTTAAATTCAATATGAAATTTGTTTCCAAAACTTTTAAAATGTGTACAAGTTATTTACAGCCTTTTATATAACTAAATGCTAAAAATAAATTTCTTCCCGTTTCTAAGGACTGTTTTTACACACATCCCCTTGTACTCTGTATCAAAGCTGTGCTTGAAGTGATCAGATTGATTCAGTACAAGTGTGTAATTTCTTCAGCCTTTGGAAGTTGCTTTCCGTTGGCTGATTGCTCTTTTTTCTTTTCTTTTTTTTAATCAAGAATTGAAGTTTTTATTTAATGCTGAAAAACTGAATCTTTAAGTTGTCCAAGTTACTAAGTAATTGCTTTCATTCTCTTTATTTTGAAATAAACTGGTTTATTTTTAAAATTTAAAGAAAGGTTTAAATTTTCAATAAACCTGATATTTTTTCTAATCTTTTTAGTTTTTAGATATTGATTGGTCGCTTGTGGTTTTTTTCTTTTCTTTCAACTAGAAACTGCTCTCAATTAAAACCTTTTTTAACTAATGTTCAGATTTTATTTTTACCTTTCAAGTGCCTTACTTGAGATAGGGATTCCCTAGAATTCTTTTTTCTCTGTGGAAAATTCCCAGTATAAATCTTATTTTCAAACACGGTTGCTAGAGTTTGTTGGTCTTTCAAACTGGCTCTTTGTTTATGTGAAGCTATCTAACAGCCCTCAACGGTTGGTTTATTAGGGTGTTGGGTGTGTTTGGGCCTCTCACCACACGTCTCTATCGACATGTTTTCCAGCAAAGAGGGAGAGGCCCCTGAAGTTGAAGGCGAAGGGACTGGCGAAAGCAGGGCCGAGAACGTAGAGGGAGGAATGAGCGATGATACACAGCAAAATGACTCTCGGGCTGACACAACCACTACTGGGGATCTCTCCCAAGATAGTGTCATAGATGTAGCGTAAGTATTTTGATAGCAGCAATGGCTGACAGTTTAAAACAATGCTTGGCTGAAAAAAAAAAACTGAGTAAAAGAACGCATGCAGCATTCTTCCTCCTCCTTCTACTCTTCCTCGGCAATTTTTATTCAGTCAGCAGCAGCAGCAGCTCCTAACATTTGACCTTTTTTTTCTTTTCTTTTGTTGCAAATCATGTTAACATTTTTTTTTCTTTTTTTAAATCGCTCAACTCACCAATTTTTAGCCATATTTACAATTCTCTAAAGCACAATGTCTTTTTGTTTTCAAAAGATTTTTTTTTTTTTTAAATTTTAAGGGAGCTTAGCTGATTTAAAGTTTAATCAATCTGATTTGAAAGAAATATTACTTTCATTTTTATCCCAAATAAGCATTTTTAATATGGAGTTAGAGATGTTTATTATGTGGTGTTTGACAGCCTGATGTTTAGTTTAGGGTTTTTTTTTTTTTTTTTTTTTTTTGTATGGGAGACATATCTGTAAAAATTAATTGAATATAATGTGGGCACTTTTTATTCTTTTCTTAACTACTCAGAATATTTTTGTAAATTTTTAATATTACTAAGTAATTTTGTAATGTGGTTTCTATATTTACCTCTTATTTTCTGATATGTTGCATATGGGCATCTGTATTTACCAAAATTGACACATTTATACATACAAAAAAATTCTTTTTAGCTGGAAGATCTCTGAATTGTAAGATTTTCCAGATATAATTAGGAAATATAGTTTTTATTTAACAGTATCACATAACATTTACAAATTAATGCAGATTTAAAATTTTATAAAATAAGTGGGTTGTATAAAAATAATTTCATTCATTTGTAAATAAGTCCTGAAAGTCTCATTAAAATCTAACAATTTTTTTTTTTATTTTTTTTTCACAATTTCCAAATCAATGTATTTTTCACTGCCAAAAAAAGGTTAAAATTTCCTATATTAATCTTTTGGTTTGTCTTAACACCTCAATGGGTTATTTAATGCCAACATGATTTTTAGGATGGGAATAGAATGTATTCTTTGTGAGAAATTAGGTTGTAGAACAAGTTTCATTGTCATTTTTTTGTAAAGAGGGTTTTTGTATTGAAGTTTTTTTTTGGGGGGGGGGGGTTCTCTGTCTGTCTCTCTCTCTCTCTCTCTCTCTGATGTATTGCTGGTATTTTTACTGTAAAATCCTGTTTTTTACACTTTCCTAGTATTTTGACCCCAGTTGGGGGTAAACTATTTATCCATAGCTAGCACCCTAACAGGTGCTACCACCTCAGATCAGGGTGGACCTGGGAACAGCAATTCTGAAAATCTTTTGATCAAGGGGCTTGCTACCAGATGTAGTTTAGTCATACCCAGGACATACTAATCTTTGGTCCTCTATTGATGTGAAAAAAACAATTTTTTAAATGTTTGAAAAAGATCAAAAAATATTTCATTTAAAAATTCTTTGGTCTTTCTTAATAAGAAAGATTTTAATGCTAAAACTGGTTTTAAGCTTTGGAATTTTTTTTTTTCTAATTCTTCACTATATATATATATATATATATATATAATCTTTATCTCATTAGTCTAAAGAAAAAATTAGTGTCACTGGTTTTTAAACATCTCCAAAAAAGGTAATAAATTGAGATTATAAAGAGCATCATTTTTTAAAATTATGCTAACAGCAGTTTTTTGGGGGGTTTTTTCCCCCTCTCTTAATACAAGCTCAAACCCTATAACCTGCCCCCCCCTCAACCTTTCAAGATTCAGTGTGGCATGAAAACCTGATTGCATTGACAAGCAAAAATGAAAATATTTCTTACTAGGAGAAGAATGGCACTCTCAGCTGATGTGATACTAGTTTTGGTTTCAAATGAAGGTTTAATTTTATAGCATTTAAATACTCTGACTTCCAAATTAATAGAAACAAGCTACAGGGTGCCCCCCCATCCCCTTCCCAAATTGACATCCTATAAAATGTAAATATCTGAGTAATTTCATGTCGGAGGCAAACAAAATAAAATAGGCTTCATATTGAACAATAAAAGATTTATTTATCAAAATTCAAACGAGATATTCAAAGTGGAGATTTTCTAAGCAATTTCACAAAGCTTCACTATGTGCACCACATGTGACACGACACTTGTCAAGCTGGTAGTCCAGCTCTTGCCAAACGTGCTGTAGCATGTCTTGCGTAACATTCTCCAGTGCCTCTGATTATCTGCTTAAGTTCCTCGAGGCTTGTAAGAAGAGTTGGGATATAGACCTGTTCTTTCATATTGTCCCATAGAAAAAAAATCACAAGGTGTCAAGTCAGGTGAACATGGGGGCCATTTCAACAGCACATTGTCATTATCACTGACACACCCAATTCCATCATTCTGGTAGATTCTCATTGCGATAAGTCTGCACAGTCAACTTAGGTTTTACACCTTTTTTTTTTTTTTTTTTTTTTTAAATTTGATATCATTTGAACGAGAATTACCTAATGTTATTAGAGTACAAAATTGTCAATTTTTTTTTTTTTTTTTTTTTTTTTTTTTTTTTTTGCGGGGGAGTGCAGTTCACTCTCTGTATTTAAAAATAAGCTTAGCATTTTCCTCCTTGCTTTTTTTTTTTTCCTCTCTCTTTCCTTTAACTTGGAAACACTGCCGCTTGATTTCTAACCTGACTTGTTGCACTGGCTTGTGGTCTTATTACAAGCTTTTTTTTTTTTTTTCTTTTTTCATTTGACTGCTTTCATGGCTTTGTCTTGACTCAATAGTCACAAATCATAATAATATAGTCTGTATGTTTGGCTGGTTCTCTGCACTGGTTACTTTTCACGTATTCCACACCTAACGCTTTCTTAATCAATTCATCTAAATTGTACAAGGTCAGCTTTGTATAGATTCTCATTGCAAGTTTTGGTGAGTTTAATAGACTCTCTTCATTCTCCTATCCACTGTCTATGCCCCTTTCTGCTTAAGGGGACAATGAGTATTTAATCTTTACTCACAAATGCAGCCTTCGGGTTATTCAGAAAATCTGTTTCCTGGTACCCCACCCCTTTGTAATCTTAGATTTTATGACAATATTCTAAACACTACATCTGTTCAAAACCATTTTTTCCCTTCAGTAATACAGCTTACTTGAAAGAAATGGAGACACTTGGTGCTCAGATTACTGCTTAAAAATTTCATTTTTGGAAGTCCTTTCCCATTTCTGTTATTGCTTTCTTTCTGACTTTTTGGGAAGAAAAAATATAAGGCAAAATAAAATCTCCATTTTTTTTTTTTTTTTTTTTTTTTTTTTTTTCCCACAATATGATGCATGAATGTCTATAAAAAAAATTTTTTAAAAAATAGTAGTCTTGGTTTTTCTGAAAGGATGGACATTGTTTTATGAAACTGAAATAATTTCAAATTTGTATGCCAGCCAGTCAATTTTCTGTTCAATTGAAATTCAAGTGCATTTCCTTGCAACTGAAACATTCCATGTTTGAGTGGAAAATCTGGATTTCTTTCTCATGCCTTCATTCCTTTAGAATACAATGCAAGTAGGAAACTTTTTTTTCTTCTTCTTAAAGCCACTTAAAGGAAGTAGTAGTTTAATTACTTTAATAATTGTTATTCTCTGACCCCTCACCTCTCAACCAATGCTGCTGTCTTCAAAAGGAACTCTCAAATAAATTATACCACTTTGGTCTCTGTAAGAACACTGTTGCATGTGCATGTTGTTAAGGCACTTGTGGTTTTTTTTTTTTTTTTTTTTTTTGGGGGGGTTTTTTTTGCCTGTTTCTATTATCCATTCTCAAAGAACAAGTTTCATTGAATTTGGAGACCAAATTAATACCAAATCTTTCTCCTCATAGCAAACTATCCAATAACCAGGTATTATCTTTTGACTATGATGGATCAGATGACATAAAACATCGATTGGAGAAAATGCCTGCCATTCCCCTACCCCTCTTTCACCAGTTCATAAGAGTAGATATTAATTCTTGTATGGGAAATGCTTTAAACTGTTTAGGTATAAATTGCTTGTTCCTGTCACTCTCCAAACCTTGCAACTAGCAAACAGTTCAACATTCCTATAGCAACCATTCTCTTCATCACATAAAAATCTTATTCCCCAACCTGATCTGACCAGCTATTTGCTTCTAAACCAATTTTCTCTTTTTCTTTTATTGCTAGTGCCTTTTTTAAAAAAAGTGTCAATATTCTCAAATTGCTTTTCTTTTTTTTTTCCTTTTCTTTCGACACCCAAGCATTTCTGACTGCCTCTGCTTCTTCATGCCTCCTGAAAATTGCCAAAAATTTTTTTTCAAAAAATTTGCCAACACTATTCTATTTCAGATTTTAAAGCAACATGTTTGAGAAATTAAGTTTTTTTTTTTTTTATTTTTTTTATGCTAAGCTTTCTTTCCTCTGCGGTAAAATTCGTCTTTAAAGGTTTGGTGCAAATTTTTTTTTTAATCTCTATTTTCTTCCGGCAAATGCAGTAATTTAGGTGTTTATTTTCTGTAGGTCTGAGGCTGGCACCATCAGCCCCACAGCCTCCCCTATCAATACCGAAACCCCAGCTGTGACTACAACTAATACAGAAGGTAGGTGTGTTTAACCCCTGCTGTGAAATAACCATTTCATCATAAACCACCACCTCCCCCCCACTGCCCCCTTATCCATCAATTTCACTTCATTGACTGAAAATAGTATTTTCATTTTAGTGTTAATTACATTGACAATCGGCAAGAATTCGTGTTCCATTAAAGGCATCTTTTTTTTTTTTTTTTTTTTTTCTTTTTTCCCTTCAAGGAATTCTGCCAATCCTACACTTACGTTTTTATATACCATTCAATAAGACTTTGACCCCCAGGACTTCATCTGGGCAGCAAATGTATTAAATCTTGTTTTCACTTTTTTTTTTTTTTTTCATTATTTGTGCATATGCAGAAATTGAACGACCAAAAACTCTTTCTATAATTTGAAGTTGGGGAGCAAATAATTTCACATTCTTTGCAGTTGGACTAATATCCTCATCTTTATTACATTGTTATGACCTCTATAATTCTTCAAGCATTTGTTGACCCTAGCCAATCTCCACTCTCCCTCTCCCCTCTGTCTCTCTCCCTCTCCCCTCTGTCTCTCTCCCTCTCCCCTCTGTCTCTCTCCCTCTCCCCTCTGTCTCTCTCCCTCTCCCCTCTGTCTCTCTCCCTCTCCCCTCTGTCTCTCTCCCTCTCCCCTCTGTCTCTCTCCCTCTCCCCTCTGTCTCTCTCCCTCTCCCCTCTGTCTCTCTCCCTCTCCCCTCTGTCTCTCTCCCTCTCCCCTCTGTCTCTCTCCCTCTCCCCTCTGTCTCTCTCCCTCTCCCCTCTGTCTCTCTCCCTCTCCCCTCTGTCTCTCTCCCTCTCCCCTCTGTCTCTCTCCCTCTCCCCTCTGTCTCTCTCCCTCTCCCCTCTGTCTCTCTCCCTCTCCCCTCTGTCTCTCTCCCTCTCCCCTCTGTCTCTCTCCCTCTCCCCTCTGTCTCTCTCCCTCTCCCCTCTGTCTCTCTCCCTCTCCCCTCTGTCTCTCTCCCTCTCCCCTCTGTCTCTCTCCCTCTCCCCTCTGTCTCTCTCCCTCTCCCCTCTGTCTCTCTCCCTCTCCCCTCTGTCTCTCTCCCTCTCCCCTCTGTCTCTCTCCCTCTCCCCTCTGTCTCTCTCCCTCTCCCCTCTGTCTCTCTCCCTCTCCCCTCTGTCTCTGTGTCCCCTCTTCCCTCTCTGTCTCTGTGTCCCCTCTTCCCTCTCTGTCTCTGTGTCCCCTCTTCCCTCTCTGTCTCTGTGTCCCCTCTTCCCTCTCTGTCTCTGTGTCCCCTCTTCTCTCTCTGTCTCTGTGTCCCCTCTTCTCTCTCTGTCTCTGTGTCCCCTCTTCTCTCTCTGTCTCTGTGTCCCCTCTTCTCTCTCTGTCTCTGTGTCCCCTCTTCTCTCTCTGTCTCTGTGTCCCCTCTTCTCTCTCTGTCTCTGTGTCCCCTCTTCTCTCTCTGTCTCTGTGTCCCCTCTTCTCTCTCTGTCTCTGTGTCCCCTCTTCTCTCTCTGTCTCTGTGTCCCCTCTTCTCTCTCTGTCTCTGTGTCCCCTCTTCTCTCTCTGTCTCTGTGTCCCCTCTTCTCTCTCTGTCTCTGTGTCCCCTCTTCTCTCTCTGTCTCTGTGTCCCCTCTTCTCTCTCTGTCTCTGTGTCCCCTCTTCTCTCTCTGTCCCCTCTTCTCTCTCTCTGTCTCTGTGTCCCCTCTTCTCTCTCTGTCCCCTCTTCTCTCTCTCTGTCTCTGTGTCCCCTCTTCTCTCTCTGTCCCCTCTTCTCTCTCTCTGTCTCTGTGTCCCCCTCTTCTCTCTCTGTCCCCTCTTCTCTCTCTCTGTCTCTGTGTCCCCTCTTCTCTCTCTGTCCCCTCTTCTCTCTCTCTGTCTCTGTGTCTCCTCTTCTCTCTCTCTGTCTCTGTGTCTCCTCTTCTCTCTCTCTGTCTCTGTGTCTCCTCTTCTCTCTCTCTGTCTCTGTCTCCTCTTCTCTCTCTGTGTCTCCTCTTCTCTCTCTCTCTCTCTCTGTGTCTCCTCTTCTCTCTCTCTCTCTCTCTGTGTCTCCTCTTCTCTCTCTCTCTCTCTCTGTGTCTCCTCTTCTCTCTCTCTCTCTCTCTGTGTCTCCTCTTCTCTCTCTCTCTCTCTCTGTGTCTCCTCTTCTCTCTCTCTCTCTCTCTGTGTCTCCTCTTCTCTCTCTCTCTCTCTCTGTGTCTCCTCTTCTCTCTCTCTCTCTCTCTGTGTCTCCTCTCTCTCTCTCTCTTCCCCCCCAGTCTGCATTTCCAACAAAACTCACTTTTGAAACAGATGTAACCCTCGCCCCCCCCCCCCAACCACCAGTAAGTCGTTGTGCCAATGTGACTAGTTATTTTCAGTAAAGCCCAATCTCGACCTGCTGTCCACCTTTCTACTCTTGCTTTCTGGCTGACCGCCTCATGTGATGGCTTCTGTCTGATCTTTCAGCCCCAACGCTGACGTCCAGTGTTGAAGAGGATGTAAAGGAAACCATAAAGGAGGCTACAACTGAGGTCAGTTAAGTATTGCAGTGACTGCCGTTCTTTCTCCTCTGACCACACCCTTGTGACACATGTTTTTTTTTTTCTTTTTTTCATCTATTTTTTTCTTTTCTTTTTTGCTGCCTTTTAACCTTTTTTGGTTCTCCAAACTGCATTGGCTTCTAAAATCCTCATTATCACAAACGCAATTTCAAACTCCTGAAAGATTAATTTCCAAATTTTACAACTGTAACCTCTTACTTTAATATTGCCAATTATAGAAGTATATAAATGTATATATGTGGATAAGGCTCAGTCTGTATCCACTCCTGTGGAGAGATGGAAAAAAAAATTAGGATGCTAATATTTGTTTCAAGTAGTTGATTTTACAAGTATACAAATGTAACTATGGTGGGGAAAGTTTTCAGAGTTCTAAAGCTACTTCTTGGTTTTAGATATTTTTTTTTTTTTTTGTCTTCATCCACAGCATTGCTATTTTTATGGATAAATGACTGAACGAAAGGATATCTTTGCATCACTAATTTCCACAATTTCTGTAAATTTACATTGATTTGAAGTTTTTAGTTAATGGCTTATCAGCCTCTTGTGGTTTATTTAAAGCCAAGAAATATTTTTAGAATGTAAGAATTTTTTTAATGATAATAGGTGTTTTCTGCATTTTTCTTTTTATCCATGATAAATCCAAAGCCCTACTTTGAATCGTAGTGACATACAAAATCCTGTAAGTGACTGTCGGAACCAGTGCAACACTCTGGGTTCTCAGGAAATACAACCGCACCGAAACAGATAACGTAACGCAATCTTTTTTCTTTCCTTTTTAATGAGAGGGGAATGCTATCGAAAACATAGTGAGAGAGGAGGCATTTTATCTTGTGTCTGTATAAAAATCTACTTTGACTCTCACACACACAATGGTCGGTACTGCTGTGTCACGTTCATAGAGCGACATTCATTCCCCGTATTAAATCAGTTTAAATTCATTTGCCCCCCCCCCCTTGCCATTTCCCCCTATAATTGGAGAAGGGGGGTAGGATTTTCTGAATGCTGTTGACTCTGCTGAATTATTCCATTTTAACCATTAAGCTATTTATAAGTTCACTCTTATTACAATAATGGTTCTTCTGTACAAGGCTCAAGAGCCACTCGAGGTAGTTAAAGATACTAGACTGGAACAGACATCTCACCAATGGAATATGAAGTGGTTCACTACAATGTATGTCTGGCTCAGTTGTTGGAATTTTTTTTTTTTTTTTTTTATATTAAGACTTTTCTAGTGGATGGTGTTGAAAGAATTTCACAATTCTAAACGCTTCAAATGAAAGCTGAAGTTTGTTTTTTTTTTTTTTTTTTTTTTTTTTTTCCTTAATAGAAAAATGGCCAACTGCAGCAAATCTTGACCTGATTTCTCTCCCTATTTTGTTACGCTAATTCTTAAGGGTTTCTTCCCCCTCCCATTGATTGAATGTCTTTTATTTACATTTAGAATTAGAGCATTTGGATCCTTTTCATGAGGAAACAGGTTTTTTTTGTTTTTTTTTTTTCTTCTGTTAAATCTTGATATTTAAGCATTGCTATCAAAGATTTCGATGCTTTTAGCTAATTGCTAATAACAATGGCTTTGCTGCCTTGAAGATCTTGTAAAATTTAGGAGGGAGCAGCATGTTTTATTGTAAAATAGGAAATTGCTTATTATTCAACTGGCTATATAGGTCTCTAATGTATTACAAGCAGCAAATGTTTACTTGACCAAATAAATATGCTGCTTTCTTTTTTTTCTTTTTTCCTCCTCCCTCTTTCTATCTAAGCGACTCCATGATGAACAATCAATCGGTGACCCTAATGTTACTCCAAAGGTGGAATTTCGTCTTCTAAAATAGTATTTTCCAGAATCCTACAAAGATGAGATTTGCCGACGTGTTCTTAAAATAAATAAATGTCCCAAATTATTTAAGTTTTTCTAATTTCTTTAAAACAGTTCTATATTTAAATTTGTAATATTTTTTGTTCATTTAATGCACCCCCCGCCCTCCACAGAAACTAGTTCTAAATCCTGATTGATCCATTTGTTGTCTTAGTTTAAAAAAAAAAAAAAAAAAATTTCATTGTTCTGGTTGCTTTTTTTGCTTTTTTTTTTTTTTTTTCTTTCCAACTTTCTCTCCAACTTTCTCTCCAACTATTTAGACTGGAACTTTGAAAAAAAATACATTTTTTGCAAAGTTAATTTTTTATTTTTTTTATTTTATTTTATTTTATTTTTTTCTGCTTGAAATGTTAGTTTTGTTGTTTAGTTGCCACAAGTTGCCACCTTTTGATTTAGTTCCACCCACCCCCTCCTGGCCTCGTCCCTGCATTTCCCATCTACCTGTTCCTTGAAACACTCCCCCCCCACACACACCTCACATGGTGCATTTATTTTTGTTTACTTTTCCACCTGTATTTGCCGACCATGATTGACCTACCTGCATGTTTCTCCTCCAGCCCTCCACCCTTCCCACACACCTACCAGCTTCACCTTCCTCCTCCTCCCGGCACATGTTTCAGAAGGGTGTCAACAGAAAGAATGCCTGCACTGTGACACTTAATTAACCAACCCCGATGTGTCTGTCTGTCTGTCTTTTTTTTTTTTTCTTTGTCTGTCACGTCTGGATGTCGTGTACGATATTCACTCTAGAGATGGAACCAGTCTGTTGGTGGACAATGAGGAAAAGTCAATAATTTGAATGCTAATTGTAATCGGCTTAAATGCCTTCCTAAACCAAATGGCGGGGGGGGGCGACTGAATGGTTTAAGTGCTTAAATGATGGACTTGGCAACACATGTTAAAAAGAACAATCTTAGACTTTTTAGATTATTTACATTATTCGGACTGTTGTCCTCATCTTCATTGCCATATTCACACCATTTTGTCCATTGTATACTCCGGCCTTCTTCAGGTGCTTAGAATTTTAAACCAAACCCTTTATTTTGTCTACTGGAGTAGACTATTCTAGTTCCACATGCCATGCCACTTCCAGATGTTTCGGTTATTTCCCTTTAACTTGACTCTCCAAGTTTGGTTCACCACTGCTGTGACCTGGTATTGAACACACAACTCTTCAGGTCTAATCAACCAACGTCTTTTATCCACTTGAGGACGCATAGGCCAGTGGAAATCTACCCTGGTGGACAAAATAAAGGGTTTCGTTTAAAATTCCAATCACCTGAAGACCAAAATCTTGTGAATACAGCAATGAAAATGAGGACAACAGTTCGAATGATGTAAATAATCCTAATACCTCATCTCAGAGATATAGACAAACTTTTTAGTCTTTACTAATTTTCTGTATATTTTACTAAAATGCATTCAAATTTGCTTGTTACATTTTTCCTTTTCTTAACTTTTGAAGGCAGTCGAGGGACAGAGAGCCAATTCCACTTCAGTGCTATATTTCCCTCACCTCCTGACACGAGAGAGAAATAAACAAGAGGTGATATGTTGTCCAGCCAGAATTTAGTCGGAAGGGATTCCAAATAGTTATTGACTTTGAACAATGTTTTACCTAAAATGATTTTCTTAACAAGGGCAGATAATTTGAACCAAACAATGACTTTAAAATTACTGTAAAAGGAAATGAATATTTTGACTTTCAAATAATTGCTTTCTTTATTCATCCCCCTCCCCATGCTTTTCAGGTTGAGTTTCTTGACTAAAAACCTTTCTGCTATTTCTGGTGTTTGGTAAAGTAAATTTGAATAAAAATGTAAATATCCATTTGTTCATTTAAATTATTCTAATGAAAAAAAAAAAAAAAAAAAAGTTTAGACAAAAAATCTAAACATTATTTTTCTTGCTCTCTTTCTCTCTCTCCTTAAAATTTGGTTTCATTTCAGGGTTTTTTTTTTTTTTTTAACCAATTCAACTGATTTTATTTCTCCAGATTCCAATGTAACGGACTTGAAAGTTTAAATTTAGTAGTTTGCATGCTTTAAATTATTTTAAATTTAATTGTTCAAACTGTACACTCATCATAAAGTGACTCCATAAATAAAACTAGAAAATTGCTGTGAATTTGAAATAAAAGCAGTTTGTTTGTTTGGCCCAAGTATTTGCCAAACTTTGTCTGGAGGAGGGAAACGTATATCTTGTTTGGGTGTTTGTACAGTTTTTGTTTCTCTCTCTTTATTGTCTAAATCATAATCTCTATTTTGTCTGTTCATTTCCTTTCTGATAAGTGACGTCTTTTTTATTTGTTTGAATTTTGTGCATTTTTGCGTTTTTCATTTGCCTTTTTAAATGTCCAGAAAACCTTTTCAATAAAATGTCTTCTGGCAAGAATAAATTTTTTTCTTTTCTTCCCCACCCCCTACATTTTTTTTTTTTTTTGCTCTTGATGGAACTTTCATTTATTGTCAAATGACATCTGAATTTCCTTCAAGCTCTTTATTCCAATGTAAAACAAAATCTGTTCTTTTCATTGTCGAACACGTCCAATTGTTATACAAGAAAATGTTGGCAAGAAATATTGGATGCATCTTTTTAATCCCTTGTCAACCCAACCGCAGCAGCCAATGAAACTGAAAATGTCCCTCCCCCCCCTCCTTTATGGCACATACAGTATAAGATGTTCTAGGCCCAAATCTAGTCGGACCTAAAAAGGTCTTTTTTGAAGCAAGAACTTTTCACTCTCTCTACATATCTTCCTAAAAATTTCAAATTTCTTGTAAAATTAAATCTTAGTGTCTTATCTTTTTTCTTTGGATTCTTTTGGATTGAATGTTTTCGCCAATTTGATTGGAAATTGTTTTAATCCCCATTTTGCTTTTTATCATGAAATCTCGGAACTTCAGGCAAAGGAAACACATTGAAACAATGAATATGATTGAATGATAAACTTCAGATGATTTCCACAAATTCTGGAAAGATTCTCTGAAAATCACCTGATAATGGTTGGAAACTCAAAATTCCTCCCCCCCTTACTTGTACTTATTATTCTAATATAAACGAATTTTAAAACTGAAGCCAAAACTTTTTAATGATGCCATTATGTTAATGTAAAAGTATAAATCTGGAAAACTTTCTTGTAAGCATTTTACATGACCAGTAATCGGTCTTGAGAACCCAAAGCAAAATCTCTTTGCTATATCAGATGTCAACTCTTTTTACGAAACAATTTTCTTTTGTTTCAGATAAATTTTGCAGGGATTGTTTTTTTTTTTTTTTTTTTTTTTTTTTTTTAAATGACTTTACCTTGCAGCTAAAATAGTAAGGGTGGGGAGGGGGAAAAAAATATATCCAGTTACCACATTACCATGAAAAGTCAATGTAGATCCAAATTTTGGAGATTCGAATGGGTCGGCTCTTCTCAGTTTTATAATTATGAATAGCCTGAAACATTCCAAACAAATTTCTTTTAATGTTTTTGATTTCTCTCTTTCTATACAGATTAATTCAATAGTCAATGAAACCGAGGAAAAAGTCCAAGACCTGAAGATCCTGGATCTGGCAGCCAGTGAGCGAGTGGCCCAGGCCGTTGAGGGTTAACACTCCCCACCCCCACGAAACTCTTTCCCTTCCCCCACTCCCCGCAACTCTCCTCGGCTGGCCGCTCGACTTGTCATCTTTTATCTTATTTCATCAAGCAGCAGCAGCGGCATCTTTACTGCTGCCATCGCCAACTGCTTAAGACTCGGGCAAATGCCGGTTACTAGGCCAACTAACACTGACTGCATGTTTGCCTGCCTGCCTGCCTCACAGCCATGGAACAGTTCCCTCTGTGCGCCCCACCCAACAACACACCTTATCCAACTGGTTCACCCTCCCCAAATCTAACCCATCTCTTTACCTTTGACTTTTACACAACACACTCACCTTGCTTTTTCAATGTTCATGCCTTTTGATTTTTTTTTTTTTTTTTTTTAATCTGTCTCTTCTATTAACAAAAATTAATTTGTGTACATTTAAGTCTGAAAAGAGGAAAAAGAAAAAAAAAAAAATGCAATGTTTGACAATAGTCGGTTCCCTCCCCCACGTGCCCACCCATTTTGTTTTGAAATTGGGGATAAGAAAATTTAAGGAAAATACTCTCAGTAGTAGCACAGCAAAAAGTACCCCCCTCGCAAAACTCTACTTTAAAAAAAAACAAACAAAAAGTCTTGTAAAGTGACCCTTAATTTAGCTGCATCCACTTCCACCCATGTTTTGTTGGTGCTAACTGCTGGAGTTTTGATAGGCAGTGTCTTTTGAAACGGCACTTTTGCCAGTGTGGAAATAAGATAAATGTTCTGGATTATAAATCTAGAAAAAGAAAGAAAAGCAATTTCCTTTCTTCCTCTCGCTTCCTTTGTCGACAGAAAACCTTAACACGAATGAAATAATTTGGTTTTCATAATGACATCTTTTTGTATATAAAGTGAGTTGTTCTCCCACCCCCCTTTATTTGTAAACCTTGTGTTGTTAGCTTTGCCTGGCTCTAGTTTTTACCCATTATTCCCCCAACCCCGACACCTATAAAAAAAAACAAAAAAAACATTGACTCTAGATTAAAGATTTTAAACAAATTTCTATATTTTTTTTTCTCCCCCCTTCCCCTTTCTGTAATTAAAAATGTGCAATTTTCTGGCATTTTCGTTTACTGATGACAAGAACAATTAAAGTTTTGCTGTAGGCTGAAGATCAGCCTGAGCTAATTTAAAAAATTTTTTTTGTCCCTGGATGCTGTAATTCTGCTAGTAATGTTAAAATGTTTCTTGTATTTGCAGTAGTATTACTGTTAACCAAAGTAGAATAGTCCCCCCCTCCTTGAAACAGCAATAGTTCAAAGGTTTGTTCCCTCCCCACCTTACTTTCTTTCTAGGAAAGATTTCTGTTCTGGCTTAAATCTCCAGCTCAATTTGCCAACCACCCACAAATAAGATTTGTTCAGGTGAGATTTTTTTTTTTTTTTTTCTCTCTCTTAAATTTGGGATCTTCAACCAGCAGAATTCTAAATTCTATTTAGTATATTTAAAAAAAAAAGGAAAAAAGAAATTTATTTTATATTTATAAATAAAATCAGATAATTCTGTTGGCAAATATTTTTTCACATCATCTTAAACTCATTTTTCTCCCGCCGCCCTCCCTCTTAACAATGACAAATCAATCCCCTCCCCAAATGCTAAAGCCAGATTTTAACCAGCTTCTTGCCTTGGCTAAGAAAAGCCACTTCTTCCCTAATAAGCGCTTAATAAATAAATAAATTTAAAACGAAATGAAATGAAAAGGCTCGTTCATTCTTTTGCTGTGGGTGTCCTGACTACAATGCCAGAGTAAACGCTTAAGTTCTTGTCTGAAATAAAACCTAAAAAGCAAGAATGAAAAGTTCAATGGCTACTGCAGTCCGCTCATTTGTCTGCTTCTAAATGCAAGGGTATAATTATTATAAAGCCCCACTCTCTTCCCCCGCACTTTAATGAAACATTCCCTAGCTCCATGGTAACTTGGATGCAGGGATGACGAGCTACAGCCTTGTAATAAAATATAGACTGGAAATCCACTCACTCCTGGACATTGGGTGGAGAGAGAGAAGTCTCTTGTGGCGGGGAGCCCCCCCCCCTTTAATAGGCAACTTAAAAAATACCCCCCCCCCCTTTTTTTAAATCCCTTCCTTGGATGCTGCCTTCCTCCTCCACTTCCCTGTGTGTGTTCTTTAATGTCTTTGTTCATTTCCCCTAAGCACTGGTGGTGATGTAATTTTTCTTTTTTTTTTTTTCTCTTCTTCTCCTCGGGTCAGGGGGAGGGAACAAAAACAATACACAAACAATAACCTACTATCCCCCACACCCTTCACTCATTTCTGTGATCATGTAAGTCTCCACAAACCATTTTTCACATTTCTCCTATTGTAATGGACTTTCTTTTTCTTTTTTTTTTTTTTCTTTTTTTTGTATGAGAAATCGACCTTTTATGATATAAAATAAATAATTGTGCTAAAAAGCTTTTGTTTTGTTTTCATGCTTTATAAAAATGTCTTTTTCCTCTTTCTTTCCAACAATTTCTCCAAGAGAATTTCCTAAACTTTAGTTTCCGACCAAAACCAGTTTTTCTTTTGACATGACATCTATTCGCTGAAGATCCCGACAGGGAATGTAATGACCTGCTCCCTTGACAGGAAGCATCCCGAAATGGCTGCCATACCTGGGTTGGAGCAACCCAGTCCTCACTCATTTGTCTTGATAGTTCAAAAATGTCTATATGACTGTGTGGGTAATTTCCCACCCCTACCAACAAAATATCAGCAGCTTCTGACAGGCTACATTCCTTTTACAGCTGGGACCCACCATGCCACATATACAAGGATGAATTCTCCTCCTCCCCTTTGTATTCCATCAGTAAGGAGGAAGATTCTACTTGGACAGCCACTTCCAAGAACTGCTGCTTTGTGGAACAGTTATTTTTCTAACATCCCTACTTTGAGTGGACACACAAAAATTCAAACGATTTAACATGAATTATAAACTGTGTAGTAAAGTGGGGGGGGTGTTACCACTCGACACTTCAATTGTCCATCTTCAGTGTGTGAAGTTACGGCAAAGAACAGATGTTTAAAATTAGAAAACCCTATCAGAAATGGCTTTTTCTTTTATGTACTGTTTAATCTTTTGTCCCAAAAGAACGTGTAGATGGTATGAACCCTGGCAGCCATAGTGAAGCTGATATGTTGAAGACTAAATGAATGGACAGAGTTCAGGAGAAAGAAACCAATTTAAAAAGCCAAACCGCATTGGCGATGTCACCCTCCAAACCATAGCAGAATGAAAACCAAATTGGCAATTTTGATCCGAGCAAAAATATCATCTCTGTTCATCATAATGGAACCAATTGAGATACCACTGTACATGTCATTTGCAGGATGACCAGTTTGTTTCCAAATGCATGGTGCTCCCACCAATTGGGGGTGGGAGTCTCCCTATGGGGATGCTGTTACTTTCCAGTTTCAGGGGGCTTTCTCAACTTCATTCTGTATCAAATCAACAAGAGTGACCATCACCAATACAAATTTTCAAATTCATGATAGAAATTGAATGGTGCCTATTTTACATCTAGGTCAAAGGGTTCCCGAGATATGACCCTTTGACCTTTGCCAAAATGGTGAATTTTGGAAAATTATCACAAAGATTAAATATCAGTATCTCCGGTTTTTTTTTTTTTTCACCTAAAAAGCTAAATTATATACCATTTTAATGTTCTTGGTTAGATCTAAAAAGTGACCGTATTTATTTTTTGCTTAAAGGTCAAGTAAGAATTTGACCTTTAATTTCTCAAATGTATCTTAATATTTTTAAAATGACATTTGTCTGCTTTGAGGCAAGTTACATACAAAATTTGGTGGTGGACTTTTGACTGTGGCCAGAGTTACGAGGATTTTACTGTGTTGGGCCAAGTTCAAAATGGCGGACTTTGCCATTTGCCACTATATGCTAACATTTTCAATATGGTCAAGTTGTACATCTTTAGAAAGCTCTTCAAATGCTGATTAATATCCACACGAACTATGATCGTAAAAGCAACAATTTGCATAATTATAATAATTGACATGATTCGTTGAATGTACAATCATAATTTATATAATCATTAAGTTACAAGCAAACGCATTATTTCTACAATTGCATTAATCTGTCTAATATCTAAACATTGATTGCTTTATTTCATTTTAACTTTAAGTTAAAATGTGCTGATCATAAGTCAGCGTGAAGAGGAAAAAAACAACCTCAAAATGACATCAAATTGGTACCTATAAATATGGTCCTCTCTCAAACAAGTCACTTACTCTCCAGACTGTAAAGATATTGGTGGTTTTTCGTACTAGTTGGGATTCTGCACCAATACAGGAAAACCAACAGTTGTAAGTAATTTTTAATTTCATATCCAGTTTTTTCAAATTTCTTGGTGTAATGATACAGCATAACTTTCACCCATTGAGGATTTATTTATTTACTGCAAAACATTTTTATAATTTCATTCTTCATATTATTGGTATAATCATGTAAACTGTTGTTACAAGAATGCAATAAAATAAAAAAAAAGTTTAATATTTTAAGCCTCATTGAGCTTTCATTAGTTTTAATTCACTTTTTTCTTTTTTTTTTTTTTTTTTTAAATATTTATTTGGTTTAATCTGACAATAATTGGAAACCTATTTAAGAAAAAGTTAATGTTCAGTTTTTCTCCCAAGCAGAAAATGTTTTTACAATTTAACAAGTTTAATATTTTCAAAAGTAGATATGCTCTCTTCTTTGTGGGTTTTTTTTTTTTTAAGTTTCTGAGAACATTAATAAATCTCTTACTTGTTGAATCAAAATGGCTATAAAGTGATACCTTGGCTTAAGTCATCTTGAATTAAGTCATTTTTGGAGATGTCATTTTTTCTTAAATATCATGAAAAAATAAACCTCACTTTAGGTCGTTTTACTCAATTTTACATTGACTGTTAAAAATATTCAATTTCAAATTTCTGCTGACAGATGGCATTTGTATGTTGTTTTCCACTCCAAAACCGATTTTGAATTCAGACTTTTTTTTTTTTTTTTTTCATCTGTGCTCTGCTGTTGGCATTCTTTCAATTACATTTCAATTGTGATTTAGAATGTTTTTTGCCTATGTCCCTGAAGAAAAGTGCTAATGCTAAGTGTAAAGCTATATTGCTGGAAATTAATTATTTTATTCAAAATTACTCTGCCTACTATTGTATTTATGTGTGTGTAATGGAGAGTGTTTATTTGCGGTTAGTTTTTTTTTTTTTTTTTTTTACCTGTGACCTCTGGAACCAATTAATGACATGGGTGAGGTATACCTGTATCAACAATACTTTCATTGGACAAATATGCTGCAATCCTTTTAAAGTCCATTTTTACAAAAGAAAAGAAAAAAAAAACAAGGATTAAGAGACATCGCAAAAGAATTTGTTGATAAAATCAAACCAGTTCGATTGACCACTGGTACAAAAATTTGCACCTGCTGTCGACTAGGTACAATGACTAAAGGTGAACCATATCATTTAGCACATTACCACCAATGCATCGCTGCTTTTACATGCAATGAAGTAACCGGATTGCTATTTGGGTGACTGCTCAACTTGTAGCAATATATAGAAGAGTCTAAATAAAACATTTACTAGATGATTTTATCTACAAACAATGGCTATCAACTGATACAACCACACTACAAACTGTATCATAATCTACAGAATTTATTGAAACTTTTTGTGAGGCCTTCAAACCTTAAAGGAAAAGCATGATTTCATTGCCAAAGAACAACCAAAATTTTGTTTCAAGAAAAGTTCTCTAATTGAAGTCATTTATTGCAGATTTTGCTGAGAATTATTCATTTATTTTGCAGAAAGCTGCTCAAGTCTTCCACTGGAATAATTCTCGAGTCGCATTATATCCATCTGTCTGTTATTACAGAAATGACAGAGCTATTAATATTGTAATTATATCGGATTGTTTCAAGCATGACACAATAGCTGTTCATTTGTTCAAAAAAAAAAACCCTTAATTTTAAAATAAAAAATCTGCTCTATTTGTCTGATGGCGCCAATTCACATTATAAAAATTCATCAATTTGTGCAACTATAAGGCTGACTTTGATATTAATGCAGAGTGGTACTTTCTGCTACATCTCATTGGAAAGGCCCACGTGATTAAATAGCAGCAAAAGCAAGCCTACAGTGGCCCTACAACGAACAAATGACCCCAACACAGCTGTTTGATTATACAAGAAAATATTTCAGGCATAAATTTTTTTTTATTATTCAATAAATGAAGCAGAAATCTTAGAAAATAGATTAAAAAATGCCTCAGGAATTCAAAAACTACATTTTTACTTTTACCTCTTACTGAGAATAAAGCTGTCAACTCAGGATGAAAGAAAAAGTTAAAATTATAAGTCTAATATAGAATTTGAAAACATTAAGAGATTTATTCCAACAATCTGATAGGAATTGGTGGCTAGGATGTGTGCTTGAAAAATAGCCTCTTATAATTTAGAGGTAAAAATTGACATTTTTTACAACCACGAGAGCCCCTACCACACCTTTATCCATTACATCCAATATTATTTTTAAATTATTCTAATGTTCTTCCTTTTAGTTGATCCAATAACTGATGCTGAAGAACTTTTGGAGATGGTAAAAGCTTCAAATATTTTAGGAAAGAGAATTTCTTGAAATAACCTTAAGATACAATCAAGTTTGGTTATCACAAAAAATTTGAATGAAAAATTAAGTGGTTTGCATATCCAAATCTTTATTTATTTTCTATTTAAAAAATTTCTCAAAAAAAAAAAAAAAAAAAAGTTTGCTTGTTCATATCTTTCTAAAAGGTTAGGAATGTGTTTTTAAATATTCATTTTAATTGATCACTTTTTCAGATCAAAACTTAAAATAAAAAAAATTGTACCATGTCAAAAAAAATCTGTTAACCATTAACTTTTTTTTTTTTCAGATTTTCATGTTATCTTAACATTAATTCATGACACTTTAAATATTTTCATATAAAAATATATTTGTAAGCAAAACCAAAAATACTGTCTTATTTTCCACTTAATTGGTCAACATCTAACCACAAATTACCCAAATTCTGTTGATTTTATGATAGTTTTTATGTGAATATTAACCAGCATGCAAAGAGCTTTCTAAAGATAAACAACTTGACCATATTGGGAGATATGAAAATGTTAGCATATAGTGGCAGATGTGCAAATCTGCCATTTTGAATGTGGCCCAATTCAATAAAATCCTTGTAACTCAGGCTACAGTTGAAAGTCCACAAAGTTTTGTACATATCTTGTCATACAGCATACAAATTTGTTGTCAATTTGAAAAAAAATAAAAAATATAAAAACGCTTTTTGAGAAATTAAAGGTCAAGATCAAATTCTTATTTGACCTTTTAAACAAAAACAAATAGGTCACCTTTTCAATCTATCCAAGTACTTTAAAATGGCATATAATTTATCTTTGTGTGAGATAGTGATATTTAAACTGACTATTTACCAAAATTCAAGGCTCATATCTTGGGAACTCTTTGAATGAGAGATGTAAAATAAGTACCATTAAAGTTTTATCAGAGTACCAAATTTAAAAAAAAAAAAAATCTGATGGTCAGAGCCTTTTTGATTTGACATGGAATAACTTTCATCAGAATATATTCAAATGTTACAAAGCTTATTTCCTCTGGCCACTTCAGATTGTCATGGGCCTGACATGAAGTTTAACACAGTCGTTTGTTTTTGAAATTCCAATATTTGGGCAAACTTAGACCTTTGTTCCTGAAAAAAAAAATTGAAAGGACTCCACAGCCCGTTGACACCAATATTATTTTTAACTACCCTCACTCCAAAGCAAGGGTTGTTGTAAAGAGCGATTATTAGAATTATAATAAAACCAACTTATGAAAGTAAATTTATACGTTTTCGTTCTTCTTGAATTTACAACAAAAATATTAATCACTATTTGATTATTTACAAGAATTTTATATTTACATTTTAAAATGTAATACAATATTTACCAATTTATAAAGAAATGTGAAAATCTTTTTATAATTTTTATAAACATTTACTAAATTGAAATATGTGAACCAACTATAAGGAAATCTTTATTTTACCAATTGATTCAAACCTTTATAAAATGGTAATTAGCTGTTTTGCCAACCCTCCCAGGAAATAGTTTTTGTTCTCCAGAACAAAAAAAAAAAAGTAGGAAAACACATTCATGTTTAGGTTTTATTACAATTTTAATCATCACTTCTTTCAAACAAACATTGCCAAGGAGTGAAGTTAGTTAATAGTGGTGTCAATGGAAATTTATTTGTATGCATCTCAGAATATTAACGAGCTGTTTTCTCTTTATACATTTGATGTTTTCCTGCCCCCCCCCCCGACCATTTTTTTTTACTTGTCTATCCCTGATAGATAATACAGAATTGAAAAGATTAACAACATAAGATGCTACAAAACCAAAATATTAAACCTGAAGATTAGAATCATGTTCTCAAATCATTAACAAGTGTCTAGACTGTCTACAACCATTTTCTCAGATGAATGATTGCAAAAGTGAATGAATCTATCAATTGGCATTACAAAATCACATCCCTTGACCACTTACAACAGAAACAAAAAAAATGTATAGTAGAAGAGAAAATATCGTTAACTTTCCACACTACTTCCAAATCTTTTCTTTTTGGTAAACTCTTTCTACTGTTG
The DNA here is from genome assembly GCA_964036315.1 of Acanthosepion esculentum. Lineage (NCBI taxonomy): Eukaryota > Metazoa > Mollusca > Cephalopoda > Sepiida > Sepiidae > Acanthosepion > Acanthosepion esculentum. The sequence goes on along the minus strand of OZ038501.1, from coordinate 90,665,812 downwards.
ATGAGACATTTCCTGAAAAACTGATGTGAAAGATTTTTTTATAAATTTCAACTGACAATAACTGTTCAGTCAATAAATAACACGTTTTTTTTCTGTATGGAACCTGGTTCATCTTATTATTACTGTACAATAACAAAACAAAATTTTCACACTTTTTATTCTTCTAAGGTTACAAAGATTTTAAACTTGAAATTTTACCAGCCTGGCTTTTGTGTTCTAAAAGATCTCAGCACTTCTGGAACAGTCTTTCTTAGTGGTATTTGGCATGACGGTGATTGGCTGAAAAAAAAAAAAAAAAAAAAAAAAAAATATATTATTTAGAAAGCAAAAAAAATCATACAGAAGCAACATTTCAACTTTCTGATAGATTATTCCAGAATATTTTCAGTAATCTTGGTATGTCAAGCCTGGCAGTTGACCCACAATTTTGATAAAGACATGATTAAACAATGATGATATCAGACCTTAAATGTAATCTATTCTTGAAGGAGTGCATGGCTAAATGGTTAGATCATCCACTTTCCGACCATGAGGACACAGCAGGAGCAATTTGTCAGTGACTTTTTTCACATTATCAACCAAGAGAGGCAATCCAAGCATACTGCACCTTGAGAAAGTGTGTGCAAGCCATCGTACAGTTTGACACAAGCCTTGTGAATGAAATTGGATAGACAGAAGAACATTTCAGAAGCTGTTGATGGTTGTGCTAGCATAAAAATCACAAGTCATCGTAACTGAGGGTTTGAGTGAACTGGCCTTGTTCAAACTTGACCATACCAGAAGATTCACTCTTTCCCCGAAACTGTAACTACAGTCTGCTCAGCATAAACCACAGGTGGGAACTCTGTGTGTGTGTGTGGAACAAACAAATGAGTGTGAGCAGGTGCCTCAGACAATGATGGGCTAGCCAGCCATTATTCCTGAGGGTAGAGCAATACAAATGAATCCTCATGATGACAACAATTTTTATAACTTTGCCCCTGACATCAGTAGAACAAAAACAACCCACATTGTTAAACAATCATTTTAATATCAGCAGGATGCAAGAGAAATACCGTCCACATAATGGTAAGACATTAGCTGGATGAAGACACCATTGCCACTGTCTCACCATTATGTGGGTGCTATGGTGGAGTAATGGATAGCAGCTCGGAATCAGAGAGCCAACTTCAAATTCCAGTTGAATCCATTACATTCACTTATGTGCTAATACCCTCGGGAAAGGTATGAATCCTCTTCTCCCCCCAGCTATGGATAAATAGCAGAACAGACTGGGTTCTATAGCCTTGGATGGCAACTGGTCAACTGCAGGAAAAAAAATCTGCCTCGTCAATCATGTATCGAAAGATACATGATCGCCTAAGCATGTATCACATATGGCACATAACTGACTGATTTCTGTTGCACCTCATATATATATATATAAAAAGACATTTTTATGTTTATACATTCTTTTTATAGATACAAATATTTAAGTAAATGCTCTGTTTATAATAAACAGTATTAAACAACATTTACCGGCTTGAATGTCCGAGAAATTTTCATAGAAAATATTTGTCCTCCAACAGGAATCAATCCTATATGGGACTGACATATAGCCTGATGCGCCTTAACAGTTTCGGCCACAGAAGAGCGTTTGGATTAGCAAGGTCGATTTTACTGTCTTTAAATGACAATCTTGATTCTCTCACATACATTCATATCTGCTCGATGCATATCCAAATGTAAACAATTGACGTCACACATTATGAAATGGACAAAAGTCCGACAATTATTTTAAGACATTTTTATGTTTAACATTCTTTTTAATGTGCAACGTCATTTGTTTACATTGGGATACGCCATGAGCAGATATGAATGTACGCGAGAGAATCATGGAAGATTGTTGTTTAAAGAGAGTCAAATCGACCTTGCTAACTGAACGCTCCTGTGGCTCAATTGGTTAAAGGCACGTCAGGCTATATGACGGTTTTGTATAGGATACAGGTTCGATTCCTGTCGGAGGATGAATATTTTCTATGAAAATTTCTCGGACATTCAGGCTGGTAAATATTGTTTAGTATAAACAGAGCATTTTTCTTAAATATTTGTATCTTTAAAAAGAATGTATAAACTTAAAAATGTCTTAAAATAATTGTCGGACTTTTTCCATTTCATTATATATATATATATATGACAAAGTGGAAAAGGTTATTGTGTGATGCAGTTCATCCTTTAGAATTACATCAAACTAAAGTGAGGTTTACACTGATGTGGCTCCACAAAAGAGATGAGAATTTTAAAGTTGTTTAAATGTTTTGTCTATATAGTGCAGGCATAGCCATTTTGTTTCTGGTTTTATTCCTTTTGTTAAGCGATCCCACTTTGTCATCGATTTGCCTAAAATTGTTTATCATATCAAAATTCATGCATTGCCTTTCCTCTATTCAGGGTGATTGGAAAGTAATTCCCTATTTTATGTATGATGGACTCTTCCATCTAACTATAATTTTTACAAGATGGGAGAGTCCATCATACATAAAATAGGGAATTACTTTCCAATCACCCCCGTATATATGATTGCTGAACCATCGACAACTAGACCAAATGATTACAAAAAGGTACATCTACGAATTCTCGAGTCGGAGTGCTGAATATATCATCAATCAGCTAAGTGACATTATATATATATATATATATATATATATATATATATATATATATATATAAAACAATATTTTGTCTGTTTTTATTTCTTCTTTAAATTTGTTTTTGCATAAGAATTTATAGGTGCCGTGTCAAAACTCAGACATAAATTAGAAAAAAAAAATGTGCTTCCAGTCAATAAAACATGAAATAAATGTAATGTTTGCTTATAAAAAGAACTAAGAACTGGTCAGTGTCGAGCTGGGCACGTGCGTCAGTGTCGAGCTGGGCACGTGCGTCAGTGTCGAGCTGGGCACGTGCGTCAGTGTCGAGCTGGGCACGTGCGTCAGTGTTGAGCTGGGCACGTGCGTCAGTGCCGAACAGGAAGAAAGGGTTAAAACTAAAATATAGTTTGGAACAAGACAAAAAGGGTTAAAGAATAGAAAGATAGACAGACTGAGAGAAAGCAAGATTTCTTTTAATTTAAAAAAGTCCATGTTTTTTAGGGCATAGATCACTTCGAGGAAAAGTGATTCTGTTTACAAGATATTACCCCAGAGGCCACATGGCGATACTTAGTTGACAGCTGATTGATGATACTGCGTTAAGAGTGACATTTATGAAAACACAAAATGAAGCACTAAAAATTGGTTATTTCAGGACAGAGACAAAATGGATGAAACTGATTCATTTGCCTATCAAAAAGTAGAAATTGTAAATAAGCCAAGAAAGTAGAATTTCTTTATGTAAAAACCCAACCCAGAGCTTTAAAGTGCAAGGACCCGAACAAAATAGAGAGGTAACTGACCAGAGGGAAAAGCTGGTAAATTTCTAATTGTATAAACAAAACCAGGCTGGGAAAATTTGCTGACAAGAAATTAAAATGATAATTTTAATTAATGACCATGAACTAAGCCACACCACATGGTTAAGAATCAGATTTGTCAACCAGGTGACAGGAGCGGGTGAAATACCAAGGACGGCGGAACTGCCTATGCCCATTGGGAAGTGTTAGTGAGAGGCACAAATAAAAGAAGGGGGGAGTTGAACAGATTGATATTCTGTGACCACTACCCATCAGAAAAGGGATCTCTCCAAAATTTAGAGAGAGAATTAATTATACAGAGCCTGACAACAAAGAAGCTCTTGTTGAAAGAGGGAGAAACACTGAGACCCCTGACCAGGTTGACACTCTGGACAGTTTTGGGTGAAAGTCAGTATAAGCAGAATACTGAAGTGATCAAGCGTATTGTTTCAGATGACCACTCTGCTGAATACCATATGACTTGCTGCCAGAGAGAACCTCTGACTTAAGCCTTGTTCCAGACTTAGCTAAATTGAGCAAAAATGTCACAATAGAATTCAAAGTGGGAAGGGTTAATATTTCTGTACAAAGAATGATATAAACCACATAGAAATAGACCCTGAAAAAATTCCGGTCTTTATTTCATCTGCAAGAACATTTTTTTTATTTTCCCTTTGTGACATAGCTTTGCACCAATACTACAATTGATGACGACAATTTGATCTTTGCCAGCAGCAGTTATTAACCAAGGACTAACAGTCAAGAAGGATTACATTTGGTTGCCCTAGACCAAGACTAACCCGGAGTTTTACACAAAATAAATAATTTTAAAAATATATATTAATATTTTTATAGAAGATTCTATCATTTTAGGCCTAGCAATGCAAGTTACGATCTCATTTCCTGCAGCATTCCTAATAACTATTGTTATTCTCCGACATTTAACATAACAAATTAGTCAAGAAATTTTCTTTTTTTTTTTTTTACAGATTTATCTAAATGAGTGTTGTAGCCTTAAAGAAGGTTACAAACAAACAAAGGTGATACTGTAGCTGAAAGAAAGAAAGGTTTATTGTAAAAGAGAAAACACTATGGAAAGACAGGAAATCAGTTAGCAGGCTAGTAATTTCTGAAGCAAGCCCCCAGGTATATCCTGTGCACACACTATATATATATATATATATATATATATATATATATATATATATATATATACTGATATAGTCAGACCACAATAGGCAATAGGGAGGGTGGGACATTCCATTACAACACCTCCCCCTGACCTACTTTACTCCATGAAATTTTGCTCAATAGCTCTTCTTTTGGGGGTCAGGACATAGCTGACTTTTTTTTCCTCTTCCTAGTACTTATCTGTCTCACCAATAAGTCAAAATGATCGGTTTAATTATAGTCTCTTAAAAACTGTACCAAATTATTTAAACAAGTGCATGTGTGTGTGTGTGTGTGGGCGTGATGAGTTTGCTGATTTTTTGTCTTTTCAATTATTATTAATAATACTTATATCACACTTTTCTATAAAAAGTAGCCATGAATAGATCCTGATAGACATTGCGTTACCTTGAGAGATGAACAGCATGAAGTTGAAGCAGGCAAAACTACAGGGACTAAAGACATGGCAGGGATAATCAGAGAAATATTCTCAGCACGAGCTAAAATTGTCACTTTTGTAGTTGATGCACTTGAGACTATTTCCATGAATCTTTCTACCTTGCAGGACACTTTGAGAATAGCAGACATCATGGGGAGTGCACACTTGGCTGCACTGCTTTGAACAGCTCATATGATGGAGATTTTGTGTCTCAAAACTACAGGTAAGAGCTGAGATATGATCGTCATCACCCAGCTGAAACATTCGAGTTAGCGAGGATATCAAATATAATAATAATAATTAAGAGTGCACAGGTGGCAGCACTGTTTAGGGCAGCTCATGCGCTGGAGGAAATACTAGGAGCCGAGACATGATCATCACCTGGAGAATCAGAGAGGATATCAAATCAAATCTAATAATAATAATTGGGAGAGCGTACGTAGCAGCACTGCCTTGGGACAGCTCATGTGCTGAAGGAAATGTATCTCTAAGCTGTGGGTAGGAGCTGAGATATGATCATCACCCAGCAGAAAAATCTCCGAAGCAGAGAGGATGTGAAATAATACAAAAATTGGAAAATTATTTAAATGTTTCCATCAGTCAAATCTCTATGTAGCTAAGCTATGTCCAGAGTAGGAAATTCAAGTGAACTTGATGACATAAGAGCTTCAGAAAATAGATGTCTTGCTAAAAATGATATTTCTACAGAAATTTTAGATTTAGAAAGAATTTCTACGACAAGTTACTTCCTCTGTAAGATGGCTATTCAATAAACAATAATAACAAAGGCTTATGGAATTTCTAATGGTTCAAGTCATATTGCTTTGTTAAACAGTCAGCTCTAACAATGATACAGTACTACAAATTCTATCTGCTTGAAGGACATCTACTTCCAGATAGCCAAATTTATTGAAGCTACACACATCAACATAAAAATTTCTAGGAGGAATAATAAAAAAGAAAAAAAATTGGGAGGCATAAATTTATCTCCCATGGACAATATTCTTAATACTTACTGTGCGATCTGTACTGCAGAAAATAATAACTCGTACACATAAGAACACAAAATTGGGCCACACCAGAAGCTCCGCCTTTTCTGACAAGCAAATATTTTTGCATCCAGCGCCAATGAGCTGAAAAAGTAGAAAGGAAAAAAAAATGTATAGAAAAGAAAAATTGTACTCTTTAAGTTACAGTTAAAAATTCTTCAAAAAGTTATTATTCAATATGAATTTATTTTCAAGTTTAAAAGAAAAAAAAATCTTGCTTCCAGTTTAAGTTCTTGTAAATTTATTCAGTCTTGCAATTTCATGACAAGAAATAAAACCTTTAAAATTGTAGACAAGTCAATGTTGTGTCTATAAAGTTCACTTTTGACCTTGGGACCAAAAGATTTCATTCATTTATATTCTACATAGGCAAAAGGCAGCCTTGACTTTTTAGGTTAATAGATTAACCTAACAAAATGAGGATTGGTGATGCTTAAGAACTTTCTTTTTTTTAATAAAACTTTCCACCGAAATTCAAAAATTTTCAGCAATTAGCTAGGATTTGAATTACTATAGGCTCCGTTTTTTTTTTCATTTCAATTTTTGCTTGTTTAATAACTAGGAAGTACATTTCATGTTTGAAGTGAATTGTTCCGAATAAAAATAGTATGCAAGTTTTGTTTTGTCTTTTTATCATCATACAAATTACAAAATATTAAAATCCAACAATTCGAACACGCATCCATTTGAAATATGATAATCATGCCTTACCTCTGTTGATAGCACGAATAATTCCATGGGGGCTGGCATTTCTCCTGCCAATCCAAGATGCAACTTCACCTACTTTCACTTCAGAAAGGGGATCAGCTGCAAGAAATTATATATATATATATATATATATATATATATATATATATATATATATATGTATGTATGTAAAGAATTAATGAGTTTATTTTTAATCAGACAATTTTACAGCTTCAAACGTTATTTTTAGTAGGCACCCATGTTTGATATAGACACCCCATTTTTTTAAACAGTATATATCATTTCTACTGGCCTGTATATTTTGGGAGAAAAAAAAAAACAACAAAAACTCAAAATGTGCTCTGAGGGAGGGCTCGAATCTGTTCCTCTTTGTAGAAGAAACCACCGCCTGATCCAGCATGCTTTAGACCAGGGGTTGGAAACCTTTTGCAAAGAGCAGGCCAGAAAGCTATGCAGTTATCTCTGAGGAGGGTCATTATGTCAAATGTACTATAACAAATTGTCTCGACCTCAGACCATATTCACAATTTTCTGGCTGTTGTATGCTGTGGCCTTCTTCAGGTGATTGGAATTTCAAACCAAACCCTTTATTTCATCCACCCGGGTAGATTGTTCTAGTTCCACGTACCATGCCTCTTCCAGATAGTTATTTCCCTTTTAATTCTACTCTCAAAGTTTCCAAGTCTTTGCTCACCTCTGCTGTGGCCAGGTAATGAACACACAACTCTCTGCGTTGGATTACTTCAACCGACGCTTTTATCCACTGGGCAAACTAACAATCAACAAAAAATGCAAATTCCTTACTACAAACGAAATACAGTTAGAAATGGCAAATTATTTAATAAGACACTTGTTTCTGCTTATTGTTCGATAATTTCACCAAATCAGATGAAATATTTGTTGATGACAGGAGAAAAACATTATTTCAGTGGTTATCACCCAACTTTCTTCTTAAACAACTTTTACTCGATTTCATTTTCAAGAAAAATTGTTCACAAGCATATGTACTTCCAAATAAAGATACTGTAATTTTCATATTATTTAATTGGCTTTTATATTTTCCGCTTGGAAAAACATTTCTTATTGATGTCAGCAGTAAATTCAGATTCAATTTTTATTTAAATAATTTGGCATATTGTAAGTCTATTAACTCTGATATCTTTCTGCCACTTACTCGACAAATTAATGAGTGTAGGTGCTAAGCTGGCGCACTGGCGGGGGGTGGGGGTTTTGGGTTAGTGAATCCCTGCTTTTGATCACTCAGGCATGGAGAGCATCACAGCCCTGCAAGATTCTATTGACCCCTTTTAAGGAAAGCACATTAAACATTTGAGGGTGCAGGCCAATGGATGTAATACACTGTTAAAAAAAAAAAAAAAAAAAAACGCAGGTCGTCTACTCAAATACAAATATCCATAAAAATGGATAAAGTTATAATTTTATTGATAGAAAGTTTTTTTAGGAGAAAAACCAATACAACTTTCCAAGATAGAAGCCCACAGGAAATCTCTGTGTGTATGTTCCACTTAACCTCAAAAAATCCCAATGCATTTTTCTTACACAGTTACTATTAGATACTATGATACATCCTACAAACATCTATAAGTATGCTACACCACCATTAGCAGCCGAGGCATAATTCTTTGGGCACAGATCCAAGGTCTCTAGAGATCAACAGGTGCCATATAATTATATATATAGTGTACAGATAAATCATTACAAAATTATAATAAACAAAGCTCGTAGTAGGGGGGGGGGTTGTAACAACAGAAGATTGCAGAACGATACAATAAATTAAGCTAGCATAGTACCTGTAAAAATAAAAATAAAATAAAGACAGGATTATTTATGTCTAAAAATCAACATTTCTACTGGGGGTTTGCAAGGTATTTGTGCACCTTGTGAAAAGTCTAAGTCTTACACACACACACACAATTTTTCACCCCCCTCTCACAAAAAAATCTGATGAAGCTAAATTTGAGAAACATTTTAAATTTATGAAGCTTTTCCAAACTGTTCCTTATTTTATCCGCATGACAAAAGATTTAGAGATAAGAAACAAAGTGGAAAAGCATCTTTAATTTTAGTAACTTTTTGGATCTTTTTAAAAGTTTTAATATTTATTTTTCTTTTTGGAATATCACAACTTACATAGAAAGATAGGCAGACTAATAAATTATTCGTTAAACTGAATAACTGGAATTGGAATATTTGTATAATTTATTTTTCTTATTTAGTTTGATTTTTGTTCAAATATAACCTTCTTCTGGGAATCCTTTGGCTTGGAGAAAAGAAAATGACTTTCAAAGTGATTTGGAATGGGGTTGTATATACATTACTCATGCCAAACTGTACCTCGCATTTTTGACAGGATTCTCATTGATAATTTAACATGTAAATTTAATGTAAAAAGTGAAACCTGATTTTGTGTCTAAATTTTAATAACATGGAGATATCCAAGATGAATACAGTAAAATTAATTTAAGAATTAAAAAAAAAAAATACCACAATGAGCTGAGTGCCTAGTTGTAAAAAGGAACAGGTAGCTTTACCACCCCACACACACTTTTTGGTTGTCTTTATCAATCTTCTGTAGGTTGACTTTATGAAATAAAGAAAAGAAGACTGGCTACTTGTATAAAAATGGAGGGTTCCAATTTAGCATTGTGTTGTAGCTGAATCTTAAGTTAAAGTCCTGATTTCCATGAAAAGTTTTAGTAATAATATTCATTCAAATGAACCTTAGCCAAAATAGAATTTCTTTCATGAGAAACAGAAATAAAGTCCCAAATGGTAGACAAAAAAAGTGACAATGGTCTAATTTAAGTGAGTGGGAGGTATTTCTGTTGCACCCTGGATTCTACCAAAAGTTTCATCCTGTGAAGAAATTTATTTCTCAATGTGTCTTTTTAGTAAAACAATGCAAAAAAAAAAAAAAAAACCTACTTATTTTACGACCAGAACTAAAGACCCAGTCTCTCCAGCAATTCAACCCATACCTGGGGGGGGATTCATTTCCCCAATGTATTTGTGCGTAAGTGAATATATAACCAACTTGATTGGAATTCGAACTCTGCTCTCGGATTTCTCATTCCAAACAGTTTTTTTTTTTTTACAACACAACGAACATCCAGTCTTTAAGTTTAGAGCTTTAAAAATAAAAATTAGTATTTTTCTGTATAAATAAAATAAAGAAAAGGGTGGTGGTTGTTGTTTTTTAAAAAAAGAAAAAGAAAAAAAAAACTGATTTTTTTTTTCATTTCAAATACACAATTGTTCTTTTTCTAATCTTGAGGATCAGGATACAAAGAACAACAAAAAAAAGTAACAAAGAAAGCTCTACACTGGCAAAAATTAGTGGCTATAAATTTTGTTGCAATTCTATACGAAAAGAAAAAGCATACTAGCATACATTTGAAAAACTAAAAAGAAAAAAAATCATTTTTAAAATGAATGAACAAAAACTGCCCTTCAAAAGAAAAGTTCTGAATATGCGAACAAATATTAATAACTGTAATTTGCCAGTTTGCTGATATATTTTTGAAAATATAAAAGGGCTTTTAATTAAAGATAATTATTTTATTAAATAAGAGGTTTAAATAACGAAAAATTTAACGATCCCGCAATAAAAGTCGGGTTTTTATTTGAAGGGGGACATCCTAACTCAAGGTCACATTGTAAGTTTACATTTTACTGTTGGCGAGATTATAATGAAAAATCCTGTACCATTTAAAATTATGAAATAAATACGTTTAATTAACAGAACAGTATTTTTTAAAATATTGAATGATTATTTTAATTATAAACATATTTTATGCTAAGTTTATGACTTTTTAAACTAAAGAGTTGGTGTATTTTCTTCATCTTTGATCTGTTTTACCTTCAACTCACAAGAGAATTACGATTAAAAAGATACTTTTTTTTTAAATCACTTCTAATAAATTTGAAGGTAAGGAACAAACCTTTTCCATAGTATGTGCCAGGGTTGTAAGGCCCGTGTAATTTGGGATTATATTCTGCTGGTAAAGTTCCAATTGACTGACCCATACTGATTGATCCGAAGTGATCACCTCTTGCTGGCAATGCTTTACCTTCTGAGACTGCGCACTACAACTTCCTCTTCGGTACTTCCGGTAGCCTGCAGTTATCGACCTTTAATAAAGCGGGTGAGAAAAAAAAATATTATTTAAATGATTATTCATCTATTTCCTAATTAAATTAATAATAATTTATTTTTAAATCAGATTTGTCTCAAATGAGAGCATTACTAAAAATCACGTGACAATTCTTCTCACTCTTTATTGATAATATTTACAGAATGTCTTCATAAGTAGACATCCATCTATCACCAAACCTTTTTCACAGAGGGACAGATAATTGAGAGAATGACAATTCAATACACTGCATACACAAAAAAAAAACAGACATATTTATTTGCCAAAAAAGTTATCAAAGAAGGCGACATTAGCAATAAAATAATTATATCACACCAATTGCATACATATCTGAATCTCAGAAACGAAGCAGCAAAAAAAATTTGTGAGATTTTTTTTTTTTTTTTTTTAAGCTTTTCACCCCAGGCAAGGTTGAAAGCCACTAGCACGCAAGGGGTTACAAAGGATTTGGAGCAAGAGCAGATAGGAGTGATAGAGGAAAGGATGTGGAGAAGGATAGTAGATAGATCAATGCAACTGGAGATGTCGATTGACGTTACATTTGAATAGTTGGAGATTATAGTTGTCAGGGAAACAGAAATAGGGAAGGGAGTTCCACAGGCGTGAGGTGCGAGATATGAAGCTATTGGAGTAAAAGAGACGTCTACATTTAACAGTTTCGACAGTGAAAGGGTGGGAACGGGATGCCAGCCTCGTATGGAGCCTGGGAACCAGCGATAGCAGCTCATCGGAGCAATTATCATGGAAGTATTTGTAAAAGAGACAAAGAGAGGCGATGGCGTGTCTGTGAGAGAGAGACTGCGGATGAAGGGCCAGATCAGGGCCAATTACATAAATTTGTGAAACTGGCGCTAACATTTCAATATTTGCTTTGGAATTGTTGCATCCAACCAAGAGAATTGCTTTCAAATGTTCATCAGACAACCTCGTTACATGTGCTGACTTTCCATACTGTAGATTTTATAATGAATTCAGACCAAATATATGATATAATTTGCTGAAGTCAGTCTTTTTACGAATTCCACTTGAATCCATTACATTCACTTACGTGCTAATACCCTTGGGAAAGGTATGAATCCTCTTCTTCTCCCCCCAGCTATGGGTAAATAGCAGGACAGACTGGGTTCTATAGCCTCGGATGGCAATTGTTCTACTGCAGAAAGAAATGGCAACCTACTGCGGGAAAAATCTGCCTTGTCAGTCATGTATCGAAAGATACATGATCACCTAAGCATGTATCACACATGGTATGTAACTGACTGAATGCAAGTTAAAACATGATCGCTGCTGCAGCAGGCTCATAATTGCTTTTCTTAGAAACTTTATTGCAGGAACTTACACAAAAAAGCACTCTGATATCAAAAGTCACCAACTGTTTTATTTCACTGCTTTTCCTAAAACTTATATTATTATCAGATGCAAAAATCAAATTGGCCAAATTTACTTATATTTATTTTAATTCTTTGTACATATTAAGTTTAACTAAAATCTATTGATAATTCCGTAGAAATAATTATATTTTAGCTCATTTGTGGCACAGTGCAATAGCAGGGCCACATGAACTGACATTGTAGGCCAGATCCAGCCCACGGGTCGTAGTTTGGTGACTCCCGGTCTACAAGGATGGATAACTAATCCCCATTGCAGACGCCTGCTCAGGCATATTTTTGTGTTTCTTAAATACCCACAGAGCCAATCTGTGGTTTATCCTGCAGTGATGCTGAGCGGACCTTAATTAGAGTCTTTGAGAGAGCACAGACAGCCTGGCATGACCAGAATTTCAACCTGGCCAATACGCTCAAACCCTTGGACGCAATGAGTTGTGACTTCATGCAAGAACAACCATCAATGGCGTCTGACCATTTTCACTTGCGATATGGTTTATAAGGCACTTGCCAATGATGTTATCAAGAAATCACCTGTTGGGGATTAGTGAATGTATTTGTTAAATCAGAAGGAAATTATTTGTGCTGGCGTGTTCGATAAAATTCAATCCCCAACAATATTCAGTAATTTTGAACAGGTCATGCAAAAACAAAGTTTAAAAAACAAAGGCAAGTTGAATGCAAAACAATAATGGGTTTATATACAATTGAAATATGTACAAATGTGTTCAAAATTTGATAAATGTTAAGTGCTGATGTATTAAAATTGGTGTGTTGATTTTTTAGTACGTTTGATACCTTTTGATAGTGTTAATAAGATTTGTTCAAAGAATTAAACAGTTGTTGTTTTATGTAAGTGTTTACGTACAATTGTTTTTTGTCAATAGAAGTTGCGTACCCTTAATTGTGGTTTGTATAAAATGTTTTGAGTTATTAATACTTATTTCGTAGTGAGGGAAAATGTCACTTTTTAAGTATAATAATTGAAGTTTGTAAAGTTTTTGTTTGACACAGAGAGAAAGATTATGCCAAATGGTTGTTGAGTCAGAGTTTGATTTGCGCGGGAAGATCAAGGTTTTGAATTGCGTGGATTTGTTTGGCGTCTCTCTGGATGCTGGAGTCTGACTGAAAGATTAGTTGACATCAGTGTTTGCCGAAACATTTGTGTTCGTAATTGTCACATTTTGAAGCTTGGAGTGAGCAGTCGAAATTGTCTGCTACGCTGTCGATCTCTGCTCTGCTGTGTTCTGGTCATACGTGTTTTTGGGTTTATATATGGTCGTAGTCACGTGGTGCGACTCCGGAAAGAATTGCGCCAAAATTTGCTTGTGCACGTGCAGGTGACTTGATTGATCGAAAAGGACCACTCAGTGAGCTAGATTTGCGGAGAATAACCAATAGTAGCTCGCTGACATTTCTTGTATGAAAGTTGATGTAATGGAATAGTGCATTATACGAAGAGGGTAAAACTGTGCTATGGACGAGCTCACACACCTCCCTGGCAAACTGTCCATAGTATTATTCAAACTTATTTAATTCATAGAAAATATATATTTTATAAACTAATTTATTAACAGATCATGACATCTATCAGAGATGAAATTTAAATTTTTATTATTGAATCATTCTAAAATTTTAACACATCAGCAGATAGCTATTAATATCAACAACTGAGCGCAAATAGTTATTAATTAAAAAAATTAGTAATTAATGTATAATATTATCCATAACTACATATACAAGAATGTCGTTTTTGATAAAAGTTAAAAAATAACCATAAATACATAAAAAATACATATATTGTCAAAAATTCCTTTTCCCACAATATAGCTATTTGTGCTATGTTATAATGCTTATTACCTAAACAATAATAATACTGAATAATGTTTTTTAAACATTAAAGTATATTTAATCACATCTCCCTAATAGCTGTCTTATTTCATTACTATAAATTAAATATGATTTTTATCAAAATATATTGAATAAATTAAATAATGACATGTGGGATACATAGGATCACACAATCACCCACGGTAAATTTATATTCCGTTTCTTACATTTCACCTTTCTTGGCAGGTCTTCTATTATCACAAAGTAGGACGCTTAATAATAGGACTGATAAAAACAAAGAATGCATAGGATCACACTATCATCCCAACATTGAATACTTAATAATAGGACTGATAAAAACAAAAACAAAAGGAAACTGAATATAATTGGCTAGACTACATGCCCAGTCATGTTGAAAAAAAAATTTCAATTTAAAATTTTCACCATTCCAGCATCTCATGCATTTCCTATCAGTGAATAATTATAACCAACGCTTGTGTTTTTATATCTCCTTGTTTTCTTCCATATCTAATTCCATCAACAAAAACATTACCTTAATCCAGTGGTCTTTTAGAAGTCGGAGAACACTTAAAATTCTTCCAATAACTGTCGGTGCACTATATACGAATTCTGGAAAAATATGTTATAATGAAGTCAAATAATGCAGATAAGAATGCAATAAAAAAAATAAGAAATGAAACAGATCTTAACTTTATTCCTTCTTGCGTTTATGAGAAACATGAGCCTGATGAGTCTTAGTGATTTCTTCAATGTTTGCACATATATTTGATAGGCAAACTTTCATTTCCTCCTCAATACATTGAAGAGTTCCACTCTTTTTGCACTTAATTGCAGTGAGGGCAGAAAAGCCTAATTCACATAAATATGATCGAGACAGGCATTTCAATATAATAAAGTAAATATATTTATTTCTTATATCTGGATACATATTTCTCTGGAATGCCAGGGCACACCTAGACATCTTCTAGTGCACCCAGGTGCACCATTTGAGAACCACTACCTTCGTCTGATGAAGTCCTTTTTGAGGACGAAATACATTGGACAGATTTTTTTTCAATTTTGCCATTCACTTCCTTAGGATTAAATAAAATAAAATATCACTTATTTTATGAAAGACATTTTTCTTAATGCCATGTCCCTTCAGGACATACACAATCATGGCTCTCCGACAGATTTCGTTTTTTGTGAATTTTCATAAATTCTTGAGAAAGATGGTGGAGTGGTTTCCTGTTGCATTCTCCATGGTTTCAAATTCATAGTTGTCCTTCTACAGTGGTTACCATCCAGTCTATCCTACAGTTTAACCCCTAGCTGATATAAGACAAGGATTCATGCCTTTCCCAAGGGAATCAGTGCGAAAATGAATGCAACAGATTTATTTTAAATTATTACTCATTTTCTCTATGATTTTTCCTCCATAACATTATTTAATACAACTTTCTGGGGCAAGTGCTTACAGCAACATCACATTGAATCATCAGTTCTTGTACAATCATTAAAGTTAAGCAACATTGAGTCTGGTCAGTACCGAGATGGGTAACCACTTGGGAATACCAGATGCTGTAACCTTAGATGTGCATGTGGTGTAATTGCAATCTCAAGACTTACTGAAGTAATTTTTTATATGTTCTTATTAACCATTTCATTTTTTTTTATATGGGATAACTACACATAACTGTATCACACCAAAGACCATTTCTAAGTATGAAATTCAACCAGTAATACTGCTAGACTTGTTTCTTTATTGTAAATACAATGTAACAAATGACTGTAATGGCTTACATTTTGTGAAGGACCAATGAGGAAGAAACCCATTAAGGAGACCTAAGGAAAACACGAAAGTCAGTTAAAAGCTTCTAGCATACACGAGGGGCTGTCTGAAATCTGCAGATTCGTATGGACTGTGTTTACCCTATTTTTATTAGAAAGGAACCTCCAGTTTAGCTTCTCAATGGTGTAGGGTTATTTCCTCCTAATTTTTGATACTGTTCCTAGGGGACATTCTCCAACGCTATAAATACTCTGTGATAATTTCTTATCACCCTCTCTTCTTCCTTTTCCGCTGAAGCGACACCAATGTAAATCTCTCATGGATGATTGCATTGTCCCTTTTTTGGGGAAACATATGAACAATATACACATGCACACATATGTACACACACTCACTCACTTCACATACTTTGGACCAAAAAGTTTCCACGTTCATTTGTTATACACATATTATTGTCTTTGGCATTTGTAACCTTTTGTTGTTAATACATTATAATTTGTTTGTATATATATATATATATATATATTGGGAAAGGCATGAATCTTTGTTTGCATATATATATATATATATATTGGGAAAGGTATGAATCTTTGTTTGTATATATATATATATATATGTATATTGGGAAAGGCATGAATCCTTGTCTGTTTAATCCTAAGGAAGTGAATGGCAAAATTGAAAAAAAATCTGTCCAATGTATATATCAGTTCTTGTTTCTTTACATTTCCTTTGGGTGGACTCATATTCCAAGACTACCATGTTTATTGTGAGCATTTCAGGAGACACACGTTTCTCTCTCAATGCATACACCCGGCCCACAACAATGTCACTACATCACAATGATCAGAGAGCAGGAATGGAAAATTATCACACATGGCATTGTAGCATTACAAAACTGGGTTGTCTGCTTTTGACTCAGTTATAATTTATACACATATCAAAATGCAAATAATGCCTCTTGTAACAGTCTGGTGAGAGGTGAGAAAATTAAGTCACTTGGCCACGTAGACTAAATTGACCAGAATAACAGCATATGTACTCCAACCTTCTATTTTCACTCACCTGATATGGCCATGGCACAAAGCATGGCCAAGCCAACTTACCAAGTAAGACTTTAATTCATTTCTTTCCCTTATCTGCTGTTACCTTCCTGACGCCATAGACTCCCAAGTCGGCATCTATGCTGACGACACCACAATTTACTCCTGCCTCAAACACAAATCTAGTGATGCTGACAAAGTTAACCTGGCAGTTCAAATAGAAAAGGACCTCCATCACCTTTCATTCCTATCTGCTCTCGCTCCAAATCTTCTGTAACCCCCTTGCCTCGATCGACCCACTGTCTTTCTCTTTCTCCACATCCTCTCCTTTACCACTCCTATCTGCTCTTCCTCCAACCCTTCTATAACCCCTTGCGTGATAGTGGCCTCCAGCCTTGCTTGGGGTGATACGCTTAAAAAAAAAAAAAAAAAAAAAATCTCTTTCACTACCTGAACAGTTGTTGCATTTGTAAATACCTAAAGTGTTTTTTCTCTTAAACCTATACCCATGTACTTACCTGTTTTTACACAGAATGCTCTCACACCATGTCTTAAGCAATCATAGCCTCACCATAAGGTCTTCCAGGCTATGGTCTTCTCCACCCTTCTGTACGCTTGCAAAACCTAGACTTTGTATTGTCAGGACATCAAACATCAGGAGTGATTCCAGCAAACAAAGCTCTGAAGAATTCATTGCATCAGTTGGGAGGACCTCATCACCAATGATGAGGTCCTCTCTTGGACGTCTCTAACAAGCATTGAGGCTACCATCCATCAACATCGCCTCCACTCAACTCCCACGTGTCGTCCTGTTTAGAGAACTCTCCAGCAGCAAGAGGGTACACGGAGACCTAAAATGATACTTCAAGGATCAGTTGAAGACATCCCTGACAAAGCCCAATATCGACCCTGAGACCTGGAAAACTGTTGCTACAAATCGGCCTTCCTGGTATAGGACTATCTGAGGGGGTGGGGAACAAGACTTTCAAGTTCAACCATCAACATGAAAAGGATTTGCAACATGCTGTGAGGAGGGCCGACACACCCAGCTGCATACACCACCCACACTTCTCTCTCAACTCTTCAGGAGTAGGCTGGGCCTTCACTGCCATCTCCGTCACTGCCATGAAAGGGGAGAAACGGAACAAGAGGAGGAGGATTCAGATGCAAGCGGGTGACAACTATGACCCATGAACAAAGTGGTAGCATATTGAAGGTATACTGATGCTTATATTAGGAGGCTAATTTTTGTAAACTTCTCTCCAATATTCCAACAGTATACTCACAAGATCCTGACCTTCAGATTATCATTTATTTCATTCCATTTTGTCAGTCGTGCCAGCAGGTTCAAGATCTCAAAGTCCGTACCACAATGATTATTTTGTGCTGGAACACTCAGTTTAGCTGAGAGGCAATGCCAGGTCATAGAAAACCCAGGGAAAAGTATTTGGATGACTGAAGACCTTCCAGTATTTCACTGCTGCCATATATCTAATTTCTGTAACCTTATCAATCACCAAATTAAAGCCATCAGCAACTATATTACAATCTCATCTGGTCCTGTTGTTTTGTTCTTCATTTAGGCCAGCACTGACCTAACCTCATACATTAATACAGTTCCCTCCATGTTTTTATGTATAGTAGATACCATGAGAGCAGAGTCGGATCTTCTGATGTCATGGAAGAGATTTCCAATGTTTTGTTCCATTTTTGGAGTAGCATATTTTTCTACATTAGGAATGCATTTTCTTTTAAAAAAAAAAAAAAATGCCTCCTGCTAAAGAGCATTTTTTTTTTTTATCTTTTTATGCATACCTGCTACATCTGTGCTGTACAGTTTTTCTACTTATGTACACTTCTTATTGAGTCATTCATTTTTTGCTTGCTTGCATTTATTTCTGTTTTTGCTCAACACAAAGTATAGATATACAAGTACTACAGATGTCTTAAATACACAAAACAAATGTTTTTTGGTGATTTTTTTAAAGCAATTTTTCTTCTTTTATAAGAGAGAGAATATAACTGAACAAAAAAAAATGTAGTGAAAAATAAAAGAAATGAAGAAACAACAATAAAAAAAGTGTTATCTTTATTTCGTCTGTTTCAGCCTTAATTCATCATTTATGATAAACAATCTTTTTTTTTTAAAAAAAAAAAAAAAAAGGTCAAAGATAACATAGAATAAAGAATTTACCTTCTCTGCTTTTGTATACATTCTGGAGGAATGATATACCCCACAAAGATCCCAAGATAAAGATAATGTTCCCCTCGGAACAGAGTCAAGTTTATCCTACAAGGTTTGTCTCAAAAGTGCTTAAACTGATAATCTTGTATTTATATTAGTGAATGTCTTTCTTTTTTTTTCCAAAATGAGGCTTTGGATGACTGAAGACCTTCCAGTATTTCACTGCTGTCATATATCTAATTTCTGTATTAATATAAATTCAAGAAATTAGTCATTATGTAAGAAAGGGAATATCTATACAGGGTGCCCAGTAAAAAAGCGGAAAATTTATTATCAGTTTTATCTTTCTTTATAACCTTGAATAAGTTTCTTGGATATTCATGACCCTGAATAATCATTTGACTCTCACATAATTACTTAAATCTGATTGGTTCTTTTATGATTGATTAATTGCTGCGCCATCTTGTGATTCGTCATTTAAACGTTATTTGCAGACGACTTTAGTCTTTCGTTCTGCCCTGGCTAAATAACTCAGATTTTGAGCGTCAAATTATCGTATTTTTCAAAGAACATCCGACGTGAGGATTGATGAAATGTGCAGAAATTCTTCCTGAATTTTTCAGTCACATCAGCTTTCAATGGTTGTCCCACTTCTTTCTGAATTTACTATGTTTGTTTTGTTTTTGTTTTTTGTTTTTTTTTAAAGCTTATCACCCCAAGCAAGGCTGGAAGCCACTAGCAAGCAAGGGGTTACAGAAGGTTTGGAGGAAGAGCAGATAGGAGTGGTAAAGGAGAGGATGTGGAGAAAGATAGTGGATCGATCAAGGCAAAGGGGTTACAGAAGATTTGGAGCGAGAGCAGATAGGATTGAAAGGGGAAAGGATGTGGAGAAGGGAAGTGGATAGATCAAGGCAACTGGAGATGTCGATTGACGTTACACTTATATAGTTGGAGATTGTATTTGTCAGGGAAACAGGAATAAGGAAGGGAGTTCCACAGGCGAGACATGAAGCTATTGGAGTAGAAGAGACGTCTACATCTAACAGTTTCAACGGTGAAGGGGTGGGAACGGGATGCCAGCCTCGTAGGACGTTTAAATTCATGAGGCCTAGGGACCAGCGAAAGCTGCTCCTCGGAGCAATTACTGGGCACACTGTAGTATCCTTTTAATACATTTCAGTTAAATCTTTTCTATAGAAGAGAAAATAGCTTCAAGGCTCAACCAAGCAGTGACCAGGCAAGTTTTAGGGGGACCCAAAAAGCATCACCATATATATATATATAAAAAAAGAAAAAGAAAGGCAGAGTGAAAGAAAAACATAAGAGAATCTAGAGCTTATATTTATATACTGATCTCACAATTCATTGTAAATTAAAAGGATCATCAAATAGTTTTAAAAAAAAAAAAATCATGTCAAGGTTGAATCAGCCTGACAACCATTATTTGTCAATGGGTCAAAAAGATTTCGCTGCAAAGAGAGAATCCTTTGCCCAAGTGCTCAACCACCTATTAACCCCTACTCTTAACCCTCTAGCTAATTACAGATAGGAAAGAGCACATGGAAATGGTTTCATGCCTTTCCCAATATATATCTTAATATACAAGATAAAACACTGTTAACGATTAATTTATTTTTTTGACTAGTATTTTCTTTTTATTGCAACTGAGATGAGATATTATGTACACTATTTACATTATTCGGACTACTGTCCTCATCTTTGTCGCCATATTTATTACAACGTTTCAGCCGTTGTACGGTCTGGCCTTCCTCAAGGACACATAGCACAGTGGATAAAGGTGTTGGTTAGATCCAGTGACAGGATCCAAAGAGTGTGAGTTCAATACCCGGTTAAGGCAGTGGAGAACTTTCAGGGGGAAATTAACAGGAGATAACTGATAACTGACATCCATTAAACATGGCATGTGGAACTAGAACAGTCTACCCCAGTGAGCGAAATAAAGGGTTCAGTTCAATATTCCAACCAGCTGAAGAAGTCCGAGCATACAACGGCTGAAACGTTGTAATATGGTGACAAAGATGAGGACAATAGTCTGAATAATGTAGTCATATTGTTGACCAAAGCAATGTGTAGACAGCAAGAAAATATATGACAGACTGTGAGACTTGAACTCCTTTGGATTTTTGCCCCAACAAAGCAGTGTTAAATGCAGTGTTTGCTCGGAATGAGCTACAGGAATTCAGCAGCTTGGAGAGAAAATCAACTCTAGCTGATCAGTTCATTTCATGATCTTTCTCAGTGCCATATTTGTCTTTACAATCATCGGTAGAGCAGCAAGATTATTTTTATTAGATAAAGTATTGTTAATTATTATTCAGAATTTTTGACTAGCATTTGCTTTTTTTTTTTTTCCTTCAGTTTTATTCCTTATTCATTATACTCTACTTCAAATTAGATCTCTTTCCAATTCTCTCAACATCAAAATCTGCCAGCCAGATGTGAAAAAACTACAAAAATAAAACAAAAAAATTCACCCTTTGTGCAGGGGCTGCAAAGCATCACATCCAGCTCACAAAACAACTCCACTCAATATATATATATATATATATATATATATATATATATATATATATATATATATATATATATAGTTAGTTTACGAAAAACTAGGTAATCCGTATGGGTAGACCCAAGGAGGATAAAATCCAGAGAGCTCAATGAAATCAGAGCTAATAATTTAAATAAAAATAAAAACAGACCACTTTAAGGCTACATGTAATAAATTATTTCACCACAGCCCTTTTAAAGGACCTTTGGGAGTAAAGTCTGATGATCCGCGGTCCTTTAAAAGGGCTGTGGTGAAATAATTTATTACATGGAACCTTAAAGTGGTCTGTTTTTATTTTTATTTAAAATATATATATATATATATATATATATATACACACACACACACACACACACACACACACACACACACACACACACACACACACACACACACATGTTCAAAAAGTTTTGTTATTCTACCAGCTCATCAGGCACAAATTATTATTTTTGATTTTTTAATATAAAAATATACTGGGTCTCATGGGAGGAACGCTAAGTTAAACGCAGATTCAAAGCTCAAATTTAATATAAACTTAATATATTCTTGTGATGTAAACACAGAATATAGAGTGTAGGTAGGGTGCTAGTGTAAACAAAAAAGAAAAAAAAAGGTAAGCTCTAAGTTTAAAAGAGGAACACCAAGTAACTTGTTAAGTAATAAAAGACATTAAAATGGTTAAAGGGAGGTAATCAATATATGACGTAAAATATGGGAAGAGCAAGTGGTAATTGGATAATCCAGAATAAAAATATTTTAAGAGAGATTTCTTTCTGTGATTACAAGCTAACATGAGTTCATTTCATTTATTAAGTAGATTTCAGTCATTAATATTTTTGAGTACAAATCTTTTTTCCCCGCAAACACAAGTTGCATCAGTTGCCGTGTGCAGAAACGGGTGTAGTTTTGGCAACAAAATTCCAATTTCCTACTGATGATCTGTTTTAATATCCCAGTCAAATTTTGAGAATTCTGTCGCATTTGCATTTTGTTAAGAGGCATTTTATAATGATAACATCTTGTTTTCTATTTGTTAGCTGTGGAAGCAAAATAAAATTTTGTCCCACCATTATGTTTAACGCTAGCCTTGTAGATGATGCCTTTATACATAGATTTATAATTCATCAGACAATTAATACCTTTTTAACAATTACACTTTTTTCTATGTTAGCATTGCTATTGGGGTTGCTTAAGTATTTTTTTAAAGTTACGTTATTGTGCTGTATATCACTCAAGGTTTCGAGTGCAGCTGTAAATAATCTTAATATTGTTCTTATTCAAGATTTTGTTGAGTAAAGAGTTATGGCTGAAATTTTTATGGATTTTAGGAAAATCCTACCAATGTTGGTTTTGACATTACTGTTGAAAGGTATGTTGAACTAAATTATGTTGCATTTTCTATTCTTACATTTATTATTGGTATTCTTATTAATGCTTGGAATCTATTCTAGTTTAATAGAATTAATAATTTTCTAGTTGCTAATATTTAGTTATTTATCTACATTAATAAACACACACACACACGTGTGTGTGTGTGTGTGGAGTGAATCAGAAAGAGATCTAATTTGGAGTAGAATATAACATACCTGTGCTATCTACTATCACAACTAAAAAATAAAAAAGATAATAATGATTGATTTCCTATGACCATCAACCCATTGCAGATCATATAGTCAGAAAATCTTTCTTTTTTTTTTTGAGATAATAATGGTTTAGTGATACAAGTCTTACTAATTAACCCATAGCTGGAGGGAGATGAGGTGAATTCATAGTTTTCCCAAGGGTATTTGCATGTAAATGAATATAACTCAATGGAAACTTGAACTCGGCTCTCTAGTTAACAATGCTGAGCCATTATCCATCACACCACCTGCACATTCAGCACCTGGTATTCCCAAGCAGTCACCAATCATGGTACTGACCAGGCTCGACGTTGCTTCACTTTGGTGATTGTACAGGGGTGGGAGAACCGGTGTTTCAATCTAGCCATTAGCCTAAAGTTAAAGATTTGAATAATAGTTGAAATGTTTTGTTTAAAAGCAGCTTTGAAATCAGTCAGCCAACATTTGAGACACATCTCGTAGTTAACATTCATTAAAATTCAATATAATAATAATATAAAAAAAAAAAACTAAAAAAACAAAAAACAAGAATCAATCAAAAATAAACAAATGACGCTTGGAATTTGAAACAAATTAAAAAGCATTAAATAAAAGCATAAAGGCAGTGCAACCAACAAGAGAAAAGGAATTAACACACATTTGCAGACTGGCCATGAGTTACGCTTAAAGTTTGGATGGTTTCTTCTTTCAACATGACCAACACCTACCCACATGACAAATTGAAAAACGAATGTTATTTTTTTATCATACACGGGCATTTAACTAAATGGACATTTACCCAAAAATGTAGTGACCTACTTATATGTAGGTCACACTCTTTATTGTAACGTGCTACATATATTTATTTACTGTATTTATAATTTTTTGTTCTTTTTGACAGGTTTTTATTTAAATTTATTCCGTATATATCATATTTTACTTCAGATATTACTCCAAGATGATAATTATTTTGAGAAAAAAGCACATTTTACTACAGCAAAAATCTAAAGACTTTACAATATAAAAGATCTTTCAATTTCACCTTTAATGATCATTTATCTTAAAAGGGATGAATTAGCTTTTATCTTACTGTTAAATATGAATTTAAATAATTAGGTGTTACTTTTTAACCAAATACACTCAAATATTTTTAAAAATACTAATTTCAAGAAACAAATATTGAAATAAGAAAACTTAACTTTAAATTTAGATTTAGTAATTTAATCACTTGAAATTCAGTGGTAATTATTAGTCCTATTCTACCTTATAATACTGCCAATTAAAATACTTAAAGTATTGCATGTTACTATTTTTACTTGTACTTTTTCAGTGAAATGTCTGTCGGCCAAATGTCCGGCCATGATTTTTTATCCCCAGTTCAGACATGCCATCTAGGATTATTGAATATCCTGTTCAATAATTTTCTACAATTGAAAAACATATTTACACTGTCAGTTTTTTTTGAGTACATAATTTAGAATTAAATTTATATACCAGTTGAAAGATGACCTACCATGGGGAGGGGTTTGTCCCTACACATCACAGGGTCAGCATAAAATCTAAAGGATGAATATGAGAGATTGTCAGATTTTATTGTGCTTTGTAGCTAAAAGCCGAAGTTGCTAAGTTTCACTAGCTTTTATTTTAAGTATCAGAACATGCTCTTCCCTTCCCCATTTATGAAATAGGAAAAGTTCAACATGGGAGTTAAAGCCTCCAGGTCCAGGTAGCTTCATGTTGAAAGAAGCAACCATTGCATTGTTGTCAGAGTACTATTTTTCTGACCAGTTAGGAAGCAATAACAAAGTATATATTAGAGGAAAGAACATAATCTAAAATATTTATTAACAAATTAATTAGTATACAAATTAATTAGTATATCAATATCTTAGGTTTGTAAGAGTTCAACACTAAAATCTTTAAAAATTATGCATAACTATTCCACAAATTATTTGAACTTATTTCTTACTTTCTGTTGCTTTGATTGCTACGCTTCTCCTTTTTTATTTTTGAGATTTACATTTTAACTGTTTAATAATACACTACCCACAATACTCTACCCAAGACGGTCCTTCAAGGTACCTTGGAAGAGGGTAGACATGGGGGGGGGAGGCAGTCCAAAAACTGGATGGACAACATCAAAGAATGGACCAAGAGGGACACCTCGATGCTGTTTCGTGAGACAGAAGACAGACGTGGTTGGCAGCAGCTGGCTGCATCATAGTCGCTCATGTCTCTCCTACAATTGGCTTGGTCAGAAGAAAAGATAGATATATTAATATAAACTTATTTCTCCCAAAATATTAAACTTTTAATTTAGATGTTTGTAAAATAAGTTAAACTGAATTCAAAACGGGTCTAGAAAGGTTTTGGGCTCTGTCAGGTTACCTTGCCCAAGAAACACCACTTCTACATCAGCTGCAGTATACATGGTGCCCCTACGACCCTATCGGTTTAAAAAAAAAACAAAAAAAAAAACTCTTCCAACATCAACTGAAGAAAACTGCTATTATTTGCTCAACTGTTTATTGTGGTTAGAGTGAAATTATTAGGAATATAACCTAAGGGGTAGATAACTCCTGCATCGTTTAACAGCAAGAGTTAAGTCACAACAGAATTGTTTCCCTTTTCATCATCATCAGCAAACGATTTAGCAAAACATTTAGTACTGCAAATAATTGATTACTTTTTATTTTAATTAAAACATTTTGTGAAGAAAAATCAGGATAATCACTTCTAACAGATAACCGAACACTCTTGAACAAGGATTTTAAAATGATGAATTATGCTAATTAGAAAAAATGAGAAAGAAATTTTTCATTCATCAAATATAAAACTGTTTGTTTTGTAAAGCTATTCGAACATGTTAGAAAGTCAAAATTGTCCCGGAATTTAAATATATTCAAGCAGCTCATTAAAATCAAATGAAAAAAAAAATGTCTGAAGTGGAAAAACCTAAATGAACCATGTACTGCTGGGAAAACCAAATTTGGAATTTTCTTTTTTTTTTTGGTTAATATTTGACTTGTGTAATTTGTCAAGGTTTGAATTACAAAGTATTCTTGAAAATCCCGTGTGTAATAAGCCCTCAAAATGGAAAATAAAGGTGTTCAGACATTTAAATGGACAGATATAAAATTTCAAGGGCATTTTCTCTTAACATTCACCTAACAAGAAATTACAATTAAAAAAAAAAAGAAAAAAAAAGAAAAAAAAACTATCTATGGACTGATGCACAATAAATAGAGAAAGTTGTGTGGAAGGAAGAAAAACAATCCTTATTTGAGTCCAAATCGAAGCAAAAGAGTCATTTCAAAACTAATTTAGAAGAAAAAAAAATAAAAACATAAAAAGTAATCAAAGAATAAATAGAAAAATAATCTGGTTAGTTATTAGGGACATGTAGTGTTTAAAAAAAAAAACAGCTATTAAAGTAACCTTTTATAAGCCTCCAAGTCATAGTTATACAGTACATTGTGCCTTGAAGACATGAAATATCAGATAGGTGAACAAAAGTCAAAAAATTAAAGAGCCTCATAATTGCTATTAAAAAAATAATTCTAATCTGGGTTTGTAACTCTGCACCTCACTATCTTCCCATATATAACTGTCCATTAATTAACAACATAGGAAAGGAGAAAACATTTGAAAGCAAAACAAAAGTGTGAAGGAAAGAGAGAAAAAAAATATGGTTTGGTTTTCACACATTAAGTGGTTAGAAAGTTAAATGTCAAAAATAAAATAAAAAAATATTGAGAAAAAATCTTTGGACGAAAAAAAGACAAAACCTTTTAAAAACATTGCCAGAAATGACTTCAATCATGACAAACCTTTTTATGGTATTAAACCCTGTCAAAGTTAAGTGTAGCCAATCATTGGCAAAATGTATCAGTAGAACAGAGACAATTCAAACTGAATATTAAAAACTTTTGTTGACCAGACAAGAAAAATACTGTAAAGTTTATAATTTCAAGTTGAAAATAACAGTAAACATTTTTGTCTTTAAAAACAAAGCACAAAAGACATTGAAAACTGGCGAGACATTGAGTGAAACAAATTCAAAATTGAAACTTTATTTGCACTTTTCCTGCTGAATACTGTAAAATTAGTTTTGTTTTGTTTGTGACAAATATTTTAGTCCATTACAGCAGTAAACAAATGGTTAAAAAAAAAATTGTTTTGAATCAATCTTCTCAAGAAAGTTGGCCTGTTTGCCAGCCTGTAAAATCTTTTTTTTTTTTTTTTACTTGTTTTTTTTTTTTCAAATTTTTTTTCCTATTTATTGAGATTTCAATTATAGGTACTGGGGTGAAATATGCAAATATTTTAGCCACCAAACAGGCCCTATTTAAAACAAATATAACTCTTAAAAATATAAATAATTTTCAATTCATAAATCTATTAGCTTATTGTTTCTTTGGTGATAATTTAATTTTTTTTTTTTTAAAAAAGAACCAAAATTTTAAGAAACTTCTCCAAAGTTCAACATAAAATCTGTCAAATTTCTCCTTTAAAATTCTAGCAGAGCAGAAAAATAAATTTTTACAAATCTGTAGATTGCAATAGGTTTCATATAGTGAGGAGAGAGAGGATTAGATAGGCATATAAATTTTAAATTAGTCATGTTAAATATTGCTGCACATTACACAATATAATAGCTATATAACAGTTTGGGTTTTATATAACTTAAACAGATTAAATCCACATAGAAAGAGAACAATTTTTAATGTTTTATACTAGGAAAATTTGAATTTAAAATTCCCCCAGAAATTAGGAAAATAGCCCAAAATGTAGGAGAAAGGTAACGCCTCAACAAAAAAAAAAAAAAAAAACTCCTTAACAAAGAACTTTTCTTAGTCTATATAATTTCCTATATCCATAAAAAGAGGTCACTATTGGAGAGAACATTATATAGGTAGTGTAGCCTTAGGAATCAACACTGTATGGGGATTGTTAGTTTCATGCCTCAATGCAAGTGCCACTACTCCCCTATATATGCAGCCTGTTAAAGGAGTAGTGGCACTTGGCCTGAAAATCACATTGGAGTGTGAAACTGGCAGTTACCATACAGTGTTGATTCTTATAACCACACTGTATCTATCTCTCCCATTATATATTATATAATCATACTACTTGAAAATTTCCAACCAGCATGTAAGGCTCTGCCTAGTCACATTTTATAATGTCTATTTTATAATGTTAAGCTTTCAACTTATTGTGTGTGTGAGAGAGTAGTACACAGTTGCTGGTGGTAATAAAACAGGGCTTAAAGCATAATCTATACTAATAAATATACATTTGGTTCCTCAACTCTAGCACAACTAAGTTTCATGCACCATGCAATCATCATGTGTGGATTGAACTATATATATATATATATATATATATATATATATATAAAATGTATGTATGTATGTATGAAAGTGAACATTGAAGTCAATACCCAGCACCAACAGTCTGTTTCATGCTTAAACACAATCATTAAGCCATGTGCATTGTGTTTTGGCCTGACTATTTATATATGCTGTCCAGTGGTGCATTATGGGTAGGCCTATTATTCTAATAGTTATTTGTGAGGGCAGTAAAGTTATGTTTCAAATTATTCCAGTGCCTATTGAGTGGAAATAATTGTGGATCTCTCTTTCTCTAGTCTGTATTTAAAATTTGTTGCTAAAAATATTTTATTTGCATCCAAGATTATTCTCTTAATAAGGATTTGTATATATATATATATATATTACACACACACACACACAGAGGAATAAGAACAAATGGAGTATAATTCCACTGGCTGAAGTATTTAATTTTAAAAAAGGGCTCAATACAGAGTAGATCTTTATATTATTTATTACAGGAGATTAAAACAAAAACATTTTAAAAAATCACTGCACAATAACTTTCATGTTTCAACACTAAGCTGTGCCTCTTCAGGTAATAGTAAATAACTGGTGAGTCACCAGTCTCACCAGGGTTTGTCTGATGATCACAAAAGTGTGAAACCCAAGGTCACAAGGTCAAATAAATATATTAGCTCTATCACTGATATTGAGCACTTTCCAATAAATACTGCACACACACACACAATATATATATATATATATATATATATATATATATATATATATATATATATATATATGAATGCACAGAAACTACACTGATCCAAAGCAGACGTGCCAATTCATATGTAAAGAATCACAACTTTTTGACAGGTTCTCTGCTAATAAACACCTAATAATTGTTTAGGTTAAAAAACAAACAAACAAAAAAAAACAAACTTAAGCAAAATCTAATTCCCCAAATGAAATGAACAGGACATTATATTTCCATACAACAATGTGCATTTGTGATTTGCAGAAATATTGCAGACTCAAAGAGGTGTTGACTTGATTTGTTTATTTAGGGTAGGAAGAGAAATGCTATACAATTATTCCTGAAAGCAAGCAGAGAACAACCTTGCAAGTAAGATAAGGAATTGCTTATAATAAATGTGCTGCTGATGATAAGTTTGGTCTGATCAACTATAATGCCACTGTTTCTTTTCTATTTGATGATTTTCTAGATTCTGTTTACTGCGATCGATGTTAGAAGAAAACAACTCTAAAGCAAAATTAAGTAGGAATCTCAGCAAGGTTTTGATTCAAGAAATTGTACAAAGCTCAAAGAAGGGCTCATGTACACATGCACTCTGGAGAAAAAACATGCACCAATGAAAAGTGCACATAAGAAAAATCAAGAAGTATAAGCAGTCAATTGGTGATACCAGAGTGGATGTAATGATTTCTGGACAGTCCATCTATGAAACTCTAGAGTTGAGATGCTGAAGGTAACATCAATCAGTTAAGTGACTAACCTTTTACTTGTATTAATTATATTTTTATATAATATTTCACCCTAAGCAAAGCAATAAAGACACTAAGATGCAAGGGGTTCTTGTGTGCGAGAGAATATGAAAAAAGAATATGTTATTAAGGAGAGAGAATATGAAAATAACAGAAATTAAGATAGAAGACAATGACCGACATTGCATTTAAATCTTTGAAGATCAAAGCTGAGTGGAAAGCATGAAGCCCGAAGAGTGTTGCAAAAGTGAGAAGCCCAAGGGAAGAAACCATTAGCATATAACTTACAGTTACATCTAAATTAATAACAAACACACAATTAACATTTAACATATCTTTATGTAAGAGTGCAGATCATTTTTGACTTTCCCTCATATATGTATATAAAAATTCAGATATAACTAAAAATATATAATAGTTTCTTCTCTCGCACCTCTCATTTGTGGAACTCTCTTCCAGTTTCTCGCTTTCATCAATTTTGATCTTCAAAAATTTAAATGTAATGCGAGTTATTATTTTCTGTTTTTTTTTTTAATTCTTTTGTCATCCTCTCTCCTTAATAATTTTTTTTTTTTCTTATACTCTCAAATAAGGCAATAAAGCCACTATGACACAAGGGGGTCACTGAGTGTGAAAGAATATGAGAAAAAGAAAAACATTATTAAGGAGAGAGAACAATAAAAGAATAGGAATTAATAAAACAAAGGATAATGATTGACATTGTATTTAAATTTTTGAAGATCAAAGTTGAGTGGAAAGGAAGAAGTGTTGCACAAGTAAGAAGTGCAAGAGAAGAAACTGTTAGCATAGAACTTATGGCTATACATCTAGCTCCTCAAAATGTAAAATGATGAGACCTTACCACCAATTGCGTTTAAATTCATAATGTCTAGGTACCATAGAGGAATGCTAATCAACAACAGACGTTGTTACGACCTTTCAAAGTTTACATCTGCTATGTTTTTCATATCCGAAACATCAATAAAGCAAAATTTTGATGCAGTCAAGGGATTTTTTTTTTTAATCAGAAATTTATGACAATAAATTCTATGAATATAAAATCTGGTATATTTATTGGAGGAAAGGGGCACCTGGAGGCGGTGTAGTGGTTAGCAAGCTTGTCTCGCTAGAACAATTACGACTGAATAGCGAGTTCGATCCTCACTGGGTGCTCTAAACTTTCGGCCTTGTGCCACATCTAAGCTACACTTAGAAAATCACTCGGAATTTCTACGTGGTGTAATGGTTAGCAAGCTTGTCTCGCTAGAACAATTACGACTGAATAGTGAGTTCGGTCCTCACTGGGTGCTCCATACTTTCGGCCTTGTGCCACATCTAAGCTACACTTGGAAAATCACTATTTATTGGAGGAAAGAGAGCTCAAACTTGGAGACCTTGTTCCCAATCTAGTATTTGTGTTTAAATTCAAGAAGTCCAGGTACCAAAGAGCAGTGTTCAATTACCAAGAAAATATTTATAGAAAAGGCAGAGGGAAGCTACATTATGGCAGTGGGAAAATTGACAGAAACCAAGATGCCAGGTCAGGACTGATACCATTGCAAATTTTTTTTTTTTTTTTTTTTTTTTTTTTAAACCAAG
This sequence comes from Acanthosepion esculentum, assembly GCA_964036315.1. Classification (NCBI taxonomy): domain Eukaryota; kingdom Metazoa; phylum Mollusca; class Cephalopoda; order Sepiida; family Sepiidae; genus Acanthosepion; species Acanthosepion esculentum. The sequence goes on along the minus strand of OZ038501.1, from coordinate 90,633,998 downwards.
AATCTCTAAATATATAGCAGCTTAACCCACTTCCCAAAAGTCAATATTTTAATGATCAAGTATGAAAAATATTTTTCTGAGGCATTCAAGAACCTTTAAAATGAATCTACCTTGGGTATTGAACTGTAGGGGAAATATATCAAATATCATTTCGTTCATGGCTCTCTATCATTTGGTTCTTGGCTACGACAAATATTTTTCACCCACTACTCTTTTGGGGAGAGGGTGTATATATCAATTATTAAATATGTAAGTTAGATCCATAAACCATTCACTACAAAGAGACTATAACTACAAAGAGTAACACGACATTAATATGACTGAGTCACATCTAAAGTATTTGTTTTGTAAATATCTAGTAAACGAAAATAGTAGCAATATAGTGATCTAACCAATTCCATTCACAGAAACACAGATGATTCCATCTTCTATTTATGAAGTTGTTCTCTGTGGTTCCAATATTCCAATCGGTCTATGAAGTACGGGACTTGATAAGTAAAAAGAGGTTAATTTTATGTAAGTCACATCTCACTGATAATGATTACAAAGAAGCAGTCAAAATGTCTTCCACTTGTTTTTTGTTTTTTTTGTAATATTTCAGTCTGATCCATTTTCCAATCATCTTCAACTAGGTTTAATTTGATGGTCTCAAAATAAAATTTAAACATCTTTCTAGCATTATTTTTATTTCAAAATGAATTATAATTTAAATATCTTCTTTATTACTTGAATTTTGATTAATTGAGAAAGAAAAGAGGAAGAGAAGAAAAGAGGAAGAGAAGAAAAGAGGAAGAGAAGAAAAGAGGAAGAGAAGAAAAGAGGAAGAGAAGAAAAGAGGAAGAGAAGAAAAGAGGAAGAAAGAAAAAAGAGAAAGAAAGAAAAAAGAGAAAGAAAGAAAAAAGAGAAAGAAAGGAAAAAAGAGAAAGAAAGGAAAAAAGAGAAAGAAAGGAAAAAAGAGAAAGAAAGGAAAAAAGAGAAAGAAAGGAAAAAAGAGAAAGAAAGGAAAAAAGAGAAAGAAAGGAAAAAAGAGAAACAAAGAAAATTTGTTGACTTTCCACACAACCAAAAATTTAGGAAGGAAATTGCCGTCAATACTAGATTGTGATAACAGTGGATTTGAAAACTCCTAATTTCCTGAAAAACTGTTTTAAGAAAAATTAAATTTCAACTGTTTGGTCAATGAGTGCCAAATTTTTCCTCTATGGAAATGGCTAATGTCACCATTAAAACAAACTTTCTGCTATTTTCTTGCAATTTAAATCAAAATTAAAACTTAAAAAACATTTAAATTATTGCAATACAAATATTGATGTCCAAAGATTATATCAGCTTAAATGTTATGATGAAGATGAAAGAATTTGTCCAAATAATGTGTGGAATAATGAAATAGCCTTTTTCTTTTTAAGGAATTTTCAGTTTCCTACAAATGTGAATGATAATGCAACAAAAGAATTTTGGTACATGAATGATGAAGCACAAATTGAAAACAACATTTGAGTCATGCTAAAGAAAATAGATTACAATATAATGAATAACTGTTGACCTGCAGATCCAATAAAAAAAGAATTCTAATCACTGCAGAGACAAAATGCACCTTGTATTTTGCTGTAGACAATTTTGATGAAAGAACTCATAACAAATGTAAGAATTACATTTTATTATGCAGAAGACTGTTAGAATAAAATTTAAAATGAAATCTTGAATCAAGGAAAGATGTGACCATACTTGATTCATTGATTTCTGTTGTGAAAATATTTTTAATTTTAAAACCGAATATTATGAAAGTTGATGCTTAGTGGCCTTATTTCTTGCACTGTCTTCCATAGGGACCTGATTTGAGCGTTTGGAAAAGAAAAAGAAAAAAAAATACTATCACAGCTTTGGTAGGAGTGCCAAGCTGTGATAGTTTAATCCTAGGCAAGGGTGGTGTGGGGGGTTTCTTATTGAGGAACACTTTAATCCAAGACAGAGTGTAGAAATCCTCAGATCCCCAGCAGAAAGGACACATAAACAATAACAACAGCTATTATTATTATTATTATAATTATTATTATTATAATAATAATAATATTAATGATGTATGCAACAGCTTTGATCCTACTTCTGCTTTTTCTTAAAACAAAAAAATTAAAATTATTAACTATTGCTGTGGAGGTACCTATATATCTTTACAAACATGCATTGCCAGCTTTGCACGCACACGTGTGTGTGTGTGTGTGTGTGTGTGTTTTCAAGAGAACATGATAATGTTAGTCCCAAGCATTTGTGTTATAAACTAATTAGCATTTAGTGCTATTTTCGAACCAGAACAGTGTACAATAAAACCAGTTTTGTGACAGTTTTATTATAATGCGTGTTTAGTTTAGTCTGTACTGCAGAGTATCCGATTGAAACTAAAATGGCAGCATTCATGAGAGTTTGCTATTAGTGTTTTTATAATCATTTGTTTCCAGTAAATGGCAAAGTTTTCCCAAAAAGGTCCAGCACAGCCAGGCAACAATGCAGCAGTGATTGATTGACATGATTTTTTGTTTTCGTTTTTTGGGGTGTTTTTACAACTTATCAACCCTTTGTGGGTTATTTAAAGCCAAAACATATTTGGTATTGTAGGAAGTTACTTTCAGTACCTGGTATTCCCAAGCGGTCTCCCATTTAAGTACTGACCATGCTCAACACTGCTTAACTTTGGTGATCAAATGAGAACCAGTGTTTTTAATTCAGCAGTAAAAGTGTTAAAGTACATGACATAATAAAAAGGAATAGATCATTCAATTTGTAGTAAACAAAGTGTTTACAAATTATTTAACTTGCCTAAAAAGAATTTGTTTCTTTTATCAATTTTATTAAATTGGATTTTGAAGGAGACTTCCTTAATGCAATTAGTTGCAGATAAGGGATCTCATTGAACAGAGCAACTTATTCAATGTATAAAGACAGAAAGATTTGCTTCAATAATGCATGACCACCTTTTATAAAAGAGAAGAAAAAAAAATGGAGAAGGAAAGGTTGAAACAGTACAATGCTAACATTTCATTTTTTTTTTTTTTTTTTTTTTTAACTTGTAAATGTAATTCCATGCAATTAAAAAAAAAAAAATGGATGAAATTACTACTAATTACATCAACAAGATTTTAAGCTATTCAAACAATGGTTTAGTTAACAGCAGTATATCGGTCAGATGAAGCAAATACTAACTTAAACATAGTAGCAGGTCAACTTATGCAAATCTGGTTGCGTTTATTTTCAAATTTCAGAAATAGATGATAATAAAAATTAAAAAAACTTTGAAAAATTAACAAATTTTATAATTACAAAAAAAAAAAAAAAAAAAATTATTAAAAATTGTTATAACAATTGATAAAATCGTTCCCCACCTCACACTTTGCTTATATATCCATGTGTATATATGATACAGATATAATTATATACAAATAATTTGTTTACCCAAAATGTTCATAAAATATTCCAGAAATTATTTGAAATACACCAATGATTTATTATTTCATATTTTTAACATTTCACCTTTTTAAGATTTGTCATTTCATTTGGGTAGTTTATAGTTTACATGTCCTAGAAACAAGGACAATTAAAAAAGATTGGGAGGATATAAAAATATTCCTATTCTGAGAGGCAATGGAAATTTCACATGAGAAGATGAATACTGAAATCAGCATCGAGCTATGATAAGGCTGAGAAGATTTTGCTTCCATTGTTTCCTCTCAGTTGTAGCCACCATTTTCTTTTCTTTTTTTTTTCTATTATAAAGTGCATATTGATTGGCCAGAGGTTTGGAAGAAATGTCCAATCATGGTTGTTGAAAGCAATAATATTCGTCAAACGTTTGATCCATAAAACTCATCAACTTCGGAGCCTGTTTTGGCAACGTTTCTCATACAAAAAGCGAGCAGCCTAAAAAAAAATAAATGGTAATTATTAGAATTATGGCATTTTATTTTTATTTATTTTTTGGCTAAATATTTTTTAATTTTGTCCTTTTTTTTCAAAACAGTTGTCTTGTGAATTATACTAAAACTTTGTCAATCTCTGACCTTCATGCCTGCAATAATATAGAGTGTCAAAACGAGGATTTTCCCCTTGACACTGATGTTATTTTAACTACCTTCACTTCTCGGTGATGTTTATCATTTTAAAAAGCGATGATTAGAATTGGAATAAAACCTAAACATATGGATGTGAATTTATACATTTTCTTTGTTCATAAGAATTGACAACAAAAATATTAACCGCTATTTATTTATAAGTGTTTAGTGGGATGGTTGACAAACATCGGCTAATTGCCAATCGATTCAAACTTTATAAAATAATAAATAATAAAGATTTCATTATAGTTCATTCATATACTTATATAAATTCAGCAAATGTTTATAAATTCCTGAATAGAAAATTATTTTCATATATATTTCTTCATAAATTGGTAAATGTTGCATTACATCAGTTCTAATCGTATTAGCTTTTAGAATGTTGTAAATATAAAATTATTCTTGTAAATAAACAGTGTTTAATATTTTTGTTGTAAATTCTCAAGAACAAAAAAAAATGTTAAAATTCACATATATAACGCGTTTCAGTTTTATTACAATTCTAACAATCACTTTTTAATACTACAAACATTTCTATCAAGGGAATAACAATATCCTTCTGACACACCGATTTTTTGTGGGTACAAAGGTCAAAGATTGCCTGAAATTTTTCAAAAAGTAATAATTACTAAAGAGTTAACACAATTGGAACAATATATTAAAAGGATGTAGTGAGAGTGGGGGAAGGCGGACCGCGATACAGAGAGACGGGGAGGGGCGGACTGCGATACAGAGAGACGGGGAGGGGCGGACTGCGATACAGAGAGACGGGGAGGGGCGGACTGCGATACAGAGAGACGGGGGGAAAAGGCGGACCGCGATACAGAGAGACGGGGGAAAAGGCGGACCGCGATACAGAGAGACAGAGGAAAGGCAGAGTCTGTTACAAGCTTTAAATTTTGAATGGATGAACTAAAGATCCATTTAGGCTGGCAACAGATTCCTGAGAACTAAAACCCAGAAGTCTTTGGCAGTTTTACCTTCTGCATAGCAGCAATCCAAGTCATGCCTTGCTTTTTAGTGGACATTTGGACAACAAGTCTGAGCAACAATGGCCCGTTCTCTGATTCATAAGTCATTGCCACACCTGTCCCGACAGCATTACCTGAAAATAGAAATAAATCAAAGTTTTGTTTCTGCAGTAGAAAAAAAAAACATTATCTAGAGAAAATCAGCTGTATCTGACATTTGATTGTATATTAAAATTAACATTGTTTGAGATCAAAGCAACACGAGAAAATATTGAGTTGGCCAAAAAGTTTGTTTGTATTTAAGTAAAACAATTAAGTAGAACAATTTACTTAATTAACTAAACCAACTTTTTGACCAACCCAAGAGCAAAAAATAAAAAATAAAAAAAAAATTAAAGTGACATTTAAAAACCCTGGGAAAAAAATTACAATTGTTTGAAATTCTGAGAAAATTCTTTACTCTCCAAATTTTCCAGATGACTATTCTAAACTCATTGCTGGAACTCATTATCTGTGAGAGAAATGTCCAATAAATATCAGAAAAGGCAAATGTTTGATCCATCCAATATAACTTGCTGGTTTTATCACAACTAAGTGTAAGTAAACTGGGATTGCAAAGGAAATGTTTATTGCAGATTATTTCCACGTCACAGAGAATAAATCACTAAGTTCACACTCGAACAACAGGGCAGAAAGAAATGCCGAAAACTCGATTCGCAGGTACTATCTCACAAATCACAATATACGCAACCAGTCAGAAAAAATAACTCATTCTCCAACAAACACTGTAGCCAAAATGCCCCCAAATTCTCAGATTCAAGAACACCAACTGCTTTTATCGGCCGAACATTTTTTCCATTCGTCAACAGCTGGGAGAGGATGTTCAGTATTTTGCATATCAAAATACTTTTATTGCGACTCCTGCGACAGACTTGTTTTTTAATTCAAATATTCCGTCTTCAGCATATCATGCGGAATATGTGCCCTTTTGTTTGGTAAGTAATTTTCTTTTTCGCCACATTTTCCATCGTAGAATACATGCAACGTGCTGTCACTTAGTTTGACAAGGTAAGTCACTGTTTTCTTTGCTATACTCTCCCCTGATCTCATTATCACAAATCGAACAACCTAGAGCAGCTCTCTTTACCCTGGTGCTTCGTCGTAATGGAACTATCTCCCTTAAGCGTGTTGGAGAATCATCTCCTGAGGAGTCATCAGACGTATATAGAGTTTCCGGAAGTTCTGTGTCTGTGGAAGCATCGGATTCACAGATCTCAATTATCCGCTCACTGTCAGACGATGAACCATCATCAGATTCGCTCGGCGATGTATCAGAATCAATGAAAAGGCGTAGATCCTTTACATGCCGTGGCATCTCGTCAACTAAAATTGTTTGTGTACTCACAATGTCCGTCACACGACTCACTTGATACCTGGAGGTACACCGGCCATGGGGAGGCTTCACCCATACTGTGTTCCCAACTTTGTATATATCGTGATACTTACAACGATCAGGTGGTAATGTTGTAGTAATTCCCTTCACTTTCAGTTGGTAACGGTGAATTATATTGGCAGGCGCATTAGTCGATGATAAATCATCCTTCAGCATATTATGCCAGTATACTGCCTCCATTATCGAACAATGCTTTCTTGCTGCAGTTCGTTTCATGCTAAAGGACTTACTGTGAAATGCAGTGACATTGTCAGTCAGAATTTCTGATGGTGGGCCTCGTTCAAAAAAAATACTTTCTAACTGCCAAATGACGCTTCTTGAGTCATGTTGAAGCAGGCATCGCCATATCGCAATCAATTAATGTAAGGTAGTGTTGACCACCGTAATGTGTAATGTCCATTCTTAAGTGGGTCCAGATTTCAGTCACACTTAGGTTGCCACAAGGCAAACGACTTGAGGCTGGGTTAATTGACTGGCATTCTTTACATTTTCTGACCACTGCCTTGACAGCCGCCTTGGATGTCGTAGGGTAAATTCGTCTCACAAAATACAGCGTTCGCCTGACGCCAGGATGCCCACTCTGGCAGTGTATGGCACATATCAGATCAGGAAAGGTCTCGTTCACCGTGGAAGCGCATATCGGGCGGGTGGGTTTGGTTTCCTTCTTTATAACATCATACCATCGTTGCGGTACTCGGGTAAGCTTATCCGCTCGATTCTCAATCGACATTACTAAACTTATCTTGATCAATAAGTTATACTCTTGAATCAGCTTTTCAAGAGTACTCAAACGCCTCCGGATCAGCATCTCACTTGCCGCCTTAGTTCGTATTCTGGATTTGCCAGTGAGCATGTTTGATACCCACCGATGCACACACGCAGAGTCCGTGAACCTCCAGCGAAACCCCTGTGGCGAGAGAACTTGCATCGACCCATACCTCATAAGCATGTCCGCTCGTGCACCACTTACCATGTGCAGGGTCATTTTGGCGTATTCTTTCCGCTATGTCCTCAATCATGTTCTTAAGGGGAGCATCTGTCACTTCGTCATCCCAACCAGACGTGATCAATACCGTCCTGCGTTTTACAAATGATGCAGCAACACGAAGCCACCCACACACACAGGAACATGACCCACCAGTTTTCCACACCATGAGAAGACGTTATATCGCGTCACGACCTCAGGAACTGATGGAATGCCATTTTCACGTTTTCACTTAAGCGTGTTGTTATCTTGCTTGGCATGCAAACCCAGTCCCGTAACTGCTCCGGATCCTTGCAGGTCAAACCAAACGCAGCCAAGTGCTCTTTTACGCGAGCTGCTGAAATCATGCTCTCGTCAACATAAATATAATCAATATATGATGAGGTTGCCCGTCGAACTGACTTGTCTTTCGACAATGCAGCGTCGACAATGGCCTTCATTATAGCCGAAACCCATTTGGGTCAAGCAATATCTTCGCCCCTTGAAGATTACAGTTTGAAAGGGCCAAAGTGACTTATGGATGTGTACTTGTAAATAGGCCTGCCGTAGGTCTAGGATAGCGACATCTGGTCCTTTTTTACGCCACTCCCTCAGTTTCTGTGCGCACACGTCAGCATTGGCTGCGTGTGCGTCGAGACACTCATTCAGCTCTCGATAGTCTAATACTGGCCGCACTTTATTTTTGTTTTTCTGCACCACCGCCATCAACGGAATTAAACCTTTTGGAGGACCGAGTTGCTTTTCAGGATAAGGCTGCAACCAACCGTTATCAAGCCAGGTCTGCAGCTCACGGTCGTATTCCTCCTCGACTCTCTTTGGTATTGGGTACTCGGGCATCCGATTTGGCAAACTCTCCGGTGATCGACCATTAGACCACTTCCATGATGCGACCCATATCTTCCATTTTGGGTCGAATTTGGCACAGAAATCAGTTCTTCTATTTGAATGGCGGCGCAACAGACTGTTCCACGCTTGGGAAACCGTACATCACCACACTCTTGTTTTTTGGTCTCCGCCCAACTTTTTAATGGCGTCGAATCCAAGCAACAAGTCAAAACCCAATAGCTCTCCATCCACTACCAACACTTCAATTTCGAAGGGATTTGCATTGTCCACATCAAGCTTGATACTTCCAACTCCGCAACATTTAAGAGTATTTACGTTTACGGTGAGTATGTTCACCTCAGTCACCCGCCAGGATTGACAGGCTGACTTACTCACGAGTGTCTGTGAGCATCCAGTGTCCACTAGTGCCACTCTCTTAATTCCGTTCACGTAAATACCCAAGACGGGTAGCGCTTCATTCATAACTTACTTAGGGAAGAGACCAACGCTGACATCTTGTCTCCTTTTCCCTGGACACAATGAAGCAATGTGGCCTACTTCTTGACACCGGAAGCAACGCATTGTTGTGTGTGACCTGCGTGGCTGATGGGCATCTTGTTGAACCGGAAAGTCCTTGGCAAGGTGATTCCACCCAGAGCATTGATAGCATCGCATACTCTCCCGACATTTAACATTTGGATGTTTATCAGCTCCGCCTGGTGAAATGGTAGCCGCAACCATTTCCTCAGTTGCAATTTGATCTTTCATTATGGCCCGAGCTCGGTCCAACAGCTGGTTTGTATTCATGTCTTCCATCCTGGAAGACGCGCGCAGTAGTTGCTTGACGTATGCTGGTAACCCTGCTATGAACCCACATGCTAATCCTTGCTCCGATATCCCGCCAAATAGACTAGCTAGCTTCTTCAAGTCGGCTAGAAACACGTCGACAGACTTGTTCGGGCGCAGTCGCCGTTCCGTGAATTGCTCGTAAGCCAAGAAACAATCCAGTGCAAAGGCAATCTGCAGGGCTCGTTTTATCTGCTCGACATCTGAATTTTGTTCTGAGTTCAGCTGCTGGTAAACAGCAAATGCTTCACCCATCAACCTCAAAGGAAGAACATGTTCAACCTTCTTAATTCCACACAGGTCACAAACAAGTTCTGCCTTCTCAATCCATTCAGTAACTGCTTGTCCGGTCACTGAACCATCAAACTCTGGTATCAACTTGACATCAAATGTCTTGTTCGTCATAGCGCCGAAATAGCTTGTAAGTAAACTGGGATTGCAAAGGAAATGTTTATCGCAGATTATTTCCACATCACAGAGAATAAATCACTAAGTTCACACTTGAACAACGGGGGCAGAAAGAAATGCCGAAAACTTGATTCGCAGGTACTATCTCACAAATCACAATGTACGCAACCAGTCAGAAAAAATAACTCATTCTCCAACAAACGCAGTAGCCAAAATGCCCCCAAATTCCCAGATTCAAGAACACCAACTGCTTTTATCGGCCGAACATTTTTTCCATTCATCGATAGCTGGGAGAGGATGTTCAGTATTTTGCATATCAAAATACTTTTATTGCGACTCCTGCGACAGACTGGTTTTTTAATTCAAATATTCCGTCTTCAGCATATCATGCGGAATATGTGCCCTTTTGTTTGGTAAGTAATTTTCTTTTTCGCCACATTTTCTGTCGTAGAATACACGCGACACGCTGTTGCTTAGTTTGACAAGGTAAGTCGCCGTTTTCTTCGCTATACCCCAAGAAACAGAGAGACAGTTAAAGGGAGATAATCATTGCAGATTCAAAATCAGATTATCATTGATAACTCTCTCCTCCAATCTGCGGACCCTAGTCACTATATTCTTAATACTTGACATAATGCAAAAATATCACAATGATAAAATCGGTCAATAATTATTTAAAACTGTTTATACTGGCCTCATGCATGCAATTGCAAGTTATCAATAATAAGATTTTAAATTTTTAAATCATATTTATTTTTGGCATATGAACTTTTTTAAAACTGTTACTGTCATTCAATCATTCTGCCTCATTTGCTATCCTTTTCCACTGCACATATGAGGCATGCCACATTGTTTGCTAACCTCGAGTTTACAGGTTGACAGCGTGTTTACATTTCAAGGGAGATAAATTGTAAGCATTCATTAAATAGCCATACAGTCGTATGCTTAAGAACAGAATTAAGGAACTAGAAAGGAGTTCAGAATACTCATCTGTAAAATTTGGAGAATAAAGAGCCTTCTTAGAATTTCAAAAACAACTCAATATTACTTAAATTCTTGTGTATTTTTCCAAGAATATTAATTTGAACAACTAATGAAATCATTATGGCAGTTTACAAACTGCATATGAATTAAAAGGTAAAATATGCTGAAATGGTACATTCTTGGATTAATGTTTTCATGTCTGAGACAAAACAGGAAAGAAAAAAAAAAAAGAAAAAAAAGAGAAATTAACCTTAGAATATTTTTCTTTCTAGTTATTAAAACAGAATGGTGCTTTCTGTGTAAACGTGTGTTCACTTCAGGTTAAGTGAATATGTATTTGTTTTTTTTTATGGTTTATCAACCTTTTGTGGGTTTTTTAAAGTTGAAACATTTTTGGATTGTAATATATTTTTTGTGATTGAATATTGCACTAACAATTTTTTTGCATGTAAGTGAATGCACTAAACCAAACAAGGATTTGAACTCTACTCTCCAATTTCTCATTGCGAGCAGTTATCCATTACACCACCTGCACATCAAAATTCATATGTCAAGTTGGAATATAAATGTGATTATTTTTTTTAAGAGGAAGTTATTTTGTACCACTTCTCAGTTTCTTTTCTCTCTCTCTCTCCCTCAGAAAAATCACTTCTGACCTCAAGTGAAGAAGAAGAAACGAGATTGTTCTCTTCTAAATTAAGTTTTACATCTAAACATGTCCAGTTCCATTAAATTTAATAACATTGTGTCAAGAGATGAATAATTTCAGTAAACAACACATTCACTTTGCAATAATCTTACCAGAAGTCACCAAATGTGTTTTTTTTTGGGGGGGGGGGGTGCCATCACGTAATTCAAACATTGTCTCTGGTTACTAATTGGAGCATGAAGCACGTTTTTAATATATTAGCTTTTGAAAATTTCTAAAACATTTAAAGTTTTCTTTGTGAGTTCTATTTACAATGTAAATTTAAGTTTAAACAGGACTCTTACTTTGTGTCCATCAGGTTATTAAATTGAATCTAGTTTTGCTTAACCATATACAGTGGTGACCCTCAAAACTGAGCCAACTAGATATAAAAACAAATAGGTAAAATAAAGGAAAGAAAGAAAAAAAATCAGTTAATTTGTTTATTTTTTTTTTACTTTTTTTTTTTTTTTCAACAAGCTGTAAATGTTCAACAGTTTATGTAGTAATTTGAGGCATGAGTTGCTTTATTTACAGGTTTCTTATCAAAAATTAAATTCATTTTTTTTTTTTTTTTTTTAGCTTGGTGGTTCATTTTTTTCTTGCCACCATAAAAATCAACATTAAGCTGAAAATTTTAAGCCATAAATAAAATGTCCAGTAAAATATTTAAATATTATGAAAAAAAAATATGGGACTTTTGTGAAATTTTTACAAGATTTAAATTAAATATGATCCAAGAGTTCATGATGGCAATGATTTTTAAATAACATGTGATTCAATAAATTCAAATCTATTACCAGGACCAAAAGCCCTATTCTGGCCTTCAGCAGAAATTAGCATCAAAACTCAACTGTGATAAAGGTTTTCTGCTAATTTGCTTCTATAGTCATAGAACGTTTTTTTTATCAAATCGGTAACATAAATACTGACAAATGATATATTAGCAGATATGATAATAAAAAGGCTGAAATTTAAATATCAATAAAAAGTAAGATTTACATTATGAAACAGAAAAAAAATATTTCAGATTTTATATCATTCCAGAAAGTGTTGTTCATATAAAAGTAAACTGTACAGTTAATGTTTGTGTCACTTTAAAAAAAAAAAAAAAAAAAAAAAAAAAAAATCAAATATTCAATTTTGATTCCCTTAACCATTCCAATCTTAAGAGGATATACAAAGAAAGTATCTGTTCATAATACCATTGGTTTGCTACATAAAATTACTGTTAGGGCATTTTTGTCCTGTAAACCTTATTGAAGGTCTCATGAACTCATTAATATGGGGGAGGGGGGATTGTTTTTGCAGAGATTGAAAGGGTTAAAGAAAAATGTAGAGAGAATCATTTTGAGGAATTATTATCAGTTAATGTTTCATTTTCTGAAAAGTCCATTTTGAATTACCATTCTTTAAGATTATAATTCCAGATTATAATAATGATAGTCAACTTTTGTTCTGTGACTACTGGCAGCTTCCAGGTTAAGAAAATTCCAGATAAATTTTGTAGGATAAGATGCAATGAAATATCAAAAGAAACAGTTTCCTAACTTTGTGCTGAGAAGTTTTTAAAATGAAGGTCATTAGGTGCAAAAGAGAAATAAATCCAAGGTTACAAAAACTAAATGATTCACCCTCTTTTCAATAAAACTACAATGCATAAGAAAATGTCTAAAATAAATACTGTATTGAGGCTTAACAAACAGGGTTAAATGTAAAAAGCCCTGGCTTTATGGTAGACAAGTACAGAAAGTGTGAGTGATTGTTTTTAATGATTATTATAATTAACAGTATTTACATTATTCGGACTATTGTCCTCATCTTTGTCGCCATATTTGTCACAACGTTTCGGCCGTTGTACGCTCCGGCCTTCTTCAGGTGGTTGGAATTTCGAACCGAACCCTTTATTTCGATCACTGGGGTAGACTGTTCTAGTTCCACGAGCCATGTTTGATGGATGTCAGTTATCAGTTATCTCCTGGTAATTTTTCCCTCTGAAAGTTCTCCACTGCCTGAACCGGGTATTGAACTCACACTCTTTTTGGGTCTGTTACTGGATCTAACCAACGCCTTTATCCACCGTACCATGTGTCCTTGAGGACATCTGGGTATGAATTTCTGAGTATTATAAACCTAATTTTTCAGCAACCATTTTTTACCAGTACTCATATTGCAATTTTGCTGTTATCATTGCATGTTCTTTACCAGATCTCATATTGCAACTTTTTGTTATCATTGCTGTTCTCTGGCACTCCTTATTACTGGTTCCCATATTGTATTTATTTCTATGCTTGGCCGACTCAGGAGATTTTTGTGGCCTAGCATATGTGCTGATTCCTTAAGTTTACGAATTTTCCAATGCTGTTCCCTGTCTATGATCTCAACCTGATCCCACAGGGGACGGTGATCTCCCTTCTCTCTCCATATAATTAAATATGAGAAAATAACTAATTAAGAAAGTTTATTAGTTTTTGAGAAATTAAATAGATTGAGACATTTTTTAAAGAATGGAATTGAAATATTAATTTAGAGATAACAGAGTATAAGCTTGTACCCACAAACTACATTCAGTGACCCAGGTGAAAATGATGACAAATAATAAATAACTTCTTTAGCCAAAAAAATATTTAAAAAAAAAAAAAAAAAAAAAAAAAAAAATCTCTAAAACCCCTTAAGACTAACCAGTGTACACAAAGACCTATCAAATGGATTGGTGTTCTTATGCATTTTAATTTTGGAGAAAAAAAAATGCTTAAGCCATATATATTTCATGGTGGTCTTATAGAAAGAATAGTTTCCAACCAATTGGTCTAGTAGAATTGACCAGGTGGATGTGGAACAAAGAACTCTGCCTATTAGCTGAGTTCCCAAATAATCAAATGAACATGGACACTTTAAAGAGTAGGTCAGAGGTAGATGAACAAAGTAATACTAGAACACTCAGGTCATAGTAGTAAAATGAAGCCTCACTTTTACATAAATGAACAGACCAACCCAGATTGTAGTAACAAACCAAAATTTCTCTCGTGAAAGTGCAAACGATTTGACACAGAAGACTGTTGTTCTATCACCTTCTTAGTTGTAACCAAATAACTAGAAATCCAAATGACTATGATAGCTCTCACTTTTAGTCACTAAAAGAGGAAAGGAAGCACTAGTTTGAAAGTGCTGTGTATTCAACAATAGCTCGTTTAAGGTATTCAGCTCAGTCATTATTGCAAAACTTCAGTCAATCTTGGGAATCTGTCTTGTGTATGGCTGGCTTGGGCTTTTGATGTTTCAACCCTGAGCTTAGGACTTCTCCAGATATTCTGAACACTATGTGGGTGAAGGACTCTCCTGGCCAAGATGTCACCAAACTGGTGACCGGAACGTGAGCGTGTCTATCACTTATATTGTTCTACTTGATTGCCACAGGGTCATCTGAGCCATAGTATTACACCTTGATTTGGGCCAAGAAATCATTAATTTATTATAGATCTTTAGTATACATTAATCAGAAGTTGTAAGAGTAAAGAGAACCATATTTTTATTTAAACAAACAAACAAAAAAAACACTCCTTAAGAATCCCCCCCATATCCTATAGATGAGTAAAGCTGAAGTACTCAGTGGCAAAACTTTTCTCAATTGTTTTTACAACTCTTTACAATGAAACAAAGCCAGTTTCAGCAAAAATATTTCCAATTTCTGTTCATGTCAATTTTTATACAGCATTTATTACTATTCACAAAGGGTTTTATTTTTGTTTTGTCTTTTTATAACAATTGCATAATTATTTGTGAAGTTCCAAATTACATGTAACCATTTCCAATGTACAATGATTTTAACTTCCAAACAAATTATCCTTGTAAAAGAGGTCAGCCTGTAATTTTTTTTAAAAGTTTGATTTTAAAAAGATTTATACACAATTACATGTTTTCACTGTCATTAGAAAGTTCTTGCTGGAAGACAGTCTCAATATTTGCTTTATTAAGCAAACTCTTATTTGAAACGTGTAGAACTACTTCAAAGACAAAGACATTTAAAGTATTAACGACATTTTTCAAGCAGCTTAACATCTAAAATCTCATGGATTCTCTTTGAAAAGGACTAATTTATGCAAGTACAAAGAAGATCAAATTTACAAATGATGGTGATGAATTCACACATAAAAACACCTTGTACAGTTATTTGAACATTGTTGAAACCCATTGCAGTTTAAAATCATCAATCTAAAGTTTTCAAGAGAAATATTTTCATTCTTGAGACTATTTAAAAAAAATATTCAAATTTTAAATTTATATTCTTAATAAAACTTGATATTAGGATAGACTTTCTTTACATTTCTTAAAATAGTTCCATAATTTTTAGACCAAATTTTCCAGGGTGTCCCTACTTGCAGTACAAGAAAGGAAATATTCATTTTATAGGATTCAATACTTGCAAAATGACACAACTAAAAAATAATTTACATAAAAATATCAAAAGAGAAAGAAAAAATATTCCTCAAATCTTTTTAAAGTTAAAAAAATGTTTTTACTATTCCCCCAATTTTTCTGACCAATCATCCTATGTTGTAAACATTGTATTTAAACATAAGAGAAAAGATGAATACTGAAAAAAGTATCAGGAATAATTGTTACGTCCGTCTTCAATATTTAGAGTTAACAGCAACAACTGAAAGATTTTGCAGAAATAAAAAGGTCAAATAGCAAAAGATTTGATGTTCAAAACATTTGCTTTGCCGACATTAAATATTTCCTAACAGTACCTGTGAAAATATATTGTGGAGTATTTCATCATGCACAAAGAAAATCTACCATGCCTTAAATACACTTGCAGATCGATCACTGGGTGTCTCAAGCCAAGTAAGGTTGATGCTTGCTTAGTGGCATTACTTCCTCCCTTACATAAGGAGGACAGTCCACTCCCAACCGAGAAGTTCAGGCAGGAAATTGACTCTTGTCACCCACTCAGCTGAACCACTGAACAACACAGCTTGTAGTCAGCATCTGTCCATGTGGTGCAGCCACCCTAACAACATGGAACACAGGCTCCCTCTCTCTCAGCCTTACAGAATCACTTCCCTCTGGCTCCAGCGATGCCCGGCCTTTCAGGTCCTGCCTAAATTGCCTCTGAACTGCTGTTGGTCACTGTAGAGCCAACCTTCAGAAACTGGGATATGCCAACGATGTTGATCCAAACTGCCAATGAAAGAAACATCTTCTAGTTTGCCCCAATCTTGAAGATCCATGTACAATTAATGACATTGTAACACCCCAAGCAAGGCTCTGTGTGTAACACTGGATGGGTGTGGAGTAGCGATTTGATAAAAGAAGAACCTATGAAAATGTCATAGTTTTCTTTGTTTAATATTCTGATGAAGTTAATGATTAAATAAGATCTTTGTGGAATTCAGGATTATAAATACTTGTAGGAATTTCTCTATTTTGTTGTTAAATTTTTGAGTATAATGAAATATTGCAATAACAATCACAAGTATGAATGCAGGTCATTTAAAGAAGTGGGTACAAATGAAAGGATTCAAAATTGATAAGGTTTTCCATTTCACTGAAGCAGACATTAAATGTATGAGAGCACCATTACTTCATCTATGTTCCACTTTCTTTCTCTCACTAAGACTAAACAGTATCTCTAATATATCTTTTTCTTCAGTCTTTCCTCACAATAAAAACAGAATGGTTCATTATTTATCTGAGGTAATGGCAGGGCATAATGCACGTGGTAACAAAGGAACAACTTTGTTATTGAAATTGTAGAATTATAAAAATAAAATAATGACTTTGGTTTTGTTATTGAAATTGTAGAATTATAATGTGATTCTACAATTTCAATAACAAAACCAAAGTCATTATTTTTAATTTTTCTTTAAAAACAAAAACTCAGTGGATTATGAGAACAAATTGAAAACTACACAAACAGAATAAGATATAAAAATAAATCATCACTGATTGAAAGAATGAGTTACACGTTAAAAGTATTCATTCAAAAGGTATTATTAGTGTATTTGACATCATATAAAATAATATATAAAATAATTAACCCGGTTCCTCAGAGCAAAGGTTCTTTTGGAAGCCAGTTTTTACCATAGACTGATGGTATTTTCTGAATATTCTTACCTTAAATTACGAGGGGCAAACATGGACCTTCATGTCTGCAAAAAAAAAAAAAAAAAACAGTGTCAAAAGGACAGTTTTCCCATGACACCACTTTTATTTTAACTACCTTCACTCTTGGACAATGTTGATATTTTAAAAAGCAATGATTAGCATTGTAATAAAACCTATTTTTTTGTTCTTGAGAATTGACAACAAAAATAATAAACACTATTAGATTGTTTATTGGAATGGTTGGCAAAACATCAGTTAATTGCCAATCAATTCAAACTTTATAAAATGGTAAATAAGGATTTCCTTGTTGCGGGTTCGCATACTTTAATAATTTAGTAAATGTTTATAAATTTATGAAGGAAAAATTGTTTTCCTACTTATTTCTTTATAAATTGGTAAATGATAAATATAGTTCTAATTATATTAGTATTGTAAATATACAATTATTCTTTAAATAAACAATCTAATAAAAAAATAGTGTCTAATATTTTTGTTAATTCTCAAAAATGAAGAAAAATAATGTATAAATTCACTTTCATCATATGTTTAGGTTTTATTACAATTCTAACATTGCTTTTTAAAACAAACATTGCCAAGGAGTGAAGGTAGTTAAAATAAAAGATGTGTCATGAGAAAAACTGTCTTTTTGACACTGTTTTTTTCTGGGCACAAAGATCCATGTTTACCAGAAGATATTCTTATATAATCATGCAATTGATATATATTTTTTTTTTGTATAGGTATAAACAGAATACTAAATGCCATAGAACTACTGTTATATTGATGGCTGCATATAAGAAAACATTTACCTACTTTAATAAGAAGTGGTTAATTCTTTAAGTTAGCATTTGGATTAATATCTGTACCATAAATCCATCAAACTGAAACGAAGATATGTACATCATGAAAAAAAAAAAGAAAGAAAAAAAGACTAATTTTACACCACACAAACAATACAAAGCTTTCTATTTATTAGACTGCCTAATATCGAATAAAAGCCCTGAATTTTCAGCTATCACAATGAACAGGTGTTCTCTAGGGATCCCTGTGTCTTGAGCGCCTCTTGGGTCTTAAACTCATCCCAAACCTCAAGTGAAACTCATACATATGATCTATCACTAAAGATGCTGGAAAAATGTTTGGTTCCCTGTACCATTCCAATAAGTAACTGACTCCTGTTATCCTCTGCCTATACAAGAGCCAGATCAGGCCCAAATTGGAGTACTGCTGCCATATATGGGTGAGAGCTGCCCAGTCTTCACTTTCCAGTCTTGATAGAGCCCAAAAGTGTCTCTGCTATCCTCTACCTTTACAAGAGCCAGATCAGGCCCAAATTGGAGTACTGCTGCCATATATGGGTGAGAGCTGCCCAGTCTTCACTTTCCAGTCTTGATAGAGCCCAAAAGTGTCTCTGCTATCCTCTACCTTTACAAGAGCCAGATCAGGCCCAAATTGGAGTACTGCTGCCATATATGGGTGAGAGCTGCCCAGTCTTCACTTTCCAGTCTTGATAGAGCCCAAAAGTGTCTCTGCTATCCTCTGATTTACAAGAGCCAGATCAGGCCCAAAATGGAGTGCTTCTACCATATATCTGCCCAGTCTTCACATTCCAGTCTTGATAGAGTCCTTGTGGGTGATGAATTATTTTCTATCATCCAACCCCCTTTTCTACAGATGAAACATCACAAGCCTCTCACTATTTCCATGGAAATACATTCCTTAGTTCCACCAGTTATAACCTTCATGTTGTGATAATAGAAGATCTGCAAGAATGGTAAAATGTTGTAAGAACCTGGACACAAATTTACTGTGGATGATCTCCAGATTAAAGCACTTTCTATCAATCATCTATAGTAAATCCTTCTTGGTAGATTTTCTATTATCACAATGTGGGATATTTAATAACAAAAGCAATAAAAATATAAACAAAAAAGAAATTAAATGAAATTGACTAGCTACACTATATACCCAAACACTTTATTAAATTTAAAATTTCAGTGTTTTTTCTTCCTTGTGCACGTGTGTAGCTACATCAATGTAAACATCACTTTAATATGATGAAGTCCTAAATGACATCACACAAAATTTTTTCTACTTTGTTATTAATTTTCTTAACATTGTTCCAGTATATAAACATTTTTTCCCAAATCATTGAATTTAAAGCAATTGCTCTGAAAGTTACGAGCCAGTTCTATCCTGACAGAGATTTCATTCATATTTCTAACCATGAAGTTTATGACACCAATAAAAAAAAAAAGAAAAAAAATGAACTGATTTTTATTTTTATTTAAAAAAAAAAATTAAAAATTTTTGCTAAAATGAACACTCAGCCATTGAAATACATTATGAAGATGGAACCCTCATATCCTCTTAATTCATTCATTAATGTTGCTACAATACTCAAATACATGGTATCTCTTTTCTCATTAAATCCTTAATATGTGCAATTTTTTTTAAAAATCTAAGTTTTTTTGGTTTTTATCATGTGAGACTTTGCAACAGAATTTTATCCTATTACAACCCCTACCGATCATATGACAAATTCCAGTCAACATTTTGTGGGCAATATCACAACAATAATAAAAAAAAAAAAAAAAAATATTTCAGGTATTATTTTCTAGATTAGAAGAAAGACTTTTTTTCACAAAAATGGTTAAATTTTATCTTGAAATTCAGTGGCCACAAAGATAATTAATAAAAACATAAAGAAACATTTAATTCCAAGTCTCTAATTGTCTCTTTCATAAGCAACGACTCATAAGCTTTGGCCTTGTACCATACATACTAAACAAAGCTGAGTAATTATATGAAGAAAGGGCAGAATGGCAAAATGATGGAAGCTAAAGGCATAAAATGAAGAAAATATGAAGAGACATGTGAAAAAAAAAAGATTTTAAAATTGCTTCTGACGACTTGCAATTATTTTAGCAGTGGCAAAAAAGGCAGTTGCAGCAACATGCTTGTTGGTTTCACAAATAAAGCAATTTCAAAATTCTTTACCTTGCTTCATATTGCAAATACACCTTATTCAAAACATTTATAGCATTAACAGTCTGTTAAAACAAAAGAAGAGAAGAAAGAAGATACTGATCAATTTTATATAATTGAAAAAAAAAAAGAAAAAACTTTTGGTTCTATTACAGTAAGACAATTGCAGAGCTAAAAAGTTATCTTAGAGAAAGAGAGAGAGAGAAAAAAAGAGAAAAGAAAAAAGGGAAGAGAAAAGAAAAAAGAAAAGAGAAAAGAAAAAAGAAAAGAGAAAAGAAAAAAGAAAAGAGAAAAGAAAAAAGAAAAGAGAAAAGAAGAGAAAAGAGAAAAGAAGAGAAAAGAAAAGAAAAAAGAAGAGAAAAGAAAAAAGAAGAGAAAAGAAAAAAGAAGAGAAAAGAAAAAAGAAGAGAAAAGAAAAAAGAAGAGAAAAGAAAAAAGAAGAGAAAAGAAAAAAGAAGAGAAAAGAAAAAAGAAGAGAAAAGAAAAAAGAAGAGAAAAGAAAAAAGAAGAGAAAAGAAAAAAGAAGAGAAAAGAAAAAAGAAGAGAAAAGAAAAAAGAAGAGAAAAGGAAAAAGAAGAGAAAAGGAAAAAAGGAAGAAAAAAGACAAAAGAAAAGAGAAAAGAAAAAAGAAGAAGGAAAAGAATTAAAAAAAAGGAAGAAGCTTGTCAGGTGAGGTTAAAGTCTAAAAAGAAGAATATCTACACATTAATTGGAAAGTGACAATTGAAATCTGATTATCTTTCTTACATTGAAAAAATAAAATTGAATATGAAATGATTGAGAAAAAACTTAACCAAATGTTTGTACTTTGAAATTTATTAATTCTGGTTTTGCAAAAGAACTTTTAAAGTGTG
Organism: Acanthosepion esculentum; assembly: GCA_964036315.1. Lineage (NCBI taxonomy): Eukaryota > Metazoa > Mollusca > Cephalopoda > Sepiida > Sepiidae > Acanthosepion > Acanthosepion esculentum. The sequence continues at coordinate 90,612,785 of OZ038501.1, read as the reverse complement.
AAAATTAAGACCAATGTGAAATTCAAAAGAAAAAAGTATTTTATTGAAAATAATTTTGACAAGATTCAACAAAAAAATTAATTCATTTGAGTTTTTTTTTATAAATTGTAATTCTTAGACTGCAAGTAAGTCATTTTTCCATCTATATATTTACTTGCATTCTAAACAGAACTATTAGTGCTATCAAAAAGTTTTAAATAAGTCATGTTTTTAAATGAAGCAAGTAAAATAATTAAATAACTTTAAATAAGAATTAATTTGATAGCTGCAGGTATGTGTTTGACAATTATATATTTGGATTTTAAGATCCTTGGATGAAAGCAACCTCTATTTTGAAATCTGATCTCGTGGCAATCTATTAAAACTGTCAGCTACAAGGCATTAAAGGAAGTCTGATACATAGACAGGTTTTGGAATGCATTTGCTTTTTTTATGCAAGAAAAAAAGAAACTACATTCTATACAAAACAGAAAGTATTTGTTTTTACCAGTCAATTATTTATTGGAAAAAATATATTGATTTTCTTATATTCATCTTGTCTCTAATATAATGTCATTAATAAAATATTTTACAAGTTTGATTTTTTTTTTAACAGCTGCAAAAATGTGCATAGGTATGTGTACTTAACCAAATCTGAAGACATCATACCAAATGCAATCAACAAAATCCACTGAAAATATCGTGATGGGCATAAGAATTTTAGTTCAAAATTGAGATTTAGGCTACCAATATCTGCTATAAAAGTCAGCTCTATCTCGAGGTAAACATTGATTGATCAATTTTTTTTTCATGGGCTATCAACTTTTTGCAGATTATTTAAAGCCAGAAAATATTTTTAGATTGTAAGAAATTTTCAGAGATAAAAGTGATTTTTACTGATACAAGTCCAACTAATTAACCGAAAGCTGGGGGAGAAGAGGTGGATCTATACCTTTCCCAAGGGTATTTGCGCATAAGTAAATCTAACAAACCCGACTGGAACTGGAACACAATTTCCAATTCTGAGCTGTTAACCATTAAACCAGCCACACATTCAAGCTTACAGCTCTTGGTATACCCAAGCAGTAACCCATCTAGGCTCGACATTGCTTAACTTCGGTGATTGGATAAGAGTTGATGTTTCAAAGTGATATGGCCATAAGCTCAAGTTAAACGATAATACCAAAAAAGTTACATAATACTCCCTGCGTACTATTTACTCTAAGCAAACTCATGTTTGGTAACTTAAATGAAGCTATTTTACTGTTTTTGGTGATTGACTCATAAATAAATTAACTATGAAAGCTGTGAGAAGAGATTTGATTTTTATTACCAAAACAAATAGAAATTTCAAATGTTCCTTGCAATTGTGGAAAAGATGATACAGGAGAAATGTGCTGTCCTCTGAAAGTCACAAAGAACACAAGAAAACTATGTCTGAAAGAGAAATAGAAAGAAAAGATCTGGTATTGTAAAAAATATCTAGAGGAAGAAGAATTCACATTACCTCTCGTGGGATGAAGAGCTAAATAGTAGATAGGGAATGTTGTTGGAATGTGAGAAAACTGAAATGGCACACAGTAAAGTCAGATCAGCATGTTTACTCAGGAGAGAGAGGAAATTGGAGAGTATTCTTGCATCTAGATTTTTTTTATGACTTATCAACCCATTGCAGGTTATTTAAAGCCAGAAAATATTTTTTGATTGTAAGAATTTTTGAGAGATAATAATAATTTACTGATACAAGTCCTAATTAACGCATAGCTGGGGGTGAGGGAAATGAGATCAAGTCATACCTTTCCCAAGGATATTTGTGCGTAAGTGAATATAACGAACATGACTTGAACTAGAACAGAGCTCTCAGATTTCCAATTCTGGGCTGTTATCCATTGCATCACCTGTATATCCAAGCTTACAGCACCTGGTATTCTGAAATTGGTTACCTATCTAGATTCTATCGAGGTCTGACATTGCTTAACTTTGGTAATCATATGAAAACTAGTATTTCAACAGGATATGGTTGTAAGCACTTTATACCACCTGCACATCTAAGCCTACAGTACCTTGTATTCCAAAGTGGTTACCCATCTAAGTACTGATCAGGCTCAATGTTGCTTAACTTTGGAGATAGGACAAGAACCGTTTCTATGTGATATGGCTGTAAGCCGTCCTGCATCTACAGAATATGCAAAATAATGAAAAGGATCTAAAAACAATAAAAAACAACAAGAGAAAGAAGTTCAAACCTCTGAAGAACTCTTGGAATGAAAACAAATATTATTGGACATTTAAAGCTCTTACCAAACAGCTTGTAAAAGGAAAGCAAACATGCTTATAAACACAAATTAGAATCAAGTTTTAACTTGATATAGCAAATATTATTCCAAAAGTTTAACACAATCAGCTTGTATAATATTAAAGCATAATTGTATATCTAGAACAGTAAAAATGGAACCACTCTATATACAATTTTAAAATCCGACAGCCAAAATCTTTGATAGTGTTGTAACCGGAAACTAATGAAACGGAAGCACCGTTTCAGCCATTGTCCAGACATGGAAGTAGCGTGTCGGCCATATTGTTATGTGTGAATAAAAAGCAAGAGTATCACTTCTGCCGGCAGAGAAGTAACCAGACTAAACTGACTTGTTGTTATTATTATGGACCAGCTTACCAAGTTGTGACAGATGCAATTTCAAGTAATGACCTAAAATCTACTCAAAAACCCAAAGTAAAAAAAAAAAAATTACAAATAAATTGTTTCAGTAAATTAATCATATTCAAAATAATGAATGACATTGACAACTTGGATGTTGATTTCTTCTAGTTAAATGTGAATCTAAGCAATTCAAACCATTCCAGGAAGATTTTCAAGCCTTTGTGCTAAATACCACAGCAGCAAATGATCTTTTCCCAGAGATCAAATCAACCCACAGAACTCACTCCTTCAATCAACCAATAATACCACACTGGACTAATTCAAGGTAGGACACTGAGGGAGGGGGGAGTGGAAGAAATAATCCAGACAAGTTTGCAGACACATTTAATCTGCACTTGCCTGGTTGCACGAGATCTACATCCGAGAGACACACACAAGTGCATTAACTTCAAAGCAGACTTTCACAAAATACTCTACCAATAAATGCTTTGCTTCCACTTAAAGAAACTCTGCAAAGATGCAGGAAATAAATTATGTAGATGAGAGTTTAACGATCTATACTCTAATGTTCTTATTCTTTTCAATCATGGCAGAGTATTGAACTGAAGTTTAATAATGTCTCGGAGAAGTGGTCATGACTTACATATAAATAGGCTTTGTGACCATTTTAGAACTGGAAGAAATAAGATCCATTATTTATTAGATTTGATAAAAAAAAAAAGAAGTAGATATACATATATCTCAAAGAGAAGTAGAAAGAAAAGGTCTGGTATTGCAGATCATATCTAGAGAAAAAAGAATTCACATTATCTTCCTGAGGGTGAAATACTTTTGCTTTTTAGGATTTTTTTTTATAGAGAACATAAGATATGAATCAAAGATCTTCACAACAGCTTATCATTTGGTTTCACATGAAATTCCATATAAAGTATCTTACAACATAACTGTCAATATCCAGAATTACTTGGCAAATAACATTGCCTATAAATTTGAAAAGCCACACAATTTGTTTAAGAAAAATCTCTTGAGTGACTAAGTGGTTAGAACAGTGTTCCAATCAGGAGACCAGAATTCAAATCACACCAGGGTTGATTTGTCAAGGAGGTGACTTCTTGATAATATCAGCCTGGAGTTGGGGGATAATCCCAGCATATGGCACCATTTCAACCAAGAAACTGGTTGAACCAAACCTTGAGAGTGAAATTGTGTAGACAAAACTGTTTGGAAGCTGCCAATGGCTGTACGAGATTTGTAGTCACGGCTCCTCAAGTAATGTGCAGACAGAAATTTTTTAGCTTTGGTTGGCAATTTGAAAAAAAAAAAAAAAAAAAAAATACAAGGTTGTATCAGCCTATAAAACACACAAAGACTAAAATCTTTATAGAAAAAAATAAATCACGTGAGTTTGCAATCTGCCACAGATAGAAATAATACAACATTCAACAACTCTTATCAGAAATAATAAATGCCAAAGATATGTTTATTATTTAACATCATTTATATTGCATAAAGAACCTTTTTCTTTTAACTATTATTTTTGTAACTCTTAAGTTTTTAACTATTTTAGAATAGAAAGATAAAATAACCACACTAGCCACAAATTAATTATTGAAGATTTTAGTGTACATCAAAGCATAATTTTAGATGCGATTTCTGATGTCAAAGTTTTGACTCTGTTCTTCTGATCACAAAATCATTTTAAAAAATAAAATCTATATTTGGATTATCTTTTAGGCTCCTGAAAACTAAGAAATAATTGTAAAATCATGAAAAATAATGTAAAAATATGTGATCCTCACCCAAGCTTCCCATTGACCTTCTAATGATTACCCCTCACATTCCATTTCAATCCTCAATCTCATCAGTGTGCATCAAAAGCTGGGGAAGGGCGTAATGCATACTCACATGGTAACATGGCAAAAGGCAAATGCCACGTCAAGAAAATGAGCTTCGTTCCTGGGGAGGAAGTGTGGGTTTGTAAACAGTGACTACTATGACTAATAATGCAAGACACTTCGGTAGATCGAATCGAGTTCTCTCAGTCATGTGTGTTTAGTTAAAAATAAATACACTTAAATTCACCTTCATCCCTGCCATGCACCAATGGCTTAGTGGTAGAATCCCCGACTGACGCCAATTCAGTCGGGTTTCGATCCTAGCTAGAGGCAACCGGACATCTATCCACACTGATGAGCTGTGATACAGCGAAACAGTCTGTCTGTGGATGACAATATATATTTTCAGGGCTTCACCTGCTCATCCAGGTGGGCAGGTAGGTGATATTTGGGAAAATTTCTATGTCAGTTCTTACCCCTGCCAACTCCCTGCCCATCAACTCATCCCAACGGGGTGGCTGGCAATATGAAATTGAGGCTTCAAAACTGCTTGACAGACACATCTGTCTCGTGCCAAGAGCAGACTAGAACTCTTCCTGATCCCAAGCATGACTGTTAATATAGACCAGCACCCAGATATACCTTATTTCAGATTTTGTTGCCATTTGATCTGCAAAAATCCCTCAGCTACCCCTTTATTCCCCCCTTTGGTTAACGTGGATGTTGCGTTGAAGAACTATCTGCAGGTCTATCAAACAGAAACAATCGAGATGAAGATAAAACCACCTCTTCCCATTCTATGTACGTGGGTGTACACAGCATCACAATAAAACTTTTCTGCAAAAAAAGAAAGAAATGAATATAGTTTCTGTATTTATTGAATTGAACCTTTTTGCTAGAGTCAACCAAGATAGTGGGAACTGAAATGATGCCTGACGAACGCAACCACCAGAATCTTTTTTTTTTTATTCCTCTCTCATTCTATGATGAAGAGAGAAAAAACAACAAACATAGATTCTTCTAAAATTTTAGATATAAGACAAAGAGAAAGCCTCACTGACATTTTCTTCTTTGGCAGGAGGGGGATCATGGAGAGAATAAAATTTGAATAAAACATTTAGAAAATACAATGTTCTTACCTGATTTTATAACTGCAAAGGTCTGCTATGAAAACCAAGGTTTTTTTTTTTGTATTGCCAAAAACTTTGGAAGATAGTTCCAAAGTTGAAAATTCTGTCATTTGGTCTGCTATCTGATGGCTATTTCAAATATACAATGAACTTGTATGAATTAATTTTTATAACCCGGGGAGGGTTCTTGGAAGGGGAGAAAAGAAGCTTTCAGAAAAGCTATTATTTGGTTGGGTTTGTATTTCCAATTTTCGGAATTTGTGAAATAAAAATGGCCTCCAGAAATTCTGTGGTTAGAAAGATAAGGTTTCTGTTAATATGTTTTCTCCTCTGTACAATCAAAGCTGGATTTATAGGTTAATATAAATCCTTCCAACCCCAAACTTTGTACGTTCAAACCTAGTAGAATGATAAATATCCCTCCAGTACCACGTTTTGTTATTATCAAAGCTATCAAATATTCATACAAATCCCTACCACCCAAAATTTTTTATCATGAAGTCTGACAGATTAATATAAGTCCCTCCAACTCCAAACAGCACAAAAATGTCTCCATTTTCTTTTGCCAACATATTAATCCACTTAAATGTAACATTCATTGTTAATTCTCCAACTGTTTGCAATCAAGATTATTCTAATCACACAAGTGTTTACATCAGATCATGATGATAATCAACGGACTCTTGTCATGAAAAGAGACATTTTTTTTTTTACAATATTGATTTAATATTTCTACATTACTAGAAAGGGAGATTTCTACACAAACATTTCATTATTACGTTTGTTGTCATTTCACCTAATTTTTATCTATGTGAAAAATAATTATGTTATGCTTATATGGCCAATTAAATTTGAAAAAGAATTAGCAAACTGAATAAATAATTTTAAGTGAAATAAAAATTCAAACAGACACGTTGGAAAGAATTTGAACATTTGAGAGGATGCAAGTTTGGTATTTGTATTCCTAATATCGAAAATTTGGAAAATAAAAATTGAGCTTTGAGATTCTATTGTAAGAGAGATTCTTTTATGTTTAAAAGAAATGATTCCGTTATTCATTTAAATTAACATCCTCATCTTATGCTTCCCAGGAGGAAACAATGGCTTTTCTTCAAAAATCCATAAAGATTACTAAATACAACATATCCAAGGAAGACAGGAGAGTAAATTGGCTGAAATGTTATGATAAAATCAAAGACGAGGATGTTAGTCAGAAAAAAATCATTGATCATAAACTATATCTTGTCTCAAAAATTCAAAGAAGAGTTGATAGTTTTAAGGAGGAGGGGGCAAGAGATTTGTCTTTTTATGTTGAACTCTTTTAGTTACTTTTTATAAATCTTTCAACTTGCTAATGAGATATACCCCCCCTCTTCAAACACAGTGATTAATATTTCTGAAAGCCAAATCTATTCTAAGGAGTTCTATGAAGTTTTGTATGTTTTAAAGTAAATTCCGTAGAATAATAAAAAAAAAAGAAAGAAATGCGAACAAAGCACATGAAGAGACGAAAGAAGAGGAATGCAACATTTGCAATCATATGTGGAAGGTCTGTCTCATCTGAGCAAATTGCAATTGAGGTGCACAGAAGATTTATTGTCAACTAAAGAAACAGTTGTATAAAGAAACATCTTTTTCTTTTTTTATGAAACATAATTTACACAGGCAAGAGAAACCCATGCATTAGTAGCAAGAAAACTACTTTTTATATACAACATGATATACCAAAGTCGAAAGGGTGACAATTGAGAAAGAGTTTTCTCTGAAGAGAAATAATCTGAGACGCAAGCAAAAAGAAACAAAAACAAAACAAACACTGATTGTTATTATTATTGCAAAATCTGAACAAAGGTACCAGCAGGATTTTTTTCAATTTAAATGTAAAGAACACAACTCAATTTCCAAAATAGGGGGAAAATATAAATATAAGGTGTTGTAAAAAGAAAAATTGGACTGAGATTACCGATTCCCATAATCAGCAGCCTCCCACAAAGGAATTGCATTATAATAGGTATTCCAAAGTAAATTTTAGTTTCAGTATAGTTAAAAGCTTTCAAAATAGATATAGAGAGTTTGGTTTATAAAAAAAAAAAAAAAAAAAAAAATGGACCAAATTTATCTTGCTAGGTCAATGAGCAACCAAGTTTGACCAAAAGTTTTTGTGTTGTTTGCTATTGGGCCAGAATCCAATTTTAATAATGTTTAACTGAAGATGCAGGCTTTAAACAAGTTAAAAATCATTATAAATGTAATGTTATATAGGTAGTCTTGAAGTAAAAGAAATATTATACTAATGTAATCAATAATTATTAGATCAGACCAGCCTAAACAAATGATAAAATTGTGTTCTAAAAATCTTAATTTTCTGTCTTATCAAATTTTTCTTATCAATTTTCAAAATGTGAGTTAACTTGAATGGCTGGGCTCTATCCTTGGACCCACATTATTCCTAATTTTCATCAAAAACCTTCCTGATGTCATCAGTTCTCAACTCAGTATCAAGACTGATGACAACTATTTACCCCTGTCTAAATGGTAAGTGATTGATTCAATAAGGTCCAATTTGCAGCTGATTTAAAAATTGACATACAATCTGTTGTTAACTGGGGCAAGAAATGACTTCTTATTTTTAACACCTCCAAAATGAAACTGCTCCGTTTTAATTTTCTTAGAGAACCATTTTTGCCTCACATCATCATCATGGCTGATTCTAATCTGCAGGAAAGTGACTCATTGCACCTTCTCAAGTTAATTATTTCTGCTGACATGAAGTGGAAAGATTGTATTGAATCAATTTCTAGGTCTGCTGGTAGGAAACTTGGTTCACTGTCAAACTAGACAATTTTTCTTTTCAGAATCTATCTTACACATTTATAAGTTTACCATTTAACCATGCATTGAATATTGCTGCCACATCTGGTCTGGTGCTTCTGCTATGGATTTAAAAATTCTTGATAAAATACAAAGAATCTGCAATGTTATTTGTCCTGACCTGGCATCTTGGCTTCAGTCAATTTCCTATCACTATAACAACCCAGAGCCTTTTCCATAAATATTTTCATGGTAATTGTTATGATGAGCATTCCTCTCTGGTATCTGAACTTTACAAATTTAATTGCAGTACTAGATTGGCAGAAAGGTTTCATCATTTTACAGTTGAAATGGCTAGTAAGTTCTATGCTAACAGTTTCTTTTCTCACACTTCTCAGTTGTGGAATTCTCTTCTGTTTCTTGCTTCCCAGTCAACTTTGACCTTCAAAAATTTGGATGCATTGTCAATCATTATCTTCTGTTCTTTTATTTTTCTCTCTCCTTAATAATGTTCTTCTTTTTCTCCTATTCTCTCACACTCAGTGACCCTTGTGTCTTAGTAGCTTTATTGCCTTGCTTGGGGTGAAATGATTAAATAAATAAAAAAATAGCCTATTTTTAAATCTTGGATCTAACAAAAAGATTAAATGGTATTAACCTGTAGAATGTAAATTACATTAAATATAACCAACAATAGTAAATATCCATTTTCATATGAATCCAAAATAATAATAAATACTATTATTGGGAAGGGGGAAAAGCTTACAAAACGAGAGAGAGAGAGAGAGAGAGATGCACAGAGAGAGAGAGAGATGCACAGAGAGAGAGAGAGACGCACAGAGAGAGAGAGAGAGACGCACAGAGAGAGAGAGAGAGACGCACAGAGAGAGAGAGAGAGGGACAGAGAGAGAGGGGGACAGAGAGAGAGAGAGAGACCAAAAGAGACAGGGACAGAGAGAGAGAGAGAAAGAGACAGGGACACAGAGAGAGAGAGAAAGAGACAGGGACACAGAGAGAGAGAGAAAGAGACAGGGACACAGAGAGAGAGAGAAAGAGACAGGGACACAGAGAGAGAGAGAGAAAGAGACAGGGACACAGAGAGAAAGAGACAGGGACACAGAGAGAGAGAGAAAGAGACAGGGACACAGAGAGAGAGAGAAAGAGACAGGGACACAGAGAGAGAGAGAGAAAGAGACAGGGACAGAGAGAGAGAGAGAAAGAGACAGGGACACAGAGAGAGAGAGAAAGAGACAGGGACACAGAAAGAGAGAGAAAGAGACAGGGACACAGAAAGAGAGAGAAAGAGACAGAGAGAGAGGGACACAGCGATAGAGAGAAAGAGACAGGGATGCACAGAGAGAGAGAGAGGGACAGAGAGAGAGAGAAAGAGACAGGGACACAGAGAGAGAAAGAGAGAGAGAGACACAGAGAGAGAGAGACAGAGAGAGACAGAGAGAGAGAGAGACAGAGAGAGAGAGAAAGAGACACACAGAGAGAGACAGAGAGAGAGAGACACAGGGAGAAGGTTTCAAATGCCCAGTGTCTATCCATGGTGATATTTTTTGCTATTCAATGATGAAAACTTGAAAATCCACAGCAACAAAAGGCACCAATAAAACTAATTCACTAAATTAACACATTAGAACCAAGAAAGAGTTTAAGTAAAATGAGAAGATGTAGTCATACAAATTAAAATATAACTAAAATATGCATTTACCCCCCCACCACCACCACACCAAAAAAAACCCTGGCTTTTGAAACTCCTTAACGCTTATTTTTCTTAGTGCAACGGAGAGGCACTATTTATGAAATGAATCTTACATTTTTGGATAATTCAGAAATGTTCAGGGTCCTTAAATCATTGATAACCCAAATTTAAATTACTTGCATCCAGGTGTCGAGGATGTGTAATTCTCATCATTTTCGGTGATTATTCACCAATTATCTCCCTTGACCTAAACTAATCACATAATAATAATAATGAACAGGGTAATTTGTTTCTTTGTTTCTCTATCTCTAATTTCTTATATTAAAAACAAAGATACATGAAATTAACAAATGAATCCAGCTCTGATCTGAACATGCAACCTGGAGATAAGCAGGCAAGTGCCATTTCCACTATGTCAGTATTTTGCTGCTTGAACAACATGGTAAAAGTATTTTAGAAAAACAATACAAAGTGCACAGATACTACACTGATTTGGGGCCAAGGAGTGACATTTTGATGCTAGGCAGAGCACACAGATACTACACCAATTCTAGAAAAAGAGTCAGGGCAAAGGAGTGACATCTTGATGCTAGGTAGTGCACACAGATACTACAACAATTCTATAAAAAGAGTCAGGGTGAAGGAGTGACATCTTGATGCTAGGTAGTGCACACAGATACTACATTGATCTTAGACAGAGTTGAGGTCAAGGAGGCATATTTTGATGCTTGGTCATCATTTATTTTAGTTATTTATTTTTTTATAATTTACAATTTTCCAACCAAGCAAATTTAATGTCTGCCAACAACCAGAAACTATGGTGGCCTTTATAGTGATTAGACGATAGAGGCCAGATGAGTCACAGTGTATTAAGCAGCCTTATAAGAATTGTTGTAGCTGATGGATAGCGCATGTTGATATCTGATCAGTATCAACAGGGTCATGATGCTGTAAGACCTGAAGCCCTTAGTGATGCTCAGCTAAAAACATCACTGATGACGTGTGCCAAAACATCAGACAGATTTATTTCACAAAATGGGAACTGAGAAAAATCAAAAAATCTAATGTTTTTAAATTTACCTTCCACCCTTAAAAAGGTATTGAATTTTGTCAACTGTTACTCATGCAATGACTGTGTAGCTTTATTGCTGCTTTAGTTTATCTCATTGAAACAGACTTAAAGAACTTATTTCTGTTTAATATTAAAACTTCCAACTTATTGTCGAGATACAAAATCAAGTAGCATAAAAATGATTAGGACCCCCAGGTAATGTGAAAATCATTCTTACACATTCATTATAAATGTGCTTCTTAAGTTTTGTTAAGTTTTTGTTCATTATTGCAATAATGATGTACACAATTCCAGGACTATTATTTACCAATTCTCTAGCAAATGACTTTTCTTTCTTAGCACCAATTTATTTAAAATGGACAAACTCAAGATAATAAGTTGCATAATGGTTATATCTACATGTACATACACACAAAAAAAAAGAAAAAAAAAGAGCTCTAGTCAATGGGATATTTTTCTTCCAGTTCTTTATTGCCAAATGTCTCATCACTGACATGTCATGATAATTGACAAAGAGTAGATTGAACATTTGAACAAACCATTTCAGGTTTTAAAAATTACCTATTATCAACCTTGACAGGGTCCAATCACTAGGTTAACAAATTTAGTGTAAAAATTATTAAATAAATTTTATGTGCTTTTAAAGAATAAATCATGTCTCAATAGATCTGATAGATATTTACTGAGTTTCTTTATCTGGCACAAGGCTATGATATTGAGGCAAAGGTCTCAAATTCATAACATTTTCTGTTAATTTATTAATCCTTATTCTATAACAAGCACCTTCAATGTAAAAGGTTTAGTCCAAAAATAATATTTTGATGTCTAAATTTAATTTCTCATTTAAAAACACAATTGTCCATATCACTTTTAGTTAGTCACAAGGTGCCATCGGTAAAGTACTCAAAGAGAATTGGTTAAAAGATTGAAAAACTGTTTACTCAAAAACCTGAACAAGTATTTCATTAACATCTTCACAATCAACAACAAAAAAAAGTTTCAATAGATAACATTTGGATAATTCACAAAATCCAAACAAACACCTTTAGCAAAATCTTTATTCACTATTTATTTGTTGACATATCACAAAAACAGAATTTATTAAACAGAAGCACAAAGTTTGATTTACATAGAAGCTAATTGCATTTAAATCAGCAGTAGAAGGTTTCTCCTGACAAAGGGGAACAAGCTTGAATCCCGCCAGAATTTGTATCCCTCTTGGCAAGAGAAACCATTGTTGGATCCAACATGCTTATATCAACTTAACCACAAAGGACATTTGCTGATCAAGCAAGGCTGAATAGTAATTCCTTTAAATTGAAATTTCATATCTGCTCAGTTTCGTATCCAAATGTAAACAAAGTATTTCTTAAGAAATAATGGATTTTTATTTATCAATCTAACATGAAGAAATTAAATATTTCAGGTGACAGAGGAAACAAAATTGACAAATTTTACAATTGGTGACCTAAAATTTGTTTTCATAAGTTTTGGGCACCCAATCTGGTTTGGTTTGTTTTATGGCATATCAACCTCAATGGGTTATTTAATGCTAAGATTGCTGGTAATATTTTTTTTTCAAAAATGTATTGCTGGTATTAAAACTTATTTTTACACTTTCATAGTGTTTTGACCCCAGTTTGTGGGGTTAACTATTTGCCTATAGCTGGGACCCTGACAGCTGTTACCACCTCGGGTAAAGGTGGACCTGGGAACACCAGCAATTAAGAGGTGGTCCCACGCTCCTCAAAACCTCCACATCAGAAGCCTTGCTGTTGGATGTAGTTTATTGTCTTACCCAGGACTG
>OZ038501.1:90577258-90592258 GCA_964036315.1 Acanthosepion esculentum | reverse complement strand
AACCTTGGCCTGGCCAGATCGTGCGTAGCTGTACTTTAGGTTTTCCAAGACTCTCTTACAGCAATTGCAGACGGTTCCGAAAGGGCCAGACTACATCGCACCTTCTGATAGATTTTGATGTAGTGGTTCCGGTGAGCTATGGCTGCAGCGCATTCAGGGGTGATCCAGGGTTGACGTTTCGGTTTTTGTTGGGATTTTTTTTGGTGGTGGGGGTGGGGGGTATAAAAACACTCCATTCCAAAAAGGATACATTCGGATAACCTCTGCAGTTTTAGGGTACAACATGTTTGAAGAAGATTGGGAGAGGAGCTTCCGTCATATAATACCGAAAGCTGTCCCAGTCTGCCTCCGCATAGCGAAAAACCGTTCTATGGGCCGGTAAATCAGGGGATTTGATAGGTTTGGAGTAAATCGGAACACTGATTAGGGAATGACCTGACGTGCCAAAGGGGGGTCAAAACTTTTGTCAGGGCAGGATGTTAGAGAAAGGTCGAGAAGGTTTTCTTGCTCTCCCGTCGCATCCGGGACTCGGGTGGGTTCTTCAATGATCTGGATTAGTTCATATGCGATGGAGAAGTTTCTGCAATGTCTGCCTTCCTCATTGGACTAACCACACTTTGTGGTAAACGTTGAAGTTACTGCACATGTGAAAGTTGTCCGAGGGAAATTTGGTGAGGATATTGTCAATCATTTCTGATATTCGATCGAAGATTATCGACCATTCATCCTGAGGACGATACAGGGAAATACGAATGTGGCACTATGGATAAGTGCCACGCGGAAACACATATACGAGAAATCAGGGTCCTCGTTTCTGTGTCCCTGTCACGGTGAAACCCATCCTTGATGTAGCCACCGAGCCCGTAACTGTGGCGATTCAGGTGGTCGTATTTTGTTATAATGGTTAAGTAGGCTGGAATTGTGAGCTCCTGCAATGGGGTTGGAGTATTGATACCTTTTCAGGCAAGAACAGAAGGTCAGGTAAAGAAGATAGAGTTACACTTCTGGAAATTTGGAAAATAGACTCCTTACAATGGTGTAAGAGATGGTATAACTGGGTCTACTTTTTTAGGCTAGATTTGTTCGTTTTCAATTTGATTGCTTTCATGTTTATTTTGGTTGGTTTGGTGGTGACTAGTGGGCAGTGAAACACACATTCATTGGAGATGCACGCATAAATAACCGAGGTTGATTCGCTCGGGAGATACTGCCGTAACAGTATCAATCCTTATGGCATCGAGAGGCCCCGCTGGAAGCTACTGCACGGTTCAGAAACCATTCGCAAAATGACAGTACAATAGACCCGGTATTATACCCCTGCTGATAGGAAAACCTCCTTCGAAGTTACTCGAAGTTTCGGATCCTTGACTATCAGACGGATACCGCCAAAACCCCGGAAACGTTTACCTCCAGCATCCTTAATGAAGGGCAAATGAACCAGAAAGATGCAGGCGCGATACTCCAAAAGTAGTCATTTCTCTGATATTTGACAGTATTTTAGACCATTCAACCGCTCGTCAACAAGAATCAGCTCAGATTTCCCTGCAAACCAGGCAGCGCCCCACCCCATTACTCCAATCCCTCCATGTTTCACGGTCGCCTTCAGACATTCAGGGTTCCAAGTCTCATTCTATTATCTCTAAACATAAACCTGTCTTGAATTCGAATATTGGTAGAATTTACTTTCATTTGACGAAATTATAGACTCCCCCGTCCGTCTCCCCATTGTGGTTAATGGCAACATCAACTACCCCGTCCGTCTCACCATTGTGGTTAATGGCGACATCAACTCCCTCGTCCGTCTCACCATTGTGGTTAATGGCGACATCAACTCCCCCGTCCGTCTCACCATTGTGGTTAATGGCGACATCAACTCCCCCGTCCGTCTCCCCATTGTGGTTAATGGCGACATCAACTCCCTCGTCCGTCTCACCATTGTGGTTAATGGCGACATCAACTCCCCCGTCCGTCTCACCATTGTGGTTAATGGCGACATCAACTCCCCCGTCCGTCTCACCATTGTGGTTAATGGCGACATCAACTCCCTCGTCCGTCTCACCATTGTGGTTAATGGCGACATCAACTACCCCGTCCGTCTCACCATTGTGGTTAATGGCGATATCAACTACCCCGTCCGTCTCACCATTGTGGTTAATGGCGACATCAACTACCCCGTCCGTCTCCCCATTGTGGTTAATGGCGACATCAACTCCCTCGTCCGTCTCACCATTGTGGTTAATGGCGACATCAACTCCCCCGTCCGACTCCCCATTGTGGTTAATGGCGACATCAACTCCCTCGTCCGTCTCACCATTGTGGTTAATGGCGACATCAACTCCCTCGTCCGTCTCACCATTGTGGTTAATGGCGACATCAACTCCCCCGTCCGTCTCACCATTGTGGTTAATGGCGACATCAACTCCCCCGTCCGTCTCACCATTGTGGTTAATGGTGACATCAAATATTGTAATGGCTTGCCGGTTGATGTTGAGGTTACCCCCTCTCTCCTGTCAGAGGTTGATTTGTTTTGTTTTTTTACCACCTTCTAAGCTTTGCCTCAAGAGGTAGAGCCCTACAAGGCAGCAATCTGACTTGATGTGCATCCACAGCGTCGGGAGAAGTGTTGGATTCACGTAAGATAATGTAATGAACTCGACCTGAATTCGAACTCTGATCTCCGATTCCTCAGAGCTGCTAACCATTACTCTAATATATACATATATAAGTTACTCAAGATTCGCTAAAAAAATCAGCATATCATGATGAAAAATTCCACAAACTTAATAAAACAAAATGTATTATATAGCGTACCTATGAACACTAACGTGTATGTCCTGCTCCTCATGAATACGTTGGACACTATTGTAAGGCGGGAACAATATCCTGGCAGCGTGAGAAGCTCTTGCCGTGTTGAACTCTCTGCCTTCGGCTATGCCGAAGGGCAGAGTCTCGTCCGGGGAGGTAGACACCCGATCCCGTGTATATGGGGTCTACGGGCAATTTTTGCCCGAGCCCATGGGCTCGGATTTCCCCACATTATATTTGGCTTTGTGCCACATCCTACCTCGTGGGGAGGCAGGTAAATAACGTAATATGCTATCTAAGTAGTCCATATCTAACAGTGGTTTACCTACTTCACACCGCTGGCGAGTATTGTATTTTGTTGATGTTATAAAGATTGCCATTTCATTTCCAACCTCCGTTTCAGTTATTCCTCATTCAGTAACCCTTTCTAGGTTGCAACAAAATGTTATCGTCAAAATCTTTTTATTAAGAGGAAAGACCCACCCAAAATTCTATTTTTTGATACTTTTTGAACGTTTGCAATTTTAGTTAAGAAAGTTTTTCTTGCATCAGTGGGGGCGAGGCAAAATAATTTAGTCTCTTTTGCGATGAAAAAGGCATTGATTTGGAAATTTTTGAAAAAGTCAAATAATTGTCGTATATTAATTGTCATATATTAATGACGCCTTCAGGGTTTATTTACATTTATTTATGAAATTATTTTAGAAATGTTTCCTTTTTAGAAAATCTTGGTAAAAACATTTTTTTTTTTTACATCTGTTACCTCCGTTTATTTAAATTTATGAAATTGTCGGAATTAGCTCCTCCTCATTAATCCTCCTCCTCCTCCTTAAGCCTTCAACAGGAGTCTCTCCCCTGGCTATAAATACTGGCTGACCCTTCGCCTCTCGCTCTTTTCCGACTCGGGCCTTGGGCCGCTACCTCGCGCGGAGACAAGGTAAAATCTCTCTTTTCAACCAACACCAATATGTGACCTCTCACAGATACAGCGTTTCCCAAATTCTGGGAACACGCTAAGAACAATACACGTACGTACGAACACTCACAACACACATAATTTCTCCATACAAACACTATGTAACTGTTCATGTCTTTGTCTAACTTGTTATTAATATATATTTGTTTACCTATATGTATCGGTCTTGTTTGTTTTGTTTGTCTTCTTTGGACTTAATTAAAGTCCAACATTCCCGTGTAGCTGGACCGGCCAGCAGGAAATTTTAACCTTCTGATATCTCTTCACATCTTCACCCGCACGGTCCGCTACAAAATTTGGAAAAATTAATTTTTGTACTGCTTAGCATTTATACGCAGATCTCCTTGGAAAATTTAAATTATAATTTTTTTATTTTTTTTGTAAAACTACCGAAAATCTGCTCTTAATCATAAGATAACAAAATTCGGTAAAACTAAGACATTATTTAATTAGAAGAGCTTTTAATTGCTTTTATAAATAAGATATCTTAAGAACACTATTGTCTTAAAATAACTTTTTCGATGAATAATGAATTTTTTATAAGTATTGTTTCAATCTTTTTAAATTTTTAATTCGAATAATTTATGAAGTTTCAAATCTTTTAAATTTCTGTATGAATTTGTACCGGTTTAGGTGATATTGTTAAGTAAAATCTATATTTACTAATCCTAAATAGAAAAACTTAGTACAATTTATCGACACTGCCCACCACCAATATTTTAAAAAGAATTTTTTTATTTTTGTGTATAAGCGTGCCGATATTTGTAAATACGGTCGCCCATACACGAGAGTTTCAGAAAAATAAGAGCGATAACTATAGTAAATTTAAAGCTAAAGTACCTAAAATTCAATAAGATTAGGGAGAATATTTTCCTAATTTTTTAAAGATTACTGCGTAGTTAAAATTTATATAAAAAAAAACATTCGCGTTGTCTTCCTTAAGTAATTTTATAGATATGTCCCCTATATAAAAAAAAAAAAAAAAAACTTGAAGTTGCAGTAGTTAGTCCACACCTACATACGAGTTTTTGAAAAATGATACGATATTTTAAACTAAAAGTTAATATTTGTTTCAAATCAGACAATTTTACACAATGTTTCAGAAAAGTATATTTTATTTTTGAAAAATTTAAAAAAAACAAAATATTACATTATGCTGACAAACGACTAAAAATGGCGCTAAAATCAGTGACTTTTAGTGATTTTTAAAAAGCTAGTTCCAGTTAATTTAAATCATTTTTTGAAATACACCAAAGTATTTTGCTTATTGGAAATATTAAATTTAACCAATTAGCTTGAAATTTAAACTAAAATAAAGCTTCTTGAAAGATTTTTAATTTTTAAAAATTCATTTTAAACCTTAGGTATCGCGTTTCCTTGCAAGGAGTGGGATACAATCAGCGCTGGCTACAGTTTACATCAAAACGTTAAATATACATTTAAAATTTTTAAAATTAAATATACATTTAAAATTTTAAACGTTAAATATACGTTTTAAAATTTAAACGTTAAATATACATTTTAAAATTTAAACGTTAAATATACGTTTTAAATTTTAAACGTTAAATATACGTTTTAAATTTTAAAACGTTAAATATACGTTTTAAATTTTAAAACGTTAAATATACGTTTTAAATTTTAAAACGTTAAATATACGTTTTAAATTTTAAAACGTTAAATATACGTTTTAAATTTTAAAACGTTAAATATACGTTTTAAATTTTAAAACGTTAAATATACGTTTTAAATTTGTAAACGTTAAATATACATTTTAAATTTCAATGTTCCATGTAAATAAATTTTTGACTCAGCCTGTTTCAATTTTCAGTTGAAAGCTGGTTTTTTAACAGCAAAATTTTGCATAAAATTATATATTCACTCAATGGTTGCTCCATCTTGAAAGCTTCCTATTTGTTAGGTAGGCCCTCAACGTCTGAAGCGGGTGTTGATGGTATGAACAGAGAGGCGGATGCTTCTCGCTGGACGGCAATCTAACAAAATAGCTTCTGAACTGAAAGTGAATCTAAAGTAGTGATTGATTCGTTTTCTACGGTTTATCAACTTAATCAACAGGTTATTTAAAGCCAGAAAACATTTAAATGATTTAGTGATACAAGTCTTACTAATTAACCCGTAGCTGGGGGAGAAGATGTGGATTCATACTTCATCAGAATTTGATAATCAAGAAATTATAATGTGGATATAAAGTGGGAGATCAATTCTGTTACCATCAATATATAAACCGATCCCTCACTTTGTAGCCACGTTATTTTTTACGCATTTATATTCAAACAAGAATTATAATGTGGATATAAAGTGGGGGATCAATTCTATATTACAATCAATATATAAACTGATACCTCACTTTGTAACCATGGTACTCTATACATTTATATTCCAGAGAATGTAAATCAATCTAAGAGACATTCCTGTGTAGCTAATCAGTATTTCATTGATTGATACGTTTTTTACGGACTATCAACCCTTTTTTTTTTAGATTGTAAGATTTTTTTTTCTTAGATAATAATGATTTAGTGATACGAGTCATACTAATTAACCCATAGCCGAGAGACTTTTGCTTTTTCTGGTTTCGGGAACTCTTGAAACAATTTGTCATTTATCAGATCAACCATCTTTACTTAGGAAATAACAGGAGTGAGGGAATGGTGTCTGTACAGTGGTTCTGTCACAATCTAATTTGATTGTGCAATTTAAAAATTGAGAGAGAAAGAGGAAGAAATGCAAAATACAAGAGAGAGATCTTATTACAAAAGCATTATTGACTTTTGAAATTGAGAGAGAGAGAGAAAGGGGAAGAAATGCAAAATACAAGAGAGAAAAAGAGAGAGAGATCTTATTACAAAAGCATTATTGACTTTTGAAATTGAGAGTGAAAGGAAGAAATGCAAAATAGAAGAAACACAAATGAATGGCCACAACGTTTATAAGCGAATATACGAATTGAAGGGTACATTGGACTTTCTAGCCTTAAATGGCAGCCAGCCTAGGAGAAGTACAACACTGAGTTCAAAACTGTGGAGAAGGCAACGGGAAACCACCCCACTTGCTGATTCTGATACGTTGATTTCAACATTTCGGTATCTTCAGACGATTTCGGTCAACTAATTTCCTAGCAATTTATTTTTTTTTAAATAAAAAAAAATTAAAAAATATGAACACTATATTTTTTTTTATTAATAACTAAATGAATAAGCGCATGACGTTAGGTGTGGTCGAAGATGAAGATGAGAAGAAAATCAAGTGAATTGGGAATGTATCGGTGAAATATTAAGCGAAATATACAGACTTTCTTTTCATCCCACCTCATATGAACTCAAAAGGAACTTTTTAGTATGTATACAACGAGTCATAATTTCTGATCTCCCATTCAAAATATATGTTGAAAATTTCTGTGTATGCTTCCTCGAAACAATGAGATATAATTAAATCTACCTAAAGTTGGTTGTCTGTGACATAAAATCTGTTTTATCAGACTTGTATATCAGGAACCTAACGGCTCTTGCTTAATAAAAAATAATTTGCTAATTTAGCTTTTTAATTTTTTTGTTCAATTCTTTAAAATTCAATCCAAGTTTGATATTTTGAGATCTTTATAAATAAACAATTTTGTTAATGACTTTATTAATTAACTTAATTATTCAAATAAAACCACTGTCCTGAAAATGGTAACGACCTTAACAATTAGATCACAGTTTGGGACTAAAAGGAGATAACGGATATTGACATTTTTAATCGTATATTTTGAACATATAAATTAAAATTTCTGAAATATTTTTTACACTTTGTTCAGAAAAAATAGCATAAGTGACTCGTTTTGTTTAGTATCTGTCTATATTTCTGAGATGAGGTATTATGTACACTATTTACATTATTCGGACTATTGTCTTCATCTTTGTCGCCATATTTATTACAACGTTGCGGCCGTTGTACGCTCCGGCCTTCTTCAGGTGGTTGGAATATCGAACTGAACCCTTTATTTCGCTCACTGGAGTAGACTGTTCTAGATCCACGTGCCATGCTTAATGGATGTCAGTTATCTCCTGTTAATTCACCTCCCCAAGTTCTCCACTGCCGTAACCGGGTATTGAACTCACACTCTTTGGGTCCTGTCACTTGATCTAACTAACGCCTTTATCCACTGTACCATGTTTTGTTTAATAATGTTAGCTGAGGGAGTGCTTGGAAACGTTGGGTGATGTAAGCAAAAAATATGTTTCGGATTTTAATAACCCACAAAGGGTCGATAAGCCGTAAAACAAATCAATGAAATTGTTTAATAAGGGCTTTATTTGTTCATTTTTATAAAATAAAGAAAAAACATTGCTAACCCATTTGCGTTACATCAGCGTCTTTCCCTTTTCGACCTATTGACTCCTTCACCGGGACTCGAACCCTTGACCATACGATTTTTACCTTCTTTTACTATTGTGCAGCTCCGTCTACATGCCGTTTTACAATATTCTTCTATGTCACTCCCGGACATTCTGTCCTCCTTTGCCTCTTACATGCATTCTGTCCTTTGCGTCTTACCTTCGTTCTGTCCTCCATTGCCTCTTATCTTCATTCTGTCCTCCTTTGCCTCTTACATGCATTCTGCCCACCTTTGCCTGTTACCTTCATTCTGTCCTTTGCCTCATACCTTCATTCTGTCCTCCTTTGCTTCTTACCTTCGTTCTGTCCTCCTTTGCATCTTACCTTCATTCTGTCCTCCTTTGCCTCATACCTTCATTCTGTCCTCCATTGCCTCTTACCTTCGTTCTGTCCTCCATTGCCTCTTACCTTCGTTCTGTCCTCCTTTGCCTCTTACCTTCATTCTGTCCTCCTTTGCGTCTTACCTTCATTCTGTCCTCCTTTGTCTCATACCTTCATTCTGTCCTCCATTGCCTCTTACCTTCGTTCTGTCCTCCATTGCCTCTTACCTTCATTCTGTCCTCCATTGCCTCTTACCTTCATTCTGTCCTCCTTTGCGTCTTACCTTCGTTCTGTCCTCCTTTGCCTCTTACCTTCGTTCTGTCCTCCTTTGCGTCTTACCTTCATTCTGTCCTCCATTGCCTCTTACCTTCATTCTGTCCTCCATTGCCTCTTACCTTCATTCTGTCCTCCATTGCCTCTTACCTTCAT
Organism: Acanthosepion esculentum; assembly: GCA_964036315.1. Classification (NCBI taxonomy): domain Eukaryota; kingdom Metazoa; phylum Mollusca; class Cephalopoda; order Sepiida; family Sepiidae; genus Acanthosepion; species Acanthosepion esculentum. Next base: position 90,583,335 of record OZ038501.1, on the reverse strand, counting down.
TCTGTCCTCCTTTGCCTCTTACCTTCATTCTGTCCTCCATTGCCTCTTACCTTCATTCTGTCCTCCTTTGCGTCTTACCTTCATTCTGTCCTCCTTTGCCTCATACCTTCATTCTGTCCTCCATTGCCTCTTACCTTCATTCTGTCCTCCATTGCCTTTTACCTTCGTTCTGTCCTCCATTGCCTCTTACCTTCATTCTGTCCTGTGAATATCAAATTTTTCACAAACTCTTTCATCAAAATTTGCTCTAGAAAACCTCGACTGTCACTTTCCGATGTTAAACACGTGTCCTTTTTATTGCCATTTTCTCTAAATCTTCCTCATTGCTCACATGTTCAATCCATGGTATTCTCAGCATTCTTCTGTAGAACCACATTTCTGTTGCCTCAATTCTCTTCATCTTTGAAGCGATTCTCCGGCATTCATTGCCATATAAGAGGACCGATATTAGATAACTGTCTAGTAATCTTTTCTTTGTTTCTAACAAATCTTTCCTGTTTCTTAATACTATTCTTAGCTTTTGGAAGGCATCTTTCGTTATCTCAATGCGCCGTCGGATTTCTCTGTAACACTTTTTGCCCTCTGTTAAAAACCCTGTTTATATGTTGATTTTTTTTTTTAACTCCACAGTTTATCCCACAGGTTGGTATCGTTGACCTGGGTGAAGCCATCGCAGTATTCATGCGAATTCTTCGAGCGATGTCTGAGAGTTGGATGTAGGGCGTGGACAAGTACAGTTCCACATCCCAACTCACCTAAAGCAGAGTCGACCGCTTGGCGGCAAATATACTACCGCTGACGATGGACCGCACCATACACCCCAATTCCGCTTTACGGCATAGAAATCTCTCTCAAAGAAAAGACTGTGTAGCGTAGCGATTTTATGCAAAAGGACTTAGCCTCTGCTAAACTGGATATCATTGCTTCTTACTTTTTATGTGCCGTGTCTCCTCAGGACGTAGGCGATCATAGCTCTCCACAACTTCCTGTCCCATGCAGCTTTTATAAACTTTGTTATTTCTCCTAAGCCCTGTTCCGCCATCCGTTTATTTGAGTTCATTATGTTATGCGTTGTTTTCCTCTGTCCCTCTTGTCATCTATCCGTCCTGTGAGTATCTGATTTTCCAAGCCCTCCTTCCTCATTATATGCTCCAGAAACCTCTTCCTGGTGTTAAGTATTAGTTTCCTTTTTGTTTCCATTTTCTCCAAAATTTCGTTGTTACTCACATGTTCGGTTCACGTTATCCTCAGCATCCTTCTGTAGATCCACATTTCTGTTGCTTCAAATCTACTCTTCTTTGAGGAGGTCGTCCAGCACACACTGACATACGTGAGGACAAATATCATGTATCATAATGTATGAATAACTGAAGGAAAGAGGAATATCAAATTTAGGGAAGGCCTTTTGGAATCTTAAATCTTCCCAAACCCAGTTTACATAAACGGATTGAATCCGGAGATATTTTCTTATTCAGAAGTGAAAAATGGGGATGTGTCTTCCTGAATGACATTTAAGTTTTTAGACGTCGTCCAGCTAAAGAAATGTCTTCCAAATTGTTTTTGTGATCGAAATACCATCTGATCACTTGTGCGTTATCGTTCAGTAATCTTTAGATCAATCTTTCCAAAGAGGTAAAAAAAAAAAAAAAGAATGAAACATTGCCAAAACTAGAGATCAAGATGGCTGCGTAACCCGAGGCACAGATAGACAGATATGAAAGAAATGTAGAATAAGAGAAGGAAAGCGAAAGAAACGGAGAGATTAAGAAGAAAGGGGTGAAGCGCATATAAAGAAGAAGGGGTGAAGCGCATATAAAGAAGAAGAAAGGGGGAAGCAGTTATAAAGAAGAAAGGGGGAAGAATATATGAAGAAGAAGAAGAAAGGGGGAAGAATATATGAAGAAGAAGAAGAAAGGGGGAAGAATATATGAAGAAGAAGAAGAAAGGGGGAAGAATATATGAAGAAGAAGAAAAAAGGGGGAAGAATATATGAAGAAGAAGAAAAAAGGGGGAAGAATATATGAAGAAGAAGAAAAAAGGGGGAAGAATATATGAAGAAGAAGAAGAAAGGGGGAAGAATATATGAAGAAGAAGAAGAAAGGGGGAAGAATATATGAAGAAGAAGAAGAAAGGGGGAAGAATATATGAAGAAGAAGAAGAAAGGGGGAAGAATATATGAAGAAGAAGAAGAAAGGGGGAAGAATATATGAAGAAGAAGAAGAAAGGGGGAAGAATATATGAAGAAGAAGAAGAAAGGGGGAAGAATATATAAAGAAGAAGAAGAAGAAAGGGGGAAGAATATATAAAGAAGAAGAAGAAGAAGAAAGGGGGAAGAATATATGATGAAGAAGAAGAAGAAAGGGGGAAGAATATATAAAGAAGAAGAAGAAGAAGAAAGGGGGAAGAATATATAAAGAAGAAGAAGAAAGGGGGAAGAATATATAAAGAAGAAGAGGAAAGGGGGAAGAATATATAAAGAAGAAGAAGAAAGGGGGAAGAATATATAAAGAAGAAGAAGAAAGGGGGAAGAATATATAAAGAAGAAGAAGAAAGGGGGAAGAATATATAAAGAAGAAGAAGAAAGGGGGAAGAATATATAAAGAAGAAGAAGAAAGGGGGAAGAATATATAAAGAAGAAGAAGAAGAAGAAAGGGGGAAGAATATATAAAGAAGAAGAAGAAAGGGGGAAGAATATATAAAGAAGAAGAAGAAGAAAGGGGGAAGAATATATAAAGAAGAAGAAGAAGAAAGGGGGAAGAATATATGATGAAGAAGAAGAAGAAAGGGGGAAGAATATATAAAGAAGAAGAAGAAGAAGAAAGGGGGAAGAATATATAAAGAAGAAGAAGAAGAAGAAGAAAGGGGGAAGAATATATAAAGAAGAAGAAGAAAGGGGGAAGAATATATAAAGAAGAAGAGGAAAGGGGGAAGAATATATAAAGAAGAAGAAGAAAGGGGGAAGAATATATAAAGAAGAAGAAGAAAGGGGGAAGAATATATAAAGAATAAGAGGAAAGGGGGAAGAATATATAAAGAAGAAGAAGAAAGGGGGAAGAATATATAAAGAAGAAGAAGAAAGGGGGAAGAATATATAAAGAATAAGAAGAAGAAGAAGAAGAAAGGGGGAAGAATATATAAAGAAGAAGAAGAAGAAGAAGAAAGGGGGAAGAATATATAAAGAAGAAGAAGAAGAAGAAGAAAGGGGGAAGAATATATAAAGAAGAAGAAGAAGAAGAAGAAAGGGGGAAGAATATATAAAGAAGAAGAAGAAGAAGAAGAAAGGGGGAAGAATATATAAAGAAGAAGAAGAAGAAGAAAGGGGGAAGAATATATAAAGAAGAAGAAGAAGAAGAAGAAAGGGGGAAGAATATATAAAGAAGAAGAAGAAGAAAGGGGGAAGAATATATAAAGAAGAAGAAGAAGAAGAAGAAAGGGGGAAGAATATATAAAGAAGAAGAAGAAGAAGAAGAAAGGGGGAAGAAGAAGAAGAAGAAAGGGGGAAGAAGAAGAAGAAGAAAGGGGGAAGAATATATAAAGAAGAAGAAGAAGAAGAAGAAAGGGGGAAGAATATATAAAGAAGAAGAAGAAGAAGAAGAAAGGGGGAAGAATATATAAAGAAGAAGAAGAAGAAGAAGAAGAAAGGGGGAAGAATATATAAAGAAGAAGAAGAAGAAGAAAGGGGGAAGAATATATAAAGAAGAAGAAGAAGAAGAAGAAGAAAGGGGGAAGAATATATAAAGAAGAAGAAGAAGAAGAAGAAGAAAGGGGGAAGAATATATAAAGAAGAAGAAGAAGAAGAAGAAGAAAGGGGGAAGAATATATAAAGAAGAAGAAGAAGAAAGGGGGAAGAATATATAAAGAAGAAGAAGAAGAAGAAGAAGAAAGGGGGAAGAATATATAAAGAAGAAGAAGAGGGAAGCAACAGGTAAAAATAAAGGGAGGGTGTGAAGACATAATGAAGAGGAGGGAAAAGGGGAGTAAAGAAAAGTTAGGGATTAAATGGCGAAAGAAAAGAAATATGTGGGGGAGAAAAAATAGAAGAAAAAGAAAGAGGGTGAAAGAAAAAAAGGAAGTGGGAGAGGTGTGAAGAGATAGAAGAAAAGAAATAGAGAAAAAGAGTGTGAACCCCCCGCTGAGGATCGAACTTTTTACAGCAGTAATCGTCTCTGAGATTAGCTTGTGAACAGTTGCACCATGGGGAGCCCCACACGTAATTGCGAATTACAAAATGTTCGTGGCATCCGGTTCAGTGGCCGAAGTACAAGTGGTTGGTATTCGAATGCAGGCAGTGAAAGCAAAATCCCAAAATCTGAAGGTTGATTTTTCAAAGCATACAGACTCTCCCGCCCGTCATAAATCAACCTCCACATTTTTTCCTCTTGACCTTGTAAATATTAACAAGTCTTTCTACGCTTTGGTATAAATGTATCTGGGCGCGAGAGCAAATAGACATTGCCTGTTCGTATGACAAAACAAAAAATTGGATGAACACAATGCGCGATTGATTTAAAATGATTTTTTTCAAGTATCGATATAAGAGCAAATTAAAAATTCCCTTAAAAAAATTGACGTTGGGGGATATACATTTAAAATGTTGATTCATATTTTATATGGGTACAAACGTGTGTACGTGTATTCATATCTATGTATATGTAGTTATATTGCTTGTCACACATTTTTATATATAGATTTGTAGATATATTTAATTATGTGATTGTCTTGCTCACACCTACATTATTTATAATTTTTTAAATTTTATATTTTACTATTATTAACCTTTACGACACCAAATTCCTTGTAGAATTGTTCCCCCACTACTGCATAGGATTGCTTAAATGTTTAATACGTGAACGTGCTGTCGCCTCTCTTTGTCTCTTTTACAAATACTTCCATGGTAATTACTCCAATGAGCTGCTATCGCTGGTTCCCAGGCTCCATGAATTCAAGCGTCATACGAGGCTGGCATCCCGTTCCCACCCTTTCACTGTTGAAACTGTTAAATGTAGACGTCTCTTTTATTCCAATAGCTTCATATCTCGCACCTCACGCTTGTGGAACTCCCTTCCCTATTCCTGTTTCCCTGACAACTATAATCTCTAACTTTTCAAATGTAACGTCAATCGACATCTCCAGTTGCATTGATCTATCTACTATCCTTCTCCACATCCTTTCCTCTATCACTCCTATCTGCTCTTGCTCCAAATCCTCTGTAACCGCTACTTACTGCATAGGTTTGCTTAAATGTTTAATACGTGAAGACTTCAAAGAGACTTAATTCACAATGATCATGCCTTTTTTTTCTTCTTCCCCTAAGGATCAAAGCCTGACTTAAAGAAGAAACTGCAGGCGGTGACGTATTCATCTCGTTTTTGCCTTGGTATTTATTATCCACGTGGCACCCACCTGAATTTACCTTGGACAGCCAAATATATAGACGGCCATCCTTGCATCAGATATGTATGTGTAGACAGTTGTAAAAGAGGAGCGGGTAAGAAAATTTAGATTTTTTTTTTTTTTTTTTTAAATTTTATATTTGACTATTATTAACTTTTACGCCACCAAATTCCTTGTAGAATTGTTCCACCATTACTGCATAGGTTTATTGTTTAAATGTTTAGTTGCTTTTCAAAACCCTTTAATACGTGAAGACATCAAAGAGACTTAATTAATGATGACCATGCTTTTTTCTTCTTCTTCCCTTTTTTCTTTCTTTTTTCTTTTCTTTCCTTTTTCTTTTTTCTATATTTTTATCATACATATATATGTAAAAAAAAAGAAATTTCAGATATAGCATATCTGTAAAAGGGCAATGAATAAAGACTAACGGAAAAATCTTAGTCAACGCATTTCATCTTCTTTATCAATGCAAATCTAAGGATTCTATTTTGTGACAAGTATTTATATAGGATAGCAAAAGATACAGGGAAAATTTAGTAACCCAGAAACTGGGTTCTACACATTTAGAGAAATGATCTTGATGCCTTATTCTGAATTGTCTCAACCAGGACTGAATGTTGCAGTACAATACTACATTGAGCAATTGACTTGTTTAAATGTCACATTGGAAGAGAAGGCTT
>OZ038501.1:90544758-90567258 GCA_964036315.1 Acanthosepion esculentum | reverse complement strand
GCGAGGCAGGATGTGGCACAAGGCCGTTTTTAATGCGGGATTAAAACCGAGCCCGTAGACTCGAGGAAAAAATTCCCCGTAGACCCCGTATACACGGGGCCGGGTAGCTGTCCACCACTCCAGACGAGACTGCCCTTCGGCATAGCCTCGTCTGGGTTCCTCTTCGCCCGAAGGCAGAGAGTTCGGCCAGCTCAGATGTAGACGAATAAGTGATATTTACTTGCCCCCCACCCCCACGAGGGAAAGATCTGGCACAAGGCCGAGTTTTATGTGAGTATTCCGAGCCCGAGGCTCGGCCAAAAAATGCCTGAAGAAACTGTAAAAACAGAATCGGGTTGGTCAACCTCCCCGAACGAGACTCTGCCCTTCGGCGGAGCCTCGTCTGGGTTCCTCTTCGCCCGAAGGCAGAGAGTTCGACCAGCTCAGCTGGAGACGAACTCTCTTTAGCTCTTGTCACTGGATCTAACTAACGCCTTTATCCACTGTGCCATGTGTCCTTGAGGATAAAGGCGTTAGTTAGATCCAGTGAGAGGACATAAAGAGTGTGAGTTCAATACCTGGTTAAGGCGGTGGAGAACTTGGAGAGGGGAATTAACAGGAGATAACTGATAACTGACATCCATTAGACATGGCACGTGGAACTAGAACAGTCTACCCCAGTGAGCGAAATAAAGGGTTCAGTTCGACATTCCAACTACCTGAAGAAGGCCAGAACGTACAACAGCCGAAACGTTGTGATAAACATGGCGACAAAGATGAGGACAATAGTCCGAATAATGTAAATAGTGTATATAATACCTCATCACAGAAATATAGACAGATCTCTTAACAATGTTTTCATTTTCTCTTATTCTTTCAAACACCTTGCGTCTTGTGGCTTTATTGCTGTACATGGAGTAACATGATTCAAAAATATGTGTGAGGGAGATAGCGGGGTGGGAAGATAAGTATTAGATCGTCATTTTGTAATTTAAAAAAAAAAATTTTTTTTACTGCATCTAAGTCTTCTGAAAGAGCTATTTATTTTGAAGTTACTTGAACAATTCATTATTTGTCTACTTGAAATGAATGAAAAGATAATTTCTCAGCGCTCGAGCAAGGACAACATTTCATGAGACAGACAGGAAATACTTAAATAAATTTGTTTTGAGAACGCTTTCCTCCTGAGCTTTGAAACGCAGACGACATTTTTCAATGTCTATAAACGGTTATCACTTATACGTAAATTAGATAGTAAACATTTTATTAAGCTTGGCTGAAGCAGGAAAATAGCTTAACATTCAATTTTTTTTTTTAATTTCATAAAATCTCTGCCAGGTCCAGTTTAATTATTTATTTTTAAATAATCAAATTATTCTCTGTAATTAAAGTAGTATCTTTCAGGCTGACTCTTTAGAAAAAAAAAATTCTTTAAAAACCGCGTCCTGGGTATTGATTTTCTAAGCGCAGCTTAGATGTGGCACAAGGCCGAAGGTATGGGGCACCCAATGAGGATCGAACTCACTACTCAGTCGTAATTGTTCTAGCGAGACAAGCTTGCTAACCATGACGCCACGCCGGAGTGCCCAACCGCGTCCTGGGTAAGACGATAAACTACATCCAACAGCAAGGCTTCTTATCAGGTTTTGAGGAACGTGGAATCACCTCTTAATCGCTGGTCTTCCCAGGTCCACCCTGACCCGGTGTAGTAGCACCTGTTAGGGTACCAGCTATGGGCAAATAGTTGACCATCCCCAAACTGGGGTCAAAACACTATGAAAGTATAAAAATAGGTTTTAATACAGTAATATATGTTTGTAAAAAATTATTACTAGCAATGAATTTTTGAAGGAAAAAATTATTACCAGCAATACATTTTTGGAAAAATTATTGCCAGCACTAAAAATCTTGTCGGCATTAAATAACCCATTGAGGTGTTGATATGTCGTAAAACAAACCAAACCAATCTTTAAAAACCAGAGAAAAAGAGGTAGTTAACACTGCGGCCATTTTTTATGTTATTTTTTATTTTTATTTTTTTTTGCTGGTAAAAGTTTCACAATGTCCGCATGCATGTACCTCTACGCAGAGAATTGTTCCAAATATATTTTATTTTTAGCAATAAAGATACTTTTTTTTTAACTATGTCTAACATAAAAGGTGCGTGTTCTCACAAGTGTCCGTCCGTTTCAATGTTCGTGGAAATTACAGCGTTTAGGCAGACGTTGTGCAAGTTCTAATTGTCTTATTTTGTGACAGGGTCATTTTTCTTGCATCGCTATTTACTATGAAACCGCGCAGAGAAATAGGACAGTGTAAGTAGTGCAGACTGAACTGCGAAGCATTTGAACGTGTCCGGAATGTCTGTTTCCAAATTTAGAGGGTATGTAGTTATTAGCACTTGGCTATTTCTTTTCTATTTTTGTTATGTGTGGATAGCGGCTTACAGCACTGAAACAACTTAAAATTCCGTTCGCTTCAACAACCTTTTCCACCGACATTTGACCTCACCTTTTGCTAGTAAAAATAACTACTTGATTATACGACGTTAAAGCGAGTACTGTAATTTACGGTGGGAGACATGGTCCAGACCGTCGCCGACAAGGACCCAAGTGTAGACGACTCTCTTTGTGCGTGTAAGTAAAGTTCAGTGGAATAACGTAAGACTGTAGGCTAACAGATGATAAAGTTCGTGTTTATTTGGTGAAACAAACTGGGATACCTTTTTTTGCCTTGTACATGAACAATGTAAACGCTCATCCATAAAGGCCTTACGGCCAAATCATGTTAAAGCACCGGTTCCGTACGATCACCAAAGTTAAGCAACGTCGAGCCTGGTCAGTACCTAGATGGGTTACCGCTTAGCAATACCAGGTGCTGCAAGCTTGGATTTGCAGGTGATGTAATGGATAATGGCTGAGAATGAGAAATAGAAGTTAAGCAACGTTGAGCCTGGTCAGTACCTAGGTGGGTGACCGCTTGGCAATACCAGGTGCAGTAAGCTTGGATGTGCAGGTGGTATAATGGATAGTGGCTGAGATTTGAGCCGTGTCGAATTTCACTTACGCGGAAATACCCTTGGGAAAGGTATGAATCCACCTGTTCTCTCCCGCAGTTATGGGTTAATTAGTATAACGTATCAGATAAATCATTATCTCAAAAAATTCTTAAATTCTATATTTTCTGGCTTTAAATAACCTGCAGAGTTGATAAGCCGTAGAAAACGAATCGATCGATTAATAAAGCAAACAAATTTCTCTATGAATACTTAACCAGCCTCATATAGCGAATGTTGGACGGTCTCCTCAAAGCTGAAGAAGAGACTCGAGGCAAAGGAGGTATGGTTCTACAGAAGGATGCTAAGGATATCATGGACCGAGCGTGTCAGCAACGATGAGGTTTTGGAGAGGATGTAAACAAGGAGGAAGCTTATACTTAACATCAGGAAGAGACAGCTGAAATTTCTGGGACACGTCATGAGAAAGATGGGCTTGGAGAACCTGATACTCTAAATAGAGGGGAAAAAAGTGAAGGGAAAGCAACGCATGACATACCTAGCGGACTTGAGCAGGTGGATGACAGAACATGGCCTGGGGTAGGTAGCAAAGGGACAAAACTTATTGAGAGCTAGAGCAAGGGATAGGGGGAGGGGTGAGCCATGATCGCCTACGTCCTGAAGACACATAAAAGAAGAAAGAAAAAATGTATGGTTACAAAATGAGGGATCATTTTATATATTGTAATATTTTGAAGAATAAAGTTTATAAACAAAAACGGAAATTATTTCTGACTCAACCAACAGTCATAAAACATTTTGGCAAAAGACAGGCTAAAAATAGCCAAAAAACCGATGCTTTACTGTCTTTGAGCAAATCAAGCTGCCGACATGAGTCGCTGACAAAGAAAGAATCCTGAAGGTTGATTTCAAACGAAACGAAACGAAACTAGCAGATATTGTTGACATTTATAAAGTGTGGCTTAGTGTTATATAGGAATAAAGTGTCGCTGCCTACACTTGAGTTTGAACATAGATCGCCAGTGAGCAAACACAGTCAGTTATGTGCCATGCGTGATACACGCTTGGGCAATCATCTATCTTTCGATACATGACTGACGAGGCAGATTTTTCCCGCAGTAAGTTGCCATTATCTTTCTGCAGTAGACCATCCAAGGCTATAGAATCCGGTCCGTCCTGTTATTTACCCATATTTACCCATACCTTCTCCCAATGAGAAGACGAGAGTTCATACCTTTTCTCACGTAAATGAATGTAAAGGATTCGCCTAGAATTCGAACTCGGCTCTCTGATTCCTCAATCCTAGCCGGTATCCATTACTCCACCGTGCCTCCTCTGAGCAGACACAGGCGATCCCATTATTGACCACGTGACCATTAAGGAAACGCATAAGTCGGAATTAGCTTTGCGTCTAAATGATAGTCTATCCTCTATTACTATACGGACTGCTATTTCTCTATTCGGATCACTATACGGATTACTATTCGAGCAAATATTATCGAGCAAGTACTATTAGTGCGAGTGCTAATCGAAGGCGTCTGACACCAGTATTGTTCAACGGCGTTATTATAGGTGTATCTGCGATTACAAAGTCTCTACTACAACGAGCATTCATTGAATCACAAAAATTAAATGAATGATACAAGTATGAAGACGGTACTGTTCCAAATAGGAAGGGCTTGCCTTGAAAAAAAATTGAAATTCTACATGTTAGATTTACAGACGAATATAAATTGCACGTTGGTCACGCCTTGCTGATATTGGACATCCCTATATGGAATATATAATAATTAGTAATTGTAGAGTTATCACCCCTGAAGATTAAGATGAACTATACCATGGAGCTCATTATAAGCTTAGTAGTTCTAAACAAAGAATTGTCTCTCATAAAGCTTGCTTGATTTTATCTTTGTGTTACATTTTTAATTTATTTTCGGGTTTCATCCCCTCCCTATCATTTCATGAATCAGGAAATATTTATATATTACTAATCTTGTCCTGACATCTCGGCTTCAGTAACTTTCCCACCGCCGTTACGTAGCTTCTCTGTACCTTTCCTATAAATACTTTCATGGTAATTGTTCGGATGAGCTCTTCACTTTGGTACCTAGATTCTACGAATTTAAACGCAGTTAAAAAAAAAAAGTTCATTTTGGACTCTCATCAGATTTTTATCTCACGGGTTGTTTTTTTAGGTCCCCCTGTGAAGATGCGGTATTTTGTTGTATACAGGCTTGAGAGGTGATGGATAAGTTCTTTTGCTAAATGAGCAAATTGTAATGTATTAATCGGCCGTGGATCTGATTAGCTAGGACTAGGATAGCTAATGAACGCCAGCCCTCTGCCAATTTCTCCCCCGGCCTTGTGCCACAATTATGTATGTTCCAGAATAAATAGTAAGAATTGTCTCCCTTAAATTGTTTTTGATATTCTACCCTAACACTAGCATTTATCTGGGCTTGAACCCTGACCATTGATGTTGGTAGTAAATACGTATTCGGCTGAGTCAGAAGTACCGTATATGCTCTCGTATCATGCGACTTTTGAAGATCTAATTTTGAAGCTAATTTTTAGAGGGTCGCATCATACTTGAGATATAAAATTAGCATATGTAATGCTGGTTCTGGCTACGCCGTTGACCAAACTCTATCCATCTACTGTTGCTTCAAAATTAGATCTTCAAAGGTCGCATGATACGCGAGTATATACGATAATTTCTGTTTTTGGGGAAAACATTTGTAATAAGTTGAAGAATAAATTTGATAAACAGAAACGGAAATTGTTTATGACTCAACCTAAAAAATAGGACTTGAATGTCAGTTTGTTTTGGCCACTGTTGTCCTCATCTTTGTCGTCATATTTATTACAACGTTTCGGCCGTTGTACGCTCCGGACTTCTTCAGGTGGTTGGAATGTCGAACTGAACCCTTTATTTCACTCACTAGGGTAGACTGTTCTAGTTCCACGTGCCATGTTTAATGGATATCAGTTATTAATTATCTCCTGTTAATTCACCTCTCCAAGTTCTGCCTTAACCGGGTATTGAACTCCCACTCTTTGGGTCCTGTCACTGGATCGAATTAACACCTTTTGTGCTATGTGTCCTTGAGAACGTCTGTGTGTGAATTTCTGGGTATTATAAACCTAATGTCTTCAGCAACCATTTTTTAGCAGTGCTCATATTGCAAATTTTGCTGTTCTCATTACATGTTTTTACCCGAGCTCATATTGCAATTTTTCGTTGTTATTATCGCTTTTCTCTGGCACTCCTTATTACTGGTTTCCATATTGTATTCATTTCTATGCTTGGTCGGCTCAGGAGATTTTTATTGGCCTAGCATATGTGCTGATTCCTTAAGTTTACGGATTTTCAAATGATGTTCTTTGTCTGATTTGTTTTGTATTTTTTTCGGTCTTATTTTAGTTTAGGGTGAAGCTTCCTCTTCTCTAGCCTCAAGTTTAATTTTTCTCCCCTTATAATCACTCATGCATTAATGAATGTTAAATACTACCATCCTCCACTAATATTCTGGGTATCTGGGTGATTCAATAAACTGTATTCACTTATTTTAACCTCTTTAATTCTGGGGCCAACCGTTATCTATCCTACATATTCTCATAATATGCAACCTCTGCTCGACACAGGAAAACCCTGGTCAATCTTTTTTTTATCGAATTTAACTCAAGCAAGGCAGTAAAGCCACTAAGACTCAAGGGGTTACTGGGTGTGAAAGAATTAGAAAACAAAAACAATACCGAGGAGCGAAAACAATGGAAACGTAATTAGGAAGACAGTAGATAACAACTTTTTTTCTAAGATCAAAGCATGGAACCGAAAAAGAATTCCCCAAGAGAGAAGTACGAGAAAAAAACTGTTAGCATAGAACTTACGGTTATATCTAGCCAGCTCGACTGTAAATGATTGAGACCTAGTTGCCAATCTAGTACTGCGCTTAAATTCATAGAATCTAGGTACCACAGCGAAGAGCTCATCCAAACAATTACCATGAAAGTATTTATAGAAAAGGCATGGAGAAACTACGTTTCGGTGGTAGGAAAGTGATTGAAGCCGAGATGCCAGGGATTCTTCTCAAAACAAAGTATTACCTCCCTTAAATTGTTTTTTTTTTGTTTTTTTAATATTCTAACCCAACGTTTCACAACCGATTTTGGGTCATGCCTCACTTTGGTATTTCTAAAATTCTGGTGCCCCCACCCCATAATATGTAATACTTACATTGTAAATGCTGGTTGTGTTGAAAAGGTTGATGTGGCTGCGTGTTGAATAGCATTTAACAATTATACATTTTTGTATCAAGGAAAAACAATGGAAAACCGATTTTTGTTTCAACGATAAAATATATATTAAAATCAACAAATACAAAACATTTTTTGTAATGTGTGAAACAAAAAGATAGAAGTAGTTTCCCTTTATCTGTTAGCTGAAAGATTAAATGTAAATAAACAAGTTTTCTGAAAGAATGTTCAAAGTTCTGAATTAGATAGAATGATGTTTTCAGAAGAACATGTAATAAATCAGTTTGTGAATTAGATATAACTAACAGAGCTGTTGCAACTTGGCTTGTTACATAGAACTGACGGTGAATGATATTTAAGTTCTCTGCGCGTGCGTGCAATGAGTAGAATGAATAGTCTGTGTAGACGCGTGTGAGTTACTGAGTTCTGCTTCTACTGTCTATTTTTGGAACGAATTCCGATTTATATAACCATGGGTAGGCTCAGTAGACAATGGCGGTAGAAATTTCGAGAGCACACAAAAAATATCTGATTGGATGAAAAATTACCCAATCGGTGATTTTATAACAAAAGCATGTTTGTGAATTAACAGTAGGAAAAATCCAGTGTGGTGAATGCGATCAGTAAATTGTCCTGTGATAGTTAGTATTTATTATTTGACCAATCACAGTTGAGAAAAATGTAGGCGTGTCAAACATAGTAGTAATCGCTACAACATCTTCAAAATTTTACAGCAATTCACGTGAAGGAAGCTTAAAAGGTCATTAACTTGGTCTCTAAACAAGCCTCCAAAGACCATGGAGTCCATGAAAGGGCAAAGTTAAAAAAAAACAAAAAGACAGTTAAATATATATAGTTTCTAAACATATAATAGAGAACTGAAAGGCAGAAATATAAAATATTTGAATGGAAGGTTATTCTGTAATATACTTTGATCATTTTAATCCTGAAATAATAATGTAAAATGAAATTTGAGCTCACTAGAAACATTCTCGAATTGGCCCCTTATTCTATAGGTATAGTAAGCCGAAGGGTGCACATGCTACGCGTGTCCCACCAAAATATTACCATGCCCCACCGGTGGGAAATCATTGTTCTACACTAACGCTAGCATTTATCTGGACTTGAACACTAGACTATTGGCGTTGGCTGTAAATACACAAATATTAGTTTGAGCCAAAAATAATTCCCATTTAAGGAACCATTTGTAATATTTTGAAGAATAAGGCTGTTGAAGAAAAAAGGAAATTATTTATGAAAATAACTCCCCCCCTTTTTTATATTCTTTCAATCTTTCGACAAGACCTCTATTATACACGGTGAGATACAACGTTGCTAAAAAAAGGTAACCTGCAGCCGCCCCTCTATAATCTCTGCAGCAGAAGAACTTCTAATCTCTTTTTATTTTCCCACTGGTTTGGATATGTTGATATAAATTCCATTTTTAACGTTTTTCCAGTTTCTTTTTTATTTTTATCTTTTTAAATTTTTCATTTTTTTTTTATTTTTTTTTTCATTTTTTTTTTTTTTTCATTCAATAAGATTTTTGATTAATCTGATTTCTGCATTCAAACTATTGCAATGTTGTCTGCTGCTTCCATTTTTTTTTAATTCTCGCGGTTTCTCGTGTGAAGTGTCACGTGATTATTGATCACCTGCGTAAATCAACTATTTAGCTCTGCCTGAAAAAAAAAATGTAACGTAATAACTTATTTATTAAAAACAAAATAAGAATAAAAGCCGCAGAATGTGAAGTAAGAAGAAGAAAAAAAAACAGTTTTTGCGCATTTTTTAAAATGAAATTAGATTCCGTTGCAGGATGACAGTTATTGATTATTGCCAAACGCCTTTTTCGTCATTACTGTCAAGATATGTCGAATCACGAGCGGTCTGTTCGCGAACTGATATGCCAAGATTTCTTGGAGTTAAAAGCGCACGCACGCTCCGCAATAAATGATTGAATGCCGTTGGTCACGTTCGTGCTAAATATTCCTTTTCTCTTCCTTTCTAAATTGCTACATGAGTTGGGTGCAGCGTCTTTTTGCCGTTATAGGCTACCTTTGGGCAAGATGTATCACCTGTTACTGGCATGCAAGAGGTATCAATTCATGAAATTGGACATGATTAAAACTTTGGTATCATAGACAAAACTGTACAAAATTGACGCCTAAAAATACAGCCAATCAAAATAATATACTGCGCCTGGTTACATTTTAAAATTTAAAATGAGTAAAAACATAGTTTATATGGGGATTTAATGAAGTATTCTATCCGGACAGCGAATTCAACTCGTTTTAACCGGGTGTTGATGAAAATAAAAGAACAAAAATAATCTGATATTTTATAAGCATTTAATAAAACTGTTGAAGTTACCTCCTCCTTAATTTCCTAACTTTTGAAACCGCTACTTGGGGACGCTATAAAATTGACTATATATACTTGGCGAGACCTCGTCTTGTTCTTTTTTCTTCTCATTTTTCAGCTGATACGACACGATGTAAATCTCTCGTGAAGATTTGCGTCTTCCCCTTTGTGGGGATGAGGGCGCTATGTGTTTCCATCGGGAAACACGCATGAACATCACACACACACACACACACACACACACACACACACACACGTACTTACGAACATTCACATTCACTTACACATACTTTGAACACAAACTTTCTACGTTCATTCATACACACTACTTATCGCTTAGGTCACTTATTACCCTTATTGTATGTTAATACACATATACCTGTTTGTGCGTATATATATATATATATATATATATATATATATATATATATATATATATATATATATATATAAAATTCGGACAATTTTTATATATATATATAAAATTCGGACAATTTTTATATATATATATATAAAATTATTAGATCTCATGAGAAATTGAATAAAAAAAGTAAATAAAAGCACTTTGTCGTATTTAATGAAATATGCTTGAAAGAAAGATAGCTGCCTAAATACACACACACACACACACACACACACACACACACATATATATATATATATATATATATATATATATATATCTTTGCTGTGTTTTTTTCACATTCCTTTTTTTTATTTTTTTGGCGGGCTCTTACTCCGGGAGAGACCGCCATGTTTGTAGTGGGTTCCAATTCAGGCGACGCACGTGTTTGTCTCACAACGCGTACAAACGGCCCACTACAAAACAATGTCAATAAAAATTGCTCTATTGACTCTGACTCCTTTTAAAAATCTATGGACGTAACTTCGAGTCTGGTAATGTCTTTTAGTAGCAGCTTCCCTCGCATTGCATATACCTTCCTGTCCATGCCGCAGTGGGTGCAAACCAAAACCTCGTTTATTCGTTTTTCGTCATGCCTTATTTAGACCACCATGAGGTCAGTCTTAGGGGCTTAATTTCAGTTAATGAGCACCCTCAAAATAATTACTATAACTTTTTAATCTTTCTATGGTTCCTTCTTTTTAATACCAATAATTATTTTTTTTAAATTACTACAAAACTTTCAACGATTCAAACAACATAAGAAATCTCCATTACGAGGAAATATTTACAGAAACGTTGGTTTGGTGAAAATATGATTTTTTTTTTCAGGAATGGACAACATTAACCTTGTTTACCAAGTGGTTGATACTTTAAACTGAAGTTACGAAACAGGTTTCACAATTTTGTGACGAAGACGCTACTCGTCTTCCTAATAAATTGCGGACATATAATTAAATTTATTAAAAATTGCTGAACCCCAATCCTTGGACTTCATATTTCCCGCAAAACAATGCGTCTGCGTATTTACCATCTATTATTAATGGTGAATTCTTGGTTCATTTGGAAATAAATCTTAGAAATTTTATCTCATGCTTCCATGAAACGTTTTCTGGTATCCGATGTTTAATTGAATATTTTATTTTTGGTCGCCATATTTTCTAAAACGCGTCTTTTAGGATTTTACCAAAGACGAAATAAAATTATAAGATAAATTTTATTGTAGTGAATTTAGGAGATTATAATCAGTTATGCGAGAAGAGTTTGGATAATAATCTGATGGAATGGCAAATTTAAACAAGTTTGGAAAATTCCTACATTAACGAGACAAAACAGAATTCATGTTAAGCATAAGAAAGAGTTTTGTTTACTTTAACCGTGTATCGTTTTAGGAATTAGATTTTAATTTAGTTCGAACGACTCGGCGTCTATGCCGATGAAATAAAATATTTTCTCTTGTCTTAATAGTAAGGCGTCCTGGGTAAAACGATAAACTACATCCGACAGCAAGGTCTCCGAGCAGGAGGTTTTGAGGTGCGTGGAATCACCTCTTAATTGCTGGTCTTCTTAAGGCCGGAGGGTACAACGACCGAAATGTTGGGATAAAAATGGCAACAAAGATGAGGACAATAGTCTGAATAATGTAAATAGTGTACATAATACCTCACTTACACACATACCCTTGAGAAAGGTATAAATTCACCTCTTCTAACACCCACCCACCCTCAACGATAAGTTGAATAGCAGAACGGACTGGGTTCTTTAGCATTGGTTGACAACCAGTCTACTGCAAAAAGAAATGGCGACCTACTGTGGGAAAATCTGTCTCCTCAGTCATGTATAGAAAAGATACATGATCGGCCAAGCGTGTATCCCGTGTGGCACTTAGCTGACTTTATATTCACTAATGCGCAAATACGTTTGGGGAAGCTATGAATCAACTTCCTCTCCCCGGCTATGGGTTAATTAATAAGACTTGTACCACTAAATCATTATTAACTAAAAAAATATTTTGCCTTTTAAATAACCTGCCAAGGGTTGATAAGTCGTAGAAAGCGAATCAATCAACATCTGAACATTGATAATCCAGTGTCTGGTGCTGGATAAGTTATTTTGTTGGATTACTGATAGCTATGCTAGAGAGTTTTACCTTGTCAGTTATAAACAACGTATGGTGTTTGCACTTAATACGACGAGAAGAACTTCCTGCATTAAGATGAAAGACCTTACCAGTGTTTGAAGGCGCTCAAAAAACAGTTGATGCAGCAGTTAGTATCACCAAACTGTAGTGGCAGGTCTGGGAAACGATTTAGGTAATCAGAAATTGCCCTCCTGGGAATTTGTACCGATTGAACTAGGTTGATGGCTAACCTGTATAATCAAGCTCATATGATTACAAGAAGCACTAGAGGGTCTAACTTGTACTATTTCCCGAAGAGAAACCGTCCAGGCAGGTGGTGTCCTATATGTTTAGAGAAACGAGGTTAAAGGTCAGACAATCAAATAAACTTTGACCCTGATTTTGAACACATATTGTACTTTGAGTAATTTTATTTCTGGTGCTTTTTGTAACGACTCACAGATCGCCCCCTTTTTTCTGTTAAGTGATCCCAGTGTTGATAGCAGACACAGAAAGGAAACTACAAGAACTCCTACAGAAGGTAGTGAATGAAGGAAAGCGAGAAGAAAGGACTAAACATCAATTGAAAGAAGATAGAATCCATGCTTGTTGGCAAAAGGGACAGTCCAACATGCAAATTACAAATTGGAGATAACAAAATCAAACAAATACAGCAATTTAAATATCTGGGAAGTGTTTTAACAGGACGGAAAAGTGCGGTAAGGGAATCCGAAGGCGCATTGGGATAGCAAAAGAAGCCTTTGAAAAGCTAAGCAAAGTATTAAGAAACAGAAAAAATGTTCGAAATAAGGAAAAGTATACTGAACTGTTACGTAATATCAGTCCTCGTATATGGCAGTGAATGCTAGACAATCTCTTCACAGATGAAGAAGAGACTTGAAGCAATAGAATTGTGGCTCTACAGAAGGATACTGAGAATAACATGGACCGAAAAACGACGAAGTTTTAGAGAAAATTGAAACAAAAAAGAAACTTAAGATCAAAAAGGGAGATTTCTAGGTCACAAAATGAGAAAAGAGATCTTTGAAAAATTGATACTCACAGGATAGATTGAAGTTGTTTGATTTGTTTAACGGCATATCAACTCCTAATGGGTCATTTAATGCCGAAATATAATTTTCTTGTGAGCTTTGTTGATACCCTTCACCCCACCTACGAAAATTGTATTGCTGGAAATTTTTCCTAGTGGATTTTTATATTTTGATCGCAGTTTGGGTGTTCACTATTTGCCTATAGCTGGGACCCTAACAGGTGTTACCACCCTGGGTCAAGGTGGACTTAACAACAATTAAGAGATGGTTTCACGTTCCTTATAACCTCCCGATCAGCGGCCTTGCTGCCGGATATAGTTTATCGTCACACCCAGGACGAACAGAATGAAAGTAAGCGGGACAGGATGGAAACAACGCATCGTCTACTCGGTGAGCTTGAATTAATGAATGGACGAAGAGGGTTTAGGGGAGTAAACAAAAAAACAAAGTTTATTAAGAGCTAATAAAAACGGGAAATGGTGGAGAGCTGTAATCGTCAACGTCCTAGAGGAACACGGCACATCGAAGGAGAATGCTCATCCATGTCGTTCATGAATGTCCAAACAAAGTCGTCGACTCGTATGTTTTCCCTCTTATTTGTAATCCTTTTTTGCATTATTGATAGTCACTCTGACACCGAGTGCAGCAATTGTCACCCCGCCCCTTTCAGGTTGGTTGTTGCTAACTTATTTCTTGTTTGGTAAGGATCAGGATTAAGATTATCGATTTACTGAAGACTCCTCCTCTTCCTCCTGCTACCACTCATTCTTTAACATGAACATCATCTCTTACATATCGAATCTTCTCTTAATGATTCGTTGCCCTTTGTCGATAGCTTAGATCAACGTTTCTCAACCAGTGAGCCCGGGATCACTAATCGCCCTGAAAGTTAGCCAGATGCGCTCCAAGTTACCAGAAAAGTACTTTATGAATTATTTTTATATTTTAAAAAAATCTTTGTTTTTAAAAGGCTAGAGACAGCAAGCACATGACTTTTATATCGAAGTCGATTCTTTGTTATTTTATATGTTAAACTGGATGCTAAATTCCTTAATCTTTAACAAGCACTGGATAATCCTTTCTTTTTTGTATGTCACAAGGGGATTTAAATCCTTCATTATTGGCCTCTCTAAAAAAAAATTTAAATTAGATTCTTCATAAATCCATTTAAATGAAAACTGTACTGTTAATCTTCTACGGGAATCATAAACCGAAATTCCCTAATTTTCCCTGATTAAAACCATTAATCCTCTGCAATATTAATATCACTTCCCACTGCATTCTTTTTCAAAGCCTTTCAATTGCAGTATCCTTAGTGTTAATTTCACTCAAAGTTGTTTTCTGTTGCCATAGCAGGATATGACAACACAACTATTGTTCCGTGATCAGAGTCACCTTCGGTGGCAATATATATAAGTTTTTTCCTTTTCTTTCGTTTCTTCCTTTTCTTTCGTTTTTTCCTTTTCTTTCGTTTTTTCCTTTTCTTTCGTTTTTTCCTTTTCGTTTCTTTTTCCCTTTTCTTTTCTTTTTCCCTTTTCTGTCGTTTTTTTGCTTTTCTTTCTTTTTTTCCTTTTCTTTCGTTTTGTCCTTTTCTTTTTTTCCTTTTCTCTTTCCTTTCCTTTTCTTTTTTCTTGTTTCTTTCTCTTTTTCATCTTAAAATGTTGAATTTGTGTATTATCTTTCTAAGAATTTTGAATTCTTGCCCGCGATATGTTTGGATTGTATTTTTGCATTTGTACCTAAAAGTTAAACCAATATAAGTCATTGGCTGATGAAGAGAATAGAAATCCTTCCGAAACATGTACCCACATTCAATAAATACAATCTCTATATTACATGTTGTACACTTTTTTCGCTCTACAACTCTTTTTCTTCTCTTATCCAGGTTTTGTAATCTTGAACTCAATTTCATTCCTTGTAATAAAGAGAATCATGACAGCCTGTCTCAATTAGTGTCACTAGATTTAATCAATTCTTTTTTGCCCGAACTCATCATCAATGACACTGTTTAGATTAAGCTTGCTTTAAGAATGTTTTCTATGAAAAATGTCCTTGATGTCGGCCATTTTGAAAGAAAGTAAACATTTCCTCAAGAAAGAAAAACATTTCGTTTTTCCAAAGTGAATCCTGGGAATTGTTTTCTTTAAACTCACTTTTGTTGGTCTCCGTCAGGAAAATCCAGCTTCTTGCATTTACAAGCAGTGTTCCACTACAAAGTGTGAGATGATAGTGGCAAAATCTGTTTCCCATCCTGCGGCCCATATCGGTGACATTCCTTACTAGTATAAATTGATTATGTGGATTCGTTACTTCAAATTAGAAGCTAGTTTCAGATTTAAATCTTTATAAATACGGGAGAGATGAATCTAAGAAATCAAGTCGA
Source organism: Acanthosepion esculentum (assembly GCA_964036315.1). Classification (NCBI taxonomy): domain Eukaryota; kingdom Metazoa; phylum Mollusca; class Cephalopoda; order Sepiida; family Sepiidae; genus Acanthosepion; species Acanthosepion esculentum. The sequence continues at coordinate 90,551,685 of OZ038501.1, read as the reverse complement.
TATCTTTATCACACAATTGATTATATCACTACTTGTAGTTGACGTCATCTGACGAAAAGGGACAAAAAAACCCAAGACGAAGCAGGTGACATCAGAATCTTTATCAGGTGCCGTGACCAAAGGATTATTGGAGATCCTCGCTCTGAAGTCGGTACCGCCGAAATTTAGCCCAGTTAGAAAACTATTCAATAGCAAGAAACTAAGGAGTGGCCGAAAATTTTGTAACTTCCGAAAACTTTAATCTTCAGATACATGTCAACTAAATAAAAATAAAAACTACAAAACTATACAAGGAATATCTTATTCATCGCTAATATATGTGTATATATATATATATATATATATATATATATATATATATATATATATATATATATATATATATATAATGATGAAAATGTGGAAAAGACAAAGCAAAATCCGAATATGTGAGTTTACTGTTTTTTTATTTTGTTTTTGTTATTCTATCGACGTCAGACGTTTCGGTCAAATAGCCCTTCTTCAGGACATGGTTAATGGAGACATATTTATATTAGATTTAAGTTAGATGAAGAGACGATATATACAGGACTGGTCAGAAACAGAAAAACTGAAATTCTAGTCAGAGTATTCTTTCTTGGAGTCAGATACGCTAGCGTACGAGGCTGGCATGATATCCACCTCACACACAATAAACACCCGACAAGGTTTCTTTAACATATCAAGTTGTCTAGCAAGATTAATGCGTGACAAACGTACCGATAAGCTATAGTTTTAAATAGGTCCCCCCCACTTTCCACTTAGAGAAAAAAAATCTCTTCCCTGGGAGCAGGTTTTCGCAGCGCCGACCACGATATATATATATCACAGCTCATCAGTGTGACCTAGACGTCCGGTTGCCTCTAGCTAGGATCGAAACCCGACTGAATTGGCGTTAGTTGTTGGCACACGGCAAGGATGAAGGTGAATTTAAGCGTATTTATTTTTTTATTTTGGTTTTATCGAAGAGTATTGCATTAGTAGAAATAATAGTCACTGTTTACAAACTCTCATTTCTTCCCCAGAGAGCTCAACTGAAATAATTTTTCAGGAGCATATATATATATATATATATATATATATATATATATATATATATATATATATATATATATATATATATATATATGTATATATATATGTATATGTATAAAAGGTTGATTAAACAGAACCAACAAGTTCTGTCTGTTTAATTTTTTGTTATATTTGTCCAATTTTCGGATAAGATGTTAAGTATTGTGCTTCAAATTGTGAATAAACCGTCCTAAGTTCATATTTATGTTATTTTTGTTCAAGTCCTTTTGACTTTCGAAGTCATTATCCGATGTGTTGTCTGTGTGGTAATTAGAATTCCTTGTCTGAATCTTGATATACTTTGGGGAACTGGACGTTTGAAATGGTCTGGTGTGACGTCATATATAACGACTACTGAGAACGAGGCCGCACAAAAAGAATAAAATTTATTTTATTTATTTACTTATTTATTTTATTAATTAATTTATTTTTTTAATAATATTAATATTTGCCTAAATATTTTTTAATATTATTACTATTAATAATATACAAACAATATTAAGGTAAATATTAATATTATTTTTAAAATATTATGGTAAATATTAATATTATTAAAAAAAATATTATGGTAATTATTAATATTATTAAAAAAATATTAAGGTAAATCTTAATACTATTTAAAAAATATTATGGTAAATATTAATATTATTAAAAAACATTAAGGTAAATATTAATATTATTTAAAAAATATTATGGTAAATATTAATATTAAAATAATTAAAAAATATATTTTTTTTAATAATATTAATATTTACCTTAGTATTCTTTTAATAATGTTAATATTTATCATAATATTTTTTAGTAATGTTAATATAATATGTCCACATATTAATTCCTCATCTGCACATCAAGATACTATCTTTGTGGTGAATGATATTTTACTTATAATATTAACTTCTAGAATTTAGATTTTTTCCTTTATATTGAGTGCTGTAGAGTATTTTGTTGTTGTCTACTAATATTTGTCTTATGTTGATAGTTGTAATTTAATCGTTCATGATTTGCTGGTCGACAGGTGACAGGTTAATCTGTGAGAAAGTGTGGTGCATGTGTGCCCAATATAAGTATTTAATACTGTTTTCGATCATCATTGTTGGAGATGCAATCACCCAGACAGAATTCTCGCGTCATAGATCTCCCGATATTTTTTTTTTCGGATTTCTCAAGAAAGTAATGAATTTGTATTAACCCTATAGAATTTTTATCCTATTCAACATTATTTTTAGTGGACGCTGGTCCACTATACCTCAGGATTAAAAGTTTTTCCCAGTGTCTCTTCCTAGAATCAAAGTGTTTCTCCTCTGTTCTTTTCTTAGGATTAAAGCATTTTTCCCTGGCTCTCTAACTAAAATCAAAGTGTTTTTCTCCGGATCACGTCCTATGATTAAATTTTTTTTTTCTTTTTCCGGGTGAAATTCTTCTCCCCGGGCCTCTGTCTAGAATCAAAGTGTCTTTCACCGGATCTATTCCTAGGATCAAAGTGTTTTCTCCCCGGGCCTTTTCCCGGAACACTTCCTAGGATCAAATTCTTCTCCCCGGGCCTTTTCCCGGAACTCTTCCTAGGATCAAATTCTTCTCCCCGGAATTCTTTCTAGAGTCAAAGTGTCTTCCACCGGATCTATTCCTAGGATCAAAATCTTCTCCCTCGGGCCTCTGTCTAGAATCAAAGTGTCTTTCACCGGATCTATTCCTAAGATCAAATTCTTCTCCCCGGGCCTCTGTCTAGAATCAAAGTGTCTTTCACCGGATTTATTCCTAGGATCAAATTCTTCTCCCCGGGCCTCTGTCTAGAATCAAAGTGTCTTTCACCGGATCTATTCCTAGAATCAAAGTGTTTTCTCCCCGGGCCTTTTCCCGGAACACTTCCTAGGATCAAATTCTTCTCCCCGGGCCTTTTCCCGGAACTCTTCCTAGGATCAAATTCTTCTCCCCGGAATTCTTTCTAGAGTCAAAGTGTCTTCCACCGGATCTATTCCTAGGATCAAAATCTTCTCCCTCGGGCCTCTGTCTAGAATCAAAGTGTCTTTCACCGGATCTATTCCTAAGATCAAATTCTTCTCCCCGGGCCTCTGTCTAGAATCAAAGTGTCTTTCACCGGATTTATTCCTAGGATCAAATTCTTCTCCCCGGGCCTCTGTCTAGAATCAAAGTGTCTTTCACCGGATCTATTCCTAGAATCAAAGTGTTTTCTCCCCGGGCCTTTTCCCGGAACACTTCCTAGGATCAAATTCTTCTCCCCGGAATTCTTTCTAGAATCAAAGTGTCTTTCACCGGATCTATTCCTAGGAGCAGATTCTTTTCCCCGGGCTTCTGTCTAGAATCACAGTGTCTTTCCTTGGATCTATTCCTAAGATTAAAGTGTTTTACCCCGTATCCCTTCTAAGGATTAAAGTGTTTTCTCCCGTATCCCGTCCTACGATTAAAGTGTTTTCTCCTGTATCTCTCCCTAGCATTAAAGTGTTTTCTCTCGTATCTCTTACTGGGATCAATGTATTTTTCCCCAGCTCTCTGCCTCGAATTAAGTGTTTTTTTCTTCCGGATCTCTTCCTAGGATCAGAGTGCTTTTCCCCAGATCAGTGTTTTCTCCCGAATCTCTTCTTAGGATCAAATTGTTTTCCCCTGCTCTCTGCTTGGAATCAAAGTGTTTTCCCAGGATCTAGTATTAAAGTGTTTATCCCTGGATCTCTTCCTAGGATTAAAGTGTTATCCCTGGATCTACCTAGTATCACCGCAGTATCTTAATATTTTGCAAGTTAATTTTAGTATGCGTTTGCAAAAACTGCCCTGTTGTTACAGATATGTCACTTATCTGTCTAAACACAGAACCGAATTCATTTTTCGATTTTATGTAACTGTAAATGTTTCAGATCAATTAACAATTTATTCTAATCTTCTCTTTGGTATTCTTGCTAATCCTAAGAGCTCCAACTTTTTTGAAATGACACCCAGTGCTTTTATCAATATCGGCACTACTGCCATTTTTAAATCCACCAATTTGCACAGTTCTGATGCAATATGGTTCTCTCTTTTGCTCTGTGTGCCATGTTCTTTCAAGTCATGTCAGATCATAGCTCTCCACAACTTCCGTTTTTTTGCCCAAAGTAACTCTTTCCTATCCACCCTTGTAGTATTTGTTAATATTCTACCATCCATTCGCTAAGACTCACTAAGTAGGTTATTTCTTGTTTCCTCTTTTACTTTTCTGTGAGTGTTGATTTCACCAAGCCTTCTTTCTATATAATGATTTTTAGCGGCAATTTCTTGACAGTTACTATTCTCGTTAAAACTTCCTCGTCTCTCACATGATCAGTCTATGAAATTCTCAGCATTTGTTGAAAGGCAAAAAATTTATGACTTCAAATCATTTCTTCATCTGCGCGGAAATTGTCCATCATTCACTGGCATATAAGAGATGAAGCATTGTATCACCGTCCACTCTTTTCTTTGTTTCTATACCTTAATACCTTGCTTAGTTTCTGAGAAGCATTTTTGTCCCTATACCGATACTCCCTTGGATTTCTGTGTTATACTCTCCTCATGATTTATTACTACTAGTTTTAACCCGTGAAAATTTCACGGTTTTCCTATTTGAAATTTCTGATGAATCTTAATTCTTCAGTTAATGATTGAATAAGCTGATGGCGAGTTCTATGACAATAGAATATCTGGAGAAATTCCCCTATTACATTGTTAAATATTTGAGCTTAACAACTTTATCAAAATATTGCAATAACAATCATAAATATGAATGCTGGTCGTTATTTTAAGAAGTAAGGGGGTACAAATGAAAAGATTTGAAATTGACAACTTTTTCCATTTCACTGAAACAGACGTTAAACACTTCTATCTTCCTTTCTTCTTTTTTTTTCTATTTTCTCACTGAAACCAAGTTTTCTTTTTGTCTTTTCCTCTCTTTCCACGCGATCATAACGTTATGAGGTATTGGCAGGACGTAGCGGTCGTGCGAACTAACAAAGTTGGGGGACAAGCACAATTATAGTAGGATACTAGCCAGATAGCTAAATTTACTCACCGGCTTGATTTTGATGTCTTTGATATGGGAGTGCGACATTGAGTTGCCTCCATGCATTCTGACTTTTTACAGACGATAGTTCGTTCCTGCTTTGCTCGTCAAATTGTCCTTTCTCTTCTCTTTCGGAAGTTGCCAGCAAGACAGCGTTTTCGTTGTATCAAGTTCAGATTACATTTGCCTACAAAACAGTTTGTTGTTTTCAGCTATTTTCTGTTTTAAAAAATATATATCCCGTAATTCCCTATGTATAATACGCATTTTTTTTTTTCTAAAAAAAATAATAAGCAAAATTAGGGGTGCGTATTATGCGCAGCTACAAAAAAATCTTTTAAAAATTTGCCGTTTCATAGGTCGATTTCATTTGCGAAATGACTACTCACCACAAACATACGACAATTTGACACTAACATTCGGCGATTGCGACCCCACAAGGATGTCAAATACAATCATATGTACCTAACAATATTTATAAAATAAGAATTATCATAAAATTAAATTAGAATAATATTATTCAATGTTTAAAACATTTTTTTAAAAATAAGAGTAGGAAACGCTGGCTATAATGAAATTGAAGAGGTGCAAATTATAGGGTTTGATTACCAAACAAGTGGTGCGTATGATGCATAAATAGAAGTATTTTCCCACAATTTCAGCACAATTTTAGGGGTGCGTATTATGGACGAAGGCGTATTATACATAAGGAATAACGTACTAATTTTTAAAGTATAGGAGTGAATTTCTATTCACTAAAAGTAAAAACTTTCAAATACAATTGTAGCTTTGTTTTTCCAAAGGTTTCTCTTGATCAAAGTATAAGACGCATCCTTACAAAGTCGTATTTGAAAGAGTTTTATTGAACAGAAATTCACTCAGATATTTTAAAAATTAGTGCACATTTTTCTAAACAGAAACCATCAATTTGGTAAGGGTGCGTCTTATATTTCGCAAAATAGGTAGCTGAAAAAAGGTTATGACTATAACAAGCAAGATAAAAATATCGGTTTGAATAAATTAGTGCGTAATAAAGCAAGGTTTTAGTTATAAAGAAAAATGGAAGAAGAAAAATATTTTCTTTCTTCTGAAATGTCAAACAGGTGAAAACGGTCGAGTTACAAAAACAAATAAATAAATAATTAAAGGAAAAGCAGAAAAAATCCTAACAGCAGTTCACTCCCTTGAACTTGAAGTTTCCTCCCTTTTAACTGTAATTCGTCAAGGGAAAGAAGAGAAGAGAAAAGATTGAAAACCCAAGAGAAAATAGATTTTAAAAGATGTATGAATACATCGTTCTGTATTTAGAACAAATAGAAAACCTAATTACCCGCCGGCTGCGAAGACTATTTGCAAGGAACGAATATTAATCAGTTTTCTGACAGCCAACAAAACATGAACCATTTTGCAATTTTTTAAGTCCCCAAATATCAAAGGAAAAAAAGACATTTTTTTATTTTACTTTTTTATATATATTATGCCATAAATTTATTGAATCTACATTTTCTTAAAAAGGTGAGACATCCAAATATATCTGTTTTTTTTAAAAATTTTTATAGTATTTGTTAAATACAATTTAATATTTAGTTGTATCCAAGAGGATCAATTTCTCTCTCATATATATATATATATATATATATATATATATATATATATATATATAAAGAAATATAGTCTTAAAGTCTCTACCCACAATGCACCACTGACCCTTATATATAAATAGCCGAGAAAAATAACAGCACTAGTTGCCTGCCGATTGCACTAGCATGAAACAGACTGTCGCCTCTAAGTGTTGACTTCTATGTTCACTT
>OZ038501.1:90517258-90534758 GCA_964036315.1 Acanthosepion esculentum | reverse complement strand
GTGATCTAATAATTTTGTTTCTTTTCAGATGATAAATTACATAAAAACTGTCAAATAGTTCTCTTTATTCAAGCATTTTTGGCTATACATTTAGCCATTTTCAAGGTTGAAATATATTAACTGTTAACAAGAAATAGCTTGTTGGATGTATATATTTATATAATGTTTTCATTTTCAAAACACAGTCAACATATTGTGTCCATGTTCATAGTTGATATTAAGTGTTGGTTTATTTTGTTTTTATTAATAAGGCTTCCATTATTTTTAACCTTTTTTTTTTGCATGTAGATGATGATATTATATTAGAGTTGTCAACAAGTATGTTCCGAATAGTGTCCGGTAGGTCTCCATGAATATTTAAATGAGACCTAATTGAGCTATGGTCAGAAAGGTGTATTGTGAGTCTTCGTGTCAAACATGGTATAGTATGGTCTATATAATTATTTCCAAATTTTATTTATATATAGATAGATAGTTACTGATATCCCTTGATGAGTGGATAGATGGGTCTGTCTACAAAACTCTGGAGTCAGTATGCTGAAAGTAACATCAATCAGCTGAGTGACAAACCTTTTACTTATATTAATTCTAATTAAGGTGAGTGTCCACAGTGTAATGGTTATTAGTGTGGAAAATGCCCAGAAATTTTTTTTTTTTTCAGCAGCCTAATTTGCATGTTTAACAGAGGAAACACTGTGAGAGAGGGAGTGTTAGGGACACTTTCCCTAGCCTTGCTATCACTCCTTTCTTGAGGGTTATCGTAAGCGCCCAAATTGGTTGAAATTTAAATCTTACATATTCAAAATTTTACAGCAATTCATGTGAAGGAAGCTTAAAAGGCCATTAACTTGGTCTCTAAACAAGCCTCCAAAGACCATGGTGTCCATGAGAGAGAAAAATTAAAAAAACAAAAAGACAGTTAAATACATATAGTTTCAAAACATATAATAGAGAACTGAAAGGCAGAAATATAAAATATTTGAATGAAAGCCTTATTCTGTAATATACTTTGATCATTTTAATCAAGAAATAATAATGCAAAATGAAATTTGAGTTCATCACAGAATAACTATTAGAGAGATACTTGTGTGTCATGTCTGCTACAGATTTTCTATTAGGCACCAATTTAGTCAGCTTAAGCCTTAAGTTTCCTTGTTTAGTGATATCCAGTCGATTTCTTTTTCTTTAATAATAAATCATTTACAGCAATTCATGTGAAAGAAACTTAAAAGGTTATTAACTTGGTCTCTAAACAAGCCTCCAAACACCATGGTGTCCATGAAAGAGAAAAATTAAAAATAACCAAAAGACAGTTAAATATATATAATTTCAAATCATATAAGAGAGAACCGAAAGGCAGATTTTCAATCGGATTCAGATCATGACCATTTCATTATCTTCTCTCCTGTAAATCTTTTAGGCTCAAAGAATTCATGGGTAAGCTTAGATACACGAGAAGGAGCATTGCAGACTTCCCTTTGAAACTGCGAGACTGAGACTTGTACCATGCAAAGAAAATCTTGTTCATAAAATTGCAATAGTTAGCACACTTCAGTTTAACTCCTTCATCGACTTTGAATGGTTTAATAATGGTTTGGTTAACAATTCCAGCCCATATCAACACTACCGCCTCCTTGTTGCCTTCTTTTAGCCACAAGCACATCTGAATTGGATAAAATCCATCCTTTGGCTCATTCATCACGTCTTTCAAATGTCACTAGAGATTCATCCATGAAAATTACTTTAGAAAAAAGTCAATTTTCATGTATTTCTCGGCCCAATTTTGACGCTTTCAAATATTTGATTTAGTGAGCGGAGGTTGCTTAGGAAATTTTTATTACTTCAGCAGGTTCAATTTCCGACATGGTGGTTTTAATTGTTTCCCATACGTCTGCTTTGCTGTTATGTTGTTTGACACCTTCATATAATTTCATCTTCACAATTCACCATAGATTTTCAATCGGATTCAGATCACGACTTGATGGTGACCATTTCATTATCTTCCCTCCTGTAAAACCTTTTACACTCAACTGTTTTACAAGTGACCTTAGATACAGGAGGAGCATTGTCATGTATAAATACAGACTTCATTTTGAAACTGCGCAGCTGGGAGTTGTAAGATTCAAAGAAAGTCTTGTCCATGAAAACACAATAATTAGCATTGTTCAGTTTAATGCCTTGAATGGTCCAGTAATGGTTTGGCTGATAATGCCATCATCATCATCATACTGTCCCTCTTTGCTGCTGCCTTTTAGCCACAAGTGCATCAACATCAGATAAAATCCATCTTTTGGCCCATCCTTCAGGTCCATCAAGTGTCATCTGAGTTTCATCTGTGAAAATCACTTTAGAAAACTCAGTGTTCATGTATTTTCTTTCTCACAGACATGCCATCGTCTCCCTCTGTCTTTTTTACAAATACTTTCATGGTAACTGCTCTGAGGAGCTGCTTTCGCTGGTTCCCAGACTCCATGAATTTAAGCGTTCTACTAGGGTGGCATCTCGCTCAAACCCTTTCACTGTCGAAACTGTTAAATGTAGCCGTCTCTTCTACTCCAATAGCTTCATGTCTCACACCTCTCGCCTGTGTAACTCCCTCCCCTTTTCCTGTTTCCCTGATAGCTATAATCTCCAACTATTCAAATGTAATGTCAATTGACGTCTCCAGATGCCCTGATCTATCCCCTATCCTTCTCTTCATCCTTTCCTTTTGCTCTCGCTCCAGCTCTCTGTAACCCCTTGCGTGCTAGTGCCTTCCCACCTTGCTTGGGTTGAAATGATTAAAAAAAAATATCTTGGCCCAATTTCGATGCTTTAAAATATTTGCTTTACTGAGTGAAATTTGCTTTGGAAATTTCTTGACAGATCCCAATCTGAGAAGTCTTTGACACGTTTAGTTGTTTTTGTTATCGTAAGCGCCCAAATCAGTTGGATTTAATTCTTACATATTCAAAATTTTACTCCAATTCACGTGAAAGAAGCTTAAAAGGCCATTAACTTGGTCTCTAAACAAGCCTCCAAAGACCATGGCGTCCATGAAAGAGAAAAATTAAAAATAACAAAAAGACAGTTAAATACAGTGTAACCCGGATATAAGAGAGTTGTCGGGACCGGAGAAAAAATCTCTTATATCCGGGTTTGGTCTATTTTGTTTAGGTTAACACAGGCTCTAATTTGGGACCAGAGAAAATCTCTCTTATATCCGGGTCTCTTATATCCGGGTTACACTGTAGTTTCAAAACATATAATAGAGAACTGAAAGGCAGAAATATAAAATATTTGAATGAAAGCTTATTCTGTAATATACTTTGATCATTTTAATCATGAAATAATAATGCAAAATGAAATTTGAGCTCATCACAGAATAACTATTAGTGAGATCCTTGTGTGTCATATCTGCTGCAGATAGATTTTCTATTAGGCACCAATTTAGTCAGCTTAAGCCTCAAGTTTCCTCATGAAGGAAGCTTAAAAGGCCATTAACTTGGTCTCTAAACAAGCCTCCAAAGACCATGGCGTCCATGAGAGAGAAAAATTAAAAAAACAAAAAGACAGTTAAATACATATAGTTTCAAAACATATAATAGAGAACTGAAAGGCAGAAATATAAAATATTTGAATGAAAGCTTATTCTGTAATATACTTTGATCATTTTAATCATGAAATAATAATGCAAAATGAAATTTGAGCTCATCACAGAATAACTATTAGTGAGATCCTTGTGTGTCATGCCTGCTTCAATTTCAGCCTGTTCAAAGATTGAAGTATTGGTCAAAAGTCGTTGTTTCGCTATAACTCGTTTTAGTTTACAATCCCCTCAAGGAGAGAATTTTTCCCAACCTTTTCCTTTGCTTTTAATTCTCAACTTAGTTAAATTTTCGTTTGATGATCTCTGCAAAGCTCCTTCCATATTTCCAATATGGACGTTCCCTCATTGAAATTACTTTATTTTCTGTTTTCCAGCATTTGTAAAATCCTTTTCATTATCCAAGTTTCAAAATATATTAGGGTAAAAAAAAGTTTTTATATTTTCAGTTTAATATTAGTTTGATCCTCATAAGACCAGGCTGAAGCTTTTATAATAAATCCAATAACATTAATAAATATGTTGAAACTACCTAGAAATTTAACTCCAGCTTTAGTTTGATGTCTAAATTAATTGTTTTTAATTTGACAAAAAGTCTTTTCCCGAATGAGCTGTGAGATAGATAGATCAGATATCAGCTGTCAGGTTATTGTTATCAACATAGCTGGAGGTGTATCCTTACACTCTGGTATCATCTACATATATATGCCTCCATCATGGTGTCTCCTGCAAACTGCTTTTCCATAATCATGCCATCAACAACAACTTCATATATTCATGGATAGATGTCCACTGTTTAGAAATTATTTGAATGCCCTTGGCTGGTATTATAGCCTTTATCGACTCCTTCTACTTGACACGCAGTGTGAGGGTTAACCTGTCCTAAATGGGTTTGTGGCCTGGCATCCTCTTCTCTGCAGCCATTATATAAGTTCTCCTTGGTATCTTGTTCCAAAAAAGATCCTATCTCGTCATAGGTGAAGACTTGCTATGTAACCTTCAGCTGCTATAATTCTGGCAAATGTTTTGAGGTAATCCTCGACTGCCTTTTAGCCATGCTCACTGCCTCACCATTCTTGACAACGGAGCGAATGCTGGTCCTTTTTTTTAAAATTCTTGAACCAGCTCCGACTGGCTTTAAACGGCTTGTCCGATACCTCATCCCACCAAGTCCCAAAGTCTTCTGCGGTAAATCAATGTAAATAGCTTGTCCCTTCTTGCAGATTATAGCTTCTGTCATGGTGTCTCATGTGAGCTGCTTCTCTGTCAACCACGCCATCAGCAGCTTCTCCCTATTTTCATGGATAGATGTCCACTGTTTAGAAATTATTTTAATGACCTTAGCTGTCATTATAGCCTTTATCGATTCCTTCTGCTTAAAAACAGATTGATGGTAAAAAAGAGGTGGGCACCCGAAACATGTAAATACTGGCAAAAACAAAAAAAAAAATGTAACTATTATATTAAAATTATAATTGTATGATTAAATAAAAGTTATGTTATTGAGAAATTTGTTTATCATTATTGGAAATGGGTAAAGTAACTTATATATATATATATAATTATGAAACTACCAGCATCTCTCGTTTTGTCCACATGTAGACATGACAACATCAACAAAGCCCAGTCAGATGAAACGTGTCACAAAAACTTTTTCCCAGTTTGTCATACTATTTTTCTAAATAAAGATATCTAAAATTATATATATCGTTATATCATATATGTATAAAAAAAGAATGAGATTATATATATATATATATATATATATATATGAAGAGAATGAAAAATGTTAACAGCACAGATCATATACATATTGCATTTTCTCTCTCTCTCTCTATATATATATAGAGACAATTACATATATATATATACACAGAGAATTATATATATATACATACATATATATATGATGAGAGAATTTCAGCATAAGACTACAATACTAGAATAGCTACACTTATGTGCTAACCATTGCTCTTGAGAATTAGATGAGAGGCTACTGTAAAGTTCTCCACTTGATGAAGAAAGAATTTAAAAAAAAAAAATTCTGATGGTCAAATTTTGGTATGTGTAACCCACTTGAAAACTCTTCAGCACCTCACTCTTATATTGTGTGCTCTCTAAATTACTCAGGACTCTGCAAAATTTGGGCCTCAAGCCAGAACTGGATGTTAGATGAAAGACCGAAAGAAAATATAAAGAAAGAAAAAAATGAAGACGTCATTTTTGAAAAATGAATTCTAGTTTCAGTTTTATTATTACAATAAACAAATTAAAGATTGTCAAAGAAGACATCGGAAAATTTATAAATAAGAAGACGAAGACGTCCATTTGTAGTTGTTGTTCAATATACAAGTTTTTCTGATCCTAAAAGTGAGAAAAAAATAAAAAAGTAAAAACAAAGAAAATATGAGAGAGAAGGGGAGGAAAAAAAAGGGAATGGAAATAAATAGAGAGTGGGGAAGGATCAAGTATTTTTTTTTTTTTTTAAGCAATTGTATAATTTCAAGGCAAAAAAAGTTAATCTACTTTTAAGTGGAAATTGAATTTAAAAAAATCATTTTTATTTAAAAAGAAAAAAAAAAACCTTTTTATTAAATAAGAATTTTATTTAAAAGATTTTAATAAAAATCATATTTCATTGACAAAAAGAAATTTATTTTAAAAGCGTAGAACGTTTGGCAAGTCTTATAAGAAATATGGACAAGCGGACAATGGCTGAAGGGAAAGAGGGTCGACATGAATATCTCCTTCCCCTAAAAGGTCACATAAGAGTAAAAAAGGGGGGATGGGAACATATAGCGAGGGTGGGGTTTGATGATGATTCTGAGAAATGATGATTCAATTAAACAAAGCTTTTTTTTTAGGGTGTGTGTGTGGGGGGGGGAGAATGTAAATTTCTGACAATTTGAGACCAGAAGTGAAGCAATATTCAAAATTTGAAATATGTAGAAGAGAGAAGTGATCCATTTATACAAAGGTTCCTTTTTTGTCTTTTCTATTAAGGAAAAAAAAAAAAAAAAAATTTTTTTTTTCTTTTTTTATCTAGTTTTTAAAACTTTCTTATAAGTATATAATTATTTTTTGCGGCCAAAGGTCTTAAAATTTTTTTATTTAATTTTTACACACATAGCAAACAGTGATCAAAATACCTTGAGATTATCAAGTTTTCTTTTTTTGTTTTTTTTCATTTTTCCAGTTTTTTTATCACCTGTCATTAGCCAATATTTTATGCCTCAGAAGACGTGACGTGAAAAAAAAAAATTTAAGTCATCATGAATTTTTATAACTGAAACCAGACACAGTAAAGTTTTAAAGAAAGAGACAATCTAAAAGTTGCGTAAATCAATTTTTTGTACAATCGAATTTATTACTAACTTACTGAAATTTCAATCTATTTTCAATTTCCTTATAATATTTATATACATTACGAGGAAAAGCTTTTATAGAGAAAGGTTAAATGAAAGGTTTTTGTTTTGCAAATTCAACTAGAAACTTACATTTGAAACTACTGATATTATCTCCAAGAACTATTTAAAAAAAAAAAAAAAATTTTCCTCATATAAAATGCCAATTATAAAAATACCAATTAATTTTTTAAAAAATGTAATTCTGTGGCGTCATTCTTCTCTTTCTTCCTCCTACAAAATATGCATAGGTGACATGGGGAGCAGGAGGGGGGTGCGGCTGCAAACAATTAAAGCCAAGTAAACAGGGTGCCACGGCTCTTCAATGACATGTATCACAGTTTGAACCTCTGTCTGCAGATGAGGGATTGAGACGCATACATATACACACACTAATATATATATATATATATATATATATACACACACACACACACACACGTGTGTGGATAATATAAAAGGGTCAAAAACTAATATTCCATGGTTATAATTTATTACAATGGAATCATAATTACAATCCAATTCATCAGACCTACAAATTCAAAAAGCTTTTTGATTCCAATGTAATAAATTATAACCACGGAATATTAGTGTTTGAGCCTTTTTTATTATATTCTGACTCTGTCCTGGACATTGAGTTCTACCTGGATTCTATCCTCTTGGAAATATATATTTTGATAATATTAGTGGTGTGTATATATATATATATATTGACATGTATCACACACGCACACACACCACTAATATTATCTGTTTATATATGTGTATATATATATATATATATATATATATATATATATATATATAAACAGATAATATTAGTGGTGTGTGTGTGTGTGTGTATATATATATATATATATATATATATTGATAATATTAGTGGTCTCTCTCTCTCTATATATATATATATATATATATATATTGATAATATTAGTGGTCTATATATATATATATATATATAGACCACTAATATTATCAAAATATATATATAAAATGATATTTTCATAGTTAAATAAGTATTTTTTTTCATGTCCTCTCCAATTGTTAAATGAATAAGGAGGTGATTCCTTTTTTCTTTTTTTTTCTAACCTCCCCTGATTTATTTGAAATTTTTAATGACAACCAATAATGGCATGGGAATACTTACATTTGATGGTAACGGCAAAATTTAAAATGGTAAAAACAGAAAGCCTTTTGGCGTGATCTCAAAATGGACAAGTTGGAGTGTTTTGAGTCATTCATGTTTCGGTTATACAGACATTCGATTAAAAAGTTAAAATAGTTTCAGTCAAAACTCTCAACAAACAGGTCAGCTGTAGGCAGGACAGGAAGCATAGAATTTGCTGGGGTTTTTTTTTTTTTTTCGTTTTTAAGTGAAAGCATTAATTTAAGACAAAGCTTAAAAATGTAATTGGACAGGTATTTAAAAAAAAAAAAAAAAAATGTATGGACATTTTTGTAATCATTAATTTATTATTGAAATTTTAAAATAACCTCTTGTTTTTAATGACCTTTTTTAAGTGGTCAAAGGTCTTTATTTTTGTGGGGGGGGACTTTACTGTGTTTTTCTCTTCTCAAGAGTTCAGCTGGGCACTGAATGTACTACCTCTGTCCCATAATGATTGTGACATTTGCCTACATATCTCACACACTAAATGTACCAACTGTTATGGGCCAGAGATGGTAATAATAAAAGGAATGATGATAATAATAATAATAATAGAAGTAATTGCTGTAATAATAACGTTAATTTTTATCGCAGGTTTGTAGAAAATTGAAAAAATAAATAAAAAGGCAAAACATAGTCCTTGTTTGTAGCTTTGGTTGTTAAGTGCTTAGAACAGACACTCAAGAAACAGAAAAACTCAAACGAGGTTTTTAAACAGAACAGCAGATAATAAAAAAAAATTTTTTAAATCATGACCAGAGGGTGAGTGGATCATTGATTAAGCTTGGCTTAGTATGGCACAAGGCAAAACAGGAGATTGTATAGCTTCAATCTTCCAAGTAAGGTGGGAAGTTATAAAAAAAAAAAAAAAAAAAAAAAAATAGCCTGCCTGCATGTCTTCAAAATCAGCATTCAAAAAATCTAGGTTATTGTCTAAGCTTAAACACTGAGAGGAAATTTACAACCACTTTGGCCACCAAGCAGGCTCACAACTGAAACGGATTAACATACTATCCTCTGGATAATGTGTTTATCAGAAAGAGGAGGAGACAAGTCAGAGTGGATGGGAGACAGAAACAACAACAACAACAAAAAAAAAGAAGACATTTATTACAAAAAAAAAAAAATTCCTGAACCTGCTTTCATATTCGACTTATAAAAAGGCTTGAAGCAAGAGAACTGTCTCTTCTTTCCACAATGAGGAAAACATTTGAAAAGGGCAAATAAAACAACTGCATTGTTAATGGATAGAATTTTTAAACACAAGGAAAAAGAAAAAAACCCAAAAAGGCTGTATATTTTGTGGGCCACAAGTTTACCAGGATTCTTTATTTTTCATTTGTTTTAATCAAAATAAATATATAATTCAATTCTTTAAAATTTTAAAAACTGTTTAAAGTGGAAACAATTTAAAATATTTCTGAAAGATGTTCAAAAGAAAATTAAAAAAAAAAAAAAAACTGAATTCTTTAATAGCCTGCTTGCATGTCTTCAAACAACTAAGTTTTTTTTTTTTTTTTTTCTTTTAATAAAACAGGCAGATGAGAAAAGTAATTGTTGGGGGGGGGAATAAATAAATTTGTGTCTTTTTTAAATTTTAAATCACAAATATTAAAAGGATTCATAAATTTGCTTATACAAAAAAAAATGGTTAGCCAAATATTTTGCGTCAGTGTTAATGAATTAGGATTTGGATTGATTTGTGGGTCTATTTTACAACTTAACCCTTTGTGGGTTTATTTAAAATCGAAACATTGGATTGGATTGTTTTTTTTCTTTTTGAGAGTAGATACTGCATTAACAAATTTTGAGAGAGAATTTTTTTTTTCCAGATACAAGTCCTACTATTTAACCCATAGCTGGGGGAGAAGTGATAGATTCATATCTTTCCCAAGAGTATTTGTGCATAAGTGAATGTAACAAACTCGACTGGATATTGAAGAGGAGGAAGGGAGAATTTCTTAAAAGCTCAGTGAGTTCCTTTAATTCCCAACATACCAATACTCACTTGGACAGGAATGTGTGTAGCCATCTAAGACTGAGATTAGCACCCCCACTAAAAAAAACAATTGTAATCTGAGCGTGGCTGCTCAACAGCCCAACAAAATGGACACAGTTCGAAAGAGGAATAGAGATCAAAGTAGGGCTGCAAAGCTCTAGGTGTAATTTTATATTAAATATATGCAGGTAATGTGTGTGTGTGTGTGTGTGTGTGTGTGTGTGTGTGAATGAATAAATAAAGACAAAAGGAAAAGTTATCTTAGCCAATGGTTTTACAAGACAAATGTGAGGATTTATTTGACATTAAATTATGTCACTTAGCATCTTCCATAATTTTTGTAGATTTTTCAGTTAACCTGATGGACATTCATGAGTATCTCTTAAATTAAAAATTTAAAAAAAAAAAAACAAACTAATATTTGTTACTTTCGTTTATAAATGCTTGTTGCAAAATAAATTCTCATTTTGCCTTGATAAAGTCCGTGAGAGGACAAATGCGTTGGCTAAGTTTTCCTTTTCTCTTTATTCATATTGTACTTTTACAGATAGATTTTAGTTATATCTGAAATTATATATCTTCTAAAATGATTGATTTGCTAATTTGGAAAGAGTTGATCCCATAGAATAATGGACCAATTATTCTATTCATTTCAACAAAGAAGTTAAAAAAAAAAAATAAATAAATCAACAGACATCATTTAATCAAATAGCAATAATGCCCTTAGAAAGAATAAAATATTCAAATTTCACAGACAGACAGCAAGACACCCCCCACACCAAATATCAAACAACGAGAGTTCAAAAGAAATTCAGTTGATTAATCGCCTTCTGAGCACCAAGCCAAGTAGTGCACCCATCTCATTTTGTTTTGAATGGGTCCAGTACAGCATCTATATGTTGGTAAACACATTCACTGACATAAAGGCTCTGGGGCAAGTAATTTGTCCAAATCCTCTGGTAATTAAAAATAAAAGACCTTCGGGCTTGTTTGGTGTGGCAACAGCTTTGACCCTCCCTACCACCACCTTGTGGAGGTAACAAATTTAACATTCAAATTTTTTTTTAAGTTAATGCTGTCAAGTAGGTCTTGCCTTCAGTATTGCATGGACATTTCTGCATACTTGTTCTCTTGTGGTAAAAGACAAGGACTATAAAAGTCTCCTCTCACAATCAACCTCAAAAACTTTGAATAATAATTTCAGTTGGCAATTTTGACAGAATTGGAGGTCACTTCCTGGCTTTTAATTTTGCTGTTACGTCTTCATAAAAGAATTTTGTGGAAGATCAGTGCAAATAAAGAGATACATCCATTGAATCTCCAGATTATATATATATATATATATATATATATATTTTTATTAATTATTTACAAAAATGTAGATATTTAAACATCATAGATTAAACCAACTCCATTTCAAGTATTTAATTTGTTCTCTATCAAGAACTTTCTGTTTGCAAGTTGGCATAAAAAACCTTGAGCAAAAGAGAGAAAAAAACAACAACATAGGTTCCAAGAGAAAATTCAAACACTATTAATGAAGTGTAGCTTGGTGGTAATAGGCACAGAGCCTTCAAAGTGAGGGCAGGAAGGGCTCCAATTTACATGGCTCTCTCACCAATTATCACCAGTTTGAGGTTATATCGAGAAGTCTTCAGCTACCACAATGTACAACATTGAAACAAGCAAGCCAGCCAGATAATCCAATGTCAATGCACCAGATCCAACAACCGACAGAAACGGGGATTTTTACCGAAGAGTCGTATCAAGAGATGAGTCGGTCCAATACCGTCTGTTAAATGGTTGCTGCCAGTATGCAGGTTTTGAATACACTTCAAGACCTGTCCCAGCATCCCACACAGCAATTTGCAATGTAATATACCTAAAACTTACACCTGACAAGTTCCTCCTCTCAGCACTCACTCGGTCTGGTTAGAGCCAGCTGAAGTTTAAATGCTGATCAACACCATGACTAAGATTAAATAGCCAAAGATAATTGTTTGCTGAGTCAAGCCCTTGTTTCCCACGTAGGCCAGACACAGCCTCTTTTTTTCTTTTTCCTTAAAGCTAATTAACATTAGTTGAAAGCAAACACCTGAGAAAAGATAGCTGCAGGAACAGGTCTGAGCTTTTTGTCTAGATTTGTAACTTTAATACAAAAAAGGCAATTGTAACTGAAAATTGTTTATTTTTAATTTTCTGTTTAGTTATATTAAAACTAAAATCATTGGGAAATATTAATATATCTGTCCCATAATAATTGTTACATTTAATGTATGAAATATGTATGTAACTGTAACAACTATTATGGGACAAAGGTATTAGTTTTCATTGCCTCTGTCCCTTAATAATTGTCACTTTTAGTGTATAAAATATCGATAAAGTCTAACATTGGAACCCATAAAAAAAAATTTTTTTTTAAAAGTGTGTCAAAAAGATGTTTTTTTTCCCTTGACACTGCTATTATTGTATAGTCTCTCAGCAAAACATTAACCACTATTCTTGTAAATAAACTGCCTAACATTTTTGCTGTCAGTTCTCGAGAGAAAAAAAGTTTAAATCCAGATTCTGGCAGATTTCAGTGAATTTATGTGGAAAGTGTAAATAAATGAAATGGTCAGAAAATGTATTTTTTCAAAATTTATAATTACTCATGTGTTTATTTAAATTTTCTTCTTCTCAAGTTCATGGATATTTGTATAAAATTTATTAATATAAAAAAATTTCATAGTTATTTCTTTATATGGTCAATAATAAATATTACATTGTAGTTGGTTTATTTATTTACAATATTATAAAAACGTAATCTAATAGATAAAGAGTGTTTAACATTTTTGCTCTCAGTTCTCGAGAGAAAAAAGTATAAATTCAGTTTCTCGCAAAGTATTTCATTGGATTTTTGGTGGAAAGTGCAAATAAATAAAAGAAATGCCCCAAAAGAGTATTTTTCAAAATGTATACTTATTTATAGACCATCAGTGTCAAGTAACTAATTTAAAAAATTTCTAAATATAAAATTATTCTTTTAAACAATCTAATAAAATAAATAATGTTTAATTCTTTTGTTGTCAATTCTTAAGAAAGAGAAAAAAGTTTTATGTTTGGATTTCATTAACATTCTAAGAATAGCTTTTAAAATAAAAATTACTGAGTGCGTATCCAGTATTAGTAGGGTCAAGAGAAACAATTCTTTTTAATAGACTGTTTTTTTTTTGTGTGGTGGGGAGTGCAAATGATAAACTTTGCCAAAATGTGTATACAAACATTACAACTATGGGACAGAAGCAATACAAAATTTTTTAAAAAGTAAATGAAATATTAAACAATAAAATTTGGACTAAAAAAAAAATTAAAAAATTAACTAATTTCAAGTATTTTTTCTATAAATGAAGTCAACTTCTTTGCAAATAAATAAAATAGACTAGAAAACATTTAAGTAATTATTTAATTAATGAAAAGAAAATTTTAAGGAATCTAAAAAGAAAATTTATCCATGCATATCCAAATAAAATTCTTACACAATGGGGTATGCCGAAATTCTTCATTAAATACCAACTTAAGCTTAACTAAAGCATGACTTTTGTTTTTTAGAAATATTAAAAAAAAATTAAACAAATTTAGAGAATTTTGGTATTTCTTGAAGAGCCTTCATGATTTCTGTAGCCACTACTTTTTAATCTTGCTAAGGAGAGAAGTTATATTGGAATTATTTTAGACCAGAATTCAGTCCTTCTGTGACAGATTTCAAAGACATTAACCCACAACAAAAAAGAAACAGAGCATTGGAACAAAGAATTCCTCAAGGAATGAGAAAAATGTTAAAAGAAACGATAGCAACTAAACCCAAGGGGATGGCATCAAAGAAAACCATTCCTTGTAAAAGTGGCAGGCACTTTGGTAAGCTGTTTATAGTTGATTTTAGTAAAGGAATTTAAAAGTCACAATGGATATTATTACTATGAGAATGATAAACTTAAAAAATGGCAGGTTTTATTTACTGTCCTAGCCTTCGTTAGTTGTCATCAATAAAGAGAACAGAATCATAGCCAAAACCTAGTAATTAGATTTTAAAAGAGAACTACTAACCTGACCGATCTTATGAATGTTTGATTGTAATCAACTTATTTTAAATCGTGTGAAACAAATTTGTATTTCAGACCGTTACAGCAGCTTGGTACAATTAGGAATTGTGAATAACATGAGAAAGTACAAGTATTTACATATATAGTCAATTTGTTAGATACAAAGTAGGATTCAACCTATTGTTGTGATCACAAGTGAAGTAATACTTCTACACAGATCCTTCACATCCTGGATCAGATGAGAAGAGATATCAAAATTAATAAAATTCATCATGTATAAAACAATTCTACTGCACCATTAGTTTTCTATTGGATTTGTTATATATATATACATACATACATACATACATGTGTGTGTGTGTGTGTGCATCTTGGTTTCAGTACAGTGAACATTGTTTTCACTGTACAAAACCAAGACACATACACACATGTGTGTGTGTGTGTATCTTGGTTTGAGTACAGTGAAAACAATGTTCACAGAGGCTGAAAATCAAATTGCAAATATATGTGATTTTTAAAAATAAATTCTAGATTTTTCTTTTATATAGAAAAAAATCAAATAAATAAACAAAACCCAAAAAATACAATGTTAAAAAATGTCTAACATTCATTAAAAGAGGGGGAAAAACATCTAAAATGTATATCTTCCTAATTTTTTTTGTTTGTTAGTTTGAATCTCAGTTGTTATTTGATATGGAGAAAGAATTCATGAAGAAAACGTATTTCAATGTAAAATGAATGATAAACCAATATAACATCTATCCTTAGGGTGTTAAATCAGTGAGTGATAAAAGGTATGTTAGGATAAGGAATTCCTGAGCTACAGAGTGCTTACAATGATTTGACAGCACCATAAACCTGTAGGAAAAAAAAAAAAAAAAAAATTAACATGGTTTCTTTCTTAAAGTAAAAGTTTATTATTTTTAAATTAAAGAAGCAATGTTAAACATCATATTGGGGAAACGTCTGGATTTGTAGAAATGTGTTTTTGGATAATGATATCTTCATGATTTTTTTTTTTTTTTTTTTCTTTTTGTATCAGGGAACAATTGCAGAAAACAAATTTTACTTAATGAGTTACAGTTGGGTTCAAACAAGTCAAACAGATTTACAGCTACAATCATTTTAAAGAAATGCCATAAATCATCTCACCAAATATGTAACATCGTTAAATTTTTTTTTTTTGTTATTGTTGTCAATTGATCATAGTTTATTAAATTACCTGAAAATTTTTTTCCGTTATAATTAAAAGAGTTATTTTGAAAAGAAAAATCATGTAAAAAGCCTTTTTTTTTTTTTTGCAATATGGTATCATTTCAAATATTGGGCCAACAAAAACCTTTTTCTAGGAAGAAACATAGTAATGAATCTATTCTCATTTCAAAGTCAGGCAGACATGCAAAAATAGGATAATGTTAAAATAAATGATATGTGTTTTGTTTTTTTATTATCAGTTATTTACAGCAAATTATGTGAATGTCCTTCCTCCAAAAAGGAATCATCGGAAAACATTCATGTATTTTTTTTTTTTTAATACAATGGCCGATTTTTTTTTCTTCCTTTCATTTGTTTATATCATTTACACGAGATACAGGAAAGCTCTCAATAGTTTAAAACAGCAAAATTAAACAAAAAGAAAAAAGACTTAATCAGTAAAAGAAAAGCATTATAAAATAGAAAAAAAAAAAAAACTTTAAAAAAGTTTAAAAAAAGATGCTTATAAAAATATCTAACTTCTGACACTCGGAGGATTTCAACAAGAGAACCAGTCACAACCACAAAATTTACATGCTCAGCCTCTCATTACATTTCCGCAGAATAATTAATAAGGAATTGCCATTGAAAATAGCGTTTGTTCGAAGACAGAGACCAGTTGTCATAACATAGGATATGAGTAACTCTCTTAAAAAAAAAAAAAAAAAAAAAAAAAAGGTTTGCTCCCTTGCTTTGGTAAAGTTCGAAGCTGGTTTCAACTGTCTTGTGTCAATCACCTGACCATATTGTGATGCCAGGAGTATGTGTTAGGAAAGAGAGTATAAAGCTGCAACAATATTCAGAGGCAAAGTCAGATATTTCACTGCAAAATATAGCAGCTAATCTGCTTTTCATTCTTTCCATTCTCCTCCTGAAAACTGATTAGGGTTAGCTGAAGAATTCTGGAAATGTCTATGATAGCATAGGCATGTAAGCGCCAGTCTGCCAAGTCCCTCATTTTTTTTAATGGTTTTTTGTTTTTAAAAAATGGTTTTTGTTTTAACGTTGTAATTTTTTTTTTTTTTACTAAGTCTCCAATTCTTGCCTAACCTTCTACAAACATACATTATATTTTTGGTCTTTAAAAGTCTGTCCAATTTTTATCTTTTGTTTTTCTTTCTGTTTTTTTTTTTGTTTTTAATATTTTATCTTGTAAAGTATTCTTCATTCACCTCCTTTAGCAAAAAGGCTAACAAATTTCAAGTTTGAGTATCACCAGGAGATGGAAAGATTGCAAAAAAAAAAAAAAAAAAATCAGAATAGCAAATAGAAGCTTGTTTTTGTTTGCAGTCACTTTCTTTTTCTAATTTAAAAAAAAAAAAAAAAAAGTTTTTATTCTCGTGACCACAAAAAAAAAAAAATTAAAATTCAAAGGTCAGAGCAGGGCAGGGCAGAAAAAAAAAATCAGAATAGCAAATTGAAGCTTGTTTTTGTTTGCAGTCACTTTCCTTTTCCAATTTAAAAAAAAAAAAAAAAAATTTTTTTATTCTGGTGACCACAAAAAAAATAAATTAAAATAAAAAAAAAAGTAAAAGGTCAAAGCAGGGCAGAAAAAAAAAAAAAAAAGGACAAAATTTTTTTATTTTTCATTCTTTCTCATTTTTTTTTTTAAATTCTCTTAAAATCATCTAAAATCAGAATAAATTAAAGATATAAACAGTTTCTAAATGATTAAAGGCAGAAGAGGATAAAAGAGAAAGAAACGTACAATGACAAAGAGAAGACACTTGAGAGACAATAAGAAAGGGAGTCTTTACAATAAGTACAGAAAAAAAAAAGTAATTTTTTAAAAACAGAGAATGAAGAAAAAAAAAATATGGGAGTGAAACTAATGGCTTGAGGAAGATTTATTTTGCGTGTGCTGCAACAAATTGGGGAGTGTTGATGAGGCAAATACCACAGAGCGGTTCACTGGGATTTGTTTTCTCTTTTCTTTTTACTGGATGGCTCAGTGGACGTTGATTTAGATATCAAAGTGTTAGCAATTAAAAATATGGCAGAAATGTT
>OZ038501.1:90462258-90509758 GCA_964036315.1 Acanthosepion esculentum | reverse complement strand
GTACTACTGTGATCAAGTGAATTTTGCTAACCCACAGTAAACTGCCATAATTTCTTTTTGTTTACTACTAAGGAAAAACTATATACCTGAAGAAGGATGTAGAATGGAGTTGCCGAAATTTCAGGATGAGAGCAGAAGCACTGAATCCTTGATTTCTTATATATGCTAAATAGATCTCAAAAATTGGTAGGTAGCTGTCTAGTTCCAATATAGGCTTTGTTCTTAAATATTGGTTGTGTCACAATGTATGTAATTATTACAGCAAATTAAAGTTTTAATATATATGTTTAATCCTACCTGTGCTACCACAAGTTACAAGTTTTTCTTTTAGTACTAAAAGATTTTTTAGGTTGAGTCAAGTAATTTCAATTTTGGGGAATCAATTGTAATGGCAATTATATCATCAGAACTACTAACTATCCATTGCAGTTGAGAATTAATTACAAGTACATTAACATTCATTGGTTTTTGCACAGCAGTGGCAGCATACACAGTGGATGAAAGGGAAAGTATTGTTATTCTCCATCACAGTGTAAGGCTATATATAGTAAGAATAATACAAGGTCTGTTCTACCCGACCCATCATACTGACCTGACCTTGCACCAACTAATTACCTTTTTTTGATCACAGGAAAATGCTTTGAAGAGTAAAACTTTCTATAATGAAAACCATATTCAAGAATTTGAGAACTTTTTCACATCAAACTTTCAGAATTTTATGCAAAAGCTATCAAATGCCTGATTAGTGGCAACAAATTATTCTAAATAATGGTGAATCTATAATTGAATATAATTTAATTGTACTTGATTTTTTTAAAGAATAAATTTGATAATAAAAAAAAAAATTATTTATGACTTGACTTAATATATGAAAATTTGTTTTTTTTTTTCTGCTTGTCTAAAAAGTTGGAAATATCAAAGATTTTTCATCAAATCCAAAATATGCACTTGCTGTGGTGTTTAGTTTGGGGAGGAGGGATATCATTTTTGAGTTTAACTCTTTAGATCAGTTGTTCCAAAACAGTGCAGCATGCCTCGCAGGTGAGGCTGAATGATTGAAAAAAAAAAAAAAAAAAATCAAAGATCTAGAAACAGTTTCAAAAGATTCATATGCCAAAAGTAAATATGATTTCAAATTTAAAATATTATTATGGATTCCTTGTAATTGTATGCATGAGTCCCATTATAAATAGTTATAAATAATGATTGACCAATTTTATCATTGTGGTATTTTTGCATTATATCAAGTATTAAGAATATAGTAACTAAGGTCTGCAAATTGGAGGAGAGAGTTATCAATGATAACGTTCTGACTTTGAATCTGAAATTATAATCTATCTATTTTTTATTTTTAAATGTACTTTTTATCACATAAAATTTGGTGAGGCATGAGCACAATTTTCATTCTGAAAATGCAGCCCAGAGAGAAAAAAGTTTGGGAACTACTGATTTAGATGTTTGCCAGGGAAATATTAAGTGTGACATTTCAGTAAACATGGACTTTTGTGCCTGCAAAAAAAAAAAAATTTTTTTCCATTGATGCAGCTATTATTTTAACCATGTCAACTCCCTCTGCAATGTTTATTTATAAGATTATAAAAAATGATTTACCTTTTATAAAGATTTATTATTTACTATTTTATAAAGAAATAAATGTGAAGTCAAATTTTTAAAAAATTAGCAATGACTTTTTCAAAATAGTCTTTTTCAGAAATAACTAAAAAGGGAGATAACCTAAAATTTCAAGGTCACAATTTAAAAAAATTGGAAAATTAAAACAAGTAATCTGAGAAAAAAATGTATTATGTCCAGAAAACCAAATGTTTTACTCAAATTTTGTTTTATAATTCAGTCAGTGATGTGCCATGCGTGATACACGCTTAGGCAATCATGTATCTTTTGATACATGACTGATGAGGCAGATTCCCCCCCCCCCACACCCAGTAGGTTGTCATTTCTTTCTGCAGTAGACTAGTTGCCATCCAAGGCTATAGAACCCAGTCTGTCCTGCTATTTACCAATAGCTGGAAGGAGAAGAGGATTCATACTTTTCCCGAAGGTATAAGCACGTAAGTGAATGTAATGAATTCAACTGGAATTTGAACTCAGCTCTCTGATTCTTCAATCCGAGCCACTATCCATTACTTCACTGTTCGAATTCCAGTCAAATCCATTACATTCACTTATGGGCTAATACCTTTGGAAAAGGTATGAATCCTGTTCTTCTCCCCCCAGCTATGGGTAAATAGCAGGACAGACCATTTTTCTCTATAGCCTTGGATGGCAACTGATCTACCAAAGAAAGAAATGGCAACCTATTATAGGAAAAAAACTGCCTCGTCAGTCATGTATTGAAAAATACATGATCGCCTTAAGTGTGTATCACACATAGCACATAACTGGCTTTATTATTCATTGATATAAAATTATGAATAAAAATTTTTCATAGTTATTTATAAAATAGTAAATAATGAATAGTGTATTGTAGAGGGTTTACATATTTTGATAATTTTGATTTTTTTAAAAAATTTTGAATATGATTTCTTTTTACTTTTATTTCTGTATAAAATGGTGAATAAATCTTTATAAAAGATAAATAATTATTTATAATCATAGAAATAAACATTGCCAAGCAATCAAAAATAATAATAATGGTGTCAATAGAAAAAAAAACTGTCCTTATGAAACAGCAATTTTTGTGGGCACAAAGGTCCATGTTTGCAGACATTTCCATATATAATGTACATTTTCATTGTCACTTGCGTAAAAAAAAAAAACCCTCAAAGACAGAAGTCAGTAGACAACTGTAAAGAATTACGTCCTACATTTTACAAAAGATTGTTTTCATCTTTTCTTTAAGTTAACTATTTTTCCCTTGCCCCCAGGTGTGCAATGCTGCACGCCTCTGACGTGTAAATGCTTTCACAAGCACAAGATTCTGTACGTAGTTTTTGTGAATTTGTTAAACAGGAGTTTGGTTTTTGTTAGAAAAACAAGAAGGAAAAATTAATGACTTCAGCACAGATGCAACACAGAGATGAGAAAGGCTTCAAAAATGTATCAGTTGAAATATCGTATTAAAAGCAACAAAGACGAAGACATTAGTGCAAAAATTTTAAGAATAACACAAATACTCCACCTCAGGATTTCAGAAAACATGTAACGAGTCTACAAGAAAATAATCAATCATACATTTGAGAAAAAAATGGACATGATTTCTATGTTCGTCTTAATTTGGTATTTAAAAAAAAATAATAATAGAAACTAAACTGCAAATACAAAGGTTTGGGTTTTCATTAATAAAAGGTTATCTTTTTTTTCTATTTTGTATCTTCTCTTTATTTACTTATACTTTTTTTTTTTAAAACACTAACCATTATTTGGAAAAAAAAAAAAAAAAAGCCCAAAGCACCATATATGCTTTGACCCCATTCCTCTTTTCGGGCAATGAGAAGGTGCCATCTCTGGGCAACATATCCCCAACCCCTAGACTGTTGTTTACTTCAAGGGTCAAAGGCCAAAAACTGTTGATTACTTTAAAATAAATAGTGAACAAAAAAAGGCGGCAATGTGGAAAAGAGTTGACCCACGTTTCTTGGGCAACTCTTGCTTGTGCAAACCTGTGTTGCTCAGGCAAATTGCACAAGCAGGAAAAACTGGTGAGGGTGGTTGAAAATGGGGAGGGAAAAAAGTGAAGCATGCATGGAATTGGAGAGAACAGAGGAGAAACAGTTTTGTAGACATTCATGCATAACAGACAGAAAAGCAAATGGTCATGGCATCTCGTTAGAGAAATGTTGGTTGCATGCTTAATGAAACTTCAGAGCCAAGAATTTTTTTTTGTTTCTTTTAGAAGATAAAAATCAAAGAAGAAAAAAAAAATAAGATTTTACAAGCAGAGAAAAAGAATTTATTTTTTTTTACAATTCTTCATGCAAGGCTAAAATAGTTGGTTGGGGGAGCAATGTTTATATTTTCAATATTGGAAAGAGCAAAAACAATTACTGGACTTGAGAAACCTATTTTCCTCAAAAATTGTTTTACTAAAAAACTTAATAAATTTAAACTGAAAGTAACATTGGCTGCTCGGTCAATGAAAGCTGAAGGTTTCCTTATAAGAAAACGGCTAATATTACCACTACCATTAGAGACAAGGAGAAAAGATAGTACACTATGATCCCAGACTAATGGCCAGAGAGTGAAGAAAAGCATAACCAGATTGATTAATTGATTCGTTTTTTATGGCTTATCAACCACTTGCAGGTTATTTAAAGCCAGAAAATATTTTTAGATTGTAAGAATTTTTTTTTTTTTTTTTTAGATAATAATGGTTTAGTGATATAAATCTTACTAACTGACCGATAGCTAGAAGGGAGAAGAAGTGGATTCATACCTTTCCAAAGGGTATTTGCTTGTAAGTGAATATACCGAACCCAATGGATTTTGAACTCTGATCTCCAATTAACAATTCCAAGCTATTATCCATTACACCACCTGCACATCCATGCTTATATCACCTGGTATTTCCAAATGGCCACCCATCAGGCTCAGTCTTGCTTAAAGATGTTGATCATACGGGAACTAATGTTTCAACATGATCTGGCCATAAGCCCACGTAACCCAAGTAGCACTGGCTGCTTGGTCAATGAATGCTGGATGTTTCCTTATAAGGAAAAAGCTAATATTCCCATTATCATTAGAGATGAGTAGAACAGATATTAAACTTGTCATCACACGAGGACAGGATATGGTACAAGACCAGTTTAAAGTGGGGAGCCCAAGCACATGCACTTGGGCTAAGGCCCAAAATTGTCAATGTCACACTGAGGTCAATATTCCACTGACCTCCGCTCTTTGATGCAATGAAGGAGGTGCTGCTACAGGGTTGGAATCCCAAGGACCAGGCATCCTTTGTTTAATGTGTTGTGTTCTGTCTGAAAACAGAAACACAACTGACAGATAAAAATGTAGTTTGTGGCAGATTTTTTATTTATTTGCCGTTCAACACTGGCGGGATGTGACACAAGGCCAGCTTAATTTAGGGAGCCAAAATGAATGCACCTGGGCCAAATTCAAAAAAATAGCCCAGCCTCCGCAACCATCAGTTGCACTGGCACTGATCCCCACCCTTTAGGTCAATGGGGGAGTGGTACCTCTCAATATTTTTACTTGCACTCTGCCCTAAGACAAAGACACAAACACAAAATTGAGACAGATACTACACTTTTATCCCTGCCCAAAGGCCAGGGAGTGAAGAAAAGCATAACCTGAGTGACACTGGCTGCTTGGTTAATGAATGTCAAATGTTTCCATATAAGAAAACAACTAGAGAAAAAACAGTTTTTTTTTTAATATGTAAAAATACTGGAGAGTCTCATTCTTTGAATTCAACAGAAATAATAAGAATCTGTAAGCGTTCTGAAATCAAAGGAAATGTTTGTCGCAGATTAATTCCACAACGCAGAGAACAAATCACTGTAAGTTTAAACTCGAATATTGGGGGCATAAAGAAATGCCGAAAACTTTATTCGCAGGTACTATCTCACAAATACTAATGCACGTAACCAGTCAGAAAAATAACTCACTCCATGACAAACGTGGTAGCCAAAATTCATCAATTTTTCCTCCTGATTCGAGAACACCAACTGATTTTATCGGCCGAGCATTTTTTCATTCGTCGACAACTGGGAGAGGACACCAAATTTTTGCATATCAAATACTTTTATAGCGACTTCTGCAACGGACATAGTTGTTAATCTAAATATTCCGTCTTCAGCATATCATACAGAATACGTGCCCTTTTTTTTTGGTAAGTAATTTTCTTTTCCATTGTAGGATACACGTGATGAGCTGTCGCTTGGTTTAACGAGGTAAGTCGCCGTTTTCTTTGCTATAGAATCTCAAAGAGTTTCAGAATCTGAAACTAAATCCGCATGACCAATACTCAAGATAGATTAAATCCAGAAACCGTTCTTGAAAATTATACTTATCTTTCACTTTATGGCTGAGACTAAGACGGATTATTAAAAATTCAATGAATTTATTGCTTTAACACGTTTCAACCGATAAGAGTCTTCATCAGATGTATGTTGTATATACTTACCTTTAAAGAAAATCTAAGAGTTCATTGCCAAATAGTTAAATAATGGTAATAGGAGAAAAAAAAATAAAAGTATTTTTGTAATGCCCATTTGAAAGAGATTTTGTAAATCACAGATACAACAACAGTAAAGCCTTCGAACACTACTCGGTCAGGCGCCACTAATTCCCATATATACATTTTTCCTTTACCTGTCACATGATCTAATTATTTCAAGATGAGATCGACTGTGCTTGCTCTCTGGCTATCCGTGTTCAAACCCCAGTGTCGGCAACGACACTTTATTCCTATATGACAGGTATACAGTTTGAATAATTTCTGGACTAATGAAAATACTGTATTTGATGGCTGAAATGGCTCCTTCATTGCCTGCCAAAAAATATAATTAAGAAAATATTTCCAAAATTTGGTAGCTTGCGTCTTAGTGTCTTTATTGCCTTGCTTCAGATGAAATGATTAAAAGAAAATATTTTTGTCAAGAGACACTGAGAAAAAGAAAAATCTATCACAATACATCGACTGAAGTTAATTTTATCTTTTTACCTTAGCTCGAATTTTGGAAGATATTTTTTCAGTATTTGCTTTCTGTAATTGGCAGTTGAGATTTGTAATGCAAAAAAGTCAACTGGACAAACTGGATAGAAAATTTAATATTTTAGTTTCCTTGTTAAGCAAAACATTTTAACCTTATAACAATTATCACATTAGGTGTTTGCAAAAGTTTCCAGCAAAAAAAAAAAAGTTTTAATCTGTGCATCCAAGTATCTAGTTTTCAAAAGAAAGTGCCAAGAACTTATGCACATGTCAAATATAATATGGTCCAGTTCTCACAACAAACTAAAGCCCACCAAGTATACATTAACCAGTTTTTCTTTATTTAATAATTCATTCAGTTCTAACTGAAGGTTTGATGAGCAGCTCAAGAAAAAAAAAAGAAAAACAAAAAATAATAAGGATAGACATCGTAAGCTGAAACTCATAACACTATTCCTGTGACTATAAGAACATACTGAAAATTTTACCAGCATCGAGCGATACCAATTTTGTTGCAAATACATTGACTTACATAACAAAGTATAGTGTCTTCATTTTGGTTGTTAACACGTTTCAACCATTGTATCATTTGGTCCTCTTCAGGTGTTTATTGTAGCTTTCAAGAACCGAACCCATTATTCAATCCTCTAGAGATTGGTTTTGTTTCAGTGTTAAAGAATATATCAGTTCATTCTATTGAGTTAATAATTTCTTTTCATGTCACCGTGCCTCTTCTACTGAATATAGGATGTTCTTTTTTTCTTTTTCATTACCAAACATACTTAATACTTCTCGTTTTCACTCTCGCGTGGTCATGTGTGACATCACGAGCTACAACGCGTTTTTCGCTTCCTTGACTTGTAAATAAGAGTTTGTCGTTACTTTGAGCTCATTCAAACAGCAACGGCGGGCCATTATTGTGGTTTCGTATATGTGTTGTTTGATTTATTAAAATTGTCATCTTTGATGATGGCTTATGTAAGCCGAAAGCTTTGATTGGATTCAAACATGTGTTAATATGGTGTTTCCCTTTCGTCTTTCAACGATAATGTGATTAAGCTTATCAGACCATACGAAAGGAACTTACTTAAAATAAACAGACAAAACTTGTTGATATTATTTAATGAAACATGAATTAATATATATATATATATATATATATATATATATATATATATATAGTAAAAGTAACAAATCTGTTGGTATATATTCTAAGTGGATCATAGTAATATAGAATATTAAAACTGATGCACAAAAAGAGCTTATGTTATAGAGCAAATAATTAATAAATAAAAAAACAAAAATCACCTCATATGGGGAATAGCCTATTACCGGAGTTGATAAGATAGGCAACTGATATCGTCATCTGCCAAAATAGGCAGGTGATTTGGGATTTTATTGTTATTATTTGCTCTGTAATAATAAATACATTGAGCTCTTTTTTTTGTGGATCAGTTTTTTATATTTTATATTACTACAATCCACTTGGATCTGTTATGGATTTGTTACCTTTACTATACGGTGGAGTAGTGGATAGCAGCTCAGATTGAAAAATTGGAGAGCCGAGTTTGAATTCCAGTCGAATCCATTACATTCACTTACATGCTAATACCCTTGGGAAAAGTATAAATCCTCTTCTTCTCCCTACAGCTATAGGTAATTAGCAGGACAGACTGGGTTCTATAGCTTTGGATGGCAACTGGTCTGAATTCAAAACCTGTGGTGGGTTGTTTGGGGACCTTGTGGCACGTAGTGCACCAAGTCTCTGTATTCGGACCTTCAAAAAGTGTGGTTGGTTCTGCACAAAGCCTTCACCACTATAATCAAATCATATGTGCTGATGTCTGGCTGTCAGTTCCTAGGAACTGAGCAGCTTGACCTTCATATGTCAAATATGATGGGAGAGTCCTATATATATATATATATATATAGATATAAATAAAAGAAAGAACAGTAAGATATATAATCCGGTGTTCTTATAGATATTTTTATTTTTACAAAATAGTGCTCAATGTAAATTTAGAGAGCACTAATATTATAAATTAACTGATTTAAAATGTTTTTTGCTACACAATAATAACCATGTTTCAAAAATGGAAGCTAAAAGCTTCGAATTCAATTTTATAATTAAATTAAAAACATTAGTTCCATTTCATCCACAAGTGAATATATATATATATATATATATATATATGTGTGAATATATATATATATATATATATATATATATATATATATATATATATATATGTATGTATGTGATACAATGAATTGAATAACGGATTCAGTTTTAGATTCCCAGGTCACTACAAATTATGACAGTCACCTGATCAAAGCTGGAGATACAATGGTCAAAATATGACAATAACAACCAAGATGAGAACATTAATTGGGACAAATCATTGTATAATAAAAAAAAATTAAAAAAATAATAATAATAATTTTAAATTCAAAACTGTAAAGGTTAAATGAATGATATTTAAACAGAAATTTAGAGGAGGTGCACAATAGACACTGGAAGTAGAAATACAATTTTATTTTTCATATTACTATAGATTAAGTACACAAGATCACAAAGATGAGAAAAAAAAATTTGTTTCTTAAATTTTATAAAAGTTAATTCTGTTTACTATGTAAATTCAATGTAAATTGATCACCCTACAAACACCAAAAGAAATACAGGGTGCGGCTGGTATTTGAAGACATACAGATTTAAGACCAATACTGCTTCCCACTAACTCTAACGCTTTTATTTTTCTGAAATCAAGAATGGCAAACCCTATGATAACAAATGAAATGAACAAACATGCTGTGATTGTGGCATTAAAGGCTGATCATAGCGATTTGGATATTGCACGTTTTCTCAGAGTTGCAAGAATGGATGGCTGACCATTTGTACGACCACATCACACCCAACATTTGTCCTCCTAGCTCTCCAGATCTCAATCCACTAGACTATTATGAGTGGAGCGTTGTTGAGAAGGAGGTTAATAAACAGCCTCATAACACCAAAGACTCTCTTAAAGCTGCAATAGTTCGAGTAATGTCTGACATAAATAAGGACCAATTAATCAGAGCTTGCAGCCGATTTCAACCTCGTGTAGAGGCAGTTATTGATGCTAGTGGTGGTTTTATTGAATAAAATTAAAGAATAGTTAGCTAAATTTCATGTTTACTTGTTTGTAATCAAATATAATTATATTCATTTGTTCAGCAAGTTTTTTTAATAATCCATAAAATCTGTCCTCAAATACCAGCCGCACCCTGCATATTCATACAATGAGATTTCCTTAATTGGAGAAAAAAAAAATTAGGTGTCCCATCCACACTTGTAGCCCTGGGATATACTAACTTCAGGCTGACCTTTAGTGAAAATATATTAGTAATAAAGCAGAAAAATTCATAGTGTAAAAGAAAACTAGATAAATGAAGTAAGGATGGCATTAATTTAGAACCAATTCCAAAGCGGCAAGTCTTTTCAGCTTCATGTGAGTGAGAGACAGAACGGTATTTATTCTGCAGCTCAATTTGAAACAAAATGTGACAAAAGATCATCTATCAATGTAGCCCTTTGCCAAAAAGGGGGGGGGGTCTAGCACACAGATCAAGCCCAGGCGATTTTTGCAAAGGCTTTCAGGAATAAATGACCTTGTGTTAAATATCAAATGTAAGATTCAACCATCTGTTAACTATTGTTTATTATAACTGGTATAACCAGTTATCTCCCCTTCCCCGACTTTTGGACTGTTCCCATCAGCAGTAGCAGGAGCATAGGCTTGTTTCCCTCCTCTGTCCAGGGAGGATTGGGTCATTAGATACTATTTAAACGGCTGTGATTTCTCTCTTGGCACTTTGACTGGCCAAGAGGAACTACTAACATTTTAAACCAGACCTGTACTCTTACCAATGGTAGCAGAACTTTAAAGATGACAACTTATAAACATCCACCCACATTTGGTAACAAAGACTATTAACAATGGAAAATTAAACTAAAATGAAATATGAGTTTCGGTTTGAATACAGAGGTTAAGCATCATTCAGCTTGGCACTTGATTGATAAATGTTTGGAAATTTCATGTTGGAATTTAAAAAAAAAAAAAAGAAGAGAGAGAGAGGAGAATAAGAATACAAAGTTTATTCCAGACTTGCGTCCTCATCTTGGTTGTTTTATGATTAAATTACAACCCATAATACATTCAGGTCTTCCTCAAGCGTCTAGTGTCATTTAGGGAATGTTTCTTTTTAGGTTTTTTTTAATAAATGTACACTCAATATAAGGTCTAAGAGCAGGGCTGGCCTTAAGCAGTCCCTGGACTGATAGAATTTGGGGTCCGCTTCATTACTTATGTTCGCACATGTGTCTATAAAAAAAGTAAAAATATTTTTAGATGATGTTTTTTTGAGGTAAAACCCAAAACACTTCAACTAAAATTTTTAAAGATATTGGAACTCCTCCAATTTATTTCATGAGCAACTTCATGATATTTTTTTATCCAAACTTTACATCCTATAGAAATGGTACCTAGAATGAAGGGCCTGAAATTCTAAGATTCAAATTCACTGCTGTCCCTCAAATTTCTTGTACATTATATTTTCCAAACGCCTTTTCTTCAAAATGTTTTCCAGAAATTCAAACTAAGCAAGAAAATCTGTGGAAAGACATTCTCAGCCAAATCCTTAGAAGAATAAAGCTGGTCTAAATAGAATTACTAAAAACAATAAAACTCTAAAGAACATGCCAAACCAATTAGCTTGAAAATGGAAGGGAAAAAATCTAAACAAAAAAATCTTTCACTTTAAAAATCAAAAACAGAAGAACAAAAATGCAGAATTAAAATGTCTGTAACAATGCACATTTTTAAATTGAAGAATTTTAACTGACGCAAATAATTTCCCTCATGCATGAGAATGGGGGGGGGTAAGATGGGGGGGGGCATTGTTTAGGGGGGCCAAGATGTTTGAGGGGGTGCTGGAGATTCCAAAGATGTCTGGAGACGGTGGTTGAAGCCAATGGTGATTTTATTGAATAAATTATACTCTTTAGATATTTTTGTGTAATTTTGGTACATACATCTGTTAAAATGAGATGGTAGTGTTATTTTCATTTTTTTGTATGATCTAGACAATAATTTATCCATCGTACACTGTACGTTATTTTAAATACTTTCTTTTAATATTCATCTTTTTTTTTTAAAAGTATTTTTATTCTTTTAATTTAAAAATTTTCTAAAATTTTCCTTTTATTTGAATAAATGAATATTAACTTCTTTTTCACATAATTGTATTCAACATTCTTTGATTCAAAATCTTGACAAAGTTATATTGAATTAATATTGTCGAAGTTTCTGATATGCAGCAGTGAGCATTTGATTTAATAATTTTCATAAAATAAGTTCACATTTGTGTGTGTATTTTTTTAAAAAAATCTATGGTTTAATTTCATAATTTTGTTAAGTGTGTTGTGATATTTTCATTTGCTCCTAGGTGTGCCATTGCTTAAAAACATTGAGAAACTCTGCAGATCACAAACACCAGAGAAAAAAATGTTTATTAAATTTTATAAAAGTTAATAGGAGAGTGCAGTTTGCTATGTAAATTAATCCTCCATATGGAAGCCAAAACAAAATATGCCAGGTAATTTAAAAAATTTGAAATTCATAATCTGGAATTCTTTTTTTTTTTTTAATATATTACTATCAATTAAGCAAGCACTCCATATTATTCTTTATATGCTGAATCCCTTTAGGATGCAAGTGATCATGGCCCTCCACATATTCCTGTCCCTTGTAACTCTTAATAACTAGTCTTCTTGATATTTCTCCCAAACCTGGTTTTACCATCCATTTACTCAGCATCATCAAGTATGTTATGTGCTGTTTTTCTCTTTCCTTCAATCTGTCCTGTGAGTGTCAGATTCTCCAAGACTTCCTTCCTCATTATGTGCACCAGAAATTTTAATGGTCTCTCCCTGATATTAACTATAAGTTTCCTTTTTGTTGCTCACATGTTCGGTTCATGGTATTGCCAGCAGCATTTGGTAGAACCCCGTTTTTGCTGCTTCAAGTCTCTTCTTCATCTTTGTGGAGATTGTCCAGCATTTACTGCTAATATATAAGAGGACAGATATCACATAACAGTTCAGTACTGGTTTCTTTGTTTCTAACAAAGATTTTCTGTCTTGTGAGTGAGGTGGGTTGTTAGCAACCCTGTAGGATGAAAAATAAGACCTATCAAAGGAAGGAAGAACTCTTGACAAGTCAACAGTCAGCTAAGTAGAGGCAGTGTCTCAATAAATCACCGTGGAGAAGGCAACGGGAAACCACTTTACTTTTTAAAATTCTAAGAAATGTCGGCATATTTTGTTTAGGGGTCTGTAGGGGGATCAATTTACAATGAATATCAAACTGGACCTATTTATTAACTTTTATCAAATTTTTCTTTGGCATTCATGATCTGGAGGGCTTACTCTATAGTGATATGAAAAAAAAAATTATGAATAAGAAAACTACTTTCTAAGAAATTTTCAAATTTATTATAATTCACTTAAATATACAGGTTGAGAATCATCCAAATTTCTTGGGATCGGAAGTCCTTCAGTTTTCAGATTTTTTTATTATTATTATTTTGAAATACAAGCTATTTAATTTGTATATAGCATCTAAAAGAATGGGGCAGCTTGGAAATGGAACCCAAGCATAAACACGATATCCCTTTAAATTTCATAACACAGTTTATAGATATACCCTGAAGATAGTTTTATATAAATGACATATACCTTGAAAGTTGTTTTATATAAACTTTAATAAATTTTGTGTACGTACAGATACAATTAATGACACTAGTCATGTAATACTTACGCAGACTGTTAAGTGGTGAAATTAAGATGTCTTGTAAAAATATTGTTTTGTACTTTCTATACATGATTACTACTTACAAAAAATAGACGCAGGACTTTTTAACATTTTGAATGATATCTTTACTGCGCACAAAACAACTGGTAAGTAATCTGCAAATGACAATGTTGCTGTGACGATTGCTAACAAAAAACTGGTGCCTACGTAGCTTGGCTGGGGAAACCCCACTCAAGGCAGATGAGGTCACATCACCTAGGAACCTTCCCAGTGCTTTCTGAAATTTTCCTAAAATTTGTAGCAAGTCATATCAACAGCTGAAAAACTTTCAGATTTTTGGAATTTCGAATAAGATACTCAGCCTGTATTATTTTTATAGAGGCAAGCTGGACTTTTTAGCCTTGATAGGGACGAGAAACCATACTTTTGACACTTGGTCTTGTTGCACGTATGTTCATCCGTGTTTACCAAGATAACGTTTTTTTTAGATAGCAGATCTGCTTACAATTATGCCACCATTGGAAAGAACTACTGTGAATTCAAAGAACGATGTTTTTAGAGTTCTTATTAATTTTGTCTTTTTGCTATCTCTAGGAGTAGATAGGTTTCCCTACCATCCAATTCACACTTTTGAAAAGGGGTAGAGGTTCATCCCTTGTTTGTTGTTTAGGATTGGGTATCCGATTCCTTCTAAAGTTTACTTCAACCCTATAATTATAATATCGCTGCCTAAACTCTGAAATTTATACTATTACTGAGCGCCTGCCTGAAATCTGAAATTTTATTTGCTAATTAAATCTCGACCTCTTGAAGTCTAGAATTAGCATCTTTCCTGTTATGTTGCTCTTTCTTATGCTAATACAACTCCACACATTAACACTATCTTGAGTGGCCCTTGGGCCTTGTAATGGGTGAACATTACTATAAAAAAAAATACCAGTTTCCGAGGGCAACTGAATTCAAACCCCCTGTCGACATGTCATGAAATAGTTCAGCCCATTATTTCTGATAACTTACAGATGTTGGGGAGGGCCTGCTCTTCTCAACCCTACTAGGAGTTAAATAGCAGGTCTGGAAGGATTCTATAGCTTTGGTTTCATTTGATTCTCAGTAAGTGCCCCACACACACTCAAGAATGAAATAAATATTTATTAAGCTATTGTGCATGTGCGCAATACAAACACACGGGTTTCTTTAGGGATGCAACTTTTGAAATTATTGGGGGGGGGGGAGACTGCTCTGAAATGGGTAAACCATCAACTCCCTGCTAAAGACCAGCAAACCAGGTTCACCATACTTTGAAACAAAAGTAGGGGAGGGTGACAACTTTCTATCTCTCTTGTAGCAATCTCTAATACTAACTCGGAAAAAATTAAAAACAAGTCTTCACTGACACAAGAGATGACGGATCATTTTACCAAGTCTTGCATTCACGGATGGTACACCCCAATCAGACCTGAAGCCTCCCCATATCCTAACATTTAGAATTGCTTATAGATAAGGACCCTTATAATAAATAAATTTGACAAGGTCAGAAAGAGAATCAAAATAATTTTTTTAAAAAGTCTATTCCTAGCTGCAAGCATTCTATAGCAACAGTTGCCTTATTTATGCTACAAGAAATGCAAAACAAAACACACTGCTTTTAATTTTAGCTACTTGCAGAAAAGAATTTAAGGAATTTTAATAAGAATTAATAATGGAACTGAATTAGCCAATTCTATTTCATGAATTACAGGAATATGTGAGTGTGTGTGTGTGTGTGTGTACACACATAAAATAAACAATTTCTAAGTAGGAATGTTTTTAAAGAAAAAAAGAAAGGTTCAAGCCTTTAGTACCCCAAGTTTTATTTAAACATTTTTCTTAAATCAATGTTCTTTCAATAGCAGTTACATCTTATGATGATTTCATGGAGTAGATGTTACTTTTTTTTTTTTTATCACCCTGGCTTCTCAAACTTAAGTCTTAGTGACATTCTTTAAAAATAAATAAAAACTTTGTGACACATTAATTGAATTTTGATAATTAAGTGATATGTATAATTTAGAATGTATAGAGAAAAATAATAAATATTTAAGTGAAAACTTTAGTTAATAATGAAAACAGATAATTACAGTCTGAAGATCTCTGAAGTAGATGTCGAAAAGTTCTCAGCTTAAGCAAGAAAGGATTTTTGTTATTTAAATAAATGGTATTCGATCAGATTTTAGTTAAGGGAATATCTTCCGAAAGACCTCTGAAATATCTGAAAGACCTCTGAAATATCTGAAAGACCTCTGAAATATCTGGTATGTCCCTTTAACAACCAGCAGCAAAGATTGAACTGCAGAGTTCTTCCTCTATGTGCTATGTCCTTTCAGGGCTCCCCATAACGGACTTCATTTGAGACAAAATGATGCTGGCATTGTTTGGTTACTTTTTGTATGTGTGTGTGTGTCTTGGGGGGGTGGTATGTCTTGGATTTCTGCAGGCATCAAAACATGGAATTTCAAAACTTTTACTATAAAAAAAAAAAGAGATTATTTACATTATTCGGACTATTGTCCTCATCTTTGTCACCATATTTATTACAACATTTTTAGGCATTGTACGCTCCGGCCTTCTTCAGGTGGTTGGAATGTTGAAATGAACCCTTTATTTCGCTCCATGGGGTAGACTGTTCTAGTTCCACGTGCCATGTTTAATGGATGTCAGTTATCAGTTATCTCCTGTTAATTTCCCTCTGAAAGTTATCAACTGCCTTAACTGGGTATTGAACTCACACTCTTTGGGTCCTGTCACTGGATGCAACTAACGCCTTTATCCACTCGACATTCCAACCACCTGAAGAAGGCTGGAGCATACAACGGGCGAAATGTTGTAATAAATATGGCGACAAAGATGAGGACAATAGTCTGAATAATGTAAATAGTGTACATAATACCTCATCTCAGAAATATAGACAGATAAAAAAAAGAGATCTTATTAATTTTACAAAGTTTGAATAAAAAACCCAAAAAGAAACTAAAATGACAACTTGTGGCTCAAATTTATCTTCATTACATACAAAATGCTTTCTTTGAGTTTGAATTCCATTTTGGTTTGTTAGATTCACTTACATTTCCATCTCTTCTTCATCTAGAATTGCAGGACAGACCGGGACCTATAGTCTTGGTTGGCAACCAATCTTCTACAGAACTTAATCAGTTTTGTTATATGCTCAAAGAGAAATATGCAGTTAGGTCTGCTGCGACCGCATAAGTCTTTATTTCATTCTCAGAGATGAAATACACACTCCCCTTGATAGCATGTAAGATAAACTCAGCAGGTTGCATGGGCAATCTTCAAAATCACAAGGCCATACCAAGAGATACAAGCGAAATCTCTAAAGTCACCACTGTCTCAGATTGGCAGTTGAAATTAAATAATATTTTTTTTTATATTCTTGACTGTCTATGTGAATTTGTCCTTGGAAGCTCTTTTTGGGGTCAAGCTAAAAATTTATTAATCTTGGGATTGAAATCAAAATATTCATATTCTGAACATGAAAACAAGCAAAAAAGGGGGGGATGTTAATGTTTGAGTCACTGAAATGAACAAAAAAATAAATTAAAAAAATGAGGAGATAAATGACACTACAAAGCATAAAAGTAAAAAAAAAAAAAAAAAAAATGTTATAAAACTCATGCACTTAAAAAGAGAAAGAGAGAAGTTTTTTGGGGGGAGGGGGGTGAAAAGGTGAAACCAATTCAAGAGGTGTCAAGAGAATGAACATTTTAAAACATAATTTTTTTTTTTTTTTTTTAAATAAGATAAGGAAAAACAGCCAAATGTAAAGTGGGGTGAACTCCCCCCACACACACCACCACTCCACCCCCAAATTTTTTTCTTTTTCTTTAAATTTCTGCTTGCAGTTTGAATGGCTTGTATCTTGACTTGTTTGAAGTATTTTCCATCACATCTCGCAAGTCCTTAAAATAACAAACAACTTATATTTTTTTTTCTTGCAGGGGTTGATTCATTCTGGCTTGCATTCTAAATTGCCAAATCTTGTTCAGTTAAGCACTAGCATCCATCGAGAGTTCAATTCTCCAATACAATTACATACAAATTTCCCTATATCGATTACTTTTATTTCTTTTCTTAACTTGGACGAAGGATTTAAGGTTTTCAGATAAGTAAACCTCCTAAATTGAATCTAATTCTTTTTGGTTTTTCTTTTATTATGGCGATGCAGGTTTTTATATTTATTTTGAAACATCCTGTATATAAATTAATTTTAAAACTTTAAAAAAAAAAAAGTGCCTGCAACTGTTTAATTTCTGCATTTTTCAGATAATTCAGTTTTGAAAAATAAAATTAGTTGTAAAAGCGATAAAATTCATACATTCAAAGCTTCTCTACAAGAGAATAGGAGAGAAAAGAGAAAAGACTGGTTTTAAAGTTAGAAAATGACAAGTTATTATTTAGACTGGCCAAAAAGAAAGAAAGACAAAAGAAAAGACAGTGGAACTACCCCGCAAAAAAAAAAAAAAAAAAAAGTTCCGCTGACAGAAATATCTACAGCTTGAAGTTTCAATAGAGGAACCAACAATCCAGAGTGCCCCAAATTCCAAGATGCAGTTTTAAGGTGCCATTCAGATAAAATTAGAATTACTAACCTGGCGCAACACCTTTTTGAAACAAAGCAAAGAAAGAATTCAAATTAGAAATAAACAAAACAGATTTAATTCCAAAAAGGAATTTCAAGAGTTTAGCAGATTTTTATAAATCTGCCAATAAAAATAAATTGGATTTTTTTTTTTTTTTATCAATATTAAAATTTTTAAAAAATTTGGGGTTGTATACAAATAGTGATTAGATTTTAAAACCCATTTCTGGTTTAATGTTTATTATCTTTATTGAAAAGTTAATTCAGTTTATATTTAAAAATAGAAAAATTACAACTTTTTTTTTTTCTCTTTGAACAGAAAAAAAAAAATAACAAATGCTGTTTAACAATCACATTTTGTTT
The DNA here is from genome assembly GCA_964036315.1 of Acanthosepion esculentum. Taxonomy (NCBI): domain Eukaryota; kingdom Metazoa; phylum Mollusca; class Cephalopoda; order Sepiida; family Sepiidae; genus Acanthosepion; species Acanthosepion esculentum. The sequence goes on along the minus strand of OZ038501.1, from coordinate 90,491,277 downwards.
TAGTAACCCTTAGTTTAATTTGTAGCTGTTACATTATTTCAACGCAGTTTCACTTAATTTCTGGTCAAAGATAAAAATTTACTTAAAAATACAATAAAACAAAGTAAATTTTTTTTTTTTTTTTTTTTTTTTGATGAAGAAAAAAATGTAGAGGAAAAAAAACAAAATTATTTCCAACTTACAACTTGGTGACTTTATGGAGATTTTTAAGTTTTTGAATTAAAGTCAAAAAGTGGCAAATTGTTTCTTATAAGTGGTCAAGAGAAGAATGTTGAACATTCTTGGAAATAATTAAACTGAAAACATTCCAAGAAGATTGATTTGTTTGTTTGTTTATAATATCAACACCTAATGTGTCATTTAATGTTAAAATTTACTTTTCTTGAGAGCTTTGAAGTAATTTGATAATTCTACTATAAAAATGTATTTTTATAATTTCATTGTTTTGTTTTTGTTTGGGAGGGGGTCACTATTTGACCAGAGTTGGGACCCTGACAGGTGCTACCACCCCAGGTCAGGATGGACCTGGTAACAACAGCAATTAAGAAGTGGTTCCACGCTCCTGAAAACCTCCAATCTCCCGATCAGATGTAGTTTATTGTCATACCCAGGACTATCGAAGGAGATTCATCAGAGATTATAAATGGAAGCTGAGAAGGACAGTCTATCTTTTATTTAGAATTAGACTTTTGAGTTAATCGAAATAAACTTATATATATATATATATATATATATATATATATATCCAGCAAATAACATACGTATAATTATATAACATATATAAAATTTAACAGAGTTTCTACAAATAAAGTGCTCAATATTAAACTAGAGCAATAATTATTCAATGAGAAGTAAAAATAATCCATATTTATCAAAAGTCAACTCAGAGTTTCATTTTTACTTATAATAATTATTTATTTATATATATATATATATATATATATATATATATGATTTAAATTTGGATTAGAAACTAATGGAATGGTAAATATACAAGACAATTGAGAAAACTTATTTTGAAATGTTCCACTGATCAAACAGTATCATCAGAAAAGCAGATTTTATTTCAAACAAATCTATATTGGTGTGACAGAATATGATACAAATCTAATGATATGAAACACAGGATTTTTATTTATTTATTTTTTTTTTACTTTAATTTAATTTCACTAATTTCAACTGAGTAATTATTTATATATTCTTTTGTTTGAAGTTTTTTTGATATCACACTTTATTTCTACACCGTTTTAATGAGAAAAGGCAATAGATTTAAGCTTCTGTCTACGTTTCTGAGATGAAGTATTATCTACACTATTTACAGTATTTGGAATACTGTCCTCATCTTTGTTGCCATATTTATCACAATGTTTCCAACCACCTGAAGAAGGCCGGAGCGTACAACGGGCAAAACGTTGTGATAAATACGACAACAAAGATGAGGATAATAGTCCGAATAATGTAAATAGTAGATTTAAGCTTGGTTGTATATTAACTGCAGGAGGAGATTTATAGATCATGGAACTTTCAATGAATCTTTGTCTGAAGACAATTTACTCATTCTACATAAATTAATGAAGACGGAAATCAAAAATGACTTGAAATTAGCATAAGCTAATTAAAAAAAAAACAATATAGGTAAAGTATAAAAAAAATTCATAATTCATATGATTACCTTGAATCATATTTTGAATTGACAATGGAGATTTGATTGAAATGAAATCTATTTTACTGATGAAGTTGTTTGAGCAATGAATTATGTCAAAATTAAAGTTTTACAATATATATATATATATGTGTGTGTGTATGTGTGTATTTAGGCAGTAATCCTTCTTTCATGGACATTTCATTGAATATGGCAGACAAGGTGCTTTTATTTAGTTTTTTATACAATTTCTCATGCGATCTAATAATTTTTTTCTTTTCGGATGATAAATAATATAAAAACTGTCTAAATGTTCTTTTTATCTGAGTGCTTTCCGCTATACATTTAGTCATTTTCAAGGATTAAATATTTTAACTGTTAAATAAGAAATACTTTGTTATATATATATATATATATATATATATATATATATATATATATATGTATGTATGTCTATATATATATATATATATGTGTGTGTGTGTGTGTGTGTGTGTGTGTGTGTGTGTATATATGCCTATATTTGATATTTAAACATTTCTGTATGAAATGAAAATTGATCAATAAAAAATACTGTGGAATGCTGTTTAACTAAAAATATGTTGGAGAGGACTGGGGGTGGGAGGTGACAGAGTTCAAGCAGTCACTATATATATATATATATATATATATATATATATATATATATATATATATATATATATAAACACCTTTGTTATATGAGAAGCAATGTTATTAGTCAACCTGAGTGAACTGCAAACAGCAAAGTTTTATTAAAAAGATTAATTAATCGCTAAATACATGAGCAGGTATTAATCTTTAGTAAGATGACACTAATCATTTAGTACTAAGTGATGCTAGGAATTGATTAATTTCATGACGATGATACAGTTTATTTTAGGAAACTAAACGAATGATAAGAAATTGTTAAAACTAGGCAGTTTTAATAAGCTCATGATGAATAAAAAAAAAAAAAAGTGGGGAATCTCTATATATGATTAAAGATCAAAGCAGCTCAAAAATTATAACAGCTTCATTTAACAATATGCACATTACAAGTAAAAGATTATGCAATGGAATACATCAGTTTTGCAAAAGTAATGAGCAATTATATGGAAATTTAAAAAAATTTAAGTTAATAAAATATTGTTGAAAAATAGGTTCAGTTATCTCATGACATCTTAAAAAATAGACAAGACATTTTGTGGAATAATTTTGCTGATTTTAAAGAATAAAATCAAAGTTTTTTTGTAATAAAATTTACAATAAGACCAACACTAAATAAAACTTAATGGCAGAGACTTAAACAAGATGAAAAGAAGGAATTCTAAGGTTGTATTATGCCAAAATCTGTTTACCAACATAAAATCTGAAGATTTCTTTTTTGTCATTATAAGGTTATATAGATCCTCAAACTTTATCAAAATGTTGAAGTGGATGAAAATTTGGAGCTGGCCACAAATCATGTCAATGTCTACTGAAAAGATGTCAAGAGTGTAAAAAAAGAGGAAAAAAAAAATTTAAAAAGTCACAAACAAAAAAAAATGAAAAATATATACTGGTGCCATATAAAAAAAAAAAAAAAGAAATTACTAAAAATAAAAAATACTACTAAAAAAAAAAAAAAAAAAACCATGCATGGTAAGAGAAAAATCAGTGTCTATATGAATTTCTGGGGTGAGGAATTATCTTTCTGCAGACTATTGTCCTCTGTTATCATCATCATCATCACAATGTTTCAGCTGTTTTATCCGCCGGCCTTCATCAGGAGTATATTGTAATTTTAATCACTGGACCAGGTAATATGCATGTATTTAGACACATTGGGCAATAACTGAGCAGTGCTAAAAATAAGACGTAGACAAGATATTCCAAGACACGGGCAATGGAATGAGAACAGTCTACCCCCATAGATTAAATAAAAGGTTCAGTTCAGAATTCTCTGTGGGTTACCCAGATTGATATGCATCTGAATAAAGCCGGAGGGCACAATGGCTGAAACATTGTGCTAACAACAACAAAGATGAGGACAGTAGACCAAATGTAAATAGTGTAAGTAATGAAATCAGTTTCTAAACACAGGAATGTGGAAGGAAAGAAAATGTCCAAAACCAGAGAAAGAAACAAATCCATAGGAAAGATGTTTGCTAATCCAGGAATCATGGGAATTAAGTAATAGTATATAGCAGAACCTTTAAACAAATTTACACATCATTGAAGATTACACAAGTTGCTCCACCCCACAATAAGGTATATACAGCTTAATAACATGACTCATTAGGAGCTGAAAGTTTGGAGAGAAGAGCCTCTGCTGTTTATGTTTAAATGACAATTTAACATTTAGCACTGTCATTTAAAAATATTATTTCCCCTTTTATTGTATATGTAATCCACTCAAAATATAGAGTATTATTAGACTCTCCCGTCGAACTCGACGTATGAGGGCCAGACAGATCAGTTCCCAGAAACTGAAAGCCCGACGTCCACACAGGATTTGATTATAGTGGTGAAGGCTTTGTGCAGGGCCATCCACACTTTTTGGAGGGACGAATACAGGGACCTGGTGCAACGAATGCCACAAGGTCTCCAAACGACCCTCCGCAGGTTTTGAATTCAGAGTTGTCCTTCTCCTAGACCAGTTGCCATACAAGGCTATAGAACCCAGTCTGTCCTGCTATTTACCCATAGTTGGAGGGAGAAGAAGAGGATTCACACCTTTCCCAAGGGTATTAGCACGTAAGTGAATGTAATGGATTCGACTGGAATTCGAACTCGGCTCTCCGATTCCTCAATCCAAGCCGTTATCCATTACTCCACCGTGCCTCCTAATATAGAGTATTATATATTACTTCTATATATTTCAAATTGCAGTAGCCTGGCTCTCAGTTTCAGTCAAGATTGTTTCAGGTGTTGCCATAGAAGGATATGACTACACAACCAATAAATTCAAACTCAACTTGTATTGGCAGGACTAACATTTGAAAACAGTCACCTACAAAGTGCTAAAGGTTAAGAGACATTTTTTCATGACAAGAATCAAGATAATTACAAGATATCAATTGATACAGAACTTAACATTCTTTACTGACAGGTAAATAACCTTAACCACGATCAAAAATCAGTATACATTTTGGGGGCCATACTTTTTTTTGTTCTTGTTTAATAGCCTAAAAAAAGTTAGGATGACTTAAGTAACGACTGGAGAGAGGTTATTTGATTCTAATTGTGTAAAAAAAAAAAAAAAAATCCCCCCAGAGATGACAATATTTCTAAAATAGAGAGAATGGAAAAATAGATATTAAATTTTTGTTCTTAAAAAATGTTTCATAAAAATTATAAAAATACAAAAGAATTTGATCATAAATAGATTTATGATCTATTTATGATCAAATTCTTTTGTATGTAAACAAAAATAAACAATGAATCTTATATATTCATAAAGCTTTATTTAAACTACCTCCATATAACATTTATTATGGCCCAAATTTATATGACTCCATAACAACTATCATAAAAGAGAGGTAATATGATTTGTCATAACCACTTGGAATATTCAACAGTATATTATATTCTCTCTCTGAACAAAAAAAAAATCCCAATTTGAAAACCTTTCTTTTTATAAAATTACTTCTAAAAGCCACCATATAAATTTCCTTAATGATATAAGCCTTGAGTGGAATTGGGTAGACAGAACACTTGGGGGATTGTCGATAACTGTGCTAGCACGAAGTCACAAGTCATCGTGACTGAGGGTTTGAGTGTGCTGGCCTTGTTCAGATTGTTGATCACACTAGATAACATGCTCTCTCCCAGAAACTAACTAAGGTCTGCTCAGCATAATTGTTTTTAGAGACAAGGTTCTGTGGGTGTTGAACAAACACAAATGTGCCTGAGCAAGCATCTGAATTAGGGATTGACTAGCCACCCTAGTAGACAGGTATCCTTGAATACGAGTGCCCAACTATTAATATATATATATATATATATATATATATATATATATATATATATATATATATATATATATATATTCAAACATATATTGTTAAATATAGCAATTATGCTTGATCATGAGCCATTATAAATTTTGTATCGTTGCTTTAATTTCTGAAGAAAATAGAGATGGTATTTTTTAATTTTGATGTTCCTTGATCTAAGATTGATTCGGCTCATATCAGCCGTATTCAGAGTGGTTATATGGACATAGAAGACTGCTATGCGACGATAACGGTTGTGGAATAGCAGACGCAGGTCATAAATTAATGATGCGGTTCTATGATGTCGTATCATATGAGAGACCGCAAGATTAACAACAGAATCATGTCTAGATGCAATATTATATATATATATATATATATATATATATATATATAACACACACACCACAATAATAATAATACCAAATCTACTACTCAGAGTTGCATGCAATGATTGTCATTACATGAAACTCTGATTAACAGATTTGGTATTATTATTATATTATATCTAGGCTATGTCAATTTTGGCACTGAGCCCTCAGTTTATTTTATATTTTAAGCTTTACTTTTATTCTTATTATTTGTGTATAAATTTCTTTAATGAGATATATATATATATATATATATATATATATATATATATATATATAGGTAACTACACTCGTTTTTGGAAAACCTTCGGTTTCTTGATTTGCCAATGATCAAATCAATATCGAAGGAAAAAAAGGTTTTAAAAAAAGAAAGAGCTATGAACATGAATGTCTGTCGAAAATAATCATACAACATACAGGTCCAAAGCCCAAACAAAAAAAAACCCCGATACGAGTAATCAACTAACTAAAAAATGTGCTCAATACAAAAGTAGAGCGGACCTGACGATCCGCTTAGGTGAAACCTTGGTAGGTTTGTCTGGCTCTCTAGGTATATATATGTATATATATATATATATATATATATATATATATATATGCTTTGTTGACATAATAAAATAAACAACCTGAATTGATTTTGATGGAAAGTAAATAGCTTTTGAGATGCTGACACCTGATCATTATTTATTAACACATATTTTTAAAGACTTGAAATTCAGATCAACCATAAAGGATTTGCAAAATATTTATTTTAGGACATTTTCTCAGCCATGAGTAAAATGAATAAAACTTGAAATTTTTATTTTCAAAAATTCATTATGCATTACAACATAGGAAGTAAAAAAAAAAAAAAAAAAAACATGGAACGAGGTTAATAAGTGCCAATGAAAGTATTAATTATTAATTCATTATTTCTCATTTATCACATTTATAAGTCTTGATCTGAAGAAGATATTGAAACAGGAAACTGATAGTCACCATAGTGTTGATCCCTCTGTGTGTGTGTGTGTGTGTGTGTGTGTATATATATATATATATATATTTATTTAAAGACATTTATATATTATGCTTAACATTCTTTTTATAGATACAAAACATTATTATATTATATAAAATATTATAAAACAGAGCATTTGCTTAAATACTTGTATCTATAAAAAGAACGTTAAACATAATATATAAATGTCTTTAAATAAATTGTCGGGCTGTGTCCAATTCTAAAATATATATATATATATATACACACACACCCCTGGTCAAAATCTCAAGATAAGATACAAAAGGGTTAAAAAATATAAAATACTGTTACTTTAATCAAAATATATTTGCAAAACATTTACATTTGATTAGAAAATGTACTTTATCAACAAACAAGTGAACATTTTAAGCTTTTAATTGATTAATTTAAACAGTGAAAAATGGATTTTTTTTGGTTGGTCATAAAGATAAGACCCTGTAAATAAAAATAGCAAATACAGAACAAATAAGTCATGACGACAATTTAATTCTCAGTATAATCTCCATTTTTGCAAATTACTTCAAAAATTTGCTTTGGCATACTCATTATTAACTTCTGCATGAGGGTGCTTGGGATGCTTGCCCAGGATGCATAAACTGCAGCACGAAGAGCATCCACAGTTTCAAATTGTGATCCATTTTTATAAACATCCTTTGCCATCCATCCCCAAACATTCTTGATTAGGTTTCAATCTGGAGAGCGTTGTGGATTGCAGCATTGTCTGGCTGGAAAATTCAGTTTTCTCCACATAAATGAGGGCCTTCAGTAATTTGTGATGCCTTTCTTAACATGTCAATGTAACTAGCAGCTGTTTGACGAGCTTTTACCTCCTGTAACTTAAGAGTTCCATTGTACGAAAATGAACCCCAGACCATAATTGATCCACCTCCACTGTGTCGTGTTGAGAAAATTTCTTTTGGGAGATCTTTTGCATGCAAGTAATGCTGAAAACTGGCTGGCCATGAAGATTGAATTTTTTCTTGTCTGAAATCAACACTTTCTTCCATTTATCCACATCCCAAGTTTGATAATCAGAAGCAAATTGTAAACGGGAGGTTTTATGGCAAAGAAGGCGGCGAGGAGTCTGCAGCCGTTTCAAGTTCTTAAACCCTTTCTTATTTAAATGCCGTCAAATTGTTCGAGAACTGCATTCAGCATCTGTATTCACTTTTATCCGATTTGATGTTAACTTCTTAACTTCTTGCTTAATGCGTCTGTCTAGAGATGGTGAGATTTTATTGCAATGGCTCGTTGCGAAAGGCCACGCCTTTGAAGCTCAACAATCCTGCCCTGTTCGAACTTTGTTAAAATGTTACCCTTAGCCATTTTAAAATCTGAAATTTAGTACTGGAAATGACCCACGTAGATGTCTACATGCCTGAAGCTATGAGCACACTGACTAGTTCTAAAATTTTTGACCAGTAAATTTTTTTTTTTTTTTTTTTTTTTTTTTTTACACAGTCTTAGCTTTATGACCAACCCCCAAAAAATCCTTTTTTCAATGTTTGTTTAAATTAATCAATTAAAATCTTAAAATTTTCACTTGTTTGTTGATAAACTACATTTTCTAATTAAATGTAAATGTTTCGCAAATATATTTTGATTAAAGTAACAGTATTTCATATTTTTTTTAAACCCTTTTGTATCTGGTGTTAAGATTTTAACCAGGGGTGTGTGTGTGTGTATAGTCATCCACATACAAGCGTGTTTCGCTGTATCACAGCTCATCAATGTGGCTAGACATCCGATTGCTTCAAGCTGGGATCAAAACTTGACCAATTTGGCATCAGTCAGAGATTCTACCCCCGAGCTATCAGTGCACGCCAGAGAAAGGGAAATTTTTAACATATTATATACATGATGTATATAAATGCCAGTAGCCAATAGCACTCAATTCATAACTGAAGAGCGATGAGTTAACAGCAGGAGCAGCCACTGTTTTTTATATATATATATATATATATATATATATATATATTTAGGCAGCATATCTTCATTCAAGCATGTTTCATTGAATAATATAGACATATTGTGTCTATTTATTTTTATAATAATTCTTTCTCATTCTCTAATTAGCTACTTGATATTAAGTTGAAATTCATCAAGGGAGGTGACGTAGTTTTTGTTAACCCAAGTATTTTTGATCTCCTCTAAAATCATCCTCAGGGGTGAATTGCAAAGACAATCTTATTATCTTGGAGGAGATCAAAAGTACTTGGGTAAGGAAAAACTACGGCACCTTCCTTAATGGCTTTCAACTTATCAAGAAGCTACTTAGAGAACTAGAAAGGATTATTCTAAAAATAGACATAATATGTCTATATTATTCAATGAGACATGTTTGAAAATGATTATATATATATATATATATATATATATATATATATATATATATATAATCTATTTTTTAATATATTTTAACATTATTTGGATTTGTAGTCATAATCATAAGTATTTCAATTGGGGTCATCAGGGAACAGTGTATCAAAAAGGAGTGTTTGTTTAGAAATTGGTATAATAACCATAACCCATCAGGTATTAGATGAAGAGTGACTTTTAAAATTTTTTTTTTTTTTTTTAAAGTATATCATATATGGTAATAAAAGAATGTTATAATTAAAATCTTTTACTAGTAGTACTACTAGGAAAAAAACAAAAATAACTATCACCTGAATGGTAACAGTCAATTATTAAATCATTTTTGTTTTAAATTTAAAAAAATTTTTTTTTTCCAAGTTCACCTAGTAAGGTTCAAGAGCCACTTAAGGTAGAGGGTTACTAAATGAAGTGTGTGATGTGAATGTAAGAGGAAGAAGTAGGAAGTGAAAATTATGAGGAAATGGTGGATAGATAACTACTGAGCTTAGACTTGAAGAAGTTAAGATTGTAGCATTCAAAGAAGCATTCCCACAGGAACCTGTTCCACAAAGTAGCAGTTCTTGAGAAGAAGTTTTAAGTGAGGAACATCAAAGGAATACATAGGGAATGAGTGTGATTCAATCTGTTGATGTAACAAGACTCATTAAAAATATATATATATATATATATATATATATATATATATATATATATATATATATATATATATATATATATATATATCGGTTTTGTAGTGCGTATTCAATTTATGTAACGTAAATCATTCAAACGAAAAACAAATATTGAAATATTGAAGTTATAACTAGCTTCAATATTTGTTTTTCGTTTGAATGATTTACGTTATATATATATATATATATATATATATATATCTCAAAAGAAATTTGTTGCTTATTGAGTTATTTCTTTTTTTTTAATTGAATGAAAATAAACTGAAAAGGTTGGGTTTTTTTTTCGAAATCATTTGAAAGAGAAAAATCAAAAACTCACCTCTCGTAATTTTTGAACCTCATCTTCCAGTTCTCGACATTTGTCTGGCAACTCTGTTGCATTTTTCTGTTGTGTTTTTCTGATGTGTTCTGTTTCGATTTTATATCTTCGAAGATCTTCTAATTCCTTTCCTAATTCATCTAAAAGCTGCAAAGAAAAAAAAAAAAACTTTTTAAAAAAATCAATACAAATATTTTAAAAATGCCCAAATTAATATCCACTGCACAAATTTCATTGCATTATTTTTTTCAGAATCTTGATTCAAAATTTTCTTAGAAACAGACCTAAACATGAAATTTTATTCATATTTGAAAGCAAAACACAGATCTTCGCATAATTTTAAGTTTTTTGTTAAAGCAAATGAGTGACTGCCCATAACTATTGTCATTAGTAGGCCGTTTTGATAAAATATGACACAAAAGTTGGATGTTAAAAATGTGAAATGGTTGAGAACTGATTTGGATGTAGGAGAAACTAAAATTGAAATAAAATTACATTCTTTTACAGTCAATATATATATATATATATATAGTTTTAAGGTATGCTATATTTATGGGTTAAAGTGCTCAATATCTGTAATAGAGTGTATGTGAATATAAAAATGGACATTGAAGTTAACACCTATAGACGACAGTGTTTCATGCTTAAATGCAATCATCAGACCACATATATATATATAATTGCTGGGTAAAGGGCAAATGCCTGCTTGAAGGCAACTGCATGGTCAAAAATGGAGTCTATAAGGCCACTATAATAAGTGAAAATAACACTAAATATTATATTAAAACTACAGAAAGAGAATGGAAAAAGGGATATTTTAAGCATAAAATGAGCCTGAGTAATGAGAAGCTCCAACAGAGAGTTCATTTTATGGAGTAATAAATTTATCTCAACTCAAATAGAACATGAAATTTGCCAGTTAAAAAAAAAGAAAAAAGAAAAACATTTTTATTTTGAAATAAGAAAGCAATTTAAGAATATTGTTTTGCTATAGCAACATCAAATAAAGACAAAGAAATTCTTGTAGGCTATACGTAAGATAACTGTTCACACACAAAATATAACTGCACCTTAGGAAATTTAAAGAAAAATTGTTGCTTTAAAATGAACACACTTCTCATAATTTAAATTTCTATATGAAGATATATATATATATTTTTACCTGAGCAGTTGCTTGTCTTTCCTGTTCAAAATCTTGAGCTTGGGTAAGCATCTGATTTTGTTGTTTTTCATGATCGTCCAATAAAGTTGCATAAGAATATTGTGTTTCAGATAATTTATCATGCAACTCGAGCTTCTCCTACAAGAGACACAGAATTAAAAGAGAGAAAAAAAAATACAATTAGAATAGAAAATAGATTAGGATTCATTTTTAAAATCTTAAGTGTTTTTTTTTTTTTTTGTACTTTTAAAAGATGAGGATGGTGGTGGTGGCGAGGATTACCCACTCACATTTAGATAACCTTTGTTTTGTCAATTCTTTTATTTTTTTAATACCAACAACAACAATCACCACTCATGTTTTTATTGAAAGTTAAAAAGCAACAGAAATAAAATGAAAGAAATATTTGTCCTAAATGAATAATAACTAAGATTTAACTAAGAAATTTGAAGATTATTAAATCTCTACATGTTTTTCCATGTTCATGGCTCTCCACAATTTCCTGTCCTTTGTAATTCTTCATAAATTTTGTCTCTTCAATCTCTCCCCTAATCCCTGTTCTACCATTTACACAAGCTCATTGGGTACGTTATGCACTGCTTTTCTGTCCCTCTTGCCTTCAATATGCCCTGTGAGTATCAAATTTTCTAAGCATTCTTTCCTCTTTATGTCCCCTAGAAATTTCAACTATCTCTTCCTGTTAAGCATAAGAGTCCTTTTTGTTTCCAGTTTCTCTAAAACTTCCTCACTGCTCACATGTTCAGTTCATGGCATTCTTCTGTAGAACCACATTCCTGTTGCCTCAAGTCTCTTCTTCGTGATGAGATTATCCAGCATTCACTGGTTTATAGGAGGACCAATATTGCATAACAGTTAAGAACCCTTTTTAATTTTCTGTTTCTTAAGAGATTTTCCCATTTCTTAATACTTTGCTTAACTTTTGGAAGATGCCTTTCACTATCCTAATGTGCCTTCGGATTTTGGTGCTGTATTTTACGTCAGAGTCAGAGAGAAGGCATGTCACACATTTCTACATTTTGTTAGCATGTTTCCCATTTAAAGAAAAATAAAACCTTCATTTATGTTCTTCAGGGTTCTCCCAAACTGGTTGATTTTATTTTTTCTATCATACATGTTTGGGCAAAGATCTCTACCTATGTTAGGTACTACAAAGGCTGCCCTCATATATTAAATAAATATTAATTGGTGAGCACACAACCTTTTAATCTTTTAAAATAAAAAATAAAGCATAGTGAACAAAAATGTACTTTTACTGCTTATTGCAAACAAATCACACGACAGGAATGTGTTCCTCTCATTGTTGCCATGACAATAAATTTAAAAACATTAATGCTTAATATCACGACAGAAAAATAGACATACGTACTGCCTTTAATTTTTCAATTTCAGTTTTGAGCCGAATGGCTTCCTCCTTGCTGGCCTCATAATGCCGGTCCACATCTTGAAGTCTAAAGAAAAAGATTGATGATAAAATTATGTTGCCTGATAAATACACATAGAAGAAATCTGATTGTTATATATATATATATATATATATATATATATATATATATATATTAAAATCTTTGGATAAGTAATCCAAGTAAATCCTATTAATATAAAATATTAAAACTGATCTACAAAAGAGAACACAATATATTTATTATAGAGCATAGAAATGAATTACATAAAAATTAAACTCAACTGTCCCCCATTTTTATATGGTTCAATTGAGTTTCCTTTTTATGTAATTCATATATATATAAGTGAACATTGAAGTCAACACTCAGAGGCGACAGACTGTTTCATGCTAGGTGCAATCATCAGGCTGCCCTATATATATATATATATATATATATATATATATATATATATATATATATATATATATATATTATAATTAATAATAATAATAATTTTTGTGGATCAGTTTTAATATTTTATATTACTAGGATCCACTTGGATTATATACCAACGGATTTGTTACCTTTACTATATATATATATGGGATAACAAAATCAAAAAAAGAAGGAATTAAAAACATTAATGAAATTAATAAAGTCAGAATAAATACTAAGTTCAAGAATTGTCTCCCTTGCTACAGCTATTAGTAAGTATTACCTTTTGTTTATGTTAGACGCACCCCTTCCAACCAATCGAGGTTGATAATAGGTATAACAACTTTTTACAGTTATTACAACCCAGGTGGTAATAATGGAAGAGTGATTTTCCAAAGCGCTTGCTCACTCATTTACTTATCTCTCAATCATCGTGGCATGACAGAGACAAAACATTTTTGGCAATCACAGGGAGACGTGGCTTTATGCCTTTTTCTAAAAACTATTAGTGTTTTGCAAAAAGTAAGAAGTCTCTTCTTCCCAACTCACTACACTTGTTTTGATGCCACCTAATATCAAACTTGCGTTCTTCACATGTAGTTTTAAGCTTTTGCCATTTCCACAGATATCCTTAACGAGGTCGCAGCTGGATCTCTTAATGACAAATATAATCATCATACAATTATGTTCATTAATTGTCCTTCAAGTGCTGGGAATATAGAAAGAATTATGAATGTTACTAAAAGGAAACGTATTTAAAGTAGCTGGGAATTTTTTTTTAACCATTGAGGGGGGGAAAAAATAATGGTTGAAGGAAAGCAAACAAACAAAAAATAAGCAAAGATTACTTCCTGTATTACATGAGACATAAGGCAATGAGTTTTGTTTCTACTTTTCAAACAGTCCTGGAAGTGCCAATCGTTGTTTTTACCAAAATGTACATTTTTACGAAACTGGAGAGCTAGCCTAACACTCAACATCGTCATGGCTTAAAGGCCTTGAACTGCCCTGCTAATTTATCATAGCGAGAAAGAGAAGTGGGGTTGTGCTATTTCCAACAGCATTGGTGCTGTCCCAGCTCCGTTTTTAAAATTGTAATGATATGTAAATGACTGCCTAATTAGCATAGCTAAGGCATAGACTATATAAATGCCCAAGCAGTAAGGGTAGGGCAGCTCTCAATACGCAAGATAAATGACTAGTGCTGGGTTGATAAAATATAAAATCACACTTCATAACAAAAAGCTTGAATAAAATTCAGAAGAATTTGTACAACTCTGACTGTTTCTACCATTACTTTACAAAAACTTACTTGACTTTTATCTGGTCACTTATTAAGCATTAGTTAACTTGATACCAAGTCACAAGTTGCCTGTTATTCCTAAACTGTCATCCATCTAGATACTTATCAGATTCAACATTGATTAACTTCAGTAATCAAGCAGTAACTGGTACTTTCAATAAGCAAAATTTACCATATATTTCTGCAAGTAAGGCAACCTTTAGATAAGATGAGGTCAAAAAGTATAGCAAATTTTCATGACTGCTTATTGATTATATAAAGATGATGCTATTAGAAATGTTACTGTATCCTTAGAAATTCAAAATAATAAAAATAACAAAACCAATTCTATATCATGCTTTTCTTACATACATCCCCTAAAAGGGGAAACCATTGTTTTGTTTATGTTTCATCATGTGAACTCATGTGAATACTGATGATGATGATGATTCTTCTTTTCCTATATCTAAACAGTTAAAAACAGCCTGGTGTACTAATGGCCATTTACTTATACTTCATCGACAATCACAAAATACTGCTAATAACAGTATGATAATTGTATATTCTATTGCTGTGAACGCAATCATAACTCGATGTTTACATTTTCTCAGATGAACTTGCAGAGATGAAAGTTGATTTCATTGATATGGAATTATTCTTCGAATAGGCAATTTATTATGAAGTTATGCCAGTGATATATGAGGTAGAAATGTTTTTTTTTTCTTTTATTATCAGTTTATTTGATAAAGTGAATATTTTCATGTACATTATTGGTTATCACTAAGGTCAAGGTTAGCCTACCAACAAACATCACTCAGAATTTAAGGTTTCTTTTTTAGAATTGATTTCAAGGTTTCTTTTTTAGAATTGATTTCAAGGTTTCTTTTTTAGAATTGAATTTTACAATAAGACGACCCCCCAATTTTTAAGGATGATTTTTGGGATCTAAAGATTATCTTATATGGAGAAATATACAGTAAGTAAGCAGTCACATACACATCTCATTTATTTATGGAATTCTGATGGATTCAAACTAAATCCCCAGTTGCACTATAATTAGCAACAAGATATAGTAGTCAGTGTTAAATCCGAGACATAAGACTGATTGTTTTTAATATAAAAGTAGTTAAACCTTTCCACTATATAAGTACATAGTTTAATTATTGATAACAAAGAAAATTATTAACACATTTAAATAAAAAAAAGGGTAATATCTAAAATAACTTTGCAAGATAAAAACAATACTGAGGATGTTATATTTCCCCATTCACATATATCCCGAGGAAATGTTTTTACTGTTGTTGTAAGACTGGTTCAGAAATAATCAGTTGAATATCTTAGAAGTGACACTCGGATCTTACAATGCATAGAATGACAATTATTCAATCCAGTTCTATAGCACTTTGCATAATCCTATGTAAAAATTAAAAGAGCCTTCAGGAGGGGTTTTATTCCTTGTTACCCATTTGCACCTTTTCTACAGGTCTTGGAGAGGATTATTCTTCATCACATTTTGTGAATTCGTGCTACAGAATCACAAAGAATTATAACAAATAACAGAAACCACATCACTAGCAACAACTAAAATGGGTAACATGTAATTCAAATAGAAAATAATGACATAATCAAATATGTTAACTTTCCACACTACTTCAAACAAAAGGTTAGGAAGGAAATCTCCCTTAATACAAGAAAGATCAATAACAGCTACTGGACTTGAGAAACCTATTTTTATGAAAAACTGTTTTGAGAGAAACATTTTATAAACTTCAAGAAACAGTAATAATAACTGTTTGGTTGCCGAATGTTTGCATATATTGAAATGGCTAATATCCGCATTGCCTTTATGCAAAAAGCCAGGTCTTCATATTTCATAAACTGTGGGAGATTAAATCGTAGTATGAATCGGGCATTGTTCAGTAAAGAAAAAAATGTTCAAGGTTTTCTTTGCTACAAATCTATTTGTGATGGAGGCATGGTGGAGCAATGAATAGTAGCTCAGATTGAGGAATCAGAGAGCAGGGTTCAAATTCCAGTCGAATTCATTGCATTCACTTACATGCCATGGAAAAGGTATGACTATCTCTTCTCCCAGCTCTGGATAAATAGCAGGATAGACCGAGTACTATAGCTTTGGTTGGTGACTAGTCTAGGAGAAGGAAAAGCTCTAAATTCAAACCAGCTTGGAGAGGGCTAGGCTCTGTCAGACTGTCTTGCCCAGGAGACACCACTACTGCTATGGCTGCTGTAGGTGTGGTGCCCCGAGGGACTGCAGGATTCATGATCATAGTTGCGCTTAGATCAAGAGATAGAAAACTATAATGGAGAACAATTTTAAGTACAGTTCTTTTGTCATTAATAAAATGAACTGATCTTTTTGCAAAATAAAAAGCATACAATTTACAAACTTACCTGTGACTTAAATAAATCAGTTGCTCAGCCTTATCGCGGTCTTGCCGACTCTGAAAATTAAAGAAAAAAACTTAAGAAAATGGGTGGTAAAAATGTACTCATTCCCTGCATTCATTTTTTTTTTTAACCAAATTTAAAAGAAAATAATAATAAAAAAAAAATTAAAAAAATTCAAGTGCTTATTTGGAAAAAAAGAAAAAATGATGCAGTATCTTGATTTTGTCTTTTATAAGATGAAACATGGTCAATTATTTCACAAGTATTTCATTCAACTTAATTCCAATTGCATTTCATCACAACTAGTGAACCCCTACTTTGGTCTGGCCCAAGTAATTGCAATGAAAAGCAACAAAATGAACATGAAAGAAATACTTGTCAAAAATTAACAACAAGAAAAGATGGGTAAACAAGACGGGTAAAATTTACTTTTATGATATTACAAGTGTTTGTAAGTAAAAACTTTATTATTATTATTATTTATCATGGATACAAAATAAAAACAAAAAACACTATTGCTTTGTTTTATAGTGATTGCAATTAAAAGATTAATTAAGAATAATTTTATGATGTAAAATTATATTTTAAGCATCATACTACTTATTGTCAATTGGTTTAAAAATGTTATTGCAAATGTTATTGCAAATGATATTGGGAGTTATTTCTGCTGCTATGTTATTGCAAATGTTATTGGGAGTTATTTCTGCTGCTATGTTATTGCAAATGTTATTGGGAGTTATTTCTGCTGCTCCATGTATTTTACATAGGAGTTCATTTAAGAAATTCCATTTTTAGGTTTAGGTGTTTTCCTTAAATAGGTTCTGTTGTCCGATACAGGTTCAAATCTCACCAGATGCTATATTTTATTTCCAGATATTTATTCAATTTTTAAAGTCATTTGATATAGCTGGCGAGCTTAATTTTTTATTTGTTTTGAGATGTATTAACTTTTAAACTAGCTTGTCAATAACACAATCTGAAGCACCTGAATAACTCAAAGGGAGATAATTCGAGAGTTACGTCCCTGTTAGTTGCTGTTCTCCGAAAGAATTTTTCTCTTGGAAGCTTAGCGTAGCACAATTTTTCTATTTTAATCTAGTCTTGTGTTGATCTAATCTAAACTTAGTAAATAATAAAAGTAGCATCTTAAAGTGGACACTGTTATATTTTGCATGTTGTCAAATTTATAACCTTGAATTGTGAATTTATTTCAATTTCTAATTCAAGAGAACTCTTTGACATTTTCAGTTGAATAATGCGTAAATGAAAAATATTTCTCAGTTTCCAAAATAAAAATTTCACTATTTTCCATGTCATTGGTTGTTTAATCAGGGGCAAACATTTCTAATCTTGTTTGTGTCATTAAAATGCAATTTTTAATTTTTTTTTTCCCTGGCACTGTGGCAGAATTATTTGTGTGATTAAGTAAAGAATATTTTTAACCTCCCCCCATGATTTGGAGAGTTGAAACAAATTTAAGATAATTTCCTCTTATAAAATAAATATAGCATCTGGTGAGAATCTGTATCCAACAACAGAACATATTTAAGGAGAACATCTAACCCTAAGAATGGAATTTCTTAAATGAACTCCTATGTAAAATACATGGTGTAGCAGAAATACTTCCCACATAATGGTAAGACATTTGAGGCAATAGTGTCTTCATGTAGCTAATGTCTTACCATTATGTGGGAGGTATTTCTGCTGCACCCTCTAAATGGTTGGACTGACTCAATAAATTTACTGGTAAATATTTATATTCCTATTAAATTAATAATTACTATGGATTGTTGCAATAACATTTTTAAACCAGTTGACAGTAAGTAGTTTGATGCTTAAAATATAATTTTACATCATAAAATTATTATTTTTAATTGGTTATTATTCTTAATTAATCTTTTAATTGCAATCACTATAAAAAAAAAAGAAATAGTGTTTTTGTTTTGTATCCATGATAAATTAAATAATAATAATAATTTAAGTTTTTACTTATGAATATCTGTAATATCACTAAAGTAAATTTTACTCTTTTAAAAATTACTTTATACAGAATAGAGGCTAAATAAAGAGTTAGGATTTTTGTTAGATATTTACATTTTCATTGAAAATTTAAAAAAAAATATAATGTGCCTTATGTTAAATAATAATCATCTCACGTATTAGGTTGGTGCAAAAATAATGTCGTTTTCTTACACGAAGTTGAACGTCAAAAAACGACATTATTTTTGCACCAACCTAATAAATGGGGTCTGGAAATCAGCTGGCCAGAGTGCACATTCTCTTTGCACTAAAAGTGTAAAGTCAGAGCCATGCCATGATACCTGTGACATTTGAGAGGTGCACAGGTATTTTATACCAAATTATAGGTACTTCATCTGATTACAATAAAAATAAGAAATAGTGTTGAAAATTTACCAGAATAAATACCAATATAATGACGGTTTTCTTTTTCGTATGAAATTTTGGGATGAGGTGTTATCATTACTTACACTATTTACATTCTGGCTATTGTCCTCATCGCCCTGCATCAGGTGCATATTGATCTGAATAACTTACAGGGAACACTGAACTGAACCCCTTTATTTATTCTATGGAAGTAGACGGGTTTTCATTTCACTGCCCATGTCTATGGATATCTTGTCAAGTTCTTATTTTTTAGCACAGCTCAATTATTGCTCATCCATTTGTGCCAAGTCCAAGTGCCTGGCCCAGGGATTGAACTCACAACTACTATGTCTAAATTCAAATGAGGGTTTTCTTTTATTTTAGGGGAAAATAATCAGAAAGACTAAATATTTAATCTTCTGATAATGGCAAAGAATTCTTGAATTCACTTAGAACACAACTTTCCAGACCGTTTTGTGTTCTCTGTCACAGAAATAAGAAAACACACAAGAAAGTATTATTTTTTATGGAAATTTAACAAATATCTTAAAAACTGATTGTAATTTTTTAAAAATTATCCTGAAGCTTTCTTTCTGTAAATCATTCATTTTAATCGGCTCATTTTCCATCACTGTGGTTACCGCTCCTCTCCACCCCACAATTGTGGGGTATGTTGACATTTCTAGGCAGTATAGTGCATTGGCTTGCCAATTCCTTTTGCACTCGGAATGTTGAGGTTACACCATCACTCCCCTCAGAGGTGAATTTATTTTTGAAGTTACCTTCTTCTAGTTTTTTGGCCTAAAGAAGCAGGATCTATAAGGCAGCAAGTAGTTTTAAATTTAAAGTTTCCTTCTCCTAGACTGACTGTCACCCAAAGTGATAAGATCCGGTCTACCTTGCTATTTTACCCATAGTTGGGAAGAGAGGAGATGAATTCATACTTTTCCCAAGCATGCAACTGAATGTAATGGACTCGAATGGAATTCAAGATTTAACTCTCCAATTCATCAATATGAGCCTCTAACTATTATTCCATTAACTTTTCTTCTTATAATACAGCAATAGATTCTTGAAGGCATGAATCTGGCTTTTTCAATGGGCCAGTTCTACTGCTGATACAATGTAACCTAATATAACTTGTTACTTGGAGAAAAGTACTAAAATAACCCCTATCAACAGAGAAATGTCATAAAAGCACCACTATTGGATTCTAGCCATCTACTTGGTCAAAAGATTATTTTAATTTTGAAAAGCATTCTTTAAAGACTCCATGTAAAGTGAGTACAAATAGTTAATACGAAAACTTGGTAAATCAAGATCATTCTCGGGGGTGAACGTGACACAGATCAATGAGGATTAACAAAGACAAAAATACGGTACAACATAGATTATCTGGAAGCAGAGTTTATCTCTACTAACAAATGTTTTTTATCACGCAACATGCCAAACAACTCAGAAATAGACAACTTCGAATAATAAATTCAGTTACAATTTTTGATAAAATCTATAAAAACATATTTGAATTTTAAAAATAGTAAAGGTATTAAAAAATTAAATGTAAATAAATTAAGTAACATGAAGTTATTCAAGACTGTAGGAATAAAAATAAAATAATGTTCCTTATGTCTTTTCTATAAATACTTTCATGGTAACTGTTTTGAAGAATCTGCAATGTTATTGGTCTGGACCTGACATCTCAGCTTCTTTTTCCCACCACATTAACATAGCTTCCCCATGCCTGTTCTATAAATACTTTTTTTAGTAATTGTTCTGTTGAGCTTTCATTTGGGGAACCTCAGCTTTATGAATTTAAGTGCAGTACTAGATTGGCAGCTAGGTCTCATCCCCTTTACAATTAAAATGGCTCGATGTAACCCTAAGTTATTTGCAAACAGTTTCTTCTCTCACGCTTCTCACTTGTGAAACTATTCCAGTCTCTTGCTTTCCATCAACTTGATAAAGTTGATGGAAAGCAAAGAGACCGGATCTTCTGTCTTAATTTCTGTTCTTTCATTGTTCTCTCTCCTTAATAGGTTTTTTTCTTCATATTCTCTCATACTCAGTAACCCCTTGCATCTTAATGGCTTTATTGCCTTGCTTGGAAGGTGGGGGAATATTGTCCAGCTCTTCTGGTGATGCAGGACTCGAATGTTGATACTGAATGCTAAAATTGCCAAATGTTGTTTCTGCCAGAAATATTGTGCTAAAGGAATTCTGAAACTGTGATTGGCTCTGTATATAAATAAACTTTAAAATTAATATATATTTGAATATATAGTAATTTTCGAAGCTGAAATTATTGGGCACCCAATGAAGATTGAACTCACTATTCAGTAATAACTGATCTAACAATGCAAACTTGCACCATGCCAGTGCCCAGATGATTTTCTAAGCGCAGCTTAGATGTGGCTCAAGGCCAAAAGTGTGGAATATATCTGAATATATGTATACATCAAAAACTTTAACATGGAGGCAACACAGAGGATCAATTGTTATCTTTACTTTCTAAAAACCACTCCCCACTCACAAAAATTTTGGATGAACTTATTTTTAATTCATTTGAGGAACACTTCAATGAGTTGAAATACAATTGTAAAAATTTTGTAGTAAAATAAATTTTGACCCACTTTGTATAAATATTAATGATGTCAGAGGTTGAATTAAATTTTTTTAAGAAACCTTGACAACCTCATAACTTAGTTACCTCCCCTGAAGCATTACTCAAGCTACTTGCACTAAACTCAGCGTTCTTCACTTCACTAGTAAAAATAATTTAACTTTCAGATGAACACAGCAATTTTGTCTTTGAAAATGATGAACACTACAATATTTGTCTTGAAAAAAAGAACATCCTGATGATGGCATTGTGTTAATGTTGAAAGTACTTGGAATAAATAATATGTATCAACACAGTAATTTTCTCTCTTCCTTTAATAATGACACCAAAAAGCTTGTCCATGAATTTGAAAACATCCAATTGAAAATAAGTAGAAAAAACTTGTCTAAATTATTCAATGAAACATGTCTCAACATGCTGCCAAAATATACACAGTATATAATAAATTATAGTTTTAAGGTATGCTGTATTTATAAGGTAAAAGTGCTCAATATCTAGGATAGAGTGTGCATAATAAGATATGTGGAAACTGATGCCAACACCAAGTGGCAACAGTCTATTTCGTGCATTAACGCAACCTTCAGGCCATTATACATATAACACACACATACACTATGAAAAAACAAAACTTGCACCAATGATAAGTGCATATAAAAAAGAAAATACGAGGTATAAGCAGTTAATTGCTGATACCCCCGATGAGTGGATGGAGTGATTCCTGGAGAGTCTGTCTATGAAACTCTGGAGTCAGGATGCTTAAGGTAACATCAATCAGCTAAGTGACAAAACTTTTTACTTGTCTTATATATATATATATATATATATATATATATATATATATATATATGATAAGCACCTGCATTAAGTATTGTCAACTAGTGGTTGATTCCAAAGCTCCAATAAAAAACTGTGATTTTGAATATAATTTTTCATGTTAGGTAAACCCTCCTCTCTTTAAAGATTGGTGCAACATAATCTTTTTACTACATTTAGCCTAATGGTTGATTAAGCTAAGGTTAGTAAATATCTACATAAGCATAGTAATCCTTTCCCGTGAGATCAGATATTTGCATTTAGGTAAACAGATGTTTGCAAGGAAGCAGATCAAGGGTGTTTTATTTTTTATTTTTTTTTTATTTTTTGTGGGGTATGTAAATTCAAACCATTCTTAATGTCGACTTATCCAGAAAATCTAATAACTTACAAGCTCGAGCCATTTTTTATTTGATGAGTAATTCAAACCAGCATCCACATTTGGCATTTTGATTACTCTTTCAACTCGCGATTTTCCAACCATCCTTGGTTGCATTTCACATACAATAATCTTGCACCCCCACCCCAAACCCCATCTCCTTCCAATCTCAAGTTCTTCCGTCATCAAACAACCAAGATTCATCATGCTGGTAATATCTTATTAAGAGATGCAACATACACTTGAGGAAGGCTGAAGAGCCCATTTGCTAAAATAGCAATCAATTCATAAACGAGGTTGCTGGTTCAAATAAGTCATTGAATAAGGAGAACACATAGACAAAGGTTTGTTTATGAGGAAAAAGAAAAACAACAGAGAAGTGGCTCCAAAGTAGCAGAAAAGTCACATCAGGATAACAATATTCATAATGGCAAAAATGGAATTAATAAAAACAAACATACCATATAAGGGTGAATATAGATGCCATACAGGGTTTCAAACATCACTAATTATTTGGCTACGACATATAACAGAGTTATTGCTTGCACAGCTTGCCTTTATGAGGCATAGATCAGAAGTAACTAGACTGGATTTTGTTTGACAGATAATCCACTAAGTAAAAAGCATTGGCAAATGGATTTACAGTTAATATGGTATCTACATGCAGAAACAACACCAGGGTTTACTTAAAAGAAAAACAAAAACGTGTACATATAACAAGATCACTGTGTAGATTCTTACCTGCTTCTAAGACATTGAAGCAAAAAATAAAAATAAAAATAAAAAATGCAGAATTACTTATTAATTCTATTAATAATAAAATTGTTTGTGTTTAATGATGATGGTGGTGGTGGTGATGATGAAATAAAAGAGATTTGAGAGTGGATTTGTCCGTTTTTTTTTTGTTTTTTTATGGGTGGGTGAATTTGGAGAGTTTCACATGAATCAGCAATTTGAGGTCAATTATACCTTTAATACAATTTCAAGGTTGAACAGTATTTATGTCTATTGCATGTGCCGAGTAATACAGGTGACATAATCTGATATTAACAGGAACTCTAGTGTCAAGCTTGCCTGACTGTTGGATTATCGAGGCAAGATAATAATTTGATTACCTCAAACACTGGCTTAGAAATGCAATTCTTAACAAAAGCATCATGGCTTGGCATCACGTGTGAAGATTTGTTAATTAGTGTGTGGGAGAGGGCTTTGCAGGTTCTCGGGTGGGTCGGGAGGCCTAAGCAACAGAGGCATGCTTTCCAGCATCCACTGTTCATGAGCGCCTGGATTCATTCAACAAAGAAGGTTGCCTGACAGATCTTGTACCTTTTTTTCAGTTTGAATTTCTGTGATGATGAATTATCATGACTTACAGTCAGACCTCATCTTTGTTTTTGTTATCACAATATTTTGGCAGCTGCATCGTTCGGCTTTCTTACGCTTAAGTTTACTTGAAACAACGAAGGTATAACAGAAAAAATATTGTGATGACAACAACAAAGATGAGGACAATAGTCTGAATGTATATAATGTAAATAAAAATCTTATGCCTTCATGTCACCTATGAGCCCCACACTATCGGCTGCCACTTTTCCCCCACAATTTGCAGGAGTCAAAATGTTCTTCTTAACGTGTGGATCTATCCAGTGGAAAGCACAGTCCTCCACTGTTCGGACATGCTAGAAAAATGAGCCAATTATGATCTATTTGTACAACTTATAAAGAATATTCCAAAAGTTCAAGTGATTTTTAAGATTACTGGCAAATCCCTTATTAAATAATCATTGTATAAACTAAGTTAAAACCATGCATTATCTTGCTTTTTAAGTGTTATCTATTAGGTTGATGCAAAAATAATGACGTTTTTTGACATGATCTTGAACGTCAAAAAACGTCATTATTTTTGCACCAACCTAATATAAAGAACTGTTTAGAAAACTCACTATATTTGGGGGACAATTATATGTTGCAGTTGATCTTAATTCTCAAATTGTAAAATTCAACCTTTTAGTGTTTAGTGTTTAGACACTCAAACAATGACAGACTGGTCAGTTTGCACGATGGCAAGGGGGTTCCTGATGGGGTGGGCCTCTTGTATCAAATAAAAATGCAATAAAGAAACAAACACAGACAGCTGATTTGGTAATAAAAACTTTATAAAGTAATCTGCACACTATCAGTTATTCAAGTCCAATGTGAGAAGACATTTTACAGTTGAAATGATGAGTGGTAACTGCAAGTTCTTTGTTAACAGTTTCTTCTTTAGCATTTCTCACTTGTGGAACTCTCATTCAGCTTTACGTTTTCCGGTCAACTTTGATCTTCAAAAATTTAAATGCAATGTCAATCATTATGTTCTGTCTTCTTAATTCCTCTTCTTCTATTGTTCTCTCTCCTTAATGATTTTTTTTTGTTCATATTCTCTCACACTCAGTAACCCATTGTGGCATAGTGGCTTTATTGCCTTGCTCATGATGAAATGATTAAATAAATTTAACAGAATTTTAGATTTAAAAGAAATTATGCTGCTAGCATAAATCCTTATAGAAAAGGATTTATTTTTGCATAATTACTCATGTCAGTTTTGAAAAAGGTTTTATTTCCTATTTTTTGTAAAATTTAAATATTTTTTTTTATTATTAAAGCCTTCACTTTCTTTCATTTCTACTTCAAATTTATATTTAAAACCTAGATTGTTAAAAAGATTTTTTTTTTCCTTTTAGAAACGATCCCAAATTTTTAGATCCCCATAGAACCATGAATTCTTCATACTATGCAAATGAAATGAAAAACTGTAATATGTAGTCTCAATGTATTTATAAGATGGATAAGCACGTCAAAAAGTCATAATGATACATACCACATATTCTTTGTGCTTCTTTTGTTCATCTTTGACTTGCTCATCAGACCGGATCTCCATCTCCCGGAGTTGTTCCTCCAAGATGTGAACTCTGGAAAATAAACGGAAAAACATCAAGTAAAATTGTAGGTGGAAACAAAGATCCCGAGAAAGTATTTCATGGATATTTTTATAAACTGAAGTTATTTATCCATATTGAAAATGGAAGGTATTTTTGAATTGATCATAATTTTTTTTTTTTTTTTTTGTTGTTCAAAATTGACAGCATAAAAAAAAAAAATAAATATTCAAATATTTTAAAAATGAAAACTCATTTTCATCTCACTACCCACCCAATGCTTACCACCCATATGATACCCCCCCCCCATCCACTGTTGATACTAATAAAAAAAAAAATCATCATTGGAAGCTTCTTAAAATATAAAATAAAAAACTTTAAAAAGTGATTAGTCTTCTGATATACCATTTTTTCAAACAATATCAAGTCAAAATTATGGGGTGGGGGCAATAACAAAACTTTCAAGAAATCATACCTTCTTCCTTTGGTCATGATTTAAAACAATATCAGGTTGTTGCTTTTTGTAGATATTCTCTCCTTTGTTGAGAAAAAAAAACTCACAGATTATCACACCAATTTCCCCAAAATTAAGATCTATTCTCTTATTTATAGAAATTTACACCCACAAAACAAAATTAAAAAAAAAAATACTAAAAGAATCAAGCAAAATTTGAAATATATATAAGTTTTTTTTAGAGTTTAAAAAGATTTACATTTGAAAATTAAATCTCTCTTAACATAATCATCATCATACACACAAAGAAAATTAAAATAAAAGATCAAATTTTTATGATCTCATTAATCAAAACTTTTTTTTCTCTTAAGATTAAAAAAAAAAATCTCCATTCACAAAGTCAATAATCCTGATACTTTACAACAGTATGCAGGTATTTTAGAACGGAGAAGAAAAGAAAAAAAGAAGCTAATTTCCAAGAGAACAATGCGGGACAAGATTCCAATTGGTAAAAAGTGATGAACTTTTTTTTCTTTTCTTTTTTCTACCCTCCCCTCCCTTGAAGAGGCCAAGAGGTGGTAAGAGAAAACTCTTTGCTTTTTTTTAAAATGCACGTAATTCTCAGACGGTGCATTACGTTGTGCACAAGTCCCTCGAAAGAAAACAAGCAAAACAGACAGCCGCTTGAGAGGTAAAAATAAAACTTTTCTTTCCCAGTTGACCTGAAATAAATTCGTTAGCTACAATTTCAATGATTGACTTAACTGCTGAGAATGTCACAAGTTGGACGTTTTTTTTTTTGGGGGGGGGGGGTCCAGACAATAAATAGAAAGATAAAAAGAGAGAGAGTGTGTGTGTATATATATATATATATATACACACACACACACATATATATATATACACACACATGTATATATATATATATATACACACACACACGTATATATACACACACACGTATATATACACACACACACACACACGTATATATACACACACACACACACACACGTATATATACACACACACGTATATATACACACACACACACACATGTATATATACACACACATACACACACACCCCCACACACAAACGTTACTAAAACGGTAACAGTTGGTCATCTGTAAGCATTAGGTGAGAGCTAGTAATTTGGCTTCCCGAGCAGAGTTTTTGTTTCAGACTCCTGTTATTAAAGTTAACACAATGGCCAAAACCAGAAAGAAAAGAAAAGAAAGAGGTGTCAAGGTTAATTTCGTTTTATTCTTTAACACTTTTTAGACCAGATCATTTTAATTACTTAACATTTGTAAAATCTTTTCTTTTTTTTTCTTTCTTTTTTTAAATTATCACTATATTGATTTGTGTAATCTCATTTGAATGAAGAATTCCCACAATGTGAAATCCTAATTTTTTTAATCTTTCAGGGCAACTGAAATACTTGTTTTTAAATATCTATAAGCAATACTAAATTTGGCATAGCAAAACTTTAGCAGCAGAGAATTTTAGGTTTTTGTTTACACTACTATCTTCAAGCCTAGAGTCAACCGTTATCTTCCCCTTCTATCCATATAAACTACCCCTTATCGTAACCCTCTAATTCAAGTGGCTCCCCAGGCCTTGTACAGAGTGAACCTTGCTGTATAAAAAATAAATAAACAAAAAAAGAACTTCTGACACTCTCTCTCTTCAACAGGTATTCATTATGCCTGTCAGATCTGGCTTGTATTCTGTATATGCACTTACTTCTTGAACATATATATATTATAATGATAATAATGATAATAATAGCTGGCCATTTGTATTTGAGGATGCCCGTCTACTAGGGCGGCTAGCCAATCCCTATTGCAGACGTTTGCTCAGGCACATTTGTGTTTGTTCAACACTCATAAAGCCAACCTGTTGTTTATACTGCAACTATACTGAGCAGACCTTAGTTACAGTTTCTGGGAGATAGCGTGTTATCTAGCATGATCAACAATCTGAACAATGCCAACACACTCAAAATCTTGGTCATGATGACTTGTGACTTTGTGCTAGTACCCAAGTGTTCCATCTACCCAATTTCACTCACACGGCATGGGCCAACCTGTGGCATGGGCCAACCTGTGGCATGGTTTTCAGGCACTTTCCAAAGTTCTATTCTAACAATTCTCACCTCTGAAACTCATTTCTGGTTTCTTGCTTCCCTGCTACTTACAATCTTCAAAAATTTAAATGCAATGTCAATCACCATCTTCTTAAAACGTATCTAAAATAATTTAATTCATTCAAATCCTGAAAATTTCATTAAAAGCTAACAGTTCATTTCTACAAAAATTTCCAAATCAATGCTTTGCACCGCAAAAAGACACTAAAATTTCCAGTACTAATTTATGG
>OZ038501.1:90412258-90454758 GCA_964036315.1 Acanthosepion esculentum | reverse complement strand
GAAACGATATTGTGAAACGACAGTGGACATCCAGCCAGATCAACCCAGACTGTCCACTTGACCAAAAGGTGGTCATTCACTAAAATAACTGGCCACTTAGTTATAAGTGACCATGTTGGCAACTTCAGATTTTGAACAAACAAGGTTGTCGGGTTAGTAATCAACAGCAAAGACAAGAAAACAGTCAAGGGAATAAGGAAGGCTGAAACCTTCAACCTACTCCCTTCACTACTAAATTCATTAACAGGTATTTCAATTAGTTCAGAGTAGAGGGATGTGTTTCTATAATCTAAGGAAAACATGCTATTTGACAGAGACAAAATGGGCCAAAAAATACCAAGTAATTTTTCAAAAAAAATTGTTACTGTGCCTTTTCTATAATTACTTTCATGGTAATTGTTCGGATGAAGTCATCAATATGGTGCTTAGAGTCTTTCAATTTAAGCATGGTTCTAGACTGGCGACGAGTTCTCATCAATCTGCAGTTGAGTTGGCTAGATCCAACTGTAAAATTTATGCTAATAGTTTCTTTTCTTGCACTTCTCACTTGTGGAAATCCTTTCCAGCCAACTTTAGTCTGCAAAAATCTAAATGCAATGTCAATCGCTATCTACTGTCCTCCTGATTACTCTTTTGTTCTTGCTTGTTAGCAATGTTTCTGTTTCTAACTCTTCCACACCCAGTAACCCTTTGTGTCTCAGTGGCTTTACTGCCTTGCTTGAGGTGAAATCAAAAAAAAAAAAAATAAATATATTGACTAGATATCCCAACAAAATTCACTTATAACTTGAAGAAAATTGTCTGATTTTAGACATTTAATACAGTGACACAGTATTTAAAGTTTTAGGTAAAAATACAATCTATGTGCATCACATTGGAAAAAAAACTTTAGTATGGAGGACCGAAAATGACAAAACCTGATATTACCCACAATGTTAAAAGTATATTCTCAGCTTTAAAACATCATCTTGTAATAGGCAACACTTAAGTATAAGAATAAGAATTATTATAATACTGCCGTTCCATCATTTAGCACAACCATTATGTTCTGCGAGTACCTCATAAAATGGACTATTCTGTTTTCATTTGCATGGAAAAACGGAAAAGACATATCAGAGATGCTACTTGGTTTTAGTGAGAAAACGAAAGAAAGAAAAAAAGGGAAGATAGAAGTGTTTAACAGGAAGAATCTATTCCAAAATGAGAGTTCTTAAGGGGAAGAGTCTATTCCAAAATGAGTGTTCTTAAGAAAAAATAGTCTGAGTGGAATTTTCCTACTGCTGGAACACAGACAAAAAGAGGGTGTTTGAACTTAGAAATAGCATGACATTCCTGGCTGTAAAAGTTTGAATTGGTGGAACTAATAGTGAAGACTTGTGAAATATTCTCTAATATCCTCATCTTTGTGATCACAAAATTTGGACGTACAAGTTTTTTTGGCTTTTTCCTCAGATCTGTATCACCAAGGACTTTTCATTTCTTTTTCTGCAATTTAAAAATTTGAGTATCAAATTCTTTTGCACAAGCTGGTCTGGTGCTTCTGCTATATATTTAAAGATACTTGATAAAATCCAAAGAGGAATCTGCAATGATATTAGTCCTGACTTGGCATACAAGCTTCGGTCACTTTCCCATCACCATAATGTAATTTCCCTGTGCCTTTTCTATAAATACTTTCATGGTAATTATTCTAATGAACTTTCATCTATGGCACCTAGACTTTATGAATGTAAGCGCAGTACTAGATTGGCAGCAAGGTCTCATTTTTACAGTTGAATTGGTTAGATATTGTCTTTGCTAACAATTTATTTTCTCTCACTTCTTGCCCATGGAACTCTTTTCCAACATTGATCTTTCAAAAATTTTAATTCAACTCAATTGTTATCTACTGTCTTGATTCCTCTTTTATTGTTCTTGCTCCTTAATAAGGTCTTTATTTTTCTTGTTCTTTCACACTCAGTAACTCCTTTGTCTTAGTGGTTTTATTGCCTTGCTTGGGGTGAAATAAAATTTTTTTAAAAAAGACAAGATTCAAACACTGCATTTCACAACAGAGAAATCAACTACAAAAATTTCCTAAATTTCTATTTAATTCATGGTGAGAAAAATAATTTTCTTTTAACTTCTGGCAGATTTGATGTTATCCTCTTTGGGGATATATATATATATATAATATAATATAAAAGGCTGAAACCACTAATATTCCATGGTATTCTTACTCTGTCCTGGACATTGAGTTCTACCTGGATTCTATCCTCTAGGGAATTATATATGTGTGTGTATATATATATATATATATATATATATATATATATATATATATCGAATTTAATTACATTAAAAAAGTATTCTAAGAGATATATATATATATATATATATATATATATATATATATATATATTTTCCCCTCTTTTTGTTATTACAATTTTTAATCATTTCTTTAGTTTTCATCAGGTGGACAATATATATATATATATATATATATATATATATATATATATATATATATATATATATATATGAAAATGTCCTAAGAAGCAAATTTAATTGTTAAAAAAAAATTTAAAAAAAAAAAAAAATAAAGAAATAAAATAAATTTAATCATCCCAAAATCAAAATGATTTTTTTAAAACTTTATCTTTTATAGTTGTTATATAATAAAAGCACTATTAAAATATTTAGGAAATAAATTTAAAAATTAAATATATTTAATATAGTAAAGTTTTACAAATGATCCGTCTATATTTCTGAGATGAGGTATTGTAACTATTTATACTATTTACATTGTTTGGACTGCCATCCTCATCCTTGTCATATTCACAACATTTTTAGTCATTGTATGCTCCAGCCTTCTTCAGGTGATATATGTTGGAATTTTGAACTGAACCCTTTATAAAATGAACATAAAAACAGTTAAATTCTACTGTAATTTTTATAAAATAAATCCCAAAGTTTTATAAAATTCTACTGTTATTTTTATTAAATAAATCATAAATTTTTATAAAATTCTGTAATTTTTATTAAAAAAAACCTAAATTTTTATAAAATTCTACTGTAATTTTTTATAAAAATGCCTAATTTTTATTTTTTTGTTTAACCATAAACCCCCTTCAATAATTTTAATTTATCGCCTTGCTTGAGAGTGATAAAAATAAAAATAACAGCAAAAAAAGAAAGTATTTGTGCTGATTCCTGTAAGCATGGTAACAACTCTCTGATATACTCTGACTAGTATATTCAAGATCTGAAAACATACCAATGATTAAAATAAGCTATTCTTATCAGAGGAGCTAGAATCCACCCACCCACACCAAGTAAATAAATTACAGATAAATTAATGTAAGAACTAGGTTAAAAAGTGTTCACAAGAGGGAAGGAATTACCTGTTAAAGCATTGAACATGAAATTACAGGTGTACAGTTCAACTGCTAGGGTGAGACAGGTGCAGCTTAAAATTGGAAACTTAAATTAATTTTAGAGTTGAATGGACAAAAACACTTTAGTGTGGTGATAAAATGCCGGTATCTCTCAGGTTTTCAATGTTCACTCAACACCCTTAGACCTACAATAGTACAGATATTGACTCATTATCTGAAATGGTGAAAAGTATAAATGCAGTTACTATGTATTTAGGTGGGGAAAAATTTTGAGCATTCGCCCTACCCATGAAAAAAAAAAATCCTTTTCATGTCTGCCTGTCTCCATGTTAAATTTAATATTCTGCTGTGGATGATTTTAAATATGATAGTATGTTTGACTGTCTGGCTTCATATGTTTTTTTTTCTATCATATGATACTTTGGGGGTACTGAAAACATGCTGTAACCTAAACAGTTTTTTTCCAATCATTTCACCACAAGCAAGGCAATAACGACACTAAGATATAAGAGGGTTACTGTGAGCGAAAGAGAATGATAAAGTTTTAGTAAGGGGAAAGAACAATAAAAGAACAGGGTTCTGGAAGATAGAAGATGGCAACTGATGTTGCATTTAATACTTTTGAAGCTTGTAGGTGGCAGAGTAGCAAGAAACTGGAAGAGAGTTCCAGCGGTGAGAAGTGTGAAAAAAAAAAAAAAAAACTAATAAAATAGGACTTGTGGTTACATCTAACTAATTCAAAGATGAAACCTAGTTGCCAATCTAGTAATACATTTATGCAGTCTAGGTAACAAGGAGGATAGCTCATTAGAACGCCATAAAAATATTCCTAGAAAAGACAGAGGGAAGCCACATCACCGTGGTGGGAAAGTGATTGAAGTCACAATGGCAGGTCAGGACCAATAACATTACAGACGAATCTTTAAATATATAGCAGGAGCACCAGACAAGATATGACAGCAATTTTCAATGCACTGATGAATGATAGAGTTCTAACTGCATGTGACGTATTCTGAAGAGAATACTTGTCTGGCACAATACAATGAACTTACGTGTCTTTTCAAAATTAAAGTCTCACTGTTCTGTGATGATTGCAGCACTGTTAATTATAGCGAAAATCTCTCATTAAGTTATTTTTCTCTCAGTTTGGGAATGCTCAAAAACATCTATACTACCCAACCCAGAGATTGAACTCAATCTCTGTGTCATCAAATTCACAAACCAACACTTTGGAATAATAGATTCTGTGGAAATGAGGCAAGCAATAATTAGTATTACTAAATAAAAAACAAGACAAAAACAATCTACTGCTATAGATTAATGTTGTAACTAAGTTATCAAAACAACAGTAGGAAACAGGAATTGGTTTGATAACAAGTTTAGTACATTTTGGTACAGGGAAATATAACGTAGAACAGAAACAAGGGAAGGCAATGTTTAGCCGTGAATGACTATTTTCAGCAAAAGCTACTGCTGCTACTACTCCTCTTGATGTGTGTGTGTGTGTGTGTGTGTGTGTGTGTGTGTATATATATATATATATGTTTGTATTTATATATTTTCTGATATAAGATAATTACTTTCCTAACATCCTAAGAACACAATTGGATATATAGATATGAGTTAAAGACCAAATGCAAAACAAATGTGGATCAGAATTAGACAGCTGGATATGATCAAAATCAGATAGGAAACTGATGTAACCGAGTTATCTAAAACAAGAATAGAAAACCAGAATTGGTTTAATAATAAGTTTATTACTTTTTGGTACAGTGTAGAATAGAAAGTAGGGAAGAGAATGTTTAGCTGTGAATGACTTTCTTTTTTCTTTTTTTTTGGAAGAGAATTTCTGAGAAAAGCATTCCGCTTTATCCGCAGTAGATGACAACACTTTAAATTGGACATCTCAAAAGCCTTTGACAGGGTCTGGCAATCCCGTTTTATCCACAGGCTGAAAAGTCACGGTGTCTCTGGACACTTTTTTGAACTGATCCACTCTTTCTTGTCAAATCATAAAATGAGTTATCCTAACCGGTCAATTGTCTAGATTCTTTCATACTAATATAGGTGTCCCCCTAGGGTTCCATCCTTGTTCCTATGTTTGTTGTAACTGAGTTATCAAAAACAATAGTAGAAAACTGGAATTGGTTTAACAAGTTTATTACCTTTTGGTGCAGGGAAACATAATGTAGAATAGGAATTAGGGAAGAGAATGTTTAGTCGTGAATGACTGTTTTCAGCTGCTGCTACTCCTCTTGATGTAGGAGTATTTTTATGCTTTTCATCCGACACCCGAGTCCAAACTTGTAGAGAAATATTCTCCCTCACAACAATTAAATAAAGGGATCAGTTCAAAGACCCCTGAAGATTACCTAGATCAACAGACTTCTGAAAAAGGCTGAAGAGCACAAGAGCTGAAACGTTATGACAAGAGTGAAGACATTAGTCCTAATGTAAATAATGTAAATCATCATTACCTTTGCTGATTAACAAGAGTTGACAGAGTGTAGAGTTTCATCTGAGTTTTACAATACGTAAAACTGGGTTAAAAAACTAATTAAGAAAGAAAATTAACAAAATGAAAACACCTTTCTCTCAAGTTATTAATTTCTAGGAAAATGTTCAATGCCTTCACAGACGCTGAAAATAATGATAATCTGAACACAAAAGAATTTCCTTTCACATGATTTAAAAAATGAATCAGCAATGCTATTTTGATATAATTAGCTTTTGCAATATATTTCAAACAATAATCAGGTGGCACACATCATTAAAAGTGATATTCTTTTATGAATTTATATAAGTAAGGAAATACAAAATAAAAAATTTTTAAAAATGCAATGGTGAATATGTGAAAACTTTTGCAAGAATGCTCAAAATAAAAAATGTGTTTAACCCGCCGTTAGAACTGTGTCATTGCCACAGCATTTGTAACGTGGTTTTTTTTCAAATACCTCATTTAAAATGTTACAGATTTAGTTCAGTTCTCTTCTTAAATAATGTCAGGAGTGTTCTTATAGGATGAACAGAAATGAAAAAGAATTTATAAAAATAAGGTTTATTTCTCTTCTTAAATATTTAGAACAGAACACCCCAGTGAGCGAAATAAAGGGTTCAGTTCGATATTCCAACCACCTGAAGAAGGCCAGAGTGTACAATGGCCGAAACATAATAAATATAGCGACAAAGATGAGGATAATGTAAATAGTGCTTTATTACTCTGTATGTGACTTCATTTTCTCTACAGAAAGTTTATCTTGCCACTGAAGGTGATTGTTCCCTGAACAATACTGTATTTGAATTTCATAATTGTGTTGTCATATCCTGCTATGGCAACAGTAAACAACTTTGAGTGAAATTAACAACAAGGATGCTGTAATTAAGGGGCCTTGAAAAAGAATGCAGTGGAAAGGGAGATAATAATTTAGAGTACTAAAGGTTAAATTTACTTTGAATTTAGGAAGTTTTAAACAAACAAGAAAATACAGGGCCACAAATTTTTTGTATAAGTACAATGTAATTTCAAAATTATTTAAATACGCTATTTTTGGATGGATTCAGTAAACTTCTATAATAATACAAACAGAGACTTGTTATCAAGTTCATTATAACTTTAAAGAGGTTCTCTCATTTGAATCTGATCTCATTTCGCATATAATCAATGACTTCGGCATTATAAACATTAAAATGCAATATAGAGAGACAGACATTTCCCACATCTTTTACCCATGGTGGGGGGAATGGCTGCAGTCAAAGTGCAATATTTGTTTAAACCCATTAACTGGAGAAAGAATTTGCACCATCCACAATTGAGTCATAGAATTGTAATGACAGAAATTCCTGTCATTCAAAGTTAATGTGTTAATCACCTCAATGCTAAAGACTTGAACAGTCAGTTGCTTTCACTTTGGTCTTGATAATTCCATTTCAGCTATGAAACAACTTCCTGAATTAATTCCAAATTAATATTTTCAATAAATTTATGTAAAAAGGGAGAGTGAAAAAAGGTAAGAAGAGAGACGAGAGAGGAGACGAGAGAGGAGAAAGGAGACGAGAGAGGAGAAAGGAGATGAGAGACGAGAGAGAGGGGAGAGAAGAGAGAGAGGGGAGAGAGAAGAGAGAAGAGAGGAGAGAGGAGGGAAGAGAGATATTTCAATAAATTTATGTCAAAAGGAAGAGTGGGAGCGTGAAAAAGGTAAGAAGAGAGAGGAGAAAGAAGAGAGAGGAGAAAGAAGAGAGAGGAGAAAGAAGAGAGAGGAGAAAGAAGAGAGAGGAGAAAGAAGAGAGAGGAGAAAGAAGAGAGAGGAGAAAGAAGAGAGAGGAGAAAGAAGAGAGAGGAGAAAGAAGAGAGAGGAGAAAGAAGAGAGAGGAGAAAGAAGAGAGAGGAGAAAGAAGAGAGAGGAGAAAGAAGAGAGAGGAGAAAGAAGAGAGAGGAGAAAGAAGAGAGAGGAGAAAGAAGAGAGAGGAGAAAGAAGAGAGAGGAGAAAGAAGAGAGAGGAGAAAGAAGAGAGAGGAGAAAGAAGAGAAAATGGAGAAAGAAGAGAAAATGGAGAAAGAAGAGAAAATGGAGAAAGAAGAGAAAATGGAGAAAGAAGAGAAAATGGAGAAAGAAGAGAAAATGGAGAAAGAAAAGAAAATGGAGAAAGAAGAGAGAGGAGAAAGGAGAAAGGAGACAAGAGAGAAGAGAAAGGAGAAGAAAAAAGAGAAAAGAAGAGAGAAAAAAGAGAGAAAAAGAAAAGAAAATGGAGAAAGGAATGACAGAAAGAGAGAGAAAAGATGAGAAAGAAAAAAAATGCAAAGATAAATTTCAGAATTTTTTTTTTTTTTTCAAAAGGAAATTATCTTTTTAAGCAGAAAACAAATTCTATTCAAAGTACGAAGAGTCTTACCACACAAGCACTACGGCAACAGCCTGCAACACATTCCTGACCATGCTGAATGAAATAGGAACTGGTTTTAATATGAATATCACAAAAGTGAAAGAAAAAATAACAAACAGTCAGCACAAGCTACCTGACTAGGTGTGTGAGAAGAAGAAAAAGAAGCTGCAACCCTGATTGAGAGAGAAGATGATAAGGCGAAGGACAAGTAGCAACAGCAATGAATGGTATGCAAGTGCTAAAATTTGGATTCCTTTTCAGCTGCCAAGTGCAAACACCAAATACTTGCAGTACAAGGAAATAGAAAAGTTTACTTATTCTAATTATAACACAAACATTGAGGATCCGACACAAGCAATAGTCACACTTTTTTTTTTTTACAGATTTTAGAAGAATCTATTGGTTAACAAAAGAGTAAACATATCACAAGGCTCCATAACTATTCCATATCAGATACTACACAAAAGTTCAGGAATTTGAACTGACTGACTGACTAATATCTTCATCTGTTAAGGTGACCCGTGTTTTCCCAGGTTTCACCAGTCATTTTACACTTCTCTTCAAATCATTCCAACAGGAAATAAGGGGCCACATTTGCTATCAATTTCTTCTTTCTTCAAGGAAACAATTTCATGCCTTCTCCAAACTTTTCAGCAGCATCTCAGAGTAACACTATTTACTAAGCTGAGCTTAACACAGCACAAGGCCAAAATAGATGGACACCCAGTGGGGATCACACTACCCTTGTACTGAAGCAAGCTAAGCCTTGCTAACTACTAAGCTTAAACTAATCAAGCACAAACAAAGGGTACCCAATGAGGATCAAATTCACTAGAAGTGTAATGTTCTATTAGGTTAACTTTCAAACAAATGTTCTACAGTTAGACACCTATTTTACTAAGCTTAATCTGGTACAAGGTTACAAGTGGAGAGCACTCATTGATGTGCAACCACTTATCTAACTTGTTCACCCCTACACTATGGTGAGGCACATTATCCCATATAGCAAGAAATATTTACATTGATCTGAATTTTTTGTCAGATGAGACATTTATTATTACAAGTGGAAGAAATAAACACAAAAATGAATAAACTACATGGAATTAAATGATATAAGACATGCCCTATGGTAAACATAATGAGAACAGTCTGCCCCATGAATTGAATAAAGAGTTCAGTTCAAAATAGTAGGTTACTGAGTACAGTAGACATCTGAAGAAGCCCAGAGAATACAAGGGCCGAAATGTTGCGAGCACAACACCAAGATAAATATACTGTGGTGGCTGGTCGCTTGTATTCGAATATGTCTGTCTACTAGGGCAGTTGATCAATCCCTGTTGTGGACACCTGCTCAGACACATTTTGTGTTTGTTTAACACCCTCAGAGCCCACCTGTGGTTTATACTGAGCAAACCGTAGTTATAGTTTCTGTGCATTAGCTGGTGTGATCAACAGTTTGAACAAGGCCAAAATGCTCAAACCCTCGGTCACGATGACTTGTGACTTTGTGCTAGCACAACCACTGACAGCTCCCATCAATTTTCAAACATTGTGGACTGACAATACAGAATCACAAAAAGAGAACTGTACCAGTTAGCATAAACCACATCATTTGAGGACTTGCAACAGCTAAAAGGGATATCAAATGTAACTCAAAGGAAATATAATAACATAATCAAGATGTTGATATTCCACTATTTCGAAGACAAGGTTAAGAAGGAACCCTCCACCATCAATACCAGAAAGAGCAATAACAGTTACAGAACATGAGAAACCATTTTCTTTGATTAGTTATTAAAAATGGTTCCAATCTTGAAGACAATCTTTAATCAGACTCTACAGACTGCCACTACAAAATCACAAAGAACTTTACCAAATACAATTCAAGAGCTCCTCAGTTTACATGAGCCAGACTGTGAATCTTGGCAAAGACCCTTCTTCGAACATTGTAGACTAGTGCTACAGAATCATAAAGAACTGTACCAAATAACAGAAACTATATAGGAAAAAATTATTTAAAATTTTTTAGTTTATATAACTTTAATAAATTTGACATTAACTTTTCTTTTTTTCATGCTTTTATCTATCACGTACAATGTGAGCTTAACTGAAATAAATATTTGCTTATCATATTACTATTAGATAATAATGTTTGTTGTGCATCAGAAATTTATTCAGATTTTCTTTTAATCTGTAACTAAAAACATAACCATTGACGTTTGTCAATGTCATTGCTGGATTTTTTATTTATTAAATTCACATCAACTTAGTTGTTTTTCATTTTAACTTATTTTTATCTTGTGGTTAACATTTTCTTCCTTTTTTTTTAGATTTAATAATCAGTTAGCTCCATTTTGAAGCACATTTGGTGAAGATACTATCTTCAAACATTGGGGACTGGCACTACAAAATTACAATCAAAGGACTGTATCAGATAGCAGAAACATCACTTGAGGACTAGCAACAGCTAAAATGAATATCACAGGTAAGTTGAAGGAAAAAAAAAATAATGACATAATATGATGACATTCTACACTACTTCAAACAAAAAGTTAGGAAGGAAACCCCATCAATAATGTAAAGAGCAATAACAGCTACTGGACTTGAGAAACCTATTTTCTTGAAAGATTGTTTTAAGAGAAAGATTTTATAAATTTCAACCAAAAGCAATACTAGCTGCTTGGTCAGTGAATGCTAAATGTTTCCTTATAAGGAAACAGCTAATGCCACCATTGACACTGTACCTGAACTGAGATGTCGGTTTGTTATTCTTCAATAAAGGTAGAAGGTTTGAATTTTAACATGTATAGCTGGCCACTCGTATTTGAAGATACCTGTATAATAGGGCAGCTAGCCAATCCCTATTGCAGATGCTTGCTCAGGCACATTTGTGTTTATTCAACGCCCACAGAACCGGGGGGGGGTCTCTAAAAACAATTCTATCATTATTGACAAATCCAAGATGA
Source organism: Acanthosepion esculentum (assembly GCA_964036315.1). NCBI lineage: Eukaryota > Metazoa > Mollusca > Cephalopoda > Sepiida > Sepiidae > Acanthosepion > Acanthosepion esculentum. The sequence continues at coordinate 90,443,535 of OZ038501.1, read as the reverse complement.
GATATTTGTGTAACTTGCTGTCAGAATTTGCAAAAACGTTGAACTCACACTCTTTGGGTCCTGTCACTGGATCTAACTAACGCCTTTATCAACTGTGCCATGTGTCCTCAAGGACACATGGCACAGTGGATAAAGTTCAATACCCGGCTAAGGCAGTGGAGAACTTTCAAAGGGAAATTAACAGGAGATAACTGACATCCATTAAACATGGCACGTGGAAGTAGAACAGTCAACCCCAGTGAGTGAAATAAAGGGTTCAGTTCAACATTCCAACCACCTGAAGAAGGCCGAAACGTCGTAATAAATATGGCGACAAAGATGAGGACAATAGTCCAAATAATGTAAATAATATGAAAGAATTGTTCAATTTTAAGCAGCATTGTATTCAAAACATAAGTTTTTGGGGCACAAGGAATATGTATTCTGAAATACAGAAGTGTGGCTTAATATATATATAATGTAGGTTTTGTCAAGATAAAATAATTTTTCTTCTGTTTCTCACATGTATGGAGCACTTGCCTTACAGACTATTAAAAGTGAGCTTAATTTTGGACTGGGTGCCCCATTAATTGGGTCTTGTGTCAAAGTTAGTAAAGACTAACAAATATATCTGGAAGCAAGTGATCTCCTTTGACATTACCATCTGTTAGCTATTAAACAGACAGACTGAATTGGAGACTGATTAACTTCATATTAAGATATATTAAGATATGTCAGATTTCAAAGCAAGAAATAAAAAAAGCACTCCAAAATGTCAGTCTTACTATCAATGTGATTAAGCATGTGACTACGTCATTCTCCCCCAGTTAAACAACTTTTTCAAGGAGCAAAGTATCAAATACTAACAAATTTGGCAATCTACATTACAAGGGATCTTGAAAAGTTCTTAGCCTGACCAAGACAAAAAACAAAAAAAATAACAAAAGAAAAATAACAAAAAATTTGAGCCTTGACCACCACTTTACCGGTTTATATAGAAAAATGATGTAATGCCCAGTCACCAGTGGAACGGTGGGTAAACACTTGTAACTATTTTTATATCTACTGTGAAACAGAACATACCAATTATTTACAAATTTTGACTCAGGAGTTCATGTTCAGGAAAGCAGGGCTCAAAGTTTGTGAACTTGGTGACATTGTAATTGAGAGTTCAATCTCTGAATTCAGTAGTGCAAACTTTAATTCAGTGGAAACAGGGTGAGCAATAACTGAACAATACTAAAAAGAACAAGATATCCTTATACATGGACAGTGAAATGAGAACAATCTATCCCTGTTGATTAAATAAAGGGTTCAGTTCAGAATCCCCTGAAGGTTATTCAACAGTCACACGAGTCGAAACATTATAACAATTATCAAAGGTGAAAACATTATTCCAAATGCAAACAACATGAAGAAAAACAAAAAAAATAAATAACAATTACAAACTGACCTTTGACCCTTTTCAGCACCCTTTTTAAAATCTAATAGAATTTTTTTAGAGTTTGGATAACAATCATCACATGCTGGTATATACCATGCGAATATATAAATACACATGATGAGCAAGCTTATTTGTTAGTAGGGCATTAAAGGTAATTGAACAACTCACTGGAACAAGGCACTTGGTCATATATAAAAATGATTTATATTTGGTATGCGATTAATTCATCTCTTAAAGTATAAAAAAATAAAAACAATGATAAACAGATAAGAAAAATCAAACAGTATCGCCACACAAACAGTTAACAAAGAAACAAATACATTTGTTCGCCTTGCTCTAAAAACACCAACTCATTCATCATATATTTTGCAAAGTTAAACTCAGTGACAACAGATTGCTGAGAATATGTGGAACCTTCATGAAAACTTGGAATAACTAATGCGTTGGCGCTGGTAGAGTAATATAAGAATATATATATATATATATATATATATATATATATATATATATATATATACACCCCCCCCCCTTGGAGTCAAGATTTTTACAAGAACCATCAGGGCTTAATGGGATACAATAGTAAATGTTCATTGCAAGCATGAAACAAATGACAATAATTTTTATCTCTTAGCTATAAAAAATTTTTAAAATGTGAAAAAATTGGTTTTGTAATGAATTGTATTTGATAATAAGTGAGAATGATTGCTAAACTCTCATATATATATATATATATATATATAGACAGATATGCAATGTGATTGGCCCTGATCTGTCATCTCGTCTGCAGTCGCTCTCTCACAGACGAGATGTTGCCTCGATCTGCCTTTTTTACAAATACTTTCACGCTAATTGCTCCGAGGAGCTGCTTTCGCTTGTCCCTAGGCCTCATGAATTTAAACGTCCTACGAGGCTGGCATCCCGTTCCCACCCCTTCACCGTTGAAACTGTTAGATGTAGACGTCTCTTCTACTCCAATAGCTTCATGTCTCGCACATCTCGCCTGTGGAACTCCCTTCCCTATTCCTGTTTCCCTGACAAATACAATCTCCAACTAATTAAGTGTAACGTCAATCGACATCTCCAGTTGCCTTGATCTATCCACTTCCCTTCTCCACATCCTTTCACCTTTCATTCCTATCTGCTCTCGCTCCAAATCTTCTGTAACCCCCTTGCCTTGATCGATCCACTGTCTTTCTCTCTCTCTCTCTCCACATCCTCTCCTTTACCACTCCTATCTGCTCTTCCTCCAACCCTTCTATAACCCCTTGCGTGATAGTGGCCTACAGCCTTGCTTGGGGTGATATGCTAAAATATATATATATATATATATATAAGTAAAGATTGAAGTCAACAGTTAGAGGCGACAGGCTGTTTCAAGCTAGAAGCAACCGTCAGGTGGCCTGACAATTGCGTCTAGCATCAAACAGCCTGTCGCCTCTAAGTGTTGACTTCAATCTTCACTTTTATATTTACACATGGTCTATCTCTGATATTGAGCACTTTATCCCATAAATATAGCACACCTTAAGAGTATATTATATATATATATATATATATATATATATATATATATATATATATTAGTAGTAGTAGTAGTAGAAGAAGTCTTATAAGTATAAGACGCTATACTCGATCAGACAACCTTCGGTGTCTTGATCTGCAAATAATCAAACCAATACCAAAGGGGGAAAAACGGTATGAAAAAAGAAAGAACCAAGAACATGTACAATCCTTGTAGGTGAAAACGTGGTAGGTTTGTGTGGCTCTCTAGGTCTAACTAGATATATATATATATATATATATATATATATATTATATATATATATATATATATATATATATATATATATATATATATATATATATATATATATATATAGTAAGGTAATGAAGGATTTGGTATTGTGTGGATAATTCCAAAGAGGATGTAATCCAGAGTGCTTAATGTAACACCAGAGCAATTATTAATTAAGAAAGAGACTACCTTAAGGTTCCATGACTGTAATTTCCCCAGAATTTTTTTTTTCTGGTTCTTCAGGTCATATCTCTCTTATATATATATATATATATATATATATATTTTTTTTTTCTCTATCTTCTTCTGTCATGATGTTTTATGCTAATTAGTTATTAGTGGTTTTATCAATAAATACTTTTGCATGTCATTTCCTCTTTAGCCAGCTTACCCTAAAGATTCGTTTAGGTGAAACCTAGTTAGGTTGTTTGTGGTTCTTTAGGATTTATTTCATATATATATATATATATATATATATATCTCAAAAGAGAGAGATATGCCCTCTGTAAACTATATATATATAGATATAGATAGAGAGAGAGAGAGAGAGAGAGAGAGATAGATAGAGAGAGAGACACCCTCTGTAAACAGAGGGAGCGGCTGTTAGGGCGTAACGTGATTTCCCTCAATCCAGCTCTGTTGAATGAGGGTGAAACCGATCGGTTGTGTTTGTTTTATTGGTTCACGTTTCTTTTTTATCATGAAAAGTAAAACAAGTCATTTTTTATTGTCTGTCTATATCTCTGAGATGAGGTATTATGATTACTTACATTATTTACATTATTAGGACTGTTATCCTCATCTTCAGTGCATATTCACAACGATTCGACCGTTGTACGCTCCAGCCTTCTTCAGGTGATTAGAATTTCAAGGATAACAGTCTGAATAATGTAAATAATGCCAGTAATCATAATACCACGTCTCAGAGATATAGATAGAAAAGTTCTATTTAACCTATACTTGGGGGGAAGAGATGGATTCATATTTTTCTTCAAGGGTATTTGTGCATAATATAAAAAAAACTGAATGGAATTTGAGCTCATCTCTTTGATTTCTCATTCCTGCTATCCATAACGCCACCCGCACACCCAGAATACCAAAAATTATAAGACTTAATGGTACAACTCTCACTAATCTATTTTTATAGCACCAAATCACAAACAGTCATAATCTAAAAATTGGCTGTCCAATCCCTCAAATGTGCTTGCAAAGAGCTTTGCAATCACTCCAGATGTACTGATCTTGATGACTTCCCTCATCATCCTCTAGGATGGTCACATTCTCCACTGTCAGGCTGAGTTTCTTTCCATCAAGGATATCTACAGTTTACTGCAGGGACAGTTTGAAAGCAAGCCTACCAAACCTCTAGTGTCCCCTTCAATAAGCTCACAGATTTTGCTTATACCAGTCTACATTACTATAAGGTTTATTATTATTACAACCAGCATACTCAACTTGGCTATTATACACACAGCATTTTAACCAGTGTAACCTCTTAGCCATCATCAGGTATCTGTTGTTGTACATGGTAATTCTCTCAGAATTTTGGATAAAACTCTTTATTCAATCAACACAGAAGTAAATTGTACTATTTTCGAAACCACCAAAAAAAAAAAAAAAAGACTTTTGATCGATTAAAAAAAAAAAATGCCTTGCAAAGTGGAATGAGAACGATCTACCCCATGGATTGAATAAAGTGTTCTGCTCAAAATTTATCTAGTACACCTGGAGAAGGCTGGAGGGTTGAACAGCAGAAACATTATAGCAACTAAGATAAACATGTTAGAATAATGAAGCACATATTACAATAATTCTTCATCTCAGAAAATCCCGACATAAATTGCAGTCTTTATTCTCTCGAGTGTTCAATCCCTCGAACCTGCTTGCAAAAAAAAAAAGAAAAAAAAAAAAAGGGATTGTTCCAAACGTACCAATTTGTGCAAAATCTTTCCCCTTCAGCCTTACCCTGTGATCCACTAGGACAATCAGTCAGGCCGAGTTTCTTTCCACTTTGTCTACTCTAATTAAGCCTGGCTTCCTAGCTCAGATAAGTTAACATTTTGCAAAAGTAATCAATAAGCAATTTGTCACCATGGACAACAAACTCTCCTGAATGAGAAGATTGATGGATAGGCTAATCAGTTAGTGGGAAATAAAAACAAGGTTTATTAGAATAAGAAATTAATTCATTCCTTAATCACTGAGAGCTTCATCATGATTAGTGGCTGGCCTGGATTCAAGTCACAATTGGAAAATAGTTCATGATAAACAAAGTAATACCACACCATCAACCCAACCTGACACCAAGGCCAACATAAACTCAATAAGATGCACAATTCTTCATTTAAAGGAAGATATTTATAACATTAAGTATCATAGATTTTACAAATATACAAACATAACAATTCTGATAAGAATGAAATGTCCCACATTTTGTGATTTCCTTTATCCTAGACATCTAAGGCAGCTCCTCAAACCATCTGATATAACGCTTTGAACTTTTAGCTGTTTGGACCTTGGGTACGCCAGCAATGTCTCATGTAGTAACCAGAGCAAATCTACTATGCTTTCCATGATGATAAAGCACATTTTTGTTGGCCTCATCTTTTGTGAAAAAAAAAAAAATGAAAGAAGAAAAAGTAAGCATGCAGAAAACACTTTCACACAAGCTTTGTTTAAAGCTATCCTAGTCTTTTTGGCCTGTGTTAAAAAATTTTTTTTCAAAAGGTCAAAGGTTTTTCAAGTGATATATGATTGCCATTTTATGCTAAATTCAAAATACCATTCATTGTGTTTGGTCAGGTTTGGTTTTTAAGATGTGCTTGAATACTTCACAATAAGTTGTACACAATAATAACACTTATTCAAAGGCCTGTGGATTTTACTTGTCACAGCTGATCATTGGTGCCTGATGTTTAGCATAGCATATAATGTATGTGTACCAAACTACAGTGTACCACCTTACTCACTAACACCCACATACCTAGAGGGGGCAGGGCTTATCCCTCAGCTTAAAATGATTTTAATGTACTGTGTCAAGTGTCAATGATGAACTGAGTGCTGATTTCTTTTTTTTCTCTTTTCAGCTTGACATTTGTATTCCTGTAAGAATGGATCACAAGTGTAAGAATAATGCTGACAGGTTCAGTTATATCTGTGGTAAGGTGGTTCTTCCTAACCGTCAAGCAAAAATCACTGACTTTGTGAAGAAGGCATATTGCGATTACTTTGGAGTCAAACTAGGGGATCAGGATAAGCCATTCGCTCCCCACATTTGCTGTGAAACACGTGTGGAGAACTTGAGGGATTGGAGGTATGGTAAAAGGAAGAGTATGCCATTTGCCATTCCAATGGTCTGGCGAGGAGGAAAAGATCACATTACAGACTGCTATTTCTGCATGATAAATCTAAAAGGAATAAATCGCAAGAACACCATGTCCAATACCCGAATGTTCCTTCTGCCATAAGGCCAATCCCTCATGACCCAGACATTCCTGTTCCTGAGCCAGATGGTAACATGGAATATAGCTCTGATTCTGAACATAGTGACATGACTGTTGTATCTGGGAATGACGCATACAAGCCAGAAGAAGACCACCAGCCAATACCCTTGACACAAGCAGAACTCAACGACCAGAAATGAGACCTGAAACTTTCAAAGGAGTCTGTTCAGCTCGTGATTTGACTTCTCAAAGAGAAACATCTGCTAGCACCAGAAACAACGTTCTATTGGTATCGAGACCATGAGAGAGAATTAAGACAGTTTTTCATGTTCCAGGATAAGTCATCATTGGTTTATTGCAACAACATTGCTGTATCGATCATATCAATGGGCTTAGAGTATGATGCTATGGAATGGAGACTTTTTATTGACTCATCCAGCAAAAATCTCAAAGCAGTTCTACATAATGGGAATGGTTTGTTCATCTATCCCTATTGGGCATTCAGTACAAATGAAAGAAACTCACAACAGCATGGATCATTTGTTGTCTGCTGTTAACTACCAGGAGCAAAAATGGTTGATCTGTGGAGATCTTCAGGTGGTTGGACTGGTCCTAGAGCTCCAAGGTGGGTATACAAAGTATCCTTGTTTTCTGTGTCTCTGGGACAGCTTGGCTGACTACCAACATTATGTCAGGCAAGAGTGGTCGTTAAGACAAGGGTTGAAACCTGGCTTGCATAATATTCAGTCTCACACTCTCATTGAACCGAACAAAATACTGCTTCCACCCTGACCTATCAAAGTTAAGAGTAATGAAGAACTTTTTGAAGGCAATGGACAGGGAAGGCAGCAGGTTTGCTTTCCTCCAGAAGTTCCTATGGAGAAACTCAAGGCTGGCATATTTGACAGCGCCCTCAAATGAGAGAACTCATGAATGACCCAATGTTCGATGAAGCACTGAGCAAAGCTGAACTATCCGCCTGGCAGTCACTGAAACTTCCTGGGAAAACACCAGAGCGTGGAATACAAGAAAGAAATTGAAGAGCTCCTGAATAGTTTCCGCTAACCTCAGGGCACGAATGTCAGTCAAACTGCGCTTTCTGCAGTCACTCTTGGACTATTTTCCAAAGAACTATGGCGATTTGAGTGAAGAGCAGGGTGAGTGCTTTCATCAAGACATTTGCATTATGGAAGAGTGCTACCAAGGCCAGTGGGATGTAAACTTTATTGCCGAATACTATTGGTGCTTGAAACAGGATGTGGTGGCTGCCATGCACAGGAGGAAGTCCTTAAAAAGACCTTTCATCCATGAATAGCTTCTTTCATGTATTTTTCAGTTTACTATGGCACAATGTAATCTTTCTGCTAATATTTCAGCCCTAAATTTATCATTATTTGTTTAATTCAACAAGAAAATAAATAGTTATAATACCGTTTTATATATTTCAAGTAAAAGCTTGTATCTTAAAAATATAATCTGATTAAAAGAAATGAGTATGATTTTTGGATTCAGCGTAAAAAAAAAAACTGAATTAAAATCAGCTATTATATATTCGACCTTGAAAACATTGCAGGCCGGTGTTATCAGTCTCTTATCTCACTGAGCCTGAAATATAAAAGGGTTAATTAAAACAAAATGAACCAAGTCATAGATGTAAGTATTTACAAGAAGCCTAATCTCATTGATTGATCAACCATGTGAGAATTAATGATAAGACTGAAATAAACTGAAAAAGCAATTTGAGAACATTTCTAAAAAAAATTATAATTTTGCCTTCCTAATTTGCAAAAAAAAGCATTCTTCAAGTCAATCAGTTGACATCAAATTCTAACATTTCAAATACAGTACCATTAATGACAGTAGAAAGAATTCATTTCAGTAGTTTTTTTTAAATTTTATTTAGTGCAATACTAGGTTAACTATTCAAAATTGTGTTAATAGCATTTATTTTATGCTTATAAGTACAAGGGTTATCAATGTGAAAAAAATTTGAATTCAGTTTTTCTTTCTGGCAAATCCATTTCTCAGAGACTTATCTAAACTTCAGATTCATTCTCATATACATAAGATTCCTAAAAAGGTTAAGGCACACGCACACACATACATATATAAGTGAACATTGAAGTCAACACTCAGAGGCAATAGGCTGTTTCATGCTAGATGTAATCGTCATAATAACTTTTGAAGTAATATATATATATATATATATATATATATATATATATATATTAATCATCCACAAACAGACTGTTTCGCCGTATCACAGCTCCTCAGTTTGGCTAGTCATCCGATTGCTTCAAGCCAGGATCAAAAACTGACTGATTTGACATCAGTTGGTTATCTTACCCCTAGGCCATTGCCGCACAGTAGAAAAGAGAATTTTAACAATTTTTTTTTTACTATATGAAATACGCCAGCAGCTCGGAGAACTCAATTCATACTCGAAGAGTAATGCTTAATAGCAGTAGGGGCCGCTGTTTTTAAAACCCCCTTTCTTTCGAAAGCCCAACCAGATTTCTGGGAGCATATATATTATATATATATATATATATATATATATATATATCCCAAAATGTAAAAGTTAATTTTATAAAAATAATGTAATTTGCTTTAAACACAAATTTTTAAAAAAGTTTTTTAAAGAATTGTCAAGTATCTATAGTCTCCTCTCAGGTGAAGATATTTTTTTTCAGATTTGATTGCTCGGTATTTTAAGGAAGGTACAATGGTAGTCTTGTGTATAACAGTTAAATTAATAAGTTAATAAGTAACATGGACTCATAGTCTTTCATTAGTTTGATTTCTTTTAATTCTATGCTTATTTTGATTCCCAAATTCTAGAGTCTTAAAAGTTGTCATCAACTCCCAAAAGTAATTAGGTGTGTGTGATTTTATTGGATAAAGAAACAAGCTGTTGTACAGGGAAATAGAGAAAAGGGAAAAAAAAAAAAAAAAAAAAATCAAATATTATTTGCTCAATTGAAAAATCCTTACCAAGTTAAAATAAAATTCACATCAGAAAATATAGTAATATTTTTTAAACAATTTTCTGGAGCCACACCAAGATATGATAATTTTTTAAGACAGGGATCATAGTTTATTTTTAAAATAAGTTGTAATAGTATCACACCGAATAATATAACTTTCAACCAACTCATCTTCAAAAATTGATCTGGTTGGTATAAAACTAAATTGCTGAAAAGAATTTTTTTTTTTCTCCAACAACCAAATTTTAAAACAGCAAAAAAGGAGGAGGGGATAGAAAAAAAAAAAAAAAAAAAAAAAAAATCAAGAAAAAAAAAATTAAATATTTTCCCTCAATTTGGCCTAAAATTGGCTACGGACTCACCAAAAAGTTTGAGTTTGTGCTTTAATTGTCTCTTCTAACACAGGGTCAGACTTTGTATATTAATAACAACTGCCTTCAAGATGTTAAGGTGGAGTCTTCTCCATGCTCCGTGCAGAACATAGAAAAAAAAATCCTCCGAGTAGTCAGTCCTACAAGTGACTGAATTTAATAAATGTTTGCCAATAGCAGACTCATGAGCACCCGGATGTTACAAGCACATGTATTTGACCAGGGACATACTGGGTGATTCTAATCTCCAACCCCTAGATAGGCTTACCTACATAGCCTCACACTGCTGTTTATATTGATAAATGACTAAATTCTGCTGATGGGTAGGCAAGACATCCTTACAGACAGAAGGAAAAGCCCTTCTAGTAGAAAAAATATTCTGGACTACTACTGGATTAAAACACTGCCTGACTGAAGATATTTTATCAGTGTATACCTAACTACTGGGACTAATCCACAGTAGTCTCCTATATACAAGACACTTAGATGAACCAAACACTTTAACTCCATTAAACTTAGCAATTTTAAGTCCAATGGTAGTTATGGTCACACATTCTGGGTAACTATTTGCCAGAAACTACCGTTTAATTTGCCTGAGCTCAGTCTTCTTCAAGACCAGGCAAGACTAAAGTTTTAAATTTGGAGAAAATATGTTGTATTCTCCCCCACCCCACAGGTGAGTAATATTCTGATAGTAGACTTAACCTAATTTGGTCAATGGATGACACAAAATGTTTATTGATCCAATTCAACTTTCAGGTGTGAGTAAGCATGTCTTGTTAGTCGAGACACCCAATATCTATTTATCTACCTATCTACTAACTGAAGCTCAATGAGTCACTCTTTACAAACATGACCCAGGCTATTGCATAACTCACAGCCCACAAAATTCAGTAGTTAGGAAATATATAGAAATAAAGCTGGGAATGACAAGGGTAACAACTGGTGAAGGGAGTGTGGGGTAAAACATTATCGTGACTTTTTGATTAAGAAAAAAAAAATTTCCTCAAAAAAAAAAAAAAAAAAAAAAAAAAAATTACATATAAAATTCCATCATTCACAGCACTTAGAAATTTATATTAAAAAAAGAAATTAAAATTGCCATCAACTCCCTAAAGTATTTAGGTGTGTGTGATTTTATTGGATAAAGAGGTGAGAAGCTGTACAGGAAATGGGGAAACTGGACAAAAAAAAAAAACAAATAAGACAAACATTATTTTCTCAACTGAAAAATCCTTTTCAAGTTGAAATTCATATAAAAAAATATAATAATATTCTTTAATGCACCTTTTATCAAGATTAGGTGTGACTAAAACTTTTTATATATATATATATATATATATATATTGATGCACGTTTCATTAAATAATGTAGACAAGTTTTGTCTATTTATTTTAAGTAAATTCCTTTCATATTTACATAAAATAAATAGACAAAACTTGTCTATATTATTTAATGAAACGTGCATCAATGAAAAATGCTGCCTAAATACACACACAATATATATATATATATATATATATATATATATATATATATATATATATATTTTTGAATTGGACAAAGTCCGACAATTTATTTAAAGACATTTATGATATGTTTAACGTTCTTTTTATAGATACAAGTATTTATTATAAAACAGAGCATTTGCTTAAATACTTGTATCTATAAAAAGAACGTTAAACATATCATAAATGTCTTTATATATATATATATATATATATATATATATATATATAAAATGAAATGGACAAAGTCCGACAATTATTTTAAAACATTTTTATGTTTATACATTCTTTTTTATAGATACAATTTTTTTATATCTATAAAAAAGAATGTATAAACATAAAAATGTCTTTCATATATGTGTGTGTGTGTGTGTGTGTGTGTGTGTGTGTGTGTAAAATAAAGTATAAAATTTCATCATTCATAAGTACTTAGATATTTATAAATTTAATATTTTACTTGATAAATCAACATTTAAGCCATTTTTAAGATGCTTTGTGTATATATAATTATTTTCTTTTTTAAAAATATGATTCCATCACAATCCAGAAATTTCTGTGTTTCAAAACTGATCCTAAAATTGTAAATTTAATTATAAAAAATTAAAATCCAGAGTTTCGTCCTATTGTCAAGCGATGCTAGGAATAACTTTCTAAGAAATTTACTTAATTTATAAGCGTAGACAATCTTAATATTCTGAATTGTTAAGGTTAAGTAAAATTCAATCTATTTTGATTAGGGGTGGTTGGATTTTAATTTCCCTAGACAACTTATGTATGTTACTTACAAAGTCAGGTTAAGTTTAGGTGAGGTGGGGGTGCCTGCTCACAAACAGATATCTGTTTTCAGCGTGTAGTCGGGGTTTTCAATGACAAAAAAATTTTGGCATTTTTATTTATCTGCTTAATTCATATTTTTATGTACAAAGATTTTATAAAAGGGTCATCTAAATATGAAAAAGTCATATTTTAAATAATTACATTTTATTCCTATAGATTTAAAGTACCATTCCTCCTTCTAATAACTAATAGACTATATGGTATTTTTACAAATATATTAGTATTTAAAAAAAATTATTAATTAATGATCAAGTACAAATATGTATGTTTATCAATCTTCTTTTTTTTCAAAAATTAATTATTTAAGGAAAATATTTGACAGTGCCTACAAAAAATAGCTATTTCATTTCTTTGATTTAGTAAACTTATTTTTCAGAAACTTAATAATGTATAATTTTTTCATGTATGCACAATGGACATGGGTCATTTAATGACCTACAAGCTCTAGCTTTTCTTATTAATTTCTATTTTACTATTGGTGTTTTATTGGTTTCTTTTAAGTGCCAGAAATATTTAGACAGGGATGTTTGATTTCAGTATTTATTATTATTATTATTAAAGGACGTTTGATGTTGGTTCCACCTTTTGAATTCATTATTTGTGCATCAAATGTAGATTTTAACCATGTCTGGATCTTCAATACATGAGATATTGCATTGATAAACTACTGATTCTATATGCCATTTATTATTAAGAGGACAGTTTTGAGGATTTCTACAGTTACATAATTTTTCTTTATCTTTATTTCTTTTTATTTTAGGATCTATATTTTTTTGATTTTGGTATAAGTGTTTATTCAAGATATTAGCATTATGTTTCTTAATAATCATTTCTAAGTTTTCAGTACAACTGTAACTTAATTTTAGGGTATTTTTATTAAAATTTGTACTGAATTTACTATCTTCAGGAAAATGTTTATCAATTAATGCAAGGAATTTTTCTCCTAACTTATTTCTTACCATTTGGTTGTATGGGGGTGTATACCAAATGATTTTTCTATTTCTATTTTTTCTATGGTGTCCATTTTCATTTTTTATATAATCGAGTTTTGGGCATTTATAGCCACTATTCTTTAGGGCTTTATTATAGAAATCACTATGTTGTTATAATATTATGCTCTACTGTTTATATCGATCACTGTTTTTTTTTTTTTAAATAATTGCTGAGAACACTGGATTATAAATCTTACTGTTCTTTCTTATTATATATATATATATATATATATATTGAAATATACTCATACTTTAATTTAATATAAATTATCTAAATATATCTTATTTTTAAGTATAATTTATCTTTGGAAGGGTATTTTTAAGTAGGAACCTAACCATATATATATATATAATTTTTTTTATAAAACCACATTTTAGTCCTCTTTTAGTTTCAAATTAACACCTCATTCTTCACATAACACCAATTTAATGTCATAAGGTTAATAACCGGCTTTAATTTTATAAAATCTCTTCCCTTTAAGGCTAATACCTTCCACCCTCCCCTGACCACCATCTCGGGCATTTCCTCTGACTGAAACATCGAAATGGATAAATTCTGTATCAATTTTTCGACAGCTGTCAAAGTTAAATTTCTAATTCCAACACAAACTCAGTCTGTATACCAGGATTGAATAAGACTGACACAGTTTTCGTCGGTTGAAATAGATCTGTTCCTCAACATAAGGCAAGTTTGGATTTTGTTGTGTAATACTATATATAATGTGTAATGTAGAAAAAAAAAACAAATAATACAATTTTATCTGTTGCACACAAAAATCATTTCATCAGCCCTTTCAAGTCAGAAGCACCCAAATACAATAGCAAGTTTCACACATTAACACACTTTTCACACACAGAACCATATTTCAATACACAGCCTTAACACCCATACATAATCAACTGAAGGCACCAGAAATCCACACCTTCCAGAGTTACTGATTTCCCAAACCATATATCATAAACAGTAGTACCGAGGGGATAAATCTTTATATCTCTTCCCTGTTCTATCCACACTAATACCCATTTGAGGATACCAGATACTGTAAGCGTGGATGTGCAGGTGGTGCAATGAATAATGGCTCAGAATTGTTAACTGGAGCACCAAGTTCCAATTTCAGTTGGGTTTGTTATATTCATTTAAACACAATTGCTTTTGGGAAAGGTATGAATCCATCTCTTCTTCCCCCAGCTATGGGTTAATTAGTAAGACTTGATTAATCTACTATATTTCTTTATTACTACTACTACTAATGATGAGATTATTGACCCCCAGTTAACTGCCACTCTGTCTTCTGTGAGGGTTCTCTGAAATGTTCTAGAATTGTGAGGAGACTTGCTGACACTGTACCTAATAAACAGAATTTCCATTTATGTAGTCCATGTGCAACATTCAAAAGATATAGGACTTTTCTGTCAAAACAAATCATATCATTGAAGCACAAAGACATGATCTCATTGTGATTGATAAAGTAGCAAGTGTGAAATTATTGACTTTGAAGTTTCATATGATAAAATAGTGGACCGAAGAAACTGAAAAAATTGGAAAATAGCAGGATCTTACTATGGAATTGAAGAAGCTATGGAACATATCTGTTGAAGTAATTCCTGTAATAATTGGTGCATTTGGAATTCCACTTGTAAAAGTACTTAGATTGTAGACCTCTAGAAATTGCCATCCTTTATTTGGTGACAATTTTCCAAAATGTTCTTGGGTTGTCAAGAATCTTGTTGAAAACATGCATGACTACATGTGGTGAACGCATATCAGTACAGATGCAAAAGAGGCCGCAAGTCATATATGGACATGTCTGATGAAGACAGTCACATGTGGGTTTCTACATTAGCAGCAGAACAGCTTGGCATATCCAGATATGGGCCTCTCTGCAACTTGTCCAGATACGGGTCCTTGGCAATCATTTCATGTCATTAAAAGCAATGAGTAAACCAGCAATTGGCAGTCTGCTTTTGACGAAACTTGCTTTGCTTATCTTCTGAGATTTGGTGTCTTGTAAAGATATTTGCTTGGTGCAAACGTGTTCTGTAAGTTGCATTCCAGCCGTCATGCTGTGGTTTTTGAGGCAGTGGCCTCACTCATTATTATTCAGTTTTTTTTTGTTTTTTTTATTTCTTCCAGTATCTCTTCTTTCTCAGCCTGTCCCCAACTTAATTGCTAAAAGAGCAATCTGTTCTGTTAAAGGTTTCTCCCAACCTCAACACGCCCTTGCTTTTTTTTCTACACTACATCAATGTGCAACATCAAAATAGTCATAAGTAAGGTTTTTAATTTCATTATTAATGTTTCAGTTCATATCAGAAGAATCAATTCATTGTAAATTTAAAATGGGCAGTTTACTGTTCCATGCGCCTTAAGGTATTTCTATTAAAACAAGAAAAAAACCTGGATACAATCATGTTACAGAGAAGCAGCAAGGCAACAGGATTCCCCGCCCAATATCAGCTGCTAATGGTACTTTGCACAAATGCCGCTGACCAAATTCCTTTGATGCTTTTTTACTTGGTAACTAAAATGGCTTTTACTGAAAGAAACAGTTTATGAAAGAATTCATTCATGCTGTACAGGAATAGAAACATGCACTTGTAAATTAAAATACACTTTAGTAAGAGAGACAGGAGGCATGGTGAAGTAATGGATAGTGGCTCAGATTGAGGAATCAGAGAGCCGAGTTTGAATTCCAGTAGAATATTTTACATTCACTTACATGTTATTACCCTTGGGAAAGGTATGAATCCTCCTCTTATTCCCCAAACTATGGGTAAATAACAGGACAGACCAGGTTCTATAGCTTTGGATAGAAACTGGTCTACCACAGAAAAAAAAATGGCAACCTACTGGAGGGAAAAAAGATGGCAACCTACTGGAGGGGAAAAAAATGGCAACCTACTGGAGGGGGAAAAAATGGCAACCTACTGGAGGGGAAAAAAAAGTCTGCCCCGTCAGTTATGTATCAAAAGATATATGATCTCCTAAGCATCACTATATTCATTAACACGCCCACGTGTGTCAAATGTGGCACAAGGCCAGTTTAATGTGGGCTTTCCGAGCCCGTAGGCTCGGGCAAAAATTGCCCGTAGAACCCGTATAAACGGGATCGGGGTGGTCAACCACCCCGAACGAGGCTCTGCCCTTCGGCGGAACCTCGTCCGGGTTCCTCTCTGCCCAAAGGCAGAGAGTTCCCCTCTGCCTCAGAGGCAGAGAGTTCGACCTGGTAGCTGAGACGTCCAAAAGGGACTGACTCACACATGGCACATAACAAACTGAAGAGACGCCATCTTTTGTAGCTTGTTTCATGAAGTGCAAATGGGAATGAACAAAAGAGAATATCTTACAATAACAAAAGTGGTTAGAAAAAAATATTAAGTCAGAATTAATGAGAGTCAAATAATTCAACAACTGAATAAAATCTGTTTTGCATTCTTAAGTCAGTATTTTTAGAGGTTCAATTAGAAATTGTAATTCATATCTGATGCAATCTTAATATTATCATTAATTAATTAAAAATATATTATTGTATTATTATTGTTATTATAAAAGTTGTTAATATAAAATAAACATAAAAACTATTCCTCCTTAATTGGACACCTTCATACATCAGGCGTTTATTAGTCATGGATTTAACTAAATGCTACAAGCCTGATAACAGTCTATAAAATACTTTGTCAACATGTCAAATGACAAATAAGAGATTAGACAAATATTTATGACACAAACTCAAGGAAACACCCAAAAGAAGAAAAAAATGGGGAAACAAAAATGAAATAATCATTTTATGTGATTTGGTTTGGATTAATTTCTTCATCTTTGTTTTTTCTCGCCATGTACAATGTTTCCACAGTGTTACAATTTAACCTTTCTCAACCAAAACATTATGAAAAAAAAAAAATAAATAAAAAGACGAGGAAATGAGTCCAAACAAAGAAAACTATATACAATGATAAAAACTGCCCACACAACAGCATTCAAACAGGAAATAATTTGTTTTATCTTAAACCGAAAGAGAAATGAATACCCGAAGGAAAAAAAAAAAAATCTAACAATAAAATAAGTCATAATCACCTGTGAATTGTGTATATTACTTTCTTGAAAAATGATTGTACACTCATTAAGAGGAAATTTCAATCAATTGCTGGTCATTTTTCCTTCAGAGAAAAATTTCTATTTTGATACACAGATCATGAGATCATGTCTCATGGACATTTAAGGACTGACACTGTGTCTCAATGTGTGTAGCACAAGGCATATAGGTGAATTCTGTCACCATTTAAGAATGAAAGAGATCTCTACATAAATGCTGCCTATAAGCAATTGTTGCTTTGGAAAGGATTTACATAAAAATGACAATTAGATATTAAAACATGGATTCAGCACTTGCATAATCGGTCCTGCTCAACAGCAATTCAATTTCACTGGAATCCACTACATATTTTTGATCAAAGTTAAAAGCTTATAGAAGGAAAATTTCTATCCTTGTATATTGCTGCATCTTAAATGTTGGCTGTCTAATATTTCGTCTCTTGTGACCCCACTCAGGTTCAATAACCAAGAAGATTATGTACAGTAATAAATATTTGTTGTTTTTTTTTTAGTGTTTTTCATCACAATAATGCTATAAACTTATTTATATATATATATATATATATATATATATATATATATATATATATATATATAACAGTGACAACATATTTTTCATAAATATAGAGAAAAGAAAAGCGTGATGGTCCACCAGCTGTAACTTTAGAAAAAGCAATAACAAAGGTGAAAAAAAATGATTCACAGAAACAAAAATGTGGAACAGGATTTAATCTCAAAAATTCAGATTATATATTCACTTATTTTCGACAAAAACACTTACAAATATAGATCATTATTTGGGTATGCTAAGAAATTATAAAGATCAAAAGATTACAAATTCAAACGAAAATATCAGAAAATAATTTGGGCAAACTACAAAATTATTAAATTTATAAAAAATAATCTAAAACTTATAACATTAGTTGCTCAAGTCATAAGCGAATAAGATTTTCATGGAATTTCTAAGAGTCGATCACTTGGTTCTAGATTCATTTTAAATATACAAATTCAAGTAAATTCTAAATCAGAAACCAAATAATAGGGCATCTTACACTTCCAAGCATTTCATAAAGACACAGATCCATCGACATGTGTGTATATTTGCTAAACTTGGTTTAGTGTAAGGCCACAATGGTAATGAGCCCAGGCAGGTTTAAACACACTATACTAGTAATGGTCTGAAAGTAAAGCCTGCTACTATCGCTCTTTCATAAACATCTTGCATATGCGTGTTTGTATATAAGAAAAAAGAGGGAAAAAAAAGAAGAAAAAAAACATGTATATTTCAAAGAGAAATTATCATTTGATGAAATAATAGAAATAATTAAAGTAAACACTAAAATATAAACTAGAGAGAGAGAAATTAAACAACATTTAAGAATTAAAATAATTTTTTTCTGCTAAACATGTTCAATTACAATGAAAATCTTTACACCATTTCGACATTGAGGAATCTACAAGTACAAGACTGACCACAACGGGCAGAGAGTATGAAACGGTGTTTCAAGGTCTAGATACCTACTCATTACTGAAGTCATCTGGCAAAAGAACCAATGTCTTAAAAGCAGATAAGCTTCGCTACACACACCCAAATTGAAATACTTTGACAGTAGATTACTGACCGATGAGTGTTCGGTATGTTCAACAACAATAACTCACCTGATAATAGAATGTAAAAGACCTTCAGAGTGCGACAGAAGGCATCATGCTGTTATTTTACGAGCTTAATTGGTACTTAGAACGGTGTGGAGCCTAATAAGCAAGACAACCAATCACTATTCTCACTCTTGAAAATTGAGTTTCCTCGAATGGTGAGGGGGAAGTTTAAGACACCCATCCTTACTCAAGTAATTGTGAATGATTGTTAACACCTCAATGCCCACCAGTGAAGAACACACCTTTGATAAGATCAAGGCAGACTAATTCACATGATGGTTAGAGTAGAAAAACCAGTCACACACACACACACAATTTGAAAAAGGTGTGAGGACATCCAAAATTTGAGATGTGTAAACAAATCCATGCTATTTTCAGGAAACATAGAAAGCAAATTAAAAGAAGAGAGAGAGAGAAAAGTAAGTGTGAGCGTGTGTATGTGCGTATATATATATATATATATATATATATATATATATATATATATATATATAGAGAGAGAGAGAGAGGTGTGTGTGTGTGTATATATATATATATAAAAGACTAAGTGTGTGTGTGTGTATATATATATGTATATAGAAAGTTTGTGTGTGTGTGTATATATATATATATATATAAAAGAGTAAGTGTGTGTGTGTGTGTGTGTGTATATATATATGTATATAGAGAGTTTGTGTATGTATATATATATATATATAGAGAGAGAGAGAGTTTGTGTATGTATATATATATATATATATGTATATAGAGAGTGTGTATGTGTATATATATATATATATATGTATATAGAGAGTTTGTGTATGCATATATATATATATATATATATGTATATAGAGAGTTTGTGTATATATATATATATATATATATATATATGTATATAGAGAGTTTGTGTATATATATATATATATATATATATATATATAGAGAGAGAGAGAGAGAGAGAGAGAGAGACTGTATATATGAGAGAGAAAGAACGTGAAAGAAAAGTATATATATAGAGAAAAAGAAAAGTGTATATATATATATATATATATATATATATATATGAGGGGAGGGAGAAAGGGGGAGAGAGAAGGAGGGAGAGAGAGAGAAAAGGAGGGAGAGAGAGAGAAAAGGAGGGAGAGAGAGAGAAAAGGAGGGAGAGAGAGAGGAAGAAAAGGAGGGTGAGAGAGAGAGAAAAGGAGGGAGAGAGAGAGAGAAAAGGAGGGAGAAGGAGAGAGAGAAAAGGAGGGAGAAGGAGAGAGAGAAAAGGAGGGAGAAGGAGAGAGAGAAAAGGAGGGAGAAGGAGAGAGAGAAAAGGAGGGAGAAGGAGAGAGAGAAAAGGAGAGAGAAGGAAAAAGAGAAACACGAGAGAGAATGAGAAAAAGAGACAGAACTAAAGAGAACAAAGAGAGAAAAAATGAGAAAGAGAAAGCGAGAGAAGAAAGAAAGAAAAAAAGAAAACTATTTTGCTACATACATTTGGTGAGTGCACAAAAAAGAGGGAGTAAGGGATAGATGTTTTTCAAAAGACCAGAGAAACCAAACACATGCTTCATATTTGCACCAAAATGCACAATCAAAAATTCACACTAGCATCAGAAAGAAATCTAAGACAAGTCACAATACAAAAAGATTTGTCTTAACAATGCAGCACAAAGAAATAGCTGAATGTTTATTAGAAGGCATACACTAATCATAATAGCAAAACTGTACTCTACAAAAAAAAAATCTTTTGTCAGAACAAAAAAATGGAAAAATGTCTTCCATGCATATTAAATTTATTGTTTTTATTGATCAAAATAAAAAAATATTTTACTTAAAAGTAAAAAAAAAAAAAAAAAAAGGTTCAAGTAAGTCATCAATTATGAAAGTTACCAACGCTTCCATGCAAAATCTAAAACTACTTACCGATAAACGATGTCACTAAAAGACGCGAGACAGGGCGGAAAAAATATTTATTATATATTTATAAATATTTTCATTTTTTTCAAAGTAAACGTAAGAGGAAACTTTAAAATTTAACCAAATATGAATAATTTGATTTATTTTTTTAATTAATGGATTGAAGAACATTAAAACGTTTAGCAAAATGATCCCCCCCCACCTCATCTGAAAAGAAAAATGAACATCCACAATATTTCAATGGATTCTCTTCTTCTGATTACCTTACGCAAGTTTAATTCACAATGTTTTAATCCTATGAGGACTGAGCCTCAATCGTTTCACAAAATCATATATTTATTATAATTAGCTACTTAGCATATTTACAAAATTAGTTAGTCATTACTGTTGTACAAAACGAACAGATTTATTATCATATTAGACACAAAACTATGTTCATATCTCATTTACATACAAAAATTTGGAGTTGCATTGTACATGACTAAATCAATTTTACCAACAGAGAAAGAGTTCTCCGTAACAGGATGCTTCACTTATGCAACTAAAATTGTAGTTTTCATAAGTCCCACATTCATAAATTGGTTGTAAAATAAAATAAATTTTCCGTTAACAACTACAGCAATCAATATGGCAAACTAATTCTAAGAGTAGACAGGTTTACCCATTGTCCAGTTCACACTCCTTCCTGGTCTTTAAACAGAAGTAGAGGTTTATCCCTTGTTTCCTGTTTAGGATTAGGTTTCCAGTTCCTTCTAAAATCTTCTCTTTCACTCCCAGTAGCCCCTTGTGTCTTTGTGGCATTATTGCCTTGTTTTAGGGTGAATTCATTAAAAAATAAATAAATAAAACAATTAACTACATCCATCTAGAATCTGCATTGCACTGTCTTTAATTCCAGAAACTGGTTTGCCAGACAGACTTACTTTTGAAACCCTAGTGCTTCTGAATACAATGATTCAGCTTAATTAAAGTCAACTGGACTTAAGGAAATAAACCTACACCACAAAAAAAAAAAAAAAATACCCACATTTAGAATGTAAGGGAGGTGGTAAAAGGCTATGCTTTTGGATCACATTTGACATCTGCCTGGTGGCATAACATCACTGTCAATGGCAAGGAGAGACAGTCTCTAAAAATGAGATACTGTTGCACAAATAGCCTTGGAAAAGGTATGAATGTGTCTAGTGTCTTCAGAAACTAGGCATTAAATAGCAGAGTAGATTAGGCTCTCTAACTTCTAGAAAGACAAATCTGAATTCAAAATTAGTTGGGCAGGGAGCTGGTAACTCTACCAGTAAAAAAATTACCGTATATATTTGTGTATAAGCCAACTTCATGTATAATGTGACTGCCTATACTTTGCACAAAAGACTGATCATAAATACTTGCACGATACAGTTCTTGCTATAGGAACTCTGAATTCAAAATTAGTTAAGCTGGGAGCTGGTAACTTATAAAGTTTGTATAACATTTATAGTTGCTGGTTAGTAAGACTGTAAGGAAAACACTGGAAACAAATAGTTGAGTAAAGAAGGTTTGAATCACATGAGAACATGGATTGAGAATACAGTAGTTCCATATGACTGAAAGCATTACACTTTAGCAACCCACTTTGTGCCCACTTCCATGAGCAGGCATTCTACTCATAGCGGATGGATGAGTCCATGTTTCAATAACGGTGTAGAGAAGATTACAGTCTTTGTGCCCAACATAACTCCACCTGGTGAAAAAACTACTTCCTACCAAAACAACAACGGCAGCAGCAGCACCTATTGTAGTGAGGCTGTGGCCCTAGTCTTCACAAGGGAGCATAACGGTACCGAGAAGAAGGAAGAGGAATTCAGTTACGATGCTAAAAGTTAGTCGTAACTCAGTTAATGCTTCAAATGTTACCGTTACCAATGATGTCTTATTCCTCACCCCCATGTACAATTAATCCTGTCTTCTTAAAACAGAAAACAATAGAAAATAGTCAAAGAAGATTTCAATTGAACAGAAGAAAAACAAAGTCATGTAAATACGAAAAATGATTCTTTTTTTCTTGGCAGGATTAGTGGCTGGCAAAGAGGATAGGATTTTGGGGGTTTTTTTTTTTTAAGAAAAACAACAAATGACAAAGAAAGAAATGGAGGGGGAAAACAGAAATTACTCACTTCTGGATAAGGCTACTGTTTTCCTCTTTTAATCGCTGGTGCTTGTCTTCATTCTTCATTTGATTTTCAGTGAGTAGAGATATCTGCTTCTCGAGGCTTCTTACCTGCGGGGGAAAGAAGAAGAACACATAAAAGATGAAACTGCAGATTAAATCTGTTTTGAGAGAGATAAGAGGGAGAGAGAGAGATAAGAGGGAGAGAGAGAGATAAGAGGGAGAGAGAGAGATAAGAGGGAGAGAGAGAGAGATAAGAGGGAGAGAGAGAGAGATAAGAGGGAGAGAAGAGAGAGATAAGAGGGAGAGAAGAGAGAGATAAGAGGGAGAGAAGAGAGAGAGAAGAGAGAGAAGAGAGATAAGAGAGAGAGAAGAGAGATAAGAGAGAGAGAAGAGAGATAAGAGAGAGAGAAGAGAAGAAGAAGAAAGAGAAAAAGACAAGGAAAAGGAAGAGGAAGAGGAAAAGGAAGAGGAAAAGGAGAAGGAAGAGGAAAAGGAGAAGGAAGAGGAAAAGGAGAAGGAAGAGGAAAAGGAAGAGGAAGAGGAAGAGGAAAAGGAAGAGGAAAAGGAAGAGGAAAAGGAAAAGGAAGAGGAAAAGGAAGAGGAAGAGGAAAAGGAAAAGGGAGAGGAAGAGGAAGAGAAAAAGAAAAAAGGAAAAGAGAAGGAAAAAAGAAAAAAGAGAAAGAAAGAGAGATAAAACAAAAAACAAAGAAAAACAAGAAAAATTAAGAATTAAAAATGATAATCAGAATTTTTTTAAAAATCAAGTTCACCTTAAGCAAGGCAGTAACACCATAGAGACAGAAGGGGTTACTGGGTGTGGAAGAGTTACAAATAGAACCATTGCTAAGGAGCAAGAACAAAAGACAGCAGATAGCAATTGAAATTTGAATTAACATTTTGCAGATTAAAGTTGGCTGGAAAGCATGGAGCCAGAAGGGAGTTCCACAAGCGAGAAGTGTGAGAAAAGAAACTGTTAGCATAGAATTTATGGTTACATTTAACCAACTCAACTGTTTATAGAGATGACAATCTTTGTGACTCAGATCTCATCAGCAAATTCTCTATATAGAATTCAGACAGAGTAAAGTGAAAAACGTATTCATTTCAAAGAATACCAGATGCAAGATTCATTTTTTTATGGCTTATCACCACATTGAAGAAAAGTCAGAAAATATTCTGATTGTAAAAATTTTGTTTTTTGAGGTAATAATGGTTCTGTGATACAAGTCTTACTATTTAATCTCTAACTGGAGGGGAAAGAGGTGGATTCATACCTTTCCCAGTGGTATTTAAGTAAATATAACAAATCCAACTTAAATTTGTAATCGTCTCTGATTAACAATTCCATGCCACTATCCATAACATCACTCATACATACAAGCTTCCAGCAGATGCTATTCCCAATCATTCAACCATATAGGTACTAACCAGGCTTGGCATTGCTTAACTTTGGTGATCATATGGAAACTGGTGTTTCAGCACTATGAGGCTATAAAGCCCCAGATACAAGAAATGAAGCTCAGAGTGCTAACCATCCAGAATGTTACTGTTGACGGATACTAGTATATACTATTTAGTCTGCTTGCTCCTATGTAAAACTGTTACACATTTATACTGAGAATCAGAGTGCAATATGTCTGACTAATCACCAACAGAGCATAGAAACCTACATATGAATATTAATCAGAAAGAAATTAAGAAAACTAAGGGAGAGAGCATAAATGACGATAGGTAAGAATAAAAAGAAAAAAAGGGGGTTGCTCTAAAAGCAATGTTGGCTACAACATCAGAGGTTGATGTTGTTGGTAATATGGTTGAAGATGCCAAATCTTCCCAACAATTATATATATATATATATATATATATATATATATATATATATATATATATATATTATTTTTGCTTACTCGTGTTGGAGGTTTTTTTTCTTTGGAATCTGAGCTTGTATTCTGGACGATTGTTTTCACCTGAATTACATGTTCTTAGTTCTTTCTTTTTTTATTTATTTTTCCTTGGATATTGGTTGGTTCATTTACAACCCAAAACACCTAAGGTTTTTCCAGACAAGTTTAATTACTTATATTTATAAGATTATATATATATATATATATATATATATATATATATATATATATATATATATATATTATACCTTGTTACAGATAGTAACTGTGGCAGTCTGGCAAAATAGCATCTGACATAAAAATGCATATGAGGCAGAGAAATATCACTGAATTCCTCCATGCAGAAAAAATTGCACCCATTGATATTCATTAATGCTTGCTGAATATTCAGAAACCAAACAGTGGCTGTGAACACAGGTCGTGGATAATGCATTTTAACAGTGGCAAGCAAGAGTGATGTGGGTTATCTTCAATCGAGCAGATTTTGGGTGTGGCATGCAGGCACTTGGTCATTGTTGGCAATAATGCATAGTCAATGGTAGTGACTACATAGAAAAATGGTGTTTTATGGCAGTAAACTTGCTCTATTCAATGGTACCATTGAACTCTTTCTGTATGTTTTAGTATCTGTAGGTAAAAGTAGAAGGCATTACCTTTGAAGTGTTTGTATGTGTGTGAGAGAGAGAGAGATAATAACTGATGTGAAATGTCAAAGCAAAGATAGAATACATGAAAACTGTTGGATGCTGAATCTTTTTTAATTCTAAGAGAAATTGGAAGGCAAAGTTCAAATTCCAGTTGTGTCCATTACATTCACTTATGCACAAATACCCTTGAGAAAGTTATGAATCCATCTCTTCTCCCCATAGTTACGGGTTAAATAGTAAGACAAACTGAACCTTTTAGCCTTGGTTGGCAACCAGTCTAAGAGAAGGATAACTTTGAATGCAGAACCTGAGGAGAGTTATTTGGGGTACCTTGTAGCACATTATGTGCACCAGCTCTCTGTAATCAATTTTGCCAAAAAAAGTGGCTGATTCTGCACAAGCCTTTACTGCAAAAATCAAAACCTATGTGTGGGTAGGGAGTCTGGCTGCTCAGTTCTAGTGACAACCAAAATGTCAACGTTCTACACTATATTCAACAAAATGTTAGGAACGAAGGCACCATCAGTTCTGGAAAGTGCGATAACTTGGTCTTCATAACTAGAAAAGACTTCTAACTTGTCAAACAGTATTTTCTTTTTCTGCATTTGTGAAACTGTACTGTTGAAAGTGAAATCCTAATTTTAATATTATCTTTCTTTTTTTTTTTTCTTTTTTAAAATTCACACCAAAAGCGATAATGCCACTAAGTCACAAGGGGTTGCTGGGGTGTGAAAGATAATAAAAAAAGACTCCAGAAGAAACCGAAAACCAAATCCTAAACGAAGGATAAATTTCTACTCTTCTTCAAAAGACCGGGGAGGAGTATAAACCGGATAATAAGCAAACCTATCTAATCCTGAGACTTATTCATCACCTACCTCTGGCTCTCTTTTTGAAATCTGACAATTCTCGTGCTCCCAGAGAATGAGATATTGTCAAGTAATTATGTTGTTATCTTGCATTTTATTTCTTTATACTAAAACGATTACACCTCTATTAAACATCTAATTGGTGTGAAATCTTGTGTAAGAGAGATTTTTAAAAGATGGTGGTTAATTTTCAGGGCACAAGACATTTGTTATCATTTACAGCATTAATAGTTTTCACCTTTGTTATCTTTTAAATGTTAGATTTTCCAATTATGGGGTGGAGGTAACAATTAACGAAAGTTACAATTCACATTCCTTTCTCAGTTTCTATCTGGATTTTTGTAATGCCAATGTATGCTACTAATAGCACTCGCACTAATAGTACTTGCTCAATAATACTCACTCAAATAGTAACCCGTGTAGTGATCCGAATAGAGAAATAGTACAGTGAATAGAGAATAGCGGTTTGTATAGTAATAGAGGATAGACTAGAAATAGTAATCATTAGGGTTAGGGATGCGACTTCCTATATATGCGTTTCCTCTATGGTCACGTGACCCACTTCATTCAATAATGGGATCACCTGTGTTTGCTCCCTGGCAATCTACATTCAAACTAAAGTGTCAGCGGCGACACTTTATTCCTATATAACAATTTTTGAGGTGAAGAGTAATCATTATTCACATTCAGACTAATATTCTTATCTTTACAGTTACTCTTACATTTAGGCTGTTGTGCTCTCTGGCCTTCTTCAGGTGTCTGTCAATTTGAGTAACCTTCAAGGAATTTTGAACCGACAGATTTATTTAATCTATGAAGGTAAACTGTTCTTATTGCATTAGCCATGTCTAGGGATATCTCATCTTTCTTCCAATCCCCGTTAAGTCTGAGTCCTTACTACACAGCCCAAGAATTGAACTCGCAATTACTATGCTACCAAACTAATCACAGGTTTTCAAAACATGACAGAAAATTGTATTATGCCTTAAAAAAAAAAAAATGGCTCTTAGGTAAAGAATATATCCATCTTTTCTGTCCATGGCTATTGATGAAGTGGTAGGGATATTTGGACTCACAAAGTTTTGGTTGGCAACCAGCTGTGGAGAAAGACAACTCTGAATTGAAATTCATGCTAAAAGTACATTTTGTATCAAATATAAATGTCTTGAATACGGAATTCTTCAACTTATAAAATAAGCCTGATGGTTCAAATAAACATTTGGCCAGGGATTTTTGTGTGTAAATAAGGAACTGAATAATCATAAGACAGAAAATTACTTTAAAAATACAATAAGCATCTTCTAGCAAATACCACGCCAGAGAGAAATTTAAGAAACTAATTTAATCATGCTTGCACAATTGGGTTTGATACACAAGGGGAACAGGAAACTACTCCACCATCTTTCCCAAGAACAAACATTTACAATGCACAATTGACAAAGAGATTAAAGAAAAGGAAGTTGAAGAGAGCTATGATCGCCTACACCCTGAAGGGACAGGGTACCTACAGTGGAAGAAAAGACAACAAATATTGAAAATTTCGAGCCTCAGCAAGAAACTCCTAAATGCATTCAAATGCTTACCTTGTCGTTTAATACTTCAAAATTGCCATCAATATCATCAATGAGCTCATCTGAACCAAGGCTGTTTCTCCTGGATGGACTATGGCTAGATCGTTGTAGTTGGCTGCAAGAGAAAAAACAAATTGGTTTTAAAAAATGACAAAAATATGTCAGAAAAGAAATATAAATAAGGAATAACATGATTTTAATGCAAGTATTCTTCAAAACTGAATTCATTATGAAACTTCTTTCAGAGTACAATGATGTTAAATAACAATGTTCCTTTAAATCAGCTTTAAAAAGGGTTTTCATTTTGTTTCTTTTATAAGAAAACAGGTCAGGCAGGATTCAAGGAAAATTCTTTCAATTTTATTACATTATATATCATATGTTTGATGTAACTAAGGTCTGCTCAGCATAGTTGCAGTATAAAATACAAGTGGGCTCTGTGGGTGTTGAACAAACACAAATGTGCCTGTGCGAGCATCTGAATTACCACCCTAGTAGACAGGTATCCTCGAATACAAGTGTCCATCTATTATATATATATATATATATATATATATATATATATATATATATATATATATATTACACACACACAAAGTCCAGCTATTATTTTAAGGAGGACACATATTTTCTATGAAAATTTCTAACATTCAGTCTAGTAAATGTCGTTAATACTGTTTATTATAAACAGAGCATTTACTTAAATATTTGTATCTATAAAAAAGAATGTATAAACATAAAAATGACTTAAAGCGTATATATATATATATATATATAAATAAATATAAAAGTGAACATAGAAGTCAACACTTAGAGGTGACAGTCTGTTTCATGCTCGATGCAAATGTCAGGCCTGACGATTGCATCTAAGTGTTCACTTTTATATTTACACACGCTCTATCTCTGATATTGAGCACTTTATCCCATAAATATAGCACACTTTAAGACTATATTTCTTTATATATATATATATATATATATATATATATATATATATATATATATATATAAAACCTAGTGAGCCAGGTTTGTGAGTTGGTTTGAATATTTCTCTTTTTTTTTTGCTTCAGGTGAGCGTCTTTTCAATAAAATATCTTTGACCTATACCCTTTGTTTTTGGGTCTTGTTCTTGTTTGCTTTTATGCTAATTTTATTATTTTACAGTGGATGATTTTTTTTCCCTTGAAGACCCATTTATTTATTTTTTTTTTTTAGATTTGCTCTACTTAGTGTATTGAGCAATTTTACATTTTTACATAATTTACTTAGTCGATGATTTTGCTTTTGACGAGGCATTGCAGTGCTGAGCGATTATTTTCGTTCAACATGGATGTCTTTAGTTTTTTCTTTTTTAATGAATTTTTTTCCCCGATATCGGTTTGTTCAAATATATTTTTATTTACAAATTGTATTATCTGTGGGGTTTTTTCACACCATCAGAGTATAGGTATTAAAATTATATATATATAGATATATATTTCTGTTTATACATCATTTTTATAGATATAATTTATTTAAGCAAATGCTCTGTTTAATAATTAATCAATATTAATTACATTTACTGACCTGAATTTAATTAAAAAAACAGAATTTACTTAAATAAATTATATCTATAAAAATAACGTATAAACAGAAAACATATTAAATAATTGCCTGGCTTAATCCATTTCATAATATATATATATATATATATATATATATATATATATATATTAAAAGAGACTTGTACCCACAGAAATAGAACATAGATTTAAACAAAATTGACGTCATTTTCTACCTTAGCCAACACTTTTTCAAAAGCAATTGTTGGCAAAATACATAACAATCAAGACAACAATGATAATGGAAGATGAGGGAAAGTTGGAATGCGATTAAAATAACATAAATATGAGGACAGTTTTCTATTCTACATAGTGCACACTCAGTTTACCACGTCCAAGTTCTTGAGGCTGTGTATATAAAATTTTACCAGCCGAGCCTATGCAGACAAAAGGAGCATTTCAGGTGTTCCTTATGATTAATCAAAGGACTTAAATGAATATATAATTTGATCGATGGCTTAGCCAGATCCAGTAGTGCATACGCTAATTTTAAATCTCATGTATGATGCGACCCTCTTAAAATTAACTTCAAAATTAGGTTTTCAAAAGTCACATGACACGTGAGTATATACAGTAATTGTGTGCAGTGAAAAGAACAAATTGAAAAATACATATCCAGAATGTAGATCATTAATGGATTCCATATGATGAATGATTTTTATTTCAGAATTATTGACAACAAAATGCACATTCTCAAGGACACATGGCACATTGGATAAAGGCGTTGGTTAGATTCAGTGACAGGACCCAAAGAGTGTGAGTTCAATATCCGGTTAAGGCAGTGGAGAACTTTCAGAGGGAAAATTAACAGGAAATAACTGATAACTGATATCCATTAAAAATGGCACGTGGAACTAGAACAGTCTACCCCAGTGAGTGAAATATAGGGTTCAGTTCGACATTCCAACCACCTGAAGAAGGCCTGAGCGTACACCAGCCGAAACGTTGTAATAAATACGGCGACAAAGATGAGGACGATAGTCCGAATAATGTACATAATGTACATAATACCTCATCTCAGAAATATAGACAGAAAGAAATCTGTGTAAAAATTCCATTCTGCTCCCTTTATTAAAAGTAATTAAGAACAAAAAACTGGTTTATATTTTACATAATGTCTTTTCAAATGCCTTATTTGAAGAAATATATATTCAGTAATTAAGGTTTTAATCTTTAGTAAATTACTTTTATTCAGTTACAAAAAAAAAAAAAAAAGTTATACTTTTCTGGTCCAGAGTTGTCTTGGCACTCACTCGGCGGGGCTGAGGTGTCCTGCACCCATTCAAGGAACTTAATTTCGAACCAACTTCAAATTTCACAGATACATCGCTCGTCAGGGTCATCGGCGAAAATTAAAGTCGGTCCAAAGATAAGTCATTTGAATTTTCCTTATTGTTGCCATTTCTGATATTGAGCACCCTCTGTAGCGTTGAAGTAATATATATGTTTTCTTTTTTTAGCATCATTGATTTCTGTCATTACATACACACACACACTATCTATCTATCTCTCTCTCTCTATATATATATATATATATATATATATAT
>OZ038501.1:90397258-90407258 GCA_964036315.1 Acanthosepion esculentum | reverse complement strand
TGTTGTTAAGATCCTACATTAAATAAAGTATGCCTGATTAACTGCCAATTTCCTCGACATGAACTGACATTGGGGTGTTCTATGGAAGCCTAATAGCGCAATTCTACCTTTTTCACATGATCTTGTCATCTAATCCCGAGGATCCTGCTTAGCTATTTTCATGAAACGGGTCAATAGGTTTATCATCTTCTTGATTCATTTTCCATGTGATGAGGATGTCCAAGGTCTAATAAAGCTTAATCTTGACACTTCTATTTACCTTGTTATGATTCCAGACTTGCTTCAACAGATCAAAAACCTTGTCACTCCAACCTTAATATCTTCTATGTCAGCACCTTGTTCTAAAGCCGTCACACCCAAATAGACAAAACTCTCAACATCTTCAAATTCTTCTCCATTTACAGTGATTATTGGGTCTTATTGGGCTGTATTAATTCACATGATCTCCCCACTAACCCCACATTTCAAACCTTATTAAAAATCAGTATATTTTAATGTCGACATCTCTCCACAGGAACACAAACTTTGCCACATTTTCTCCACCTGCTCCCCCATCCTGGGTAAGACGATAAACTATATCTGTGTCTATGGTAAGACGATAAACTACATCCGCGTCCAGGGTAAGACGATGAACTACATCCGCGTCCAGGGTAAGACGATGAACTACATCCGCGTCCAGGGTAAGACGATGAACTACATCCGCGTCCAGGGTAAGACGATGAACTACATCCGCGTCCAGGGTAAGACGATGAACTACGTCTAACAGCAAGGCTTCTGATCAGGAGGCTTTGAGGAGCGTGGAACCACCTCTTAATTGCTGGTGTTCCCAGGTCCACCCTGACCCGGGGTGGTAGCACCTGTTAGGGTCCCAGCTATGAGCAAATAGTTAACCCCGAAACTGAGGTAAAAAGAATTATTAAAGTGTAAAAATAAGTTTTAATACCAGAAATGAATTTTTGAAAAAAAAAAAAATATTACCAGCAATACATTTTCTAAAATAATATTACCAGCTATACATTTTTGAGGAAAAAATATTAAAAGAAATAGATTTTTGACAAAAAATATCACCAGGGAAAAAAAAAAAAATTGGTTGGCATCAAATGACCGATTGAGGTTGATATGCCGTAAAATAAACCAAAACAAACCACCTGCTCCCAGTCTGGCTTTATACATTTCTAAGCTAAATTTACGAAATATCAAAAAGACAACTGTTTGATTTTTAAAAATAACAGGCCAACAAATAAAACTGGGTTCAATGTTTGAAAACTGCCGACGCTGGCCTCAAACCAGCAGGAAATGGAGACAGCAGAACTCATTTATTCAGAGTAGCTGCTAAGACGACATCAATAATATCTTTCTCGGCCAAATATAGAACATATTAGTTGGCACACATACTTGAAAACAGAAGATTCATTTTTCAAAACAGGAATGACGAATAGTTGAAAAGCAAAAGCTCTAAAATGGTTGGGTCTTTTTGTAAAAGATTTCAGTTATTTGTATCAAGAAAAAAAAAACATTTTTCAACATTACACATTTTTTAATTAAATTTTGAATTTTTGTTTTCATTAAGAAAACAAACACTAAAGCTTCAATCAAAAATTCAGAAAAGAGAATTTTGTGCTCTTAAACAGATTCAAATTACAAAAATAGAATAAAATTGGATTGATGCGTGTTTCTTGCTTTTCATTTGTACACTTGTAAAAAGATTTCTCAGGTGAAAATTACTTTATTTGAACTGTAATAAATGTGCTTACTTTACTACCTGAAAACTGACTTCTTATCTTGTCAAAAATGTCACCTCCATGAAGCCTTTACAAAATGATCTTCTTTTTACTGTGTTATAACGCTATTAAATTAATCCGATCAAACAGTGTCATGTCTTTAGAAGGCAATTAGTATTTACTAAATCCACTGGATTTTTATAATGGATTCAGGGTAGATACCATTACTGCTTTTGTTCCAATTCCAGATCATACTTTCTGGTTTTGTTTACATAAGTGGACACTGA
This sequence comes from Acanthosepion esculentum, assembly GCA_964036315.1. NCBI lineage: Eukaryota > Metazoa > Mollusca > Cephalopoda > Sepiida > Sepiidae > Acanthosepion > Acanthosepion esculentum. The sequence continues at coordinate 90,405,250 of OZ038501.1, read as the reverse complement.
GTTGAACACCAAGTGACAACAATCTGCTTCATGCATCAAAGCAATGTTGACCTTGGTATCCACTTTTATAATTATATACACTATCTCTGGAGCACTTTGATGTAGTTTAGTGGTTACCAAGCTTGTTTCACTAGATCAATTACGACTAAATAGTGAGTTTGATCCTCACTGGGTGCTCCATACTTTCAGCCTTGTGCCATATCTAAGCTATGCTTAGAAAATCATTTGGGCACCATGATTGATTCGTTTTCTATGGTTTATCAACCCTTTACAGGTTATTTAAAGCCAGAAAATATTTTTAGATTCTAAGAATTTTTGTTTTTTTAAGATAATAAGGATTTAGTGATACAACTCTTACTAGTTAACCCATAGCTTTGGGGAGAAGAGGAGAATTCATACCTTTCTCCATGTGGTTCTACATGAGGATGCTGAGAATACCATGGACCGAACATGTGAACAACAGAAAAGTTCATGAGACAATGGAAACAAAAAAGACACCCATACTTAATATCAGGAAAACATAGATGAAAATTCTAACGCACATAATGAGGAAAGAGGGCTTGGAAAACTTAATACTCAGAGGACAGATCGAAGGCAAGAGGGATAGAGGAAAACAATGTATAAGATACCTGACGAGCTTGAATAAATGGATGGTAAAGCAGGATTTGGGAGAGATGGCAAAAGGACAACATTTATTGAGAGCTACAAAGGACAGGAAGTACTTGACTCATGCCATGCTTTATCTTTACAGGAATCAGATTAGATCAAAAAGGAAGTATTTCTAAAGATGTTGGGAAAATGTTATGAATTGTGGAGAGCCATGATTACCAACGACCTGAAGGGGCATGACGCTTAGAACGACAGAGACATAAATAATTGGAACAAAGTGCAAAATTTTGTCAGATGAGACTTGAACAGAAACTTTGTGGACACACGCTTTTCCAATAAAGCAAGAAAGTATCTTGTGGAAAATATTAGCATATGGATTCTGTTATGGGCATATCATGCAAAATAGATAACACAGATGCTGAAAAATTTTCCCCAGCAATTTAATTGACCAACAGAAAGTTATCTGGTGATATAACAAGTATGGTACTGACCAGATGGAAGTAGTGAAAGGAACCTAGATGAAAGAGGTTGCAGATTAACAATGCTGAAACTGGACAAGCAACTGACCAAACCAAATTTAGAAGAGTGTGGGAAGTGATTGATTATGACTCATGGATCATTAATCACTTATCCCAAGCCCCAACAACTTTCAGGAATTTTCAATATAAGCCAGGCATTTCTGGTACTCAGAAAAAGAACGAGGAATCATCAGACACTACAAACATCACTCATCAACTGTCCTTGTGCAGAGACGATTTTCAATTTAAGAAATTTTCAATTGCAGAAAAGTTAAAATGAGGAAGAATTTTGAAGCAACTTTGGTTGCAGGTCTGACACCACAGTTCCCTGATGGCATCAAGTTACTGACTGATTAGCCATAGTTAGGAAAACCACAAAACTGCCGAATGGCCAAGAGTTAACCCTTAGGAGACAACAGGGCTGATCTATCAGTCAAAAAGTTGAATGACAAAGAAGACAATTGGGCGGATCCATCAGCCTGATAATACAAGCCTTGAGTGTCATCGCCTTGCTTGGGGTGAACAGATTAAAGAAGTATTCAAATATCAATAAGAAGCATTTTTTTAGTGCCACTTTCATCCTTCATTTTAAGATTGTGTGAAGGACAAGATTCTTTAATCTGAATCATGGAGGGCAAGAATCAATACTTTCTTTTGCAATGGCAAAGGGTGGACAAAGTTAACCCTTTCTTGTCAGTCAGAATAAAATATTGATTGATTGACTGATTTCTTTTCTATGGCTTATTAACAAAATTTTTTTAATTTTCTTTTTAGATAAAAATGGTTTAGTAATACAAGTCCTACTAATTAACCCATAGCAGGGGGGAGAAAAGATGGATTCATACTTCTCCCAAAGGTATTTTCATGTAAGTGAATATAATGAACTCAACAGGAATTGGAACTCGGCTCTTTGATTAACAATTCAGAGCCATTATCCATTACACCACCTGCACATCCAAGCTTACAGCTGCTGGTATTCCCAAGCGGTCACCCATCAGAATAAAATGGCCTTTGGTTAACAAAAAACCCTGACATGGCTATAAAATGGGGGATCAATTTTTTATGGAAATTACATTTTAAACTGATCCTCCATTTTGGGTCATAGTAGATTCTGTCTATTTCTATATCCCAGAGAGGAATATTGTATTTGCCATAAAACACTGTGTTCTTGATGACATGGCCATGGAGAGTCTCAATCTTGAAGGTGGAGACTGTGATAGACAATGTTTTACTTTATTTGAAAACATAAATCAAACCATGTTCTAAACACTGGAAAAGTAGTATACGCCAGTTGCATCTTCCCAAAAGACGCACGTGCCACTACAGCAAATCAATTCAGTATTTATGAAAAATTGATAAACTTTGTTAATGCTTGCTTTCTCACCAAAAGAGGAAAGGAAAAAGAAAAAAGAAACCAGCTATAAAACAAAAAGAAACTATTCACTCTATTGGTGATAATGTAGGCCGCCTTTTTAACAAATCCACTTCTCCTTCTCCTCAAAGACTTTCTTTCTTGGAAACAGATAATGACATTCCATAATGGAAGGCACCAAACAATAAATCATCTTTATATTTTAGAAAAAGAGTTTTGCACAAAAAGGACCATGAAAGAAAACAAGTGGAATTTTGTCAGGAGGGAAAAGAGCCATTAGACTGGAAAGAATCTTATTGATATTTTATGGAGAAGAAGAAGAAAAATAACATTTGAACAGAATCATACCACTGATGTCTTCTACGTATCTCCGTGCTGTGTAAAGATAGTAATCCATAACTTAAATTTAAACTATGTATGAAAGATTTGCCCAACCTCTGAAAAGTCCAGAAATCAATTTTAACTATTACAATTATACAAGGACTTCAGCATACTTAATTGGTATACAGTGGTTAAATATCTCTGCCTGTTTTCAAAAGTGGAAGGGATACTGAGGTAAATGCAGGAGAACTCAAAGGGAGTACTTTGAAGGGGACTAAGTCATCATAGCCCTAGCTAGTTATTTTCTTGCCAATATTAAATGGCTGGGTCATTATCAGACTCTGTGTGTGCGTGTGTGTGTTTGTGTGCTCACATATTGCATGTTTAATAGTATCTGAAAGAAAAGTGAAGCTGATGAAACGTGCTGGAAATCTGATTAAAGACATGTTTCAGCGGAGAAGCAAGTGTAGGCTCTCTTTGGCTTCTCTTCTTCAGTTTAAATGAAAGAAAAACAAAACTGGGTGTGAGGAAAATGTCTCGGGACCTCTGAGTATAAGTGGGTATCATAAATCAAATTAATTACCCTAGTTTATCATCCAATTTCCAGATTTGGAGTATGCCTGCCTGCTTGTTTGTTTATTTATTTTATTTATGTCTGTATTAGACCCATTTAGTATTGTAGGACTTTTTTTTTTTTTAATAAAATTTCACACACACAAACTATGTGTGCGTGTGTGTATTGGGGCAGCAGATCATTGTTCAAACATATATTTGTTAAATATAACAGACAACGAATGTCTATTATGTTTGATCATGAGCCGTTCTAAGTTTCGTATAGTGGCTTTAATTTTGGGAGAAAATAAAGACAAAAACTGTCCAACATATCCTTTGTCGTTATGTAAACATAACAGGATATCATCTCTGATGGTGAATATCTTTGTTAAAATGGCCATATAACCACTCTGATGATGGCTCATGTGAGCCAAAGGCTTAGATTGAGAAACAGTTTAATAAAAAATATCCAAACGTTGGTCAATTATTGTCTTTATTTTCTCCCAAAATTAAAGCAACTATACAAAGCTTAGAATGGCTCATGACCAAACATAATAGACATTCGTTGCCTGTTATATCAATATGTTTGAAATTCATCTATATATATATATATATTATATATATATATGAAAATGGACATTGAAGTCAACACCCAGCAGTGACAGTGTTTCATGCAATTTTCAGCCCATGTGCATTGTTTTGGCTCAATTATTTATATATATATGCTGATCAGTAATGCATTATGGGTAGCTCTATTGTATTATTTTAACAATTATTGTGTGGGTTGTAATGGTTATGTTTTGTATTATTCTAAGGGCTATTGAGTGGAAATAATGCAAAATTAGGTATACAGTAATGAATACGAAAACATACACACAAAAAGTATTGTATTCATTATACAAATTCAATATCAATAATAACACATCAATTACTGTATACCTACTTTTGCAGCCCTTGGTATATAGTGATGCTGATAGGTCTTTAACATAGTGAGTCCTCATCCCCCCCCCCCAAAAAAAGAAAAACAATTTTAATCATGCCATATCATTTAAAATAACAGAACTTCTTTTTTAATTATTAAATTTAAAAAATAAAAAAGGCAGTATTTACACTTAATCACAGTTCAATTAAGAAATTATCTTTTTCTGACAGATCAGAAATTGTTTGTTTTTTCTTTTTCAACTGAATCAATAAATTTAAAACAAAAAAAAAAAAAAAAAAAAAGCAACAGTCAGCACACTTCAATAACTTCAGGTGCATCAAATAAAAAAGAAAGAAAAAAAACGAAACAATAAAGTTTATGGTAAGATGACATTGATGTCTATTTCATGCCGCCCACACACCCCACTGTTCAATGAAGTAAGGGGGGGGTGGGAACTAGTAAAAAGTATTTGAAAGAATGTGCAATGTATCACTTTCCATGGGAAACTTTAGTTGAGTCAATGACACACAGATGGGAAAGTTATTGTGTCCTTTAACAGTTAACATCAGGGATCAGGGCACATACCTATCACCATATATATATATATATATATATATATATATATATATATATATATATATAGGGACTTAATGCATATACTTGAAGGTAAGTAAAAACTCAGTTTCCAAGCAACAACATACAGATGGAGGCAAGACAAAAGAAATACAACCATTTCAATTCATAGAAGCCTACCTACCTTTAAACTGAACTAATTGCCCTCCAAGCCAGGATTGCTCACTTGCAGTAGATATCCAACTCACAAAACGCATTCTTATATTGACAATTTAAAAGTGGTCAAGATATTGTACAAACAGTTATGTCAGCAGAGGGCTGTGGAAACAGAAATGTTTGAGTCAAGCACAATCTATGGCTTACTCATGTTCTCTAAACAGCAAACACCAGCATTAATCACACAGCATCATTTGATACAAGTGGGTGGATATAAGTGCCATCTAGACGACAACAACAACAGTTCTCGCTTTCATTTCAGCAGTTAAACAATTGTCTTTTTAAAATAGATACAAGCACAACAGGAAAGGAATTCTGCTCAAATTTCATTTAGCATCATTGTACACAAAGAAAATCATTAAAAGTCTGGCAATGTTTAATCTTTGTGCCTGCAAAAAAAATGGTGTGCCAAAGTACAGTTATTCCCTTGGCACTGCTGTTACTGTATACACTTTTAACTCCCTCGGCAATGATTTTTTTTTTAAAGCAATTATTAGAATTTTAAAACCCAAACATATGAAAGTGGATTTATACATTTTCTTTAATGAGAACTGACAACAAAGATGTTCATTACTATTTATTTATTTATTTATTAGATTGCTTATTTACAATATTATAAAAATATGAACAAAATATAATGAAATAATTATTATTTACCATTTTATAAAGAAATAAATATGAAAAGTAATTTTTTGTTCATAAATTTATAAAAATATCTGTGAACAAGAAAATTTAAATAAACACAATGGCACATATTGTTTTTAAAACAAACATTGCCAAGTGAGTCAGAATTATATCCAGTAACAGTGGTGTCTAGGGAGTAACCATCCTTTTGACACACCTTTTTTGGGGAAAGGCACAAAGGTTAACATTGTGAAAAGTTTAATGAGGCCTGCTTGATGGCCAAGTTATATGCTTCCTACTGGAGCTTGTGGTTAGGAAAACAAGCCAAGATTAACAAATGCTGATTTTCAAAGCAAATACATCCTCTACACTTGCAAGACCTACACAACAAACTTTTACTGATCCCATTTGTTATCTTAGGATATTAGAGAGTTAATGCTGCAATTTATCTCTAATATGTAGTGAATTTGATCCTGAGGATCCCACACTTGTGACCTTGTACCACACTAATTTAAACATGGCAGACATCTTTAAACAAGAATGAAGGGTATGAATGTTTTTCTGGTATCATTATATCTATATTAGATTTAAATTACGATAATCTATATTGTATTTTTCATTCGTGCATATGTATGTTATGCTTTCATTATGTCTTCTTCTGATGTCCAATCTACAAAGGATTAGACATGTTACTTAAATATTCCAAATATTATTTTAGATTTAAATTATGATAATCTATATTGTATTTTTCATTCCTGCATATGTATGTTATACTTTCATTATGTTTTCTTCTGATGTCCAATCTACAAAGGATTAGGCATGTTACTTAAATATTCCAAATATTATTTTACATTTAAATTATGATAATCTATATTGTATTTTTCATTCCTGCATATGTATGTTATACTTTCATTATGTTTTCTTCTGATGTCCAATCTACAAAGTACAATTGTTAGCGAGTCTTCTCAAGCATTACTCTCATAGAGTTCTCCACTTGTGGCCTTGTACCTGACTGATCTAAACTTAGTAAACATCTTTAAACAAGAATGAAGTATATGAATGCTTTGCTGGTATCCTTATAGTTCATAATAGTATAATCATTTAGTACCTCAATATAGAGTAATCATTACTGAGTCTACCACAACTGACCAATTTTAATAGTAGTGAATTTGATCATTACTGAGAGCCCCACACTTGTGGCCTCATGGCAGATGAACTTAGGCTATGTAAAAACTATATAAAACTGGTTAGGAAGTTAGTTTCACAGATCATGATTACAATAGTGATTTATATCATCAGCGCTCTACACTTGCCAGACTAAAGAAATATATAAAGAAAATACTTTGTGGGTGAATAAAGATAAAATCCAAAAGTAAAATTGCTACAATACAATTGTTTTACGTTCATTCTTTGTGTTGTCTTAAACCAAATTAAGTTTAAGAAGTTTAATTTCTAGAAGCTTGCTTCAGGGTTGAGTGAGTTGTGTATTTCTCCCCAGTATGAGTCATGTCAGTGTTTGAACTTGAATAAAAACCAGAAATTTAAATGCTGATTTTCAAGACTGGTCACTCAAGCGTCACCTCTTGGAAAACTAGTACAACACAATTTTTCCCTCTGGATACAACAAACTACTGGGCAAGTTTAAAGTGCATATTGACTAAAATACCATCACAGAAACTACAAAACAAAGAATAAATAGAATAAATATACCTTCTTAGAATATTAGTTAATACTAGCGAAGCTGAAGAAGGTACCAATTGAAATGTAATAATACATTTGAAGATACTAGTTCCAAAGTCATACTTCATTTAAGAAATTATACACCCTAACAAAGCTATAGAATATAATAGCTAAATTTGTTCTATCCAAAAATGGGCTATATGTAGAAACTTGTAATTAATACAGAATGTTTTTATAAACCTATGATTAATACCTTTATTTATTTAAACTTATAATTAATATCAAATTTTTATTTCTATAATTATTGTTAGTTCATATTTTATGATGGAGATTATTGGGTTAACTAAAAGTAAAAATACAAGATTGACTAATTAATAGAATAAATTACAACTGTGTTCTTGTGATACTTACAAAAACATAGTAGGCAAGAAGATTATGCTGAACCAAACTTTAAAGTGTAGCGAATGTGCTTGCCTTGAAAATCAGCATTCATTATTTATTTTTAAGTTGAAATTTCAAAAGAATGTATCTTCTTGAAAGAAGTGAGTCTTGTAAGTCAGAATGAACAATAGATGAGAGAGGCCCAAACAAGTTTTTAATTGAAC
>OZ038501.1:90312258-90392258 GCA_964036315.1 Acanthosepion esculentum | reverse complement strand
AAAGATATATATTAGGTTGTTCGGAAAATAATGTCTCATGTCAAAATTAACTTTTATTCATGAATTAATGTGTTTAAACAGTGTTTAAATCAGTGAAAATAGAAGGTCTGAACATCTATAGATTCCTGCCATAGAGTTATAATATTATTTATGCCTTTATGATAAAACTGTAAAAGTTTAGATGCCAAGAAATGTTTGAATGTAATTTCTGCATCTTCTTTGCAATGAAATGCCTTCTGGCTTAAAAAATTGTCGAGATGCTTAAGAAGGTGGTAGTCAATGGGCACAAGATCAGGGGGTGTGGCAAAGCCTCATGTCGCAAGACGGTGAGATTTTGCAATGTCATCTTGGCAGCAGGCAGCTGACTATTGCCATGAAGCTGAATTGGACCCCGTCAATTAACAAGTGGCAGTAGCAGTTCAATTAACTGAATGTGCATTTCATTCAATTGCTTGCAGTAAACTTTGGCAGTGATGCTCTTGTTAGATTCCAGGAAATTGTAATAGATAAAGCCAATGTCAAACTACCAGTCATCACAATCTTCTGTTGGAGCAATTTTGGTTCTGGAAAAGGTTTGGATGCTTCATAATGAAGTCACTCAACTGTTCATTTATGATTGTCATAAAGGATGCATTTCTAATCGTTAAAACCATTATTAGTCTGAAGAAGTTCCTTCTAGGCATGGAACATGTCACATAGAGGGTTCTTTTTTCCCATTTTGTACTCACTCAGTCCCATCAAATGGAAAAGTGTAAAAACGCTGGAAAAACTAAGTAAAAAAATTAATAAAATTTTCCTTGTCTATCATATTTAAACGAGAAATGTTTAAAAGAAAAGGCAGCTTCCCAAATATACATTAATCAAATTACACTCAGTTTTATATATGAAAACATATCCTGCAGTGCTTCTTAGTTTAGCATCCTTGCTTTAATTTAAATATTAAAAGAAAAAAGAAAAGTCATCAAAAGAGATTTGAATCATTGGAGACAAGACAAAACAATCATCAACACAGAGTCAAGATCTGAAAGAGAACAACGGATTTATGATTCAACAACTCTGAGCAAACAACAAAGACAATAGACAAAACAGCACATATAAACATAAAAAAATAATTCAAATATACAAGTAGCAATGATGATGAAAAGATGTGCCATGAAGCAGAACCAAGCCATGGATGCTGCAGACAATGATTCAGAAGGGGGTGCATGCAGCTAGAGAAAGAAAGAAAGAAAGAAAAAAAAAATGCAACCAAAAAGATACAAAGAAAAAAGTCCTTGTTAAGGAGAGCCATACTACAATTGAAACCAAACAGTGTCAGAAAAGAAAGCAAGAAAAGTGCTACAATAATAAATTTAAGAAAAAAAGAAAAACAATTAATACATAATCAGTAGGAAAATGGACAACATTGCTAATCAAAAGAATCAGAATGTGCAGGAAATGGATTTTGGGACAGAAAATATTTTACTTGTTTCTGTGCTTCAAAAACATTTTATGCTACAATTACAACTAATAATAAGCTTCTTGAGCATTTTTTCCGCAACATCAATGGCTAGAAGAAACAAGGTGTGCATAGGTGCTTGACAATAACAAACACACATTCCAGGTAAAGTCATATGGTGCGGGTATCTTTTTTCAAATGTCATTTTAGGAATATCATTAACTTCTTTTACAATTAATCAGTTCATTTTGTATGATTTAGTAGATAATAAAAGTATTGAAATTTGACTTATGCTATATCATCTTTCCTTTGTAGCTAATTTGATTCAAGAATAGAGTATTGACCAATTCCTTCTTCCTTACCAAATTTTGATTCTCACTTGGAAATAGTGATCGGTAAAATTACAAAAATGTGGGTGCACCAGAGTCACTTTTAGTCTTGGAAATAATTTTACCAAAAGTATTCTTGGAACTTTTTCTTTCAATTCTAACAGCTCATCACAACATTGCAGAATTCCTTTTGGAAGACAATACTGCAGGCTTCTTTTATTGAAGACTATATTTATATAAAATTCAAAATAATATCGAGTAAATCTTTATCTAAGAAATAAAAGCCTTATTTCTTTGTAGACCAAGCTGTATCCATTTTCTGTCTTAAGTATTCAAAGTATTTTTATTATTACATAAACTAGTCAGACATAATCTCATCATGAGCACAAGATTTCATTGTTCAGATCCATAATCCATAAACCATTGAGAAGGTGAAAAATCAAATATAGCAACATCTCATTGTCAGATGCAATATACATCTGGAGAAGTCAAAAAAACAAACAAAAAAAAAACAAAAAAACAGTGGCTGAAGCACTGCAACAAAGTGGAATGATTATATTGAGTTGTCTGCTAGGTCTGCTAGAATAACATGGATCATGCATTACCAAGTATTGTTTCTCTCTGTACTGCCAAAGAATTCCCAATGCTAAGAATCAGCTTGGCTGATTCTAATCTCCAAAAGAGCAAATTCATTGCATCTTGGTCTCACATTTTCCACTGGCATGAAGTGGAATGATTATATTGAATTGATTGCTCGGTCTGCTAGGATGACATGGATCATGCATTACCAAGTATTGTTTCTCTCTGTAATGCCAAAGAATTCCTAATGCTAAGAATCAGCTTGGTTCATTCTAATCTCCAAAAGAGCAAACTCACTGCATCTTCTTGGTCTCACATTTTCTGCTGACACGAAGTGGAATGATTATATTGAATTGATTGCTAGGTGAGCTTCTAGGAAGGTTAGACCACTGTCTCATGCCAGACAATTTTTCTTGTCGGAATCCATCTTGCACATTTATAAATCTATCTTTCATCCATGCAGTGAATATTGCAGCCATATTTGGTCTGAAATTCTTACACTATATCTCGTGATTCTTGATAATGTCTGTAATGATCCTGGCCTGACATTTCAATTTTATCCCGCTCATGTAATGTGTCTTCCCTCTGTTTTTTCTACAACTATTTTCGTGCCAATTTTTCTGATAAACATTCTTTCTTGGTGCTGTCATTGCATGAATTTAAGCTAGATTTCCTTGTTTTACTGTTGAACTACCTAGATGTAACTAAGTTCTATTCTAATAGTTCTTTTCTATTACTTCCCTGCCACCTGCAATCTACAAAGATTTTAATGCAATTTCAATCACCATCTTCTGTCTTCCTTAACACTGTTCATCTATTACCCTTTCTCCTCACCAAAGTATTCTCTTCAGCTCCTAGTGACCACTGCTTCTTAGTGGCATTATCACCTTGCTTACTTAGGATGAAATGATTAAAAGAGAAAATTTTTAAAAATAATCAAGACTCCCCTTTTACCAATTTTTAAAATACCTAAGCAAGAGAAAAATTAGTTTAAGAATTCATTAACCACTAATTTTAAAATTTGGCAAAATAATAAAGGATTTCAATAACTTTTTTTTTTCTTTTAAAGAAAAATTTTTAGTTAAAAAAAAAAAAAAAAAAAATAACAATCTAGTGAAGTGTCAATTTTTAAAATGTGACTTATATTGTCTTTTTAAAGATGAACACCAGCAATAAAGAACGTCAGTTTTTGGGTTTATAATCCACAGGGTGACAAGTCATGAAAATGACAATGAGATTAACTGTAGTAAAGTTTTGACTTTATACCGTGCACAAAGGCAAACACATAAAATGACATGAACAGTCTGCAAAGAGAATCAAGAAAAATATCTCGTGGATTCCATTTACTAATTCTTATACATTTGAATATTTCATGTGTATTTAAAATTTTTTTTTTTTCAACATTAATTTTTACCTGGGTCCACAACCAAAAATGATAACTTTTTCAATATAATTAGTTTAAAATATTATTTTGCATTGGATGTTAAGCTATTTAAAAAAAAAAAAAAAAAAAAAAAAAAAAAAAAAGCTATAAAATGTTAGAACACACGATTTTTTTTTTTTTTTTTTTTTTTTAAAGTTGGCAAAGCATTAGAACGCATAAGAAAGAAGCTTTAATGACCATCAAAACATTCTAGTTGTTAAGGGGGATTATTAACCACTCCAGATTTACAAAGAAAGTATAAATTTTATATATATAATTTTTTTTTTTTTTTAATATTTTTCATTTTTAATTCTGAACTTATGTCCCCCACCCACTTTAACTTTCAGAAAAGAGGTAACGACTTGTTTTTAAATTTCCCTAAAAAATCATTTTTATCACCAGTTACCAACCATAACCTGAGGAAGTACAATCATAGTATTGAAACATGAAAGCTTTTGTGTAGCGATTTAAAATGGTTTTATTATAAATCTCTTATAATAAAAACATTATTATATATATATATATATATATATATATATATATATATATATATATATATATATATATATATATATATATATATATAAAATATGCATTAGAATCCAACAAATTGATAGGATAAGATCAAATACTAAATGTTTATAAATTTAATATGTTTCCCGTTTATTTAATTTTTATCTAAGTGAAACACATGAAATTTATAAACATCCTACCATTTTGTCGGATTCCAATCCATATTGAATTTATACTTGACCCAAATTTGCATCTGTGTATGCGTGTGTGTGTGTGTGTGTGTGTGTGTGTGTGCGTGTGTGCAGAAAGAAATCAGTTTTGCTGTATGCTTGGTATTGCAAGTGTTATCTTGACCAATGAAACATAGTAAAATGTCTTTTTAGCTACAACAAACCGCTACTTTGTGGAACTGACTCCCAAGAGGATGCTTCCTCAATCACTACAATTTTAACCTGTTCAAGTCTAGAGCTAATGTTCTTCCACACATAAACTGTGTCTCTTACTCTGTAGCCCTCTACTTTGATTGACTCTTGGACCTGGTAAAAGGTGAACATTATTGTAAAAAAAAAAATAAGTAAATTTATGGAAATGACATGACCTAATTAAATAAAAGAAGTAATCAATAATCTGCACAAGGCAAATCCATTTTAATCTGTCTGTAATCCAGATTGATTGATTTAATTAATCCTTAGTTCTAGGTTTTTTTATCTGTAGGCAATGATATTAAAACTATTGTCAGTATTTCTTTTCTTCATGCAACATTATATCCTGCTTGTTTTTTGTTTTTTTCCGAAGCTGAAAATATATACCTAAACAACAAATTAAACCTATACTAATTTTATAGCATAAATAAATGTACTAATTAGTACTAAGCTTAATCTATTTTTGTGTCGGCAAATATAGAATAGATACGAGTGTCTTGATCACATCAGAAAGCAACTATTTTATTCTACTCTCAAAAAAATTAATTTGCAAACTATATTTTAAATTTTGGTAAATATTAAAAAAAAAAAAAAAAAAAAAAAAAAAAATTAAATTAAACCTGAAAGACTTTCCTTAAGATTATATCAGTATTGTTAAAAGATCTGGTAAAAAAAAAAAAAGTACTATTTTTAATCTAAAAAATAAAAATGATACCAATGTATAAGGTGACAACCAATCTAAGAGAAGGAGAATTCTGAATTAAAAACTTACAACTAAAGCTACCACCAGCGATCTTGCGCACATGTCACTGGATTATGGTAGCTGATGTCCAGGGAGTGGCATTCATGTTGTACAAATGTCTATCACTATAATCTCTCTGAGTTACAGGAACTTTCTTACATATGTAGTTATGCGTGAAATGGAGTAGACAGCCATCATATCATTCATATATATATATATATATATATATATATATATATATATATATATATGTATGTATGTATGTATGTGTAATTTGGCAGCAACTTTTCTTTCAAACATGTAGTGTTGAATGTTAAAGACAACATAGTCTTACATATTTTCTTTTGAATTTTCTCATATTCTCTAATGAGACTTTTTATTTGAAAATAGTTCCGAAATATGTATTTTCCATACGATGACCTAGCGCTTTCGAACATCATTGTTCATCTTCAGGGTCAATATTTTAGTCAAAAAAATTTTTTTTTTTTAAACAGACATTTGCCAATTATCTTGTAGCGTAATCATGTTGCTACTTTTTTAACGTTTTTAGTTTGTAAAAAAGTAGCAACATGATTACGCTACAAGATAATTGGCAAATGTCTGTTTAAAAAAAAAAAAAAAAAAAAAAAAAAAATTTTTGACTAAAATATTGACCCTGAAGATGAACAATGATGTTCGAAAGCGCTAGGCCATCGTAGGGAAAATACATATTTCGGAACTATTTTCAAATAAAAAGTCTCATTAGAGAATATGAGAAAATTCAAAAGAAAATATGTAAGACTATGTTGTCTTTAACATTCAACACTACATGTTTGAAATATATATATATATGTTACACACACACACACACACCAAGGAAAACTTAACAATATCAAAAATGATTATAAATTATAATTTATTTCAATAAGTAAGTTTTTAAGAGGAGGCTTGGATTAAAGAATCGGAGAGCCGAGTTCAAATTCCAGCCGAATCCATGACATTCACTTACGTACTAATACCCTTGGGAAAGGTATGAGTCCTCTTCTTCTCCCCCCAGCTATGGTTAAATAGCAGGACAGACCAGGTTCTATAACCTTGGATGGCAACTGGTCTACCGCAGAAAGAAATGGCAACCTACTGCGTGAAAAAAATCTGTCTCGTCAGCCCTGTATCGAAAGATACATGATCACCTAAGCATGTATCATGCATGGCACATGACTGATTGAAGTTTTTAATACTTGTCTCATCAGAATCAAAATTACAATTTTGGGATTTGTAATTTTGGTCTGATGAGACAAAGATTAATAACTAACTTGTCGAAATAAATTAAAATTTTTAATCGTTTTTGATGATGCATTAAGTTTTTTCTTGATGTATATCATATTGCTCTGTATACTATACATTGACCCCTCTTTATGGAGATATCTTTTTAATAGTTTATATTAAAAACACCTACTTGGATTATCCTTTCCACTTACGGATTTGATATTATTATCTCTCTCTAATATATATATATATGTATATATATATATATGAAGAAATATAGTTTTAAGGTGTGCTATATTTATGCGATAAAGTGCTCAATATCAGAGATAGAGCGTATGTAAATATAAATATAAAAGTGAACATTGAAGTCAGAACTCGGAGGCGACAGGCTGTTTTATGCTAGGCGCAATTGTCAGGCCGCCAATGATTGCGCCTAGCGTGAAACAGCCTGTCACCTCTAAGTGTTGACTTCAATGTTCACTTTTACACACACACACACACACACACAGAGGGATGGCTCAAGGTACTGGCAGTCACCCAGGGCACCATCATGCCACCATGTCATGTGTTTGGGATCTTCCAAAACTAAAGCTTATAAAAACATACTTGTGGTTGTCCATGACTCAAGACAGATTAAATTCTTTGGCTATTTTGTCAATAGAAAATGAACTTGTAAAGAAGATAGGTGTAGAAATTGCCATGAATAGATTTACAGGTCTAAAGGCTTAAAAAATGTTTTAGGTAGGATAAGGGATGTTTTATTTAACTTGCATTAAGTTGTATATTGTAATAAGCTCGTTATTCTACATTTTCAGTTTTTTCTCCTTGTGAAAATTTAATATATATTTGTTTTTTTTTAAATATATAAATCATTGCAACACGGGAATTCCCATGTTTCAAAACTGATGCTGTACAGTTGTATTGAGCACTGTTTTGTAAGAATAAAAATAAATGCTAAGAACTCTGAATTATAAATCTCATTGTTCTTTCCTATTATTTTAATGTGTGTGTGTGTGTGTGTGTGTGTGTGTGTGTGTGTGTGTGTGTGTTTGTTACTTGTATCTGTGCCAAAATTCAGCTTGCCTCACTTTCACTATCTGCAATCCCCTATGCAATTCCCACCTTGCTTGCAGTGAAATGATTTAATAATAAAATAAATAAAATGATTAAAGACAGGAATTAAATGTCAATTTTTATTTTTAATTTAGCCATTATTAATTAATCATGATATTCAGCTTCATCTTATTTAACTGATATTTATGTAGCTTAGGGGGTGGGGTAAATGGAGTCCATTTTTTAAAAAATACTTTTTTCAACTCTTGACAGCATTAACTGCTTTTATATTGTCACAGAAAACAAATACAATAAATAAAATAATTTCAATCAACTTGAGAATAAGTTAAATGCATAGTCTGGCTTCTAAGAAAAATAATTTTTGATCTGACAAGTAACATTTAAAATTATAAAAGAGGAATGAGACGAATGTTAGAGAAAACGAAGTGAATTTCAGGGACCCTGGCACCTGTCAGAATTGTCCTCTGATAAAACTGAAAAGGTAGCCAGTCAATATGGACTTATTAATGGCATATACACCCACGTCAAGAAGAAATACAAGTTTTACAACATATAGGAAATAAAAAAAAAACACAGAACAAGTCACAAAAAACTATTATGAGGGAAACTAAACAAAAGCAGAAAAGGGACAACAAATGACACGGGAGTACAGAAAAGGGACAACAAATGACACGGGAGTACAGAAAAGGGACAACAAAGGACACGGGAGTACAGAAAAGGGACAACAAAGGACACGGGAGTACAGAAAAGGGACAAGAAATGACACGGGAGCACAGAAAAGGGACAAGAAATGACACGGGAGTACAGAAAAGGGACAAGAAATGACACGGGAGTACAGAAAAGGGACAACAAATGACACGGGAGTACAGAAAAGGGACAAGAAATGACACGGGAGTACAGAAAAGGGACAACAAAGGACACGGGAGTACAGAAAAGGGACAACAAATGACACGGGAGTACAGAAAAGGGACAACAAATGACACGGGAGCACAGAAAAGGGACAACAAATGACACGGGAGCACAGAAAAGGGACAAGAAATGACACGGGAGTACAGAAAAGGGACAACAAAGGACACGGGAGTACAGAAAAGGGACAACAAAGGACACGGGAGTACAGAAAAGGGACAACAAAGGACACGGGAGTACAGAAAAGGGACAACAAAGGACACGGGAGTACAGAAAAGGGACAACAAAGGACACGGGAGTACAGAAAAGGGACAACAAAGGACATGGGAGTACAGAAAAGGGACAACAAAGGACACGAGAGCACAGAAAAGGGACAACAAAGGACACGAGAGCACAGAAAAGGGACAACAAAGGACACGGGAGTACAGAAAAGGGACAAGAAATGACACGGGAGTACAGAAAAGGGACAAGAAATGACACGGGAGTACAGAAAAGGGACAAGAAATGACACGGGAGTACAGAAAAGGGACAACAAAGGACACGGGAGTACAGAAAAGGGACAACAAAGGACACGGGAGTACAGAAAAGGGACAAGAAATGACACGGGAGTACAGAAAAGGGACAAGAAATGACACGGGAGTACAGAAAAGGGACAACAAAGGATACGAGAGCACAGAAAAGGGACAACAAAGGACACGGGAGTACAGAAAAGGGACAACAAAGGACACGGGAGTACAGAAAAGGGACAACAAATGACAAGTGAGTACAGAAAAGGGACAACAAATGACAAGTGAGTACAGAAAAGGGACAAGAAATGACAAGTGAGTACAGAAAAGGGACAAGAAATGACAAGTGAGTACAGAAAAGGGACAAGAAATGATAAGTGAGTACAGAAAAGGGACAAATATGACAAGAGTACAGAAAAGGGACAAATATGACACAAGAGTACAGAAAAGGGACAAATATGACAAGTGAGTACAGAAAAGGGACAAAAATGACAAGTGACTACAGAAAAGGGACAAGAACTGGTAATGGATTACAGAAAAGAAACTACAAATGGCATAGTAGTACCAAAAAGGAACTATAAAAGGCAAGTGAGTAAAGAAAAGGAACAAAATAGTGGCTAGGGAGTACAGAAAACAAATGGACTCATTGGTGCACAGTGAATGGCGAAGTAAAAACAACATATAGCTTGAAGAATACTCAAAATGCTTATAGACTTGGAAAAGCCTGGCAGGAGACATTTAAAAAACCCCACAAAGATTACTTAAGCATCAAGAAACATTTAAGAAATGCTGTTCTACACTCTAAAACATATCCAATTGCTGACTGCAGGAATGATACGATTGCTTCCTGGTTATATGCAAACTAAGAGGAAAGCTACAAAACTGGGAGAAACCCAAAGCCTAAACTGCAATAAAGCAAACTGCCCAACTGCATTTGCAAACAAACAAATGCAGTTACAGTAAAGAACATCTAGGAAACTCTGAAAAAGGTCAAGGACTCAAAAGTGGAATACCTTAAAGGAAGCACTAACAGTAAACACCTTGAGGACGGAAAGACAAGAACAAGAACAAAAAAAAAAGAAAAAAAAAGAAATGGGTGACAGCTGAAATTCTTAAATGCAAGCAAAAGAGGAATGGCTTAATAAGAAATGTGCAGAGACTGAAAAACTGCAGAACGCAGATGTAATAGGCAGATGCAAAAAAAAAATATTTTAGAAAATAGCAAAATTCATAAAATGTGAAATCTGTAAAATCTACAAAAAAAAGGGAACAATCATTGTGGAAAAAGTAAAAATACTTCAGTGATGGAATGAACAGATTGAAAAGCTTTTATATAAGAACAGAGGAAAGAAATTTACAATACATATAAATAAAGGAAAAAAAAAACACCTAAAACTAGTATATGAAGTTAGGTCAGCACTTGACCAAGATGAAGCAGAACAAAGCAATAGAACCAGATGAGATTGTAACAGGAACGATGACAGACTTAGACAAATTAGTGATTGATAAGTTCATCAACAATCTCATGCAATCTGAGATTGTTGCATGACTTCATCTTGTCAGTTCTCACGCATGCATGCGAGTCATGAACTCTAACAGCAGGACTCCAAAGGCAGATCAAAGCTGCAGAGATGAGATACTTCCAATGTCTTCCACTGACTGCATCACAAATGAAAAGGTGTGCAGAAGAAGGAATGCATCCCCAGATGAATGACTATTGAGATGTGTTAACCTCCTCCATAAAGGAGAAACTGAAGTAGTATGACCACGCAAGTAGATCACAGGGCATCTCCAAGACCATCCAACAAGAAAAAGGTACATGGAGGAAGGAGAAGGGTACATCAGAGAAGGAAATGGTCAGACAACGTCATCGAATGGACCGGTGAAAGTTTTGCTGAAACCCAAGGGTTAGGAAGAACTATTTCAAGAACAAAAAACAAAAAATTATGGTGAGCCATATTACACCATATTATATATATTGGAATGGGTAGGATAAAAAATATACTTGCACATATGTATAAATATATTTCTTCCTCAGGTGTTATAAATAGAGTGCTCAATATTATGAAACAGAGCTATTAAGTATATATTAGTGAATATACATAATATCCAACATCATGAGCACCACTCAGAGTTTCATGCAGTTCTTGCAATCTTCAGATGCAAATATGTTCTGACCATTATGGAGTTTGTGTTTTATATATATATATATATATATATATATATATATATATATATAAAAGTGGACATGGAAGTCAGCACTTAGAGGCGACAGTCTGTTTCATGCTAGTGCAATCGGACGATTGCACTAGCATGAAACAGACTGTCGCCTCTAAGTGCTGACTTCCATGTCCACTTTTATATTTACACACGCTCTATCTCTGATATTGAGCACTTTACCCCATAAATATAGCACACTTTAAGACTATATTTCTGCATATATATATATATATATATTATATATATATATGGAACCTTAAAGCAATCTGTTTTTATTTAATATATATATATATATATATATATATATATATATATATATATATATATATATATTAGTTACCCAGTTTTAAAAATGGCATCATATGTGCACTCCCCACCACCCAATTGCTATAGTTGTACTCTAGTCTTTCAGAGTCAGTTTTTTTCCCTTCCCAGCTGCCATAGAGTTATCTCCCTTGTTCTGGTGTCATCAGAAATAACTATTAGTCAAGAATTAGACAAAAATATCCACTTGTTACATTGTGTTGAATGGGGTGAGTGAAAGTAAGTTTTAAAAGAAATTCAGTTTATTTTAATTTTATTTATTTATTTTTTTTTTTAAATCAAACAAATTTAATTAAATACGTTTTCTAAGTAAGTTTATTAATGCAGTCAACAGTTGAAAAAAGTTTTCTGTTTTAAATATACATCATTAGGAATAAGACATGCAATAAACCAGTTTAGGAAACAAAATTTTTACACCACAGTGAATTCATTCTAAAAAAACAAAGCCATTATTTATATTTTAAGTGTTTCTCTTTCATATGCAAAAAGATAATTCATATAATTAAAGAATGAATTCTTTTCCAACCTAAAAACCAATTTTAAACAACTCACAAATAAACTTCAACCATAAAATCATCTCTCTCTCTTTCTCTTTCAAAAGAGAAAGAGAGAGAAAAATCAAACTTTTGGCAGGGTCTTTAATGGAATGATTCCAGACGCCTGGGGTGGAGGTACGCAGACTTGGTGCCTCAACAAATGGGCAGTTGTAGCAACTTCAACACCATTGAAGAATTGATAAAGATCTCCAGTCAGAAAGATAGCAAAACTATAACTAGTTATTCTATTCAAGTCAAAATTGTGGCAGAGACAAAATAATGAATTCAGCGGCACTTGAAGAATGCCCTTCAGAAAATCTTCCAAAATGAAATCCATAAAACTGGCCACTATAAAAGTTGTGCTAAGTTCTTGCCAGGAAAATAAATATAATATCTTGGCACAATATCACTAACACTAAAATCTATCTTTGGACTTCACTCGTATACTATTCTTTATTTCAGTGCAATACTTTAAAGTGTCTTCTTACATTGTTTAACATTTGTAAGATGAGACATACTTTGAATCCAGCTGTATATACAGACATTATATTTTAACCATATCGTCACTGAAAATTCTATTTTGTTAATATTCATCTAGAATCACTTTGAGCATTATTAGATCTACATTAAACATGCAAGGGGGCAAGTGTACAAGGAAGTATTTGGACAATTGTCCCCTGATAACTAATAGCTTGTTTGAGGTTCGTTTCCCCACCCCAATGATGCCAGAGAGATTATCTATTCTACTTCATGATCACTGAAATTCAAGAGATCAAACTAAGACTTTTTTTTTTTTAACATATCTTGAACATAATACAGCAAATTTAATTATTACTTCTACTGCTGGTTCGTCTTTAAAGAACATCTTACATGGTCGTCAACCATATGTAAAGCATAAAATATGCACAACAACTATGTTTATGGTGATATTTTTAATGTTGAATTATTTATTATCAAAATTCCAAATATTTTTTTTTTGTTTTAATAATAAAAAATATTCTTCCCTCTCTTCAAGATAAATCTTCACAAATAAAAACTTGTTCAAACTGCAGCTGCAGTAACACTTAACAAAACAGGCTTTCTAGATTAACCTGTAACACTAAAGCCAAACGAGCCAGAAACTTGAAAGACATTAAAAGAAATGCTAAATTTAATCAAACATTCCTCTAAAGTTTACATAAATACAATTATTTTTTTTGCTTACATTTAGTGAGGAAAGGAAGAATAAAGTTATACAATGTATCATTCCTATTTTTTTAATTTTTAAAATGCTCAATCTTAATGTATAAAAAATCTTAAATAAATACACAAACTAAAATTCGAGTAAACATTGAAAATATATTTTTTCAAAAACTTCCATAGAGAACAGACAACCAAACGGTTAGTTTCTGTCTATTTACAGAAGCAGCCAATTGTTGGCATAATGTAATGATTATTAGTGTGGAAAGTGAATTCAGCGTGCTGAGTTCAATTCCTGTTCATTCCTGTTTCCTTCACTTAGCGCTAATTCCCTTGAAAAAGGCATAGATCTACTTCCCCCCCCCAGCAATGGGTTAAATAACAAGACAGACTGGGGCTCTCTTGCATCGAGGTTGGAACCAGTCTAGAAGAAGGAAATCTGAAACCAAAACCAACCTGAAGTGGAATGATCATAATCAGGCTCTCTTGCCCAAGACACACCACTGTTGCTATGACTGCTGTACATGTGATGTACTTAAGACCTTAATGCGTTATGGGACTCGTGATATGATGTCAGTTACTGAAGTATATGTACTCTCCATAAAATATTGACTTTAATTTTAACTTGTGTGGTAACCCGATACAAGCCTCTGTGAAGAGTTAGGGCTTTCTTTCAATAAGTAAAAGAAATATACAGTATTTTTCTGCTTCTTCTAAGACATTTTTTCCTCTAAAATATCACCAAAAACCACTCTACATCCTATAAATTGAAGGTCCATGATGGGAGTTAATTGCTCTTCTAATTATTACATTCTAAATAGTTACCGTAAGTTTGGTTCTTCTCGGTCATGATTAGTCAGGTTTTCATGCTGAAATATGCTAGTCAGTGGGTAAAAGTTGGGATAGTAGGGAGGGCTATAAAATACAAAGAAAACCTTTTTCTTGATTTTATCCTTCAAAATGTTTGGAGGGCATCTAATATAAGCATGTTATAAGCAACAAAATACAGTATATTGGAAAAGTCAATCACGTAAAATAATATACTTTAAAAAAATAAAAATGTAAAAACTATTTTATTTTATTTTAATAACAGGTTGGAAAAGAAGTGTATAGATATATATATATATATTTTTTTTTTTTTTTATAAAGTTATATTTTATACTGTTACAAAAAAATATCCTCAAGAATTTGAATTCACCGTTTTACATATAAAAATCTTTGGTTCCTAAAAGATTTTCTGCATTCCAACAATATTAACAACCATTTCAAACTTCCAGGTTACCATAATGCAACCAATATCGACGTCCAAGACACCATCCTAAAAAGCTTATTAGACAAGATCACCATGAAGAAACAACAAAAAAATTACTGCAAAATTGAAATTCTTTACACTTAATGTTGTTACCTGGAGGAAGTGATGGTGATGATACACACATGCTTTTTTTATTTTTTTTTTATTTTTTTTAACATACAAAGGTCAATAGGGCAGGGGAGATGGCCAAGCACAAAGCAAACTAGATTGGGAAACTGCACTGTCTGAGAAAGAAAATATTATCAAGTACCAGATCCGTCTGTGATGACGAGGCAAAAGGTCTCTCCGATGACGAGCTTTTTTACACTTAACACAGTTACTGAAATGAAAAGTAGTTGGTCATGTATCAAGGCTTTAGGCTAGAATCAAAACAAACTTGTCAAGCAAACCATGTTTTGGTGTGTAAATACCTCAATCTTTATCATTTTGTCTTACTGTTGTGAAAACACAATATAACCTGAATTTGAATATTTCATCAACTGAAACCTTTTCATTAAGCTTTCAACAGCTGCTTCTTGAGAGATAAATATTAGTTTGCTACTTTATATTAGCAATGGAAATCTGTTATCATAACTGACACTGAAAATTTTTAATTCTTTTTTTAAGAAAGGATAGAGGTATTTCAAAAGAAAGCAACACGTACATTGAGACTTAAAGAATGAGATTTTTCTGAAATCAAGATTGCCAACAGCAAACTAAATACAGTGACCGATACTAGCAAAACAACACCACAAGTCAACTAAATATTTTAGCTAAGACAATATAAATTAAAGATTAGATTTATGAAGCGTCCAGTTCCAAACAAGCTGACTTTTTTTGGGTGATTTGTTGTTTTTTTACTTTATTTTAGGTGATTAGTCCATTAGAAAAAAAAAAAAAAAAAAATAGTCAGCTTTATAGACAAAAGACAAAATGTAGAAACTGCACACCAAAACATAGTATTTAGAAATACATTTTAACAGGAAAAAATATTTTTTTAAAAAAAAAGTAAATTTTTGATATCAAAAATATTTACAATAGATAAAATTTGTTAAACTTCCTGAAGGAACCAATAAGTATTAAAAGAAGAGAAATAGGTAAGCCTAAAATAATTTTTAAAAACTTATATTACTAATTACATAAACAATTATTACTTATATTACTGATTACATAAACAATTATTACTTATATGAGTGATTACATAAACAACTGCTTCAGTTCAATTGTCACAAGATCAAGGCATTCTCATTGATAATAAAAATTCAACACAAACTTTTTTTAAAAAGATCAAAGAATAGTGTATTGTGTGATATATTTATATAACATTTATGGGGAAGGTACTGTGCATCATTATATACATATATTATGTAAAATTTCTCCGTTAACCTGTAGAAAAAGACAATATGTATAAAGGAAAAACACAATAGGAAAACTATTATTAGCCAACACGTTTTGTCCAATGTGGACTTTTTCAAGGCAATATATGTTTTCAATAAATTCATTTCATTTTTGCCTTGAAAAAGTCCACATTGGCCGAAACATGTCGGCTAGTAATGTAGTTTTCCTATTTTCTTTTTCCTTTATACATACATACATACATATATATATATATATATATATATATATATATATATTTTTTTTTTTTTCTTTTATGAAATTTCTCAGACATTCAGGCCAGTAGACAAAAATAAATAAATATACCGTTTTTAAATAAATGGAGCATCTATCAAGCTGATTATTCAAAAAATCTTAATAAAGAAAATATCCTCTCTGGCAGGGATCAAACCTGCAACTCCCTTTGTAGGAGAAAAACTGCTATTTGATCTGGTGTTCTTTACAACTCGGCCACAAAGAAGAATAGAATATAACCTGTTATATCTGTTCTGGATATATAAAAGCAATGGAGTTATGTATGTATTAGTTCTATTCTATTACAATGTTACTTCTTTAATTGGTTTTCCCTGTTTAATGGCTAAATAGAAGAAAAAAGACAATATTTTCTTCAGGCTTCATCCAAAGTCAATAGGGAGTAGTCTTCAGTTAAAGAGAAACAGAATCACGGAAGAGAACAGATGAAAAGAGTTAGGAAATTGTTATGTCAATCACACTAATATAAGACTATTCTTAAGTCATTTCAACAGTATTAGCACCATTATGCATATGTATTAGTAATTTTTATTAGTTTGTTCATCTTTTTATTTGTTCCATTTTAACGCAATGGTTTTACCTGATTAATATGAACACTAGCAAATACTTAACAATACCGCATTGAAAGACAGAAGGAAGTGGTCGAAAAATTCAAGAATTATGTCTGATCATAACAACATTGGTAGATCCAACAGTTAAAGTGTCATCCACAAAATATTAGCTTCTGAAGTATTGTCTTTTTATATATATATATATATATATATATATAATTATAATATTTTTTGCTTTAAAAATATGATTCCTTCGCTGCATAAGAGTTCTCATGTTTCAAAAGCGAGAGCCGAGATCCCTAATATAATTTTTGAAATTATGTTGAATTAATGTGTCCGGTCACGCTTCCTCGTCAAGCGAGTTCCCAAATTCTCGCTTGACGAGGAAGCGCGACCAGACACCTTAATTCAACATAATTTCAAAAATTATATTAGGGGTCTCGGCTCTCGCTTTTGAAACCTGTGAACTCTTATGTAGCGAAGGATTCATATTTTTAAAGCAAAAAATATTATAATATAAGCTCTACTTCTGTATGGAGCACTGTCTTTTTAAAAATAAAAGCAAAAATACTAAGGAACACCGGATTATATACCTAACGTGTTCTTTCCTATTTTTCTGCATACCTGCACACACACACATATAATTAGGAACACCAAAATTCAATCTACCATGCTACCCAGGTTTCAACCATTAGGTCTCCTCAGCTCAGACAGATAGGATGAAAGATTTTAGCTGACTCCACCACCTTTCCACCAATTAAATCTTTCATCCTACCTGCCTGAGGAGACCTAATGGTCGAAACCTGGGTAGCATGCTAGCTTGAATTTTGGTGTTCCTAATTACATTTTGCTCTACAGCTCAAATTTTTCAGATTTTGTATTGAGCGCTTTTTTTGGTTTGCACCTTCTTAAACGCGCCTGTTTACATCTTCTTTTTATCAAAAAAAAAATTTTTGAGAAACCCTTTGACAAAGTGGAAAATGTTTTTCAGAAATTTGTTTTTTTTTTATTTTAAATGTCCCCTCACTTTTAGACACACATGTAGTCACATCAACATAAACTTCACTTTAGTCCAGTGAAATCCTGAGGGACAAAACGAGACGCAAAAACTTTTCCCATTTACCCCCCAAATTGTTCTTATATATAATAAAAAATATAGTTTTAAGGTACACTATATTTAGGGTTTAAAGGGTTCAATATCAGAGATAGAGCAGATGGAGATATAGAGGTGGACATTTAAGTCAAAACTCAGTGGTGACAGTCTGTTTCATGCTTACATGCAATCTTCATCAATCTTTGACAAATGGCCTGAAGATTGCATTTAATCATGAAACAGATTGTCACCCCTGGTTGTTGGCCTCAATGTCTACTCAGACAAATATTATATATCCCATAATATATATTCACTTTCATGTCTAAAAACATATATAAATAAAATCTATCAGTCAGAAGACAGTATGAATAGTATTTACCTTGATAAAGCCCATCAGAGGATGAAACACATAGGTGAAGAAAAGTTTTTCTTTTGTCCTTATTCATTCACTTTTATATATCCACTATTTCAGGATAGAGTAGAACATTATAATATATATATATATATATATATATATATATATATATATATATATATATATTTCATCATTTCACCCCAAGAAAGGCAATAATACCACTGAAAATGAAAAGACTTTAAGAGAAGAAAGCAGAAACCAAATCCTAAGTAGGAAAAAGGATAAACCACTACTTCTGTTTAAAAGACGAGGAAAGAGTATATATATATATATATATATATATATATATATATATATATATATATATAAATCAATTAATTTATAATATTAATGCTCTGTAAATTTACATTGAGCACTATTGTGTAAAAATAAAAATATCTATAAGAACACCGGATTTTATATCTTACTGTTCTTTCTTTATATATATATATATATATATATATATATATATAAAAGGAAGAGGTTATAGTGGTCCCAACGAGAGAAAAGTGTGTATATTAAAAAGAAGAGAGGTAGCGCAAACGTTTTTGGTTTTTTAAAAGTATTATGCTTTATTTTCCATAATTTTACTACACGTGTTTCTGGTCTCGCGACCGTCTTCAGGTAAAGGGTGGAGATTTCCACACATCATTAAAAAATAATTAATTTTTTCCCTTTATGTTTTTCAATGTTAAATATTCTCGATACGAGACATTCTCTATTTTTGTGTTAGTAATCCAAATGTCTTTCTTGAAATGGAAGTGAAGAGTTCTGCATGAAGGGTCATAAAACAATTAAGGTTGGTTTGAGAAGTGATGAATTAGTTGTCGGTATCTTATCTTTTAATGTTTTAATCACCCCTGTGTGTTCTTAGATCTATTCCCATTTTCGTGTGTTTCTGTCAGCATGTGTGTATATATGCCTGTGCATATTCCCCCTATATATATATATATATATATATATATATATATATATATATATATATTCGGGGGGGGGGTCTTTTTTCCATTCTATTCTGAAGTATTAGATATATAAAAATTAATATATATTATTGGATATATAAAAGAATTTTGTCTGTGTGTGTGTGTGTGTGTGTGTGTGTGTATATATATATATATATATATGAAGAAATATAGTCTTAAGTTGTGCTATATTTATGGGATAAAATGCTCAATATCAGAGATAGAGCATGTGTAAATATAAAAGTAAACATTGAAGTCAACACTTAGAGGTGACAAGCTGTTTCATGCTAGACGTAATTGTCAGGCCACCTGAAAAACAGTGCAGTGGGAGCATGGTTTTGAAGAGTGTATTGACCCAGAGGGACGTGATAAGAAAAACTTGGATGGAGAAAGACTAGCAATAAAATCCTAGTAATAATTAAAATACTTGACACATGAAAAGAAACAAAAATTCTCTCTTGTATGTGTGTGTGTGTGTGTATACACACACACACACACACACACACACACAAGAGAATTTTTTTTTCTTTTTTTTTTCTTCATATATCAAGTATTTCCATTATTACTAGGATTTTATTGCTAGTCTTTCTCCATCCAAGTTTTTCTTATCACGACACTCGGGGTCAATACACTCTTCAAAAACATGCTCCCACTATATGGGAGGTAAGTTCAAATATCGTCAGAAGTTAATTTAATCTGATTTTGCACATGAATGATGAAAGGGATATATCAACCCAGAAAATTTAAAAAAAAACTACTACAATAATAAAATAAAATAGTACTTAATAAAATAACACTGATGAAGAATATTTGAACTCGAAAGAATGTGATAAAAAGTAACAATCACGAAAAGGAATAAAACTTGTAATCGAAATAACAATGTGGAGTTTTAATATAACCATCAAGTGCCATATTAAGAGTAAATAAAAGCTGCTTATTAACTCTAAATGAACATATGTAAAAATGTTTTTCTCTTTAGTTATAATAAAGTACTATCATCTCACAACATAGGAAACTATATCAAAAAACATACCCTACTCAGTTTCTTGACCCAGTCTTCAGTTCAAAATAAGTTTTCAATAAAAAGAAACATTAAAAAAAAAAATAAAATAAAATAAAAACATTTTGCTTATCTGCTGTCAAACGAAATTATTTCACAGTTGAAAAGAAAATAATGAAATGAAACAGTGTTTTTCGTTGTCGTGATAGCTGATCATTCAAATACAATTAATAAAAAATAAACTATTAAATCACCAAAAGCAATGCATCAAATCAATAATAAATTCATTCATACAGCAGTTACTTACCCTGTGTTTTTTTTTTTTGCACAAGATGACGAAGCTAGTCTGTCATCTAAACTCTGTTCCTGCTAATAGGGCAGTTTTTAATGCGAGGCATATTGTGCAAAACATTTAATCTTTTCATTAGAAAAGTAGAATAGGTTTCCATGGAAACACAGATCAACTTCTTCTCCCACCCTCGTTCTTGTTCCCCCTGGCAAGAGGCTAAAGATCATCTTTGTACTTTCAGCAGCATAGGAGAGATCTTGTCAAGAAGAGAACCCTTGTGATCAAGTAAGAGCTTACAAGCCTCACAGCGGCGTCGATTTTGTGATGTAATATTATCAATGAGGAAATGCTAAGATTAAAATTTCACTCACATTATACAGCCTGACCTAATCCCTCAAGGTTATCAAACTGTGGGCTGATTATTACAATAAAGGGGAACATCAACCTAAGAGATCTTAGCAGCTGAAATACAGCGTCAATTACAAGTTAGAATTACTCATTTTAAGAAAAATTAGATATTCTCTCAAAACAACTTGAACAGGACATTCATATTACAAACTTTTTTTTTTTTTTTTTTTACACAACAAATAAAAACAGGTAACATTTCAGGATGTGCTGGTAGTATAAAAGACATTGGCACTGAAAGTAGAATTGGAAAGAAGAGGCAGGTCTATTGCATTTACTTCCATGTTAATGCTCTGGGGAAAGGTATAAATCCATCTTTTCTCCCCACACACAAAGCTATAAGTTAACCTGCAACACACTGCATTATTCATTACCTTCCTTTCCACTGCACTGTTATTCAGTCATGGTTATTTTCTGTTGCCATAGCAGAATATGACAACACAACTGCAAAATTCAAACATGCTACATTCATTCATCTGAGACACTTTCAGTGGTAGGATAAAATTTTCACTTTGCAAACCAAATAACCTCCAGAATGTTAAAGGTTAAACAGGATAGACTGGGCTTTCTAACTTTTCGTTGACAACCAAGCTACAAGAAGAAAAGCTGTGAAACGAAACCATGGAGAAGGTGGCAGAAAACTACTCCACTATCTTTCCAAGAATGCATGGCAATTTACACATAATAACAAAAAGGGAACAGTAGAGAGTCATAATTGCCTATATCCTGAAGAGATAGGGTATTAAAAAAAAAATGTTTGAAATATCTGAAGAGAGTGGTTTTGAATTTCAGTGAAATTATGACTAAATATAAATAAATATAAAATTTTTGTACTTTAATTTGAATTTGGAACAAGATCAAAATAGATTTATTGGTAAAATAATTTATAAATAAAATATATAGTTCCAAGTGAGTATAGAATGGAAAATTAGTATTCATAAGCCTCCTAAAAGACTGAGGGAGCAAATGAAATTCTCCTATTTGCAGAGTCAGTTGATGTAACTTAATATGGACCACTTCAAGGTAACATAAATGATGAGCAAACTAAGCTCTGTGCAAAACTGTGAAAGAATTGTTCACATATTGCAGAATCTGGGTTGTCAAGTAAGTGCTAGCCAATGGCCAAATCATGTGCAGAGTAAGTTACTCTCAAAGAGTCACTCAAACTACCTAGTCTTATACTGGCAGGAATGTGCTGACCAATTCAAGTTTCTAGTTGTTGATTGGTTCGCCCTACATGTATTTTCAAAACTGTATTTATGTTCTCTGGTATCAAGTATTTGTTCAAATGAAAGAAAATGAGAGAAGGCTTGAGAAGGAACTGGAAACCCAAAACTTAAACAGGAAACAAGGGATAAACCTCAAAAACCAAGGACCAAGTTTGAACCAGATAATAAATGAACCTACTCCTATTAAATGTGTGAGTGAATGTGTGTACATGGATGCAATGGATATAAAGTATTGTCTAAATTACACAACAACTGAAACTAACACAAAAATATCTTGAAATACTAAAGAGTCAATTTATTCAATAAAATCAACACTGGTTCCAAGCATGACCTCCAAATGACTTCAGAATCTCCTGCAACTCTTCTAGACAGTTTCCTTATTTAAGTTGGTGAATGTTGCCATAATCCTTGCTTTCAGTTCATCTTTGGTATAACAAGAAATTTTGTTGGTCTCTCGCTCAACTTTGCCCAACACATAATAATCAAGGGAGTTTGCAGTCTTGGGTGTTAGGTGGCCAAATGTAAGGAGTGATGTGGTCGCAGGGTTCTCCTGCTTGTGTGGCATGGTGCAGAGTCCTGTTGCCTGACATAGGGTCTTCCAGCAGCGCCCCTCTTGATGCAGAGCAGAACTACCTCCTCAAGGCCTCTGTGATGTGTCTGAGGTCTTTACCAACAAATTCAGGAGTTCTTTCCTTATTAGAACAATCGGTGACTTTTCCAAGCCGCCGTACCTTCGTAATCACCATTAGACTCATCCAACTCTTTCCAAATCCTCTGCTTTGTTCTCAGATTGGCACCCAAACACTGTGAAATGTTCATATTGTAGATTCCAGTGCAATTACCAAGCACTATAGCATGCCATTTCCAAATTTCTGTTGGAGTGAACTGAGTCATGGTACTTTTTTTTGTCACAGACAGTTCCCATCTGACCCTACTATACTGTGCAGCCAGGGGTGAAAAAAAAAGTGCACATGCGCAAAATTAAAAAGTGATGCTTGAAGTCCCTGCACAGAAAACTTTCTTTTTTTGTTTTTTCTTCTCATTCACATCCGGCTGACAGTGCTAAAGATGCTGGCATTGCAACTAATGGCTGTCCTTGATTTCTTCATTGCATATGATGCAAAAATTCTTAAATCATGACATTCTCTGACAGAAATGCCAATATGGCATCAGTTTGGCTTCATCGTCTGATAAATAACACTAATGTTTTGTACCTGAAGATGACCAGTGAAATGCAGAAAAACTTATAGAAACTATAGACAATTATTTTGACCTAACTATTTACTGCCTTGTATAAAAAGAGAAACTACTTAAAAAAAAAAAAAAAAAAATACCAAAATATTCTTTGTCTCTCAATAATGTATAAAGTAAAATTTGCTGCTCACATATCATACTGCATGTGTGTGCGTAAATATATATATATATATATATATATATATATATACACCCGATGCGATGAGAATGAAAGTAACAGTATATGATAAAATTAATGTAAGTAAAATGGTTTTGTCTATATGATAAAATTAACCATTTTCGACCCTCACCCGTAGATGTGCAGTTAAAATGCACTGAAACCAAGTTGCATCTTTGTTGTGAGTAAAATGGTTTTGTCTATATGATAAAATTATAATATATATATATATATATATATATATATATATATATTAAATATAGTTTTAAAGTATGCTATATTTATGGAGAGCATGGTGGAGAAATGAATAGCAGCTTGGACTGAGGAATCAGAGAGCCGAGTTTGAATTCCAGTCGAATCTATTACATCAACTTACATGCTAATACCCTTGGGAGAGATATGAATCCTCCTCTTCTCCCCCCAGTTATGGGTAAATAGCAGGACAGACTGGGTTCTATAGCCTTGGATGGCAACTGGTCTACCACAGAAAGAAATGGCAACCTACTGTGGGGAAAAATCTGTCTCGTCAGTCATGTATCGAAAGATACATGATTGCCTAAGCATGTATCACACACAGCACATAACTGACTGATATTTAGGGATGAAAGTGCTCAGGGATAGAGTGTATATAAATATAAAAGTAGGTATTGAAGTCAACACCCAGCGGCAACAGTCAGTGTTTCATGATTATATACAATCGGCAGGAGCATTTCTTGTGTGTGTGTGTATATATATATTTCACATTAAGTGCTAGTGCTAATAAGAGTGCTTGATATGTAATAACAAAGCTCAAATTTATACTAATCATAATACATTTTTTTTTTTTTGTCAGTACTAGCATAACTGAGTTTTATGAATGATGCAATATTGTGCTACTGGTAAAGGAAAAATATTAACATTAGTGTGTATGTATATATATATATATATATATATATATATAGTATAGAAAAAAACAACTGAAAAGTTGCAAATTAAAAAAAAATAATTGAATGTTTTTTTTGTGAAAGTATTTATTTGTATTTTTATATATATATATATTTGATATTTCAGATCAGCCCCGATCTTTCATCAGACATGACTGTTTTCAGAAGTTTGTTTACATTAAGTAGCGTCCGTCGCGAGACGCGGACGTCACGTGATATGGAATGCAAGTGTGTTTTAATATTTCTAACGTAAATCTAACTGTAGTAATATTTTAGATGTTGTTTAAAAAAATTTTTTAACTATATCTAAAAAAACATTTTTTGTTTAACTATTGAAATATATATATATACACACACACACACACACACAATGTATAACAGCAAAATTTTGTAACAACATAATTATCCATCCCACAAAATGTTTAATATCTTAAAAAACACACTAAACTAATTGAGTTTCTTTTTTCAGGTTTTCAGATAAGACGTTTAGCCATCTTGACACCATTTATCATAAGAAACATTGAAAAGCCCTGTGAGTTATTCAGCTACAAAGAGAACAGGTTAAAATTTTGTGCCAAACCCAAACTCTTGCCAAATCAGCAATGGTGAGAGGAAAAAGATCATTCAGGCCTTCAGTAATGGTACCAACATTCATACTCTGGCTTCCATCTTCAAAGTCCATTCAATAGCGATCAAGAGAATACTGAATAAGTTTTAAAAAGTGGGAACAGTAGAGAGGAAAACTGGATCAGGTCACAACAGGAAGAGGAATCATCATTTTAACTTAAAGTTAAAGAGATCAATTAGAAAAGATCCAACTCAATTCATAAGATGTTTTGCACATGAGAGTGGAGTTTCAGCTATGAAAGTCCAAAGAGCAGTGAAAAAAAAATGAAATTGTATGTGAAACCTGTGCGACACCAGGAAAAAATGTTAGGTTAGAGAGGGGCAAAGATCATATTGAATAAGTTGGAAAATCATCCTGAAACAATATATATATATATATATATATATATATATATATATATATATATATATATTTTAGAATTGGACATAGTCCGACAATTTATTTAAAGACATTTATATTATGTTTAATGTTCTTTTTATAGATACAAGTATTTAAGCAAATTCTCTGTTTTATAATAAACAGTATTAAATAACATTTACCGGCCTGAATGATGGTTCCGTATAGGATACAGGTTCGATTCCTGTCGGAGAGCGAAAATTTTCTATGAAAATTTCTCGGACATTCAGGCCGGTAAATGTTATTTAATACTGTTTATTATAAAACAGAGCATTTGCTTAAATACTTGTATCTATCGAAAGAACGTTAAACATAATATAAATGTCTTTAAATATATATATATATATATATATATATATATATATATATATATATATATATGAACTTTATTTCAATGCTTCATAAGCTTTCGATCCTTAACGATGATTATTTAATGAGGGGCATGTCATTTTCATTTATGATAGATTTCAACATGATACTTATGTTAAACTTAGAAAGTAATTATACATTCTTATTGCTCAAAGTAGAGTCCAGTAGTGTTATAAAAACCTCAGAGAATTCCAGTAAGGTATCATTTCTAAGCTGCAACAATTCATAGCTTAATCTAACAATTGGGCATTTTTGCTGTTACATTATTTGGACAATTTTGGTGTTACACCCGATGTATATATAATACAGATAGATAAGTTGATCTCTCACAATTCTCGCTTGTGGAACTCTCTTCCGGCTTCTTGCTTTCCTGTCAACTATGATCTTCAAAAATTTAAAATGCAAAGTAAATCGTCATCTTCTCTCTCCATGGATCCTTTCTTTTATTGTCTTCTCTCTTTAATTATATTCTTTCACTCTAAGTAAACCCTTGCATCTTAGTGACTTTATCACCTTGCTTCTTGTGAAATGATTTAAAAACTTGAACAGACTGCAATAGATCACTAGATAGATGCACAGACACAACAAAGTAATTTTATCTTTGTAATAGAAATATTTGATTTTCTTCCCCAATAATGAAGTCGACAACATTTTTACTTTGAGAAAAATAGACTAAAATAAAACTTTGGATATAGAGAGTTTGTTTTTCTTTTCTTTCCTTTCTTAAAAGTAAATGGTAAGTAAATACTAAGTGCACAATAACATTCTAAACTCCAAAAACTTTAACCACAAATTTGCCAATGGCCAAGCCGGTAAATTCAATGTCTGAGCCATTATGAACATTTGTATCACAAATATGCAATTTATCTTTTTGGCTTCAAAATAACTTTCAATCTGAAAATTTAAATACCTTACAGCTACAATCCAACTCTCCACTTGAATACAAATGAATATTTCACTTTTCACAAACAAATTTTCATAAAGAGGGGGGGGGAATCTGTTGGCAAATTTTTTACCAATCCCCCACCCCCGAGAACCATTCAAATCAAATAACTTCTAAAAATGTTTCTTAAAATGCCATGTTTACTCTGAAATCAAGCAAACTCAGTAAGAATAAAACGTCATGATCAACGTCATTCTACTCTTCAAACCTCATTTAAAAAGATATACAACTTGAAGGCTCCGATATAATAGTTGATATCTACACAGACATCAAACGATTAATATATTTCTGTTCAAGGACCGCCATTCAAAATGAATATCATTTTTTGTTTTTTTTTTAGAAATGATTGAAAAGGAAATAGGTTATCCTTTAAATATCTTTCAGCAAAACAAGAATCAACTGATCATTCAAATAGGCTTTCTCGTTTCTAATTGATTTTGCTTCAATCATGCAATGGCCAGTGTACTGTCATCTTACTCAAGTCAACTTGAAGTGAAAATAACAAGTCGGGGCATCAAAGTCCATCTACAAATATGAATAGAGAAAGTAGTGTGATGAAGATTTTCGAAGATTTAATCCCAGATTCAGTGATTAATTCATTTTCTACAGATTATCAACACTTTGCATGTCAGAAAATATTTTAGACATTTTTTATTTATTTTTTTTATTTAGATAATAATGATTTAGTGATACAAGTTTTTACTAATTAACCCATAGCGGGGGGAAAGAAAGGTGGATTCATACCTTTCCCCAAGGTTATTTGTACATAAGTGCCTAGTTAAGTTAAACACAGGACAGATGACGACCAGCCATCCTACTGCATCAGTTTTTGACCTTTTACCACATTTAATGTATAAAACCATTAATAAAAATTACTGCATGTTAAAAATGTAGACTGTTCGACTGATGTAAGTTAGGGACCCACAGACAAAATTTAGCCTTGCATGAAATTCAACCATTCGCCCTTGCATGGAGTATTGCTGCCATACATGGTCTGGAGCCCCTTATGTTCATCTCAAGGTCCAAAGACGGATATGCAATGAGATTGGCCCTGATCTGGCATCTTGTCTGCAGTCGCTCTCACACAGACGTGCCATTGCCTCCCTCTGTCTTTTTTACAAATACTTTCACAATAACTGCTCTGATGAGCTGCTTTCGCTGGCTCCCAGGCCTCGTGAATTTAAGCGTTCAATGAGGCTGGCGTCTCACACTCACCCTTTCACTGTCGAAACAGTTAAATGTAATAGTCTCTTCTACTCCAATAGCTTCATGTCTCACACTTCTCCCCTGTGGAACTCCCTCTCCATTTATTGTTTCCCCTAATAGCTACAATATCCAAATATTCAAATGTAATGCCAATCGATGTCTCCAGATGGCCTGAACTATACCTATCCTTCTCTTCATCCTTTCTCTATCACTCCTCTTTGCTCTCACCCCAACTCTCTGTGACCCCATGCATGCTAGTGGCTTCCTACCTTGCTGATTCGCTTAAAGAAAAAAAAAAAAAATTTATAAAAGATAATGAAAATGACAAAAATATCAGCTGGATATATACTGGACTGGAGAGTAGTGGATAATTGAATAGCAATCTTATAATTCTGCGTGTCCATCCCTTAGCATTATCCCATTACGCCCTGTCAATACCTCAGAGATAATTGACTATTTCGTTTTGATAGTAGAGAAAGATGGAAAAGATATATCAGAGATGCTACTTGGTTTCAGTGAAAAAAATGAAAAACAAAGAAAGAAGGAAAGATAGAAGTGTTTAACATTTCAGTGAAATCGAAAGAGTTGTCAATTTCTAATATTTTCATTTGTACCCCCTTACTTCTTAAAATAATGACCAGCATTCATATTCTATTGTTAAGCTCAAATATTTAACAATGCAATGGAGGGATTTTTATGGCTATTTTATTGTCATAGAACTTGTCATGAGCTTATTCAATCATTAACTTAAAAATTAAAATTCTTCAGAAAAATACAAATAGGAAAACCATGAAATTTTCATGGATATTTCTAGTTACTTATAATGCTAATATATATATATATATATATATATATATATATATATATATATATATATATATAGAGAGAGAGAGAGAGAGAGAGAGAGATATCTCATGCTACACACACACTTAGGCTAAATAAAATAAAGTCATTCTACCCCATAGGCAGTGTGTGTTTATGGAAATGTAGACTTCATTTACAGTGACACTTGTTGACTTCAAGTGGTTTGCAAGTGATTTGGTCCAGCCAAATAAATTGAGACTTAAAAATTGTTTAGTGCATACAAAGACTAATCAGAGAAATTATTTAAAGAGCTTTTCACTTACAAATTTTTTTTTCTTTTCTTTTTTTAATTAATCTTCTCCATTGTCGTTTCTATTTCCTTTTTATATTGTCATTATTTTCTTTTTGCCTGTGAATAATGTTAATTTTCACATTGGGTTTCCAAAGAAAGAAAAATGTTTGCCTTCTCTGAAGAAGAGTGTGCAAGACAAATTCCAGAAATATTTTTAATTAAAAAAGCCTTTCTGTCTGAGCAACACTAAATAAGAACGAGACGAGAAATCCCAACACAGAAAAACAAGAACAATCAACCCATGTAGGTAAAAGAAAGAGTTCAGTTTAAAACTCTTAATGCTTCACACATTGACAAGCCCCTGATGAAGGGCAACAATGACCAAAATGTTATGATAATAACAAAGATGAGGATATTAGTTTTAGTGTAAATAATGGGTTTTATATTTTGCATTCAGTTACTAATGTAAATAATGTAATGTATTCACGTTCTAGTTACCGAAAACAAAAGCCTGTAGCGATTTGGATTTAAGCCTAGGAATAGGATGTGCAGTTGGTGCAATGGTTGATGGCTCAGAATGAGAAATCAGCATGCTGAGTTCAAATTCTGGTCAAGATCAATACATTCACTTTTGCACAAATTCCCTTGATAAAGGCATGAATCCGTTTCACCTCTCCTCAGCTATGGGTTAAATAGCAGGACAGACTAGACTCCCTAAGGGTGACTGGAAATGACCCTAAATTCAAAACTGTGCGTATCTCTGATAGATCCTATACTTAAACTAACTACGGTCAGCTCAGTATAGTTGCAGGATAAAAGACAAGTTGGCTCTGTGAATCTTAGACAGGCAAAAAAAAAAAACAAAAAAAAACAGACTATAATTCAAATTTAGTAATAAAAAAGCCTTTTTACATTTAAGATGCAATGTAACAAGTTGTTTTAAATAATTATTTAATGTTATTAAATCATATTTATTATAGCTAAACTCATTTTCTTTATATCTGATTCAAACCTAGCAACTCAAGAAAAGAATTTCCTCAATTTTAGAACCGAGTCTTTTGACCAGAAAGTCACTGTTTATTGTTCTAGAGGCTGGTTACTTTTTGAAATTAGTACTTAATACACATGCAAAACGAGAATGAATGAATGCCAGGCTATGAAAAAACAAAATAACTTTTTAACCGTATATCTTTGAGGAGAAAATATTGAACAAAAATTAAAGAAAAGAAAAAGCAAGTATTTTTAGAAACAAAAACAAAAAGGTGTGCAAGAAAATAAACCTAAAAGAATTTTACTTTAAATAAGTTGGTTCATGGGCACTCAACTAGAAAATAACTTTGCTATAAAATAATCAAAAAGGTTTGGTAAAATGCTTATAATGGTGAATGATTCAAGTGCTCAATGCCAAATGACAGAGCTTACAATCAAATAATGAAATAGTTAATGTTTCTGCATACCACTTCCACAACCCTGAGTCAGTCTCAAGCAGAACTCAATCATCAGGTATTGCATGAAAATTAAGAGTCGTGGAAGTGATAAATAAAATGCTACCTATTTCATTATTTGCTTATATATGGGGACACACACGTGTGTGTATGAATATAAAATATCACACATTGACTGCTGGTGTTAATAAAATAGTGCTCGATCTATAATAACAGAGCTAAAATGTATATTAATAATAATAAATACACCCCCCCCTCCGACACTGGCAGCCAAACTCTGATTTTTATGCACAATGTAATTATTCAGGTTTTTCAATCAGCACCTGACATCTCCATTATGCATAAAACTCATAGTTCTGCTACTGGTAAGTAAAAAAAGAAATGCATATATATATATATATATATATATATATATATATATATATATATATATATATATATATATATAATATGGAGAAAACAACTGAAAAGTTGCAAAATAAAAAAAATTGAATGTTTTTTTGTGAAAGTATTTATTTATATATATATATATATATATATATATTTATTTATTTGATATTTCAGATCTGCCCCGATCTTTCGTCAGAAATTAATTAAATAACTGTATTCAGAAGTTTGTTTTCAAGTAGCGTCCGTCGTGAGACGAGGACGTCACACGTGATGTGGAATGCAACTGTGTTTGAATATTTCTAACGTAAATGTAACGATAATATTTTAGATGTTGTTTAAAAAGGTTTTTTTTTAACTATATCTAAAAAAAAAAAATTTTAACTATTGAAATATTTATACAGATTTAAAATTCCCAAGTCTTTGTTTAACCCTAGTTTATATGTGTCTAATTTTAAAATCCAGTATTTCTCTTTTTTTCTTTGTGTGTATGTGGAAAATGAAATCGGAATCTATCAATAAACATTTACCGTTGTCTAATGAGTGTCTTGATTGATTAAAGTGTTCAGCTATGGGGGAATAAGGATTGTTTTGCCATATGGATAATTTATGATTGTTGAAGCGAAATCTAAAATTAATTCCAGATTCGCCAATATATCCACTATTGGGACATATTGTGCAGAATAAATAATAATATATATATATTACTAGAGTCTGCATAAGTGGAAATATTGGGCCACACTTTTTGGTCCCTAGGTAATGTTTTTCCCCCACTTTTACATGAAGAAAATCTAATTACAAAACCCAATTCTGCTCTTGCACAATAACCTCCCCAAAGCATCTACCTCATGTCACCAAGGTTTCATTTAACAGAAATCTACCAGATATAACCAAGGGAACAGAGTAGTATGTATGTATGACTAAGGAAAAAAATTAAACCTAAGAACCTCAAAGAAAAATATTTGTAGCCAAAGCTTCAAAAATTAATTTCTTTGTCCAAATTCTAATTTCCATGAAAGGAAACAAATTATGCACTATTTCTTGATTTCTCTATTTATATTTTAACTTATCGTCTTCCTGCATTTCAATATGGCTGAATTGGTTAAATCACTAGTTCTATTTAAAAAAAAAAAAAATCCATGAACTAACCTAGTTAAGGATGAAAAAAAATAAAGAGATAAATAAATTAGTAAATAATAAAAGCGTGAACAAGAAATTTAAGTAGCAGTTGCCGTTCGAGTGCTATATACTTACATGTGTCCTCTTGTGTGAGATGGTGTATCCGCCTCTGATTGGGATTCTAATTCCTCTCCTTCACCAAAGTCTTCATAATTATCTTCATCTGTAATATCATGCCGACTGAAATCAAAGATGAAATACCGAAAGCCGTTCATTTCATTGGAATGAAGTAATCATTACAGGAGTCATAAATAGAGAAATGAGTTTTCTTTGGGAATGATAGCATTCCTGCAAAAACTGCTAATCTTTGCCATTGTAAATTGCAAAGTTGTTTCAACACTGCCAAAAACAATGGATTGCCATTGGTTTATATCAGAGACTTGTCAGCAAGTTGAAATTCAATTTTGGCAAAAAAGCAAAAGATGGTGGGAGAGGTAGGAGGATATAGAAAACAAAATGCTGAAATTGCCAAAATTCTGTAGGAAAAAATTTCAGGAACCATCAATTCTTGCCTGATTAAAAAAAATTATATTATATGGAAATTGCAAATTGCTTTGAAAAAAATATGAAAAATAAGAAGAGGAATCAATTTTAAAATGTAATCAATTTGTGTGCAACTTTGAAAAACTAAGTTTTCAGATTATATTTTCAAAATTGAATGACAAACTCAAAGTATACACCTTATAAAATTTACTGCATTCTTTAGAAATTTGGAATCTAAAGTGCATTGTAAGTCGTTCAGCAAGAGACAGAACCAAAACCTTGAAACTAATTATTGACAAATGTTTATTTAATATATTGCAAAGAAAGTGTGTCAATGTTCTTGAACATTTTGAGGGGCAGCAACTAATTTTTATTTTTTTTTATTGAAATTTATTACAACTAGAATTTTTTTACAATATGCCGATGTGTGTTGAAATTCTCGCAGTATTTAACATTGTTAAAGTTTTTGCTAACAATTTTTATCAAGATTTACAATCTCTTTCAATCAATTTTGCAGATCAATTGATGAAATTTGAATAAGCTGATTTGTTTGGAAAAATACTTCGACACAAACCCTACTTTGCAGTTTAAAAATTTCTTTAATTTTATCAGCCTTCATGGTAAACAATATTTTTTCAAAAGGTTTTTTTTTTTCCAGCAAAAAATAAATTTAGGATTTCTTACACTTGAGCATGCAACATACAACTGGCCATGCATAAAGGTTGACTAAAAAATATTTATTATTTATCCTCATTGATGAGTTTCTTATACAAGCTGTAATGTTGAGGGTTCAACTTCTAATGTTGGATCAATGAAGTTATTAACGTCTATCAAAAACAAATTTCTCACATAAATCCAGCATAAAGAGATCTTTACTGCAATCTTGTACAATGTGAGATCAATGACTAATTTTAGACTCTAATCCATGCCTCTTTAGCGTGCCACAAAATATTGTCTTGGCATACATGCGTGTGTGTGTGTGTGTGTGTGTGTGTAGTAATGATACAGCTTTAGTATTTGAATAAATGAATAATTATTAAAATTTTATATCATAATTCTTTTCCCTATTCATTGATTATGTTATTCTAAATACCTTTAAATACATTTTTAAAAAAAATTTTTTTTTAATTTAACTTTTTAAAAAGTTCCTTTTTTGAATAAATGGATATTAACCTTTTTATATATAATTGTATTCAACATTCTTTGTTTAATTCAAAATTTTTACAAAATTATATTGAATTATGAATTAATATTATCAAAGTTTCCGATATGCAGCGTAATTTTTCAATGTCTAAAGAGTATATTACTCTGAAATTTGTATAAAATGACAATGACATTAATTGTACTAAAATTGTTAATTTTTTTTCATAGTAATATTTTATTGCACTTTTGTGCACCTGTAATTTAAGCTCATAACATTTATATATATTTTAAGACATTTTTATGTTTATACGTTCTTTTTATAGATACAAATATTTAAGTAAATGCTCTGTTTATAATAAACAGTATTGACAACATTTACCGGCCTGAATGTCTGAGAAATTGTTATAGAAAATATTTGTCCTCGCACAGGAATCGAATCTGTATCCTATACGGAACCGTCATATAGCCTGACGTGCCTTAACCAATTGGGCCACAGAGGATCGTTCGATTAGCAAGGTCGATTTTAATGACGTCACACATGAGGAGTATGAATGCACTCTACCTTAAAAGATTAACAGGTAAGGGAGGAGCCGATCCATGGCCTGAAAATTCACCCGACCTCAATCCTCTGAATTTTTATCGGTGGGGACCACCTAAATGCAATTGGTTTATGCAGCAGACATTAATAATGCAGAGGTGCTACATCAACATGTCATGGGGACCTGACAAACCATTCAACATTGTCTGCATTTGAAAGGGTCCACCAATCAATGATTTGACAGGTGCACACGTGTAGAAGCAAGCGAAAGACATTTCAAACATTTGTTACGAGTGGCTGTGTTGAGATATGGGCTTTTGGACATATGTTTATATGGACATTTTACCTTGTTATGGTATCAAGAACACACACCCACAGTTTGTCAAAGTGTATTTGATCCCTGTGCGCGCGCGTATATATATATATATATAAAAATTTAATGAAAACAGACAACTTTAAGGGTCCATTGTTTATTATTTATTTCCCCAGGGAATTTTTTTCCTTGTCTCATATATATATATATATATATATATATATATATATATATATATATATATAATTTCTAATTATTATATATATATATATATATATATATATATAATTATTATAAATTTAATAATTTAAAAATATGGCTTCATCACTACACAAGAATTATCATGTTTCAAAATATATTTATGCTCTGTAGATTTGCATTGAACACTGTTTTGTAAAAATAAAAATATTAATAAGAACACCGGATTACATATCTTACTGTTCTTTCTCTCTCTCTCTCTCTATATATATATATATATATATATATATATATATATATATATATATATATATATATATATATATATATATATATAGAGAGAGAGAGAGAGAGAGAGAGAGAGAGAGAGAGAGGCGACAGTCTGTTTCATGCTAGATGCAATCGTCAGGCCATGAGTGCTGTTATTTTTCTCGGCTATTTATATATACGGGTCAGTGGTGCATTGTGGGTAGTCTATTTTGGCAGATATTTTACCGGAAGTCGTTTATTTGTTTCAAATTATTCAGTGTTTCCCTTCTTTTGGGAGAACACTAATCATTAGCCCCACCCCTACACATTTCTAGTGCTTCTTCAAGTTTGTGATCAAATTTATTCATTTTTAATTTTACTAATTAGATTGATTTCTAACTTTGATTGAACACAATTTTATATTGTTCTTGTTATAAAAAAAAAAAATGACATATCTGTTGATTTGTTGGCTGAAAGGTTCTTAGACATCTGCTTTTTAGTATTGAGATGCTTTAATCAATGCTATCTAAGACTTTAATAAAATTCTGTAGTATCAAGTTATTGTTTATGTGTGTGTGTGTGTGTGTGTGTGTGTGTGTGTGTGTTTAGGCAGCAATCCTTCTTTCATGCACATTTCATTGAATGCAACAGACAAGGTTATTTTATTTAGTTTTTTATACAATTTCTCATGCAACCTAATAATTGTTTTCTTTTCAGATGATAAATTATATAAAAACTATCCAAATGTTCTTTTTATCTGGGCGCTTTTGGCTATACATTTAACCATTTTCAAGGATTAAATATTTTAACTGTTAAAGAAATAGTTTGTTGTATGTATGTTTTATAAAATGTTTTCATTTTTCAAAACACGGTCAAGATATTGTGTCCATGTTCATAGTTAATATTATTAAGAGTTGTTTTTTTTTGTCTTTATTAATAAGGCTTCCATTATTTTTAGCTTTTTTGCATGTAGATGATGCTATTAGCGTTGTCAACAAGTATGTTACGAATAGAAATAATATATATATATATATATATATATATATATTATTATTATAATAGATTAGAACAAAAACATGTTGAAATCGCTACACAATAGCTTTTGTGTTTCGTCAACTTTGTGCCTCTTCAGATGATGGTTATTAACTGGTGATTAAATGATTTTTAAGAAAATTTCAAAAGCAAAGTGTTATCTCTTTCTAAAAGATAAAGGGCAGGGGGTGAGAAAACACAAGGTCAGAATTAAAAATAGACTTGTGGGTTTATCTTGATCAACCAATTAAATGTCAGATCTACACTAAATAGAAAAATTAAGCTCAGAGGGTAAGGTGGGGGGAGTTATTTTTTCGTGACATGTTAAACCAGAACTTTGTCAGGCCATCATTAAGCAATTACGGAAAACATGTAAGCAACAAATGTATGGTAATTGTTATTTCTCGTGTGTGTGTGCGTGTGTGTGTTAAATTTCTCAGAATAATTCTGAAGACAAGACAATTTGGATAAAGAAGGCAATTGGAAAATATTACTTCATCAATCAGACATTATCAAGACAAGTTTAAAAGCAAAACGTTTTGTAGTTATATTAAATTCAAAATATTAAAAA
The DNA here is from genome assembly GCA_964036315.1 of Acanthosepion esculentum. Classification (NCBI taxonomy): domain Eukaryota; kingdom Metazoa; phylum Mollusca; class Cephalopoda; order Sepiida; family Sepiidae; genus Acanthosepion; species Acanthosepion esculentum. Next base: position 90,355,451 of record OZ038501.1, on the reverse strand, counting down.
GGGGACACTCCTGCGTAAGCCTCCTTCTGGATATTGGTAATTTTTTTGTTTTAGTTTCCCATGTCGACATATCTTCAGAATTATTCTGAGAAATTTAAAAATATATCAACATGGATATAAACGCGTACATTTTTGTTAGATACACATCAACATTAAACTTACATTTTAATACAATGTGGTCTCAAATCATATCCAGTAAATAATTATAAACTTAAAAATTTTCTTATTTACCTTTTGTATTGACTGTGATGAAAAAAGGAGTTCAGCCAACATGTTTCCATGAGCCGCATGTTAAAGGTCAAAGAGCCGCATGTTAAAGGTCAAAGAGCCGCATGTTAAAGGTCAAAGAGCCACATGTGGCTTGTGAGCGGCAATTTGGCCACCCCTACTCTAGACGATTTTATTTAGTTTTTTTTTTTTTTTCATGTTTTTATTACTTTTGTTATTAAATATAGCAAATCGTGATAATAGGAGAGCTGCCAAGAAAAGTGAAATGTTCTAAGAACCTGGACGCAAATTTACTGGGGATGATCTAGCAATTAGAGCACTTTCTAAATGTTTTTGTGAATTGTTTTCTCTATTAATTAGAGTAAGATTTTTTAAATCCAAGTTATTTAAATTCCTTGAGGTTTCTCCAATCTATTCCTTGTGGCAATTACTACAGGTAATAGTGTAAATTCCTCCTTCAGGTTTTAGCTTATTATTTTGTTTTGTATGAAGTCTTTTATTGTTTTTGTTACCATCAATTTTGTTACTAAATACCCCACACTGTGACAATAGAAAGGTGAAATGTTGTAAAAAAACTGGACGCAAATTTACTGTAGATATTTTAGCAATTAAAGCACTTTCTATACATTTTCCTTTTAGTGAATCATTTTCTCTTTTAATTAGAGTAACATTCAACATTTTTTAAATCAAAATTCTGGTCAGTCTTGTTACAGTGAGCAACTATTGCATGGAGTGTGTTTTGTAGGTATGGTATTATCTGAAGATTTAGTAATAAAACCTGCCTTTCTTGGCTTAATCCATTTTAATTTCTAGAGTTCAAGATTTATTAATTCCAAACCAGTTATTAGAAAGTAAGAGTTATCTTTTGCTATAATTGAGGATTATCATGTTTACAGTTTAAAACAGTAAAATCCTCATTTGTTACAATATGCAAGATCCAAATGTTTTATTTCAAAAGTAAAATGTATAGGTACAAATTTGGGGTTAAAAAAAAGGGCAGGCAAAAGAGATTTCAAGAAAAGGAAAAGGAAACCAAGGGAAGGAAAAAAGAGGAAAGGAAAATTTGGTGATCAGAAAAAGAAAAAAAGGTTGAATTCAAATGAAGCAAAAGAAGAATTAAAGAAAAGTATACAAATGCAATACGTAAAGAAAATTTCTGAATAAAGATAAATTTTTCACTGAAAATATAACATTATCCTTTGAATTAATTGGATTAATTTAGCTTTAGGTTGATTTAGTTTTCATAAAAATCCCAATTTAAAATTTCTATTTTATCTTTCTGAAGTAAAATGAGTGTTGATGAAAAGCTAATCACTTGTGAGTATCCGTTATGAGGAATAAAGGGAGACAATTACAAGAATAATTTATTATTTCCATTGTTTGGACTGTTCTCATCTTTGTTGCTATATTCACAATATTTCCAGTGAATAAAAGTGTTGGTTGAATCCAGTGACTTGACCCAAAGAGTTGTGAGTTCTGGCCATAAGAGGTGAACAAAAACTTGGAGAGTTGAGTTAAGGGGAAATAACTGATGCTGAGACATCCGGAACTAGAACAATCTACCCCAGTGAATGAAATAAAGAGCTCAGTTCAAAATTCCAACCACCTGAAGAGGTCTGGAGCATACAGAGGACGAAACATTGCGAATATAGCAATGAAGATGAGGACAACAGTCCGAAACAATAGAAATAGTGTAAAGAATTACAATACCTCATCGCAGAAATATAGACAGAAATTACAAGAATGTTTACATTTGCAGTGACATGGTTTGTAATACTTTCAAGTTTAAAAGATATTTTAAATCATGACTTTATGAATTGAGGAACAGAAACAGATATTAAAAAAGTTAGGGCATTGGTTATTAATAAGTAAAGGATTGTTTATACCAAAGAATTCACTAATTTAGGTATTGACTAAATCAGAGCTTGACAAGATAAAGATATCCAAGCTACACACAAGGCTATTTCCTTTTTATCCGATTGGTTTCTCAAACTTTCATCATTATTTGAATATATATCTGCCAAAAGTTATGTTTTTAAAGTGCTAAACATAAAATGAAATAAAATAAAAAATCATTTTATTTATTTCTTTAAAAATTTTTTTATTCAACTAGAAGACTCTGGCCCTGTAAAAATTTCCCATTTCTATCAGGATCTCAAAAATAGTCCTACAAATCCTCACAAGATAAATGAATTAGAGATTTCAAAATAAAAAAAAATGCTTTGTACCATTTAAAGATTAGGAATAATAATGACTGAAAATGGGGAATAGTTTAACAAATGTTTATTTTTCTTCACCTCTGCTTTTATTAGTAAAATCATTAATCTTAGATTAAGTACAATCAAGTATAAATATATATATTTTTATGTTTTGGCATCCCAAAATCTGACATATTTGCTAACAGAACTAAGTATTTATAGTTATCACTTTAACCTTTCAAGGCCCATTGTTCCACTAGTGGAACATATTTTAAGACATTGTTTTTATACCAGACTAGCATTAATTGTATTTTAACACAATGTATAAGCACATATTGTATTTCAGTTTTTCTGTCTATATTATATATGAGCAAAATAATCAAAATTAATTTTCGTCTGGTATCAAAAGTACACATGAAACAATGGGCAGTAAAAAGGTTAAGAAAGAAAAATTGGTTTTTAAATTCAATATAAGAGAAAGGCTGTGTCATTTTTTTATATTATCATTATTATTATTATCATAGTCATCATCATCATCATCAGCCAACTGTCTGTAATGTTTAAACTGATTTCATTTTCCAGAACCAAATGGGCATGGGTAATCATGTTATCTAATAAAATTGGTCAAGTCTAAAAAATATTGGAAAATTTCTCATTCCTGTCTCAATAGGGTTGGAAAGTAAATGATTAGCTCTTGACTGCAAAAATCAGACTGTGTAAAAAATTACAAAAGAAAACTTTAGTATTTATATAAAAATAGATCACATTATATATATATATATATATATATATATATATATATATATATTCTATTTTACAAAGAACTTGCCTTTGCTTTCTAAGTTATTATATATGTGTTATGCATATTATATAGACACAAACAAGCATTTTAAAACTGAAATTAGTCTTTATCAACTTGGTTTCTGGGTAAGATTCTTTTAGTTTTATGAAATTGTACATTTTATTTGGCTACCATCACTAATTAGAAGAGAGAGCGATGTTTGAATATAGACAGAAAATGGCTTGATCCGAATACCAAACATTGTGAAATTTTCTGTTATAAAGACGAGAAGGTTGGAAGGTCGGGATTCAAACGCTATAAAGTGGTCCAGACCCCCTTACAAGTTATATGGTTCCTCCAATCATGAAAATACAAGCAGTCTCGACAGTTATAGTGAGATAACGAAACCAGAGAAATTAAGATCATTGGATCAAGAATAAATAATTCAGGAGAAAAGGATTCCCATTTTTGTTTTACTCAGAGTAATTTAAAGTTTTATTAACAGGATTTTGGGGGGGGGGACTCATATTTGCAGGAGTCAAGAAGCCCCTTATGTCAAAATATGGCATTAATGGATTTTAGTTAAGATAAACTGACAAAAATAAACAAAAACTATAAATATTTAATTACATCTCATCATCACTTCTTATATTTTAGACGAACATATTCTCCAACTGATATAATAAACCAAATAAAATCAAAAAGTAACTTCCAACAAGACTTGAACTCAAATTGGCTAAATGTCATGGTTTAGTAGGAGCGAAAATTTAAAAAAAAATTAAACAGTGATTTATAAAAAAAATAAAAATAAAATAAACAAAGAGAAAAAAAATCTATTTGAATAAATTCTTCATATTTGTAATTTATGGAGCAATTAAAGATTATAATAAATTTTAGGCTGGGTTATAACTAATCATGAACATAAAATCTAATATTTTTGGTATAAAATTGGTTGATAAATTTTAAAGTTTTAATAAAAAAAAAAATTTTTTCATCACTTATTAATTATTATTATTATTAATTATGCATTTTTTTTTTTTTTTTTTTTAATTTAAAAAATGAATGAAATTTGAACATAAATGCATGATATTCCCAAAAGTTTTACTTGACTTTTCAGAAATGCGAAACATTATTTTTCATTTACTTGGTTTTTTTTTTTTTTTACAATTCAGTTGAGGAAAAAAAAATAACAGTTGATTATTACTGATTTTGTTCATTACAAATAGGGAATCCTTAAGAGTGTTATAAGATCCCTTGAAAGACTCACTGGTTTGGCTAATTGCATATGGAAATTAAATTTCATGATTGAATAAATAACAAGAAATCATTCATCTGTGTCAGGCAAGATACTAAAAAGTAGATTTCCCCAAAGCAAGATTCTAAAAAGTAAAGAGTTCCCCAAAGCAAGATTCTAAAAAGTAAAGCGTTCCCCAAAGCAAGATTCTAAAAAGTAAAGCATTCCCCAAAGCAAGATTCTAGAGAGTTCCTTATAGCAAGATTCTAAAAAGTAAAATGTTCCATGTAGCAAAATACACAAGAATATATAAAGTGTAATCTTTTCATATTTTTGACTCGATACTATAAACATTTCTATTAAAGGTCTGATCTAAAACATCTATTTTAAAGAAGACAAAACCTGTAGTGGTATATGCTATTATTTATTGTCCTTAGTAATAGGCATTTTTTATGCTAGAGAGAATATTCTTGACTCATCTGTCTTAAGAATTATTTATATACAATGGTATATAAGTTTGTCTCAATGCTGTATGGTTAAAGAAATTACCAACCAAAGGAATGAAAGACAAATGCAGCAATCATTTGAAAGACAAACATAAATGATTATAATTAAGAAAATAATTAATTTTTAGTGAATTATCCAGAAACTTAAACAAAATATAAGTCGTTAATTAAAGCCAGTAGTCAGGATATGGCGGTGTAAGGTGGTATAATGGTTATTGGTACAAGAGAAACAACAAAACAAAGTTCAAACTCCAGCAAAGGCTACAAATGTTCACTTTTACATTAAAATCCTTGGAGAAGGCATTCAACTCTTGTTGCACACCAATTTGATCTACCAATATGCCACAATGGTTGACAGAAGGGTACACTGAAGTTAATAGATTCTTCCAGGCAACTGATAACAAAATAACTCCATACTACTTGTCTCGTGTCATTTGGAAAGGAGATGTTGGAAAAATTCTATGAAGAACTTAACATCTCATTCCCACAACAGTTTACAATTGAAGGGTCAGTGATTATCTATCCTCCTTATCATAATTTTCACTTCCTACCACCTTTTCTTTTATTAATATCACACAACTCATCTTCTGGTCATTCTGACTGGATAGGTGAATATTAGCTCAAACCTTAGGGGGGCATCTCCCCAGGCAGTAGCTCTCCTAGGGGAAGGGACTGTGATCATTACTTGAGGTGCCCCCAAAACAGGAAGTGTCAAGGTAGTTTGAGTAATTTTTCTGTCTCTCTGCCAATATCCCACATTAAAACTTCAAACTTGCATCACATTCTGTTGTGACATGTGTGTATGGATGTATAACTGTATAACACACCTCATTCATCATAAACATTTTAACACTAACTCTTCACTTTGAGTGGCTCCCGAGCCTTATAGTGTGAAATTTAGTATTGAAGAAAAAATGATCTCTATCGGCTAATTATTTACACCTAACAAATGAAAGAGAAACAGGAAAATTTTGTCAGAAATAAAAGAAAAGTGTGCTCAACTGATACTTAATATCAGTCGTTCTATATAGCAGAGAATATTGAAAAAAATCTCCCCACAGATAATGAATAAACAAAGCAACAGAAATATGGTTCTACAGAAGAATGCTGAGAATTCCATGAACTTAACATGTGAGTAATGGGGAAGTTTTTTAAAAAAAATGTAAACAAAAAGGACACTTACACTTAGAATCAGAAAGAGACGGTTGAAACTGGATATTCGCAGAATATGTTGAAGGCAGGAGGCACAGAAGAGAGGAGTGAGTATCCTACCTAACAAGCTTATGCAAATGGATGGCAGAACGGGGATTGGGAGAGATAAAACAAAGAACTTACTAAGAGCTACAAAGGATAGAAAGTTGTATAGAGCCATGATCGTTCCCTGCCTCCTGAAGGGACATGGTACAAAGAGAAGAAGAATGATGGAGGGGAGTAATTTTGCCTTGGGAAGTGAATTGAATTCTTATTCAGAAATTTCTTGGCTCCAAATTCCCTCAAAGTGAAACACAAAAATAATTATCAGTTTCAGCAAAACAACTAATATGTATTCGTTAATTGTTAATAAAGTTTGACAAGTGGAAAATGAAAGTCGGTTCTCTTGCTATGTGTGCAAATGTGGCAGACTTCACTGTCATTGAATAGTCATGGTGGAATTAGAAAACAAGAAAAAAATAATAATACAATTACGATAAACCTTATAAATTTAATATTTTATTAATTGCTTGCCAAGATGCATAATTTTCAGATCAACTTGTAATATAAATACAGGTAGTCATCGACTTACGATGCTGTTTGGTTACTACCGACCAGTCATAAGACGGCTTGATCATAAGTCATGCAATGTTTAACTACCGTGCATATAGTATGGTGTGTCATGATCTCATCCTTAAGAATCGCCAACACAGTTGAATGGGATAAGTTCATCTAATGTGCAAGCCACTACATTAATTGAGTTTTCTTTTAATACAAGTTTAGCTATCCGTCGTAAGAATCACTGAAAAACGCTTTCGGTCACTCAGTTAGAAAGAGAACGGGTTAAAACCATTTTGTGTCAGCACCACTGTCTTCCCAACTAAGCAATAGTGAGAGGAAAAAGATCATTCAGGCCTTCAGTAATGTTACCAACATTCATACACTGGCTTCCATCTTCAAAGTTCATTCAAGAACCATCCTGAGAGCAGTGAATAACTTTAAAAAAGAGGGAACAGTACAGAGGAAAACTGGATCAGGAGGTCACAACAGGAAGAGGGATCATCATTTCAGTTTAGAGCTAAATACATTTTTATTGTTCAAAGTAGAGTCAAATAGTGTTATAAAAACCTTGGAGAATTCCAGTAAGATATCTTTAATCATTTCTAAGATACAATGGCCCAAAGCGTAATCGAACAATTTGCTGTTACACGATTAGCACAATTTTGTTGTTACATCCTATATATATATATATATGAAGAAATATAGTTTTAAGATGTGCTATATTTATGGGATAAAGCACCCAATATAATATATATATATATATATATATATATATATATATATATATGTGTGTGTGTGTGTGTGTGTGTGTGTGTGCAGGACTTGGGATCAGATGTGAATCAAAATCTGGCAGAATGGTATGATAAAGAACAAATAGGAAATGTTTATCAATCTAACATGTTTCACTTTTATTAGAGCTTCATCAGAGGATGAGATATGGAGAAAATGAAGAAAGGAATTCTGGTATTTTTACTTTTGTGTTTGATTTCCATTGATTCAATCATGTTTCAGATGCATTTGACTTGTTAAATAAACAATAGTATAGTTTGTTGCATTCTGAATTCAAAGACACATGTCAAAAATATTATAATTGTGTTGCCAATCTTTATTAAATTCATTTTTAAAGGATCTAATATGTTTATCTAAAACAAACAGTATGTATGTAAAAACATACACAAATCAACATGCGAAAAACCACCAAACAATGTCTACACACACACTTAGGAATATACTTTATCATCTGAACCAAACACAGGAAAACTGTAATTATTATACACTTACATACGTAAATATTTACATTTTTACAGTTAGGTTTAGAACCCATAAATTTCTTGCAATTTATGGCATTCCAAACTCAAGGTGAGATAACACATCCTTTCAAAGCTCAAAAAAAATAATGGATTCCAAGCCTAACTGAAAAATAATATTGTTTTATGTATAATAATTCTGATTTGTCTATATGGGATTCAGATAATAATGTATATTTGTAAGTGTGTATGTGTATGCCTAACAGAGATTATGTTTGATGTTTTTTTGCATGTTGATTTGGGAACAATTTTATGTACCCACCATTTACTTCATATGTTAGATCCTTTAAGAATGGATTTAATAAAGGTTGGTAATGTAATCTATTAATTCCTTAGATTTCTGAAAGGATGAATCATCTCTTCTTGAATTTGGAAAACTATAAATTATACTAAAGTTTTGTTTAACAAGTTGAATGCATGTGAAACAGGATTGACCCCCAATGAAAACTTAACAATGCAAAAGTAAAAAAAAAAGAAGAAAAATACCAGAATTTCTTTCTTTTTCTCCATATCTCATTCTCTGATAAAGCTTTAATAAAAATGAAACCTGTTAAATTGATAAACATTTCATATCTGTTCTATATATATATATATACATATATATATATACACACACACACACACATACATACACAGGGTGTCCATAAAGTTCCTGTGCACTTTAAAAAAATTTATAACTTTGTTTGTATTTGTGATAGAAATAATCTGTAAAAAATGTTATAAAGTTTAATGTACCTAGTTTTAAGTATAGCTAAAATAAATAATGTGATTTCAGGAATTACTGTAAATCAGTTGGCAAATGTTTTCCGTGAACTGCAAAATCGTATTATCCTTTGTATTGCTAATGATGGAGGACATGTGGAAACTTAAATAAAATTTCAATAAAACCTTAAAAAATATAGACTTACTTCTTTCTAACCCTTTTTACAAATTATTCCTATCGCAAATACAAATAGTTATAAATTTTTTAAAGTGCACACAAACTTTATGGACACCCTGTATATATATATATATATATATATATATATATATATATATATATATATATATGTAAAAGTTAACATAGAAATCAACACTTAGAGGCAACAGTCTGTTTCATGCTAGTGCAATCGTCAGGCAACAATTGCACTAGCACGAAACAGACTAAGTGTTGACTTCTATGTTCACTTTTATATTTACACATGCTCTATCTCTGATATTGACCACTTTATCCCATAAATATAGCACACTTTAAGACTATATTTCTTCACACACATATATATATATATATATATATATATATATATATACACACATACATACATATATACACACACACACTTCTTGGTAATAAATGCTTTCAAAATAAGGGAAGAAGAATAAAAAGTAAAAGCAAGTGTGACTAATTGGCTAATTATACTGGCACACCTTAAATATCACCACAGTTTAGAAGCTATTTTTATAAATTAATAACAGCTATTTTTTTCCTGAGTCATTTCATAAAATCAATACCAAAGGATAAGAACTTAAAATTTCAGTTATTTAATTGACCCCGATTTTCCTTTTGTATCAATAAACTAACAAGCATATCTGAAAATACTTCAAGATGTTGAAAATAATCTAATAAGCAACCAAACCAATAATGAAATATTATGAAATGGATATTTTACATCGTTATATATGCTTTGCAGCTATTTTTTTTTTATAAAACCTTATTATGAATGTACATTTTTAAGAAAGTTAGTAAACTTAGTTATGTTACAAAAAGGCTTTTAAAAAGATTAAATAAAAATCTTATTTGTGTTCCTAAACATAGTCTTTTTGAGCTCTTGATATCTCCCCTATATAAACTTTTTCACATTGTAAACAATAAGTGCCTTCACCTGAATTAGTGTTGAATTTATTTTTCTTCCTAATATCTCAGATTGTCCTGGGTAAGACGTTAAACTACATCCAGCAGCAAGGCCTCTGATCAGGAGGTTTTGAGGAGCGTGGAACCACCTCTTAATTGCTGGTGTTCCCAGTTCAGCCCTGACCTAGGGTGGTAGCACCTGTTAGGGTCCCAGCTATGAACAAATAGTTAACTATTACCAGCAATACTTTCTGAAAAAATCATTACCAGCAATACAATTTTAAAGGAAAAGTATTACCAGAAACAGATTTTTGACAAAACAAAATATTACCAGCAATAAAAAATTTTGTCAGCATTAAATAACCCCTTGAGGTTGATATGCCGTTAAACAAAATAAACCAACCCAATCTAAACCAAAGAATACATATTCTATTCATACAAATCTATCCTAAAAATGTTGTTGGCATTAAATAACCTATTGAGGTTGATATGCCGTAAAACAAAATAAACCAAACCAAAATCTCAGATTGTCTTGGTTGGAAACTTGTTTTAAATTTGGGTAAAAAAATCTCGTTTTTTTTTGGGGGGGGGGGGGGGGTAAAACGTACGACTTGTGGTAATCGCCATTTTTAGTGTAGCAGTTTCAGGGGAAAACCCATTAATTTTGAAATTATTGCAAAAATCAAATAATTGTCTAATTTAAATGAAACTTTCAGGACTTATTCAAAAATGAATGAATTTATTTTTGAAATTTTTATTTTTAGTAAATCTTAGTAAAAATAAAAATATTTATTTATTTTTTACATCTGTTACCCCCACCCCTAAATTAATTTCATGAAATTTTATAGAATTTCAAAGAGTTTGCAAACTTTTTTTTTTTTTTTTTTTTTTATAAGCAGTACTCTTTGGAGAAGTTAAATAATCAATTTTTTTTTCCCAACTAATGCCAACTTTTTAAAAAATCTGCTCCAAATCGTAAAATAAAAACTGCAATAAACTATCAAATTAGATAGGCTTTTATTTGCTTTTATAAATAATATACATTAAGGACATTATTATCTGAAGAAAAAAAAATTTTTCAATGAACAAAAATTTTTTACAAGAATTGCTTGCATTTTTCTTTTAATTTTTTTTAATTTATTTAAATTTTTTCTTTAATTTTAAAAAAGTGTTTTAAAATTCTTTCATGCAGTGCATTTGGTCGGTTATTAAGTTTTTAAGTGAAGACTATATTTACTAAGCGAAAATTAAAAGCTTAATACAAATAATGCTACCAAAACTTTTTACAATAATTAAAAAGATTTTTCTTGTGCGTCAAAAGGTTATATTTTTTGTTTGTATGATATCTCATAAGTGACATTATGGTTAAAAGGTCACGTGTTTCAAAGCTTGTCTCCTCCTTCGGCAAAGCCCCTTGACATGTAAAGGTCTTATCTCACTCTCAGTTATTAAATTAAAAATTAAACTGAGATAATAAACTATCTCATTTATCAATTTAAACAATAACTCGGTGAGATATTTTAATTATTAATATAATAATAATTTTATTAGTTATTATCGCAGTTATTAAATAAAAAATATAATAATTTAATATTAATAATTAATAAATTAGTTATCATTATCTTAGCTATTGAATAATGAAAGAGATAGAAGTAACTCAATAATGTAAGAAATTTTTATACTATTTTAAATTATTATAAGAAACAAAAAAACCTTATGTCACTTTTGATGCACCGTACTAAACCTGTCAACACAGTCATCAAATTATTGATGGAGACGTGAAAATAACAAGACCCCGAGGTCAAGGAATGTTTGTCTAGAAAATTTTATGCTATAAGTGATTTTTGTTTCAGAACCGATTAATTTAACTTTAAATTTGCTAATTTTACGAAAGTAACGTTTCAGAAATGTATATCTTATTTTTGCGGTAATTTTAAAACTGAAAAATAAGTTTGTTTACATTTCACTAAAAAAAGTTAAAAATGGCCGTTTCAATTGTTTTGTTTTTTTTTGGAAGCATCGACTAAAAATCGTACAAATTTCTATTTGAAATACTCCACAGTATTTTTTTTTCTGGAATTAGAAAATTTAATCCTTTAGCTGTCAATTGAAGTGGTTGGAAAGCTTCTAAAAGGATTTTTCCTTTATGAAAAATACATTTAAACTTTAGGTATACCGTATATCTGGTGGTACCTAATTTAAAAGTTGCTATATTTAGCAGGGTGGTGGGAGTGCCCAATATTATTATGCAAACCAACACTGAATGGTAACCACATAATAACTGTTGGTTTCATAACTTAAGTGATCATTTCTATGTCTTACACAGACAGAGGAAAGTAAAAAATTATATCCACTCTTGTCAAAAGGTATGTTATAGTAAAAGTGAGGATATTTCTTTTGATTTTTTTTTTTTTTTACTTACCCTTGTGTGTGTGTTGCACACACAGACACACATCTCAACATTATACCTCAGAAAAAAAGTAAGAGTTTGGACCACTATTTAATTTTCATGCTAATGCTATGTTCAGGCAACAAGCATGAAATTTATGTAGCGATCCAAGCTCTGTCTCTGAAGTGTAATCCTGGGAAGCACAATTGCTCTGTCTTGGTAACATAGGCATAAAGCACTGTTTGTTTCTATCCAGGCAGCTGTCTGTCTTTAGGTCTTTTCTTTTCTTTTTTTTCTTAGTCTATATTTCTTTTCCCAGCCCCATTTTCTTATATTGTTATTTTATTTTGTTTTTTCTTGGTTTCTAGTTTATTCGTTGTTAGTTTTTCTTTTTATTAATTTTCCTTTTGCTCAACTGGTTGGCTTTCTCTAGGTTGTACCGACACTTTGGGGTTTTTGTGAGAAATATATAAAATGATTGGCTAAACTTTTCAAAGCATACCCATCTGCTAGGGTGGCTAAGCAATCACTGTTGAAGATAACAGTTCAGAAAAATTTGTTTCTTCAATGCCCTCAGAGCCCACCTGTGGTTTATACTGCATCTATGCTGAGCAGACTTTAGCTAGTCTCTGAGAGAGAGTGCATAATCTAGCGTGATCAATTGTTTGAAAAAGGTATCCTCAGTCAGGTTGTGATGCATGTGTGTGTGTGTATGTATATATATATATATATATATAAAATACAATTTCCAGAGCAATTCTGTTGATAAGACAAATTGGTAGGAGAAAAATGACAAGAGGAAAAGCATCTTAGTTTTTGCCGACATGTTCCGTCTTCTGACTTTATCAAGGCAAAATTGAAGCAAATTTTTTTTGTTTTCATAGTTACATTAAAATCCAAAATTTAAAATTGTGTAAGCCTCTTTCTGGTTAACATTAACTTACTTTATACTAAGAGTTTTTTGGGGGGTTTTTTTTATTAATATATATATATATATATACATACATACATACATACATACATACATACATACATACATACAAGAGCACAAAGTTTTTTACCCAAGCAAAAAGTTTCTTCTCCCAAAAATTAATGTTTGGTCATTTAGTCAGATATTTTGGGGAGATGGGTTAAGCTAAGAACTCATCAGTGTGTGTGTGTGTGTTTATATATAATTAGAGTGAATGAAAAAGTGAATGAATGTTTAGATGTATTGTTTGGCAAATTCTATCTGCAATATCGCAGGTTATATAAATAAGTCCCATCCTGAGAAAATTAGAAGGCCTACCAGACATTCATTATCGGCAGCCACAACTTTAACAATATAAGATATGCAGATGACCCAGTGTTGATAGCAGACATAGAAAAGAAACATTAGGAACTACTACAGAAGGTATTCATGGAAAGCCAGAAGAAAGGACTAAATTTTAAGAAGGCAAAATGTAGGGTTGTCAGCAAAAGGGACAGCCCAACATGTGAATTACAAATTGGAGATACCAAATTGAAGCAAGTACAAAAATTTGATTATCTAGGAAGTGTTTTAATAGAGGGTGAAAAATATGACACCGAAATCCAAAGGCATATTGAGATAACATTGGGAAAAGCTAAGCCAAGTATATAGAAACAGGAAACTTTTGTTAGAGTACTGAATGTTTATGTAATATCAGTTTTCCTATATGGCAGTAAGTGCTGGACATTCTGACCACAGAAGAAGAGACTTGAGACAACAGAAATGTGGTTCTATATAAGGATGCTGAAGATGCCATGGACTGAACAATGGAGAGTGAGCAATGATGAAGTTTTGAGGAATATTTGGGAAACTAAGAGGCCACTTATACTTAGTATCGGAAAGAGTGAATAGAAATTTCTAGAGCACATAAGGAAAGAAGGGATTGAGAATTCAACACTAACAGGACATATTGAAGACAAGAGGGGGGCACTAGAAAGACGCCAATAACCTACCTTAGGAGCATGTGTAAATGACTGGCAGAACAGAGATTAGAATAGATATCAAAAAGTTTATTAAAAGATACAAAGAACAGGAAATAATGAAGAGCCATGAATGCCCACATCCTGAAGGAATAATGCACATAAGGTTAAATATTTTCCTTATTACATAAATTATCCATTTTTTGTTGTTCTATTAAAAAGTTTTTAAATGGTAGGAATTTAAAGAAGAAAAAAAAACAGCTTCAGACAGCAGGGAGTGAATCCGAAGAACAGGTTGAGAGATAAGATGTATAGCTGTCAGTGGATTCAATGGCTTATATGGTGCAGACATTGCTGCTTTTCTGATAGAGTTCAAGTCTAGTCTAAAGCTAGTTCTGAATTTATGCCACTTAACTGGAAACGGTAAAGAACTTTCCAAATCAAGTAATCTTGTGATTAATACGAACAAAATTATGAAAAGATTTTTTTTTTTCTTTAAAAAAAAAAAAAAAAAAAAAGTGTAAAAATTTAAATGAAGAAACAAAAAGAAAAAAAAAAACCCCAAATCAAGAAACAAAGGGAAAGATTTGCCTAATTTAGAGCAAACATCCCTAAGTTTCTGTTTAATCTGCTAATTACAGCAATAATGGACAATAAAATCAGAAATCATTTTGCAAAATTCTCAAAATCTTCTACATCCAATGAATTTAAAGCCGTGTTTAAAGCACCAAGTGCTAAAAGTATATGGCTAGATTTATTATGATAACTATTGGACACTGAAACACGCCAACTTTCAACAAGAACATCCAATGTAAATGATACTTACCCAGGTCCTATTCCTCATTACTTATGATCCCAATTCTACCCAATTTTGAATTATCATAGAGTTTGTTTTTGTTTCACTACTGAAATTATAACTTGCATATATGGCTAAAATTTCTCCCCAGTTCCTTCCTTAACTAAAGATTTCTGATATTACAGTGTCACAGGTTGGCAGGAGGCCAACGAGAATTGGAATTCGAATCGGATTAAAAATTCCAAGCCATTACCATCCAAGCTTACAGCACCTGGTATTCACAAGCAGTCACCCATCTAGGTACTGACCAGACTATGTTGCTTAACTTTGGTAATCATATGGGAACTGGTGTTTTCAATATGACGAGGCCCTAAGCTCTATGTATGCATACAGACACACACAAACATTATTGCACACAGTAAAATATAAAATACAGAGCAATAACTAATATAAAAAAGAAAACTTTACTTACCTTTTGCTACATCTGCAACCTACTATTTCATATGCTCTTGTAAGTTTTAAGCAATTGCACAATCTACAGGTGGATTGAGACTTGTGCAATCACTTAAAAACATCACAAGTGGGAATGAAACTGCAAGTCATAGATACAGCAGAAGTGAAGTTTCTTTTTTATATTGTGTGTGTGTAAATTACTTATATATATATATATATATATATATATATATATATATATATATATATATATATACTGTCATTTATGCATCAACCTTGTGAAATCAGAGGACAAGAGATTTTCTGTCTGAATTTCTAGGGTGAAGAGTAACATATTTAAGTTTAGAATAATGACCTCATCTTTGTTACTATTAACCCCAATATTTCAGCCATTTTGACTTTCGACCTTCTTCAGGTATCTGGAAAACTTCCAGGGAATTTTAAAATGAACACTTTATTTAATCTATGCTGTCAGAGTGTTCTGATTCCACTGATCATATCTGGAGATATCTTATCTTGTTCTTATTTAATAATGTTCAGTCATGGCTCATTTACAAATACCTGAAGAAGTCCGAAGGGTACAACAGCTGAAACTTTGTGATAACACCATCAAAGATGAGGACAATAGTCCAAATGTGAATTATTACAAATAAGAGAGATTTTGTAAAGAAATTAATAGTTGAATTAAAAGCTAGGGTTGGTTAAGAAAGCTTCTTATGTGACAAGATCGTAACATTAAGAGAATGAGAATAGTCGCATGTTGGTGATTTTGAAGCCCAATTGCTTTACCCAGGAGCAAGAGATCTGTGCATTTGTCTGCAATTCTTTTCAGAGGAAATGGAAACGGATTTGGTTTTACCTTAAATGATTATACAGGATTTCCATTTTAGAGAGCTTTTTTTTAGCACTTGGAGATCTGGAGGTTCAAGCATAAGTCAGCAATTATTTACACCTTCATACTGCTTTCAAAGATTTTACTTAAAATGCAGTTCAAAAATGAAAATTACCGCATTTTACCATTTTGCAAAAAAAAAAAGCAAAGCGATAACTCAAATTTTATTTACTTTTTACTTTTTTTTTTTTTTTGTTAAGCATAAAAAAAACAAATATCGAATAACCATTCAGATGAAACCTAAAGGTAACATTTCAAATTAAACTTAAAAACATTTGTAGGCAATAAAAACAGTGCTTAAAAAAATGATCATATATTATGAGTATAACTGTAACAAGCAAGAATAGTGTTATATTCCATGCTAATAGGAATGTATATTTGAAAAACAAGGTGGATGAAATAAGTAAAGGTTTATTGTAAAAAAACCAGTACAATAAGAAAAAGTTAACAGTTATGCACAAGGTCATTGCAAGTCAATCCAGTAGTGAGTTCTACTATTTGAAGGTCAGTAGTTCTCACGTAAGTCTGAGTCGTATTCAACAGATCCCAGCTAGTCAATATTTACTAGCCCCTCCCCAAGGGTAGATGTGGCACAAGGCCGAGTTTAATGTGGGTCATCCGAGCCAGTAGGCTCAGCCAAAAATTCCCCATAGAACCCGCATAAACGGGTTTGGGTCTGTCTACCTCCTTGCAGCCTCGTCCAGGTTCCTCTCTTCCTGAAGGAAGAGAGTTTGACAGCATAGCTGGAACAGATTCCAGATAGTCTCGGTAGTCTGTTGACTTACAGTTACTTATAGGTAGTTACTACCTATAGTGTAGTCACTCATGGGGGTGACAGGTTATTCCATTACATCAAATAGTAACAAGAAAATTATCAGACTAGATCCAAAATATCTTTTCAGCTGATGAATTTACAGGTTGTAGCATGCAACACATCCTCAGATGTTGTCAAAATGGACTTTGTTCTCAGTGTTTCAGAGAAGCCAGGTGCATCAGTGGGCTCACCTGAAAGATGGACTCTAAACCACCAGGTACAGATCCATGCTTCACCTAATGTCAGTGAATGCCCCAAAAATGTAAACATGTGGCCAACCAAGCTGTGGCTAGAATGTACATGTGTGGGGAAAAAAATTGTATGACAGATATATGAATAGCCACCAAAGCGGGAGGAGGAGAGAGTTTCTCATGTCCTAGCCTGATGCAGAATCCACTTTTGGAAAAAAAAACCTCACAGCAAAAGTTCAATAAAACGTAATAATACATACAAGGGATTTAATCTCATCTTTTTGTCAGTTAAGTACAACAATAGTATCATAAAATCATAAAGTAAGAATTGGAAGTCTTTTGCAGTCAATTCTCAGAATCGGAAATGATTCGAAATGGATTCTTCTACATCATGATGATTATAGTTATAGATTCACAAATAAAGATTTTGGAGAAGATTCCACATTTGCTGTAGACCTGCTAATGCCTCGTGAGTTTGGGGTTTCCATAGAAAGTGCAAAAAAAAGGTATGGAAACTGGAAGATGTCTGATTTTACAGTATTGCAGTTTTGGTGGGAGGCCAGCGAGAATTGGAATTCGAATCTCCGATTAAAAATTCCAAACCATTATCCATTACACTACCCAGACATCCAAGCTGACAGCACCTGGTATTCACATGCAGTCACCCATCTAGGTACTGACCAGACTATGTTGCTTAACTTTGGTAATCATATGGGAACTGGTGTTTTCAATATGACGTGGCCCTAAGCTCTGTGTATACATACAGACACACACACAAACATTATTGCACACAGTGTTCAATGTAAAATATAAAGTACAGAGCAATAACCAATATAAAAAAGAAAACTTTACTTACCTTTTGCTACATCTGCAACCTACTATTTCATATGCTCTTGTAAGTTTTAAGCAATTGCACAATCTACAGGTGGATTGAGACTTGTGCAATCGCTTAAAAAAATCACAAGTGGGAATGAAACTGCAAGTCATAGATACAGCAGAAGTGAAGTTTATTTTTTATATTGTGTGTGTGTAAATTGCTGATATGCCATGTAGAGTGGACGGACAAGTTCACCTAAGAAACTCTGTAGTCTGGATGGTGAAGGTAACATCAATCAGCTAAGTGACAAACTTTTACTTATATATATATATATATATATATCTATATATATATATATATCTATATATATAATTATCATAATTAT
This sequence comes from Acanthosepion esculentum, assembly GCA_964036315.1. NCBI lineage: Eukaryota > Metazoa > Mollusca > Cephalopoda > Sepiida > Sepiidae > Acanthosepion > Acanthosepion esculentum. Next base: position 90,336,948 of record OZ038501.1, on the reverse strand, counting down.
TATTAATATATATATATATATATATATATATATATATATATATATATAATTAATTGAATTTGTAGGTCTGATGAATTGGATCGTATTTACGTTTCCAATGTAATAAATTATAACCATGGAATATTAGTGTTTAAGCCTTTTTCTTGTGTGTGTGTGTGTGTGTGTGTGTGTGTGTGTGTGTGTGTGAATAAAGACAAAAGGAAGACTTATCTATGGCAAATGTATAGTTTTTATTTTGCAACAAGCCTTTATAAACAGAAGTAATTTTTTTTTTAATTTAAAAACATTCATAAATATACTTCATGTTAAAGTCAAAGTAAATTATGGAAGATGCTAAGTGATGTAATTTAATGTCTAATAAAAGAAAGTGAGTAAATCTTATTCAATTTCTTTTTTTTATAATTATTATTTATATTATTTTAGTTTGAGATTAATTTATGTATTATCAAATAAGTTTTGAATTAAAATATTTTCTTTTAATTTAAAAAAAATTTTATAGTCATCTATGTTGCCTTGAGAAAGGGTTATTTCTTTTAGGGAAGGAGATATTTAAGGAGAAAATATGGGGTGCAGATTTATATTTTGCTCAGTTTCAATGATGGCACTCAAGAATTCTCTAAGTAAGTTACTTTCTCTTTTAATAAGTGTGGCATTTCTTTAGATTAATAAGTTTTCCTTTTGCCTTTATTCATACTGTCTTTTTACAGATATATATTTCCACTACCCCGTCTACGAGAAAGGACAACTCTGAATTCAAAACCGTGGGAGAGCTGTTTGAAGGCCTCATGACAGATGAGTTGTACCAGTTCTCTATTTTTAGTTCTGGAAAGTGTGATTGGGGAATGCTTCTACAGAACCAATGTTGCAACTAAATCTACACAAAGAAATCTTTTCTTTCAGACAGAAAAAAAGGCCACCAATTCTAAGAAAGTAACCAATATTCCACTAACTGAGCAATTACTGCCATTTAAATGATTAAGAATTTAGGTACTAAATATAAGAACTAGACAAGACACGCCTAGACATGGACAGTGGAACACAGACTAAATAAAGGGGTTTTATTTACACACCAGAGAAGTGTCCTATGGGACAATGGCCTAGTGGATTAAAGAGTTGGTTCATGAATTTGGTGACATAGTAATTGTGAGTTCAATCCTTGGGCAGGGCAGTGTGTACTTGGACTCAGTGGAAACAGAATGCTAAATATACTAAATAATACTAAAAATAAGAACTTGACGAGATATCATTAGATATGGGCAGTAGAATGAGAACAGTCTACCCTCATAGATTAAATAAAAGGTTCAGTTCGGAATTCCCTGTAAGTTACCTAGACTGTCATACACCTGGCAAAAGTTGAAGAGGGCAAAAAACAACAAAGATGAGGACAATAGCCAGCAAGTAAATAAGAATTTAGCATTATGCCAACAAGTTTTGCCAATTGTTATCAATGAAAATATTAAGTGTAATTTATTTTACCATCAAATATTTAAACAAATATGTTAACTTCTAATTTTGAAGGTTATTTGATCTTTGTTTTTTATGAGTTTTAAAAACAAAGAACATAGAAGTTTCTTTTGTTTTTTGTTTTTTCAAGCAAAGCAGAAATTTTGTGAAACCAAGTTTCAAACAGAAGCATGATATTGCATACAAATCACATGCAAATAACAAAAATGCAAAAGACGGTTTCTTTTCTCCCTTTCTTTCTCAAATTATTCTAATTATCTCTTTTCTCTTCTTCCTTAATAAATTGGAATAATTGTAAATGATGCAAAGAGTAAATGCATCGAGTTGTGAAAGGCTTCCGATAGTGACTCACATGTGCTTAAGTAATACAAGCGCCAGAAACCGTATTCGTCATGAACAACTCCATCATACCAACATCTGATTATACAGTAGACAATCTTTAAAGAGCATTTTTTTTAAAATGGAAGTTAATTTCATTCTTTTAAAATAAAGAAAACTGAAAACTAAAGTTTTGAAATATATTATATATATTGCAATTATATTATACATACACCTTCAAATTATGTCTGAGATTTTAATACAGTGTAACCCGGATATAAGAGAGTTGTCGGGACCGGAGAGGAAGTCTCTTATATCCGGGTTTATCTTATATCCGGGTTTGGTCTATTTTGTTTAGGTAAGTATGGCTCTAATTTGGAACCAGAGAAAAATCTCTCTTATATCCGGGTTACACTGTATATAAAATTGTGTATTTGGGAAACAATCTGTCTTTAATACGTTTTGTTGAACAAGACTGACAAGGTACTTTTTGTTTAGTTTTTTTTTAATTATTATTATGTTTTTCATATATACATACAAGTGTCTTCTTTTTTGGACTTAATGGATGAAAAAAATTGTCCAAAGGTTTGTGACAGGCACGGGTGGTGATTCATTCAACATATTTATAGGTTTATTTTTATTGGGAATGCAGTTCGATATAAGACATCTGTTGCAGGCCGGTGTATGCATTGAGAGGTAAGTATGTGTGTCTCCTGAAATGTCCACGACAAACATGGCAGACTCGGGATGTGAGTCCACATAAAAAAATGTAAAGAAACAAAAAGAACCAATGTATAAGTATAACAAATGATAATGTATTAACAATAAAGGGTTACAAGTGCCAAAGACAAAGGTGTGTGTGTGTGTGTCAAATGAATGTGAAAACCTTTTTGGTCCAAAGTATGTGTAGTGAGAAAATGTGCATGCATATGTACACGTGTGCGTGCATGCATATTGTTCATGCATTTTCCAAAGGGAACGTGTTCTCCTGTGAGAGACTTACATGTTGACATGTAAGCAGAAAAAATGAGGAGAGTGAGAAAAAATATTGTCATGTATTTATAGTCCAGAAAGTGTCCCCTAGTAGCAGTTTCGAAAATTAAGTGGAGTTAACCCAACACATCTAAGTTAACAAATAATATGGGTTTCATTTTAGTTTGAATTTTTGTCAGTGAGATGTTATTTCTGATAATAAGGTTAGATGTTTTAAAAATTTTAATTTTTCATAGGAAATAATTTGATATTTTTAGTTCATTTAACAGGAGCAGTTTATCTTTGTTTGTTTTTTTTATATAGAAAAGTAACACCTCACCAACCAAACATATATGTGTGTGTGTGTGTGTGTGTGTGTGTGTGTGTGTGTGATATAGTTTTAATGTACACTTTGGTTATGGGTAAAAGTGCTCAATATCAGAAACAGTGCACAAGAAAAATATAAAAGTGAGCACAGAGATGAACACCAAGCAGCAAGACTATTTCATGCTTGAAAGCCATCTTCAGGCCATATATATATATATATATATATATATATATATATATATATATTACAAACATTAAGTTTGTTTATTTTTATCATAATCCTTTCATATTCATAAATATTTTTCTGTATATTACAATTAAATAAGGCAAGAAATGTATTTATAATTTATTCAATCAGACATGCCTAAAAGACAATTTGCTGCCTAAACATATATATGTATGTATATGTATAAAATACCAAAATGGAATTGGTAGAGATTATTTTCAGTTCATATGAGAGCTCAATGTATCATACATAATTTGGAATAAAAAGCACTCTTCTGTGAATTTTGACACTTTATTGTAGCTCCGTTTTAAATTAAACTTTCCTCTCTCTCCTTACCTTCCCCTTTATAATAACACTTTTTTTCTGTTCTCTCCCTTCATAATGTAAGCCCCCCACCCCACTCCCTAAAAAAAAAAACCTTTTCTAGGTCCATTTATTTTTGCTTGTTTTACCTTGTATTTTTTTTATGTCTGTTTGTTTGGGATATCTTGATTCCATTTCATAAAATGTAAATCGGCCTGATGAGATGAATATGCTTATATTCATTGAAATAAATTTATTACTGACTATGGATTTTTAAGGTTTTTCCTTATGTAGTTACTAAGAGTTGTTTTCTTGTTTTTTTTTTAATAAGAGCTTCCATCACTTTCAGCAGTAGGATGTGATACGTACTATATTACATCTGCATTCTCAGTGAGTATGTTGTATATTGAGGATGGTGCAATTCCTTGATGGTTCAAATGTGTTCACTTCGATCTCTGGTCAGAGAAATGATAGTTTGATAGCTAGGTGATAGGGTGTCCAACAATTATTTATAGGCTTGTTTTCCTTGGGAAACAGGTTCCTATGGGGCATCCAAATTCAAAAATGGATGTTGCTCAGACACTGTTTTGATTTTTGTCAGTGAGGTATTATTTCAGAAGAGGCTAGATGTTTTTAATAATAGATTATTAATTCAATATTTTTAGTTTACAAACTAAAGACAAGAATAACATAACAAAAAACTAAACAAAATTACCTTGTCAGTTCTGTTCAACGAAACATTATATAAATTCAAACACAAACACCAGACACAAGGGTGTACTGAAAAAAGTCTCAGTGCAACACACTTTCCCAAAAATTCAGTATATTGATATGTAGTTATTGAAATACTGATTTGGGAAAGAGAATCAGTCCAAGAATTCTTCAGCACCACAAAGAATTCTATCAAAATTCTAAACATGAAACTATTTATCTCATTAAATGTAGATACAGGATGGTTTCTTAAAAAAAAAAAGAAAGGGCATTATTTACTAACTTACAACATGTACTCATAAAAACAATTAACTGTTCCAATACCACAAATCATTCAATGCTCTAAGAAAGAAAAAAGTATATTGAAAATATTTGGATGTTGGCAATGCTAGGGGATTTTCAAGACCTCAGTAACGATGATTTATATTCTTTATCTATCTTCTTTGGTTTGGCTAATATTATTACTAATAAAAAGCAAAATGAGAGTAAACATAATACATAATGATTGAAGGTAAGTATAGGAAAGATTTACCTGGATACAAGCTATGATAAAGAATGTTCACGGTTTTAGGTATGATGATCTATGTCCAATATATACTATATCTTATACACTCTTGCTAATATTATTTAAAAAATTATATATATATATATATATATATATATATATATATATATGCATGTTTCATTAAATAATATCGACAGGTTTTGTCTATTTATTTTAAGTAAGTTCCTTTCATATTGTCTGATAAGCTTAATCACATTATCATTGAAAGACGAAAGGAAAACACCATATTGATACATGTTTACATCCAATCTAAGCTTTCGGCTGACATAAGCCATTATCAAAGATGACAATTTCAATAAATCAAACAACATATATACGAAACCACAATAATGGCTCGCCCTTGCTGTTTGAATAAGCTCAAAGTAACGACAAACTCTTATTTACGAGACAAGGAAGCGAAAATCGCGTCGCAGCTGGTGACGTCACACATGACCACGCAAGAGTGAAAACGAGAAGAGATGGGAAGCCGTTGTTATAAACCAATGGCTTCTGCTATAGATTATAGGCATTTAAGAATGTTTGTGGAGATTTCATAGTTTATTTTGTTCAGGTTAGGTTTCAACTGTTTTATGTATATAGCTTCAAGGTTTTTTAATTTTTGTTTATTGTTTTCATGTTTAAGTATAGTATGTTTAAGCTTAGATTGGATTTAAACATGTATCAATATGGTGTTTTCCTTTCGTCTTTCAATGATAATGTTATTAAGCTTAACAGACAATATGAAAGGAACTTACTTAAAATAAATAGACAAAACCTGTCGATATTATTTAATGAAACATGCATTAATGAAAAATTGCTGCCTATATATATATATATATATATATATATATATATATATATATATACCCAAGTGTGGGATTGGTATATACGGAGTAAGTTCCAATAACCAACAATTATTATTCTTTAAAGAGTGCTCAATACAGAGTAGAGCAGGTATAATCATTTATTTAAATATTATAACATAAATATGTTATAAAATCACTACAAAAATAGCCATTTCGTTTCGACACTCGAATACACCATCACTTGAAAAGACACGGGAGTGTCGAAACGAAATGGCTATTTTTGTAGTGATTTTATAACCTTATTTATGTTATAATATTTAAATAAATGATTATATATATATATATATATATATATATATATATATATATATATATATATATTAAGCATTACTCAAGTAAATTGAATTGAGTTCTCCAAGCTGCTGGTGTATTTCATATAGAGAAAAATGTTAAAATTCCCTTCCTTTCTGCCATGTGACGATGGCCTACAGGTAAGATATCCGAGTGATGTCAAATCAGACAGGTTTCGATCTTGGCTTGAAGCAATCGGACGTCTAGCCACACTGAGGAAGTGTGATACACCAAAACAATCTGTCTGTATATTGAATATATATATATGTTTTAAAATAATCCTTTACATATATTATATCTATATAAATAAAGTGCAGTGTACATGTGTCCATCTGTCAAGTCTTTATTAAAGGCTTAACTTGAATTCCGCTTTTAATTACAGTTGCAGTTGATTTTGCTTTTCATCGCAACTGATATTGTCTAATCAAACCATAATTAAAACTTAAGCGGGGCATGGTACATTGCTCATAAGGGTTTTTTTTTCTTTTTCTAGCACACATACTCTGAAATATTTGAATTATTACACAGTTCGGGTTACCTAATGTCTTTTAAAAGTGACTTTATACAAAGGGATCATAAAGAATGGTTATTTTAAAAGAAAATAAAGATTGTGCACAAAATAAATGTAAACAAACTATGAAGATCGGTGGCATATACAAAGAAAGATTATGCCGAGTTAAGGTTTCTAATAGAGATGAAATAATTTCTAAATTCCTCTAACATTTACATACACAGGACACTGAAGGTAAAAGGCTAAAATCCCTCTGTAGGAGCTAACTTAAAGTCCACCCAAAGGCCGAATTCTCTGCTAATCTTAAAATAATCATATTTTATATATATATATATATATATATATATATATATATATATATATATATATATATATATATATATAATAAAAAGAAAGAACAGTAAGATATATAATCCGGTGTTCTTATTGAAAATTTTTATTTTTGCAAAACAGTGCTCAATGGCGAATTTTGGAATACCTTGAAGATGAAACAGAACTAATGCTTTTAATTTAATTATATAATTAAATTTGAAGCTTTTAGCTTCGGTTTTTGAAACATACTAATTCCTGTGTAGCAAAGAAACCATATTTTAAATCAGTTAATTTATACACACACACACACACACACACACACACACACACACAAACATCTTGCTCATATTAATAAAAAGAAAATTGATATAAAACTTAATACAGAACTATTGAAGGTAAGTACTAAAAAGATTTATATCCTATGTATTTTAAATTTACAGCCAGAAAATATATTCCCTGAAAAGCCATTTCAAGAAATATGAGAAAATTGATTATTTTCAATTACACGTTAACATACATAGCTCATCATTTTTTTTTTGGAGATCTCTTGAAATTAAAGTAAAGATTTATACTCTATATTTTATTAAACCGAAGCTACTTTCTGAATTTATTCCAAAAATGTTAAACAGAAAGAAATGAATACTTCTTCTATGTGCCATTTCCAGACCGGTGGATTGGAATGGATGGCCCAATTCCCTGGCCACCTCGTTCACCAGATATCACACCACTGGACTTCTTTCTATGGGGTTATGATAAAGATACTGTGTATTGAACAAAGATACGGGACATGACTGATCTGAGGCAAACGGTCACTGATGCCATTGTCATCATGGATGAAGCTAGGCTACAGCAAACATGGCAAGAAATCGAGTACCGCCTTGATGTACTTCGGGCCACTAATGGTGGCGTATTAAATTAGTTAAACTTCAGTGTCATGTTTTGTAACAATTTCCACATATTTGTCTGTTCATTTGCTTTTGTAATAATTTTTTTAAATTGTAAAGGACTTTATGGACACCCTGTTGAATAGAATTGGCAACCAGCGCCAAAAGGTGTGTCCCTTTTCCCTCAGTTATCTGGAGAGCACAGACTAAAAGGCATTTGTCTTTTTCAATATTCTTGGCTTAATTGCCAAGAAATATTTTTTTCAAAATATAAAATACTCTTGAAGGTATTAAGCTATCAATAAAAAAAAATTGTATGTTTTTATTTCTTCAAAATGAATTGGTGATAACACAATAAGAACTGAAAGACAAATTTTCATATACAGTTAGGACCTCACCATCTTTGCAATCGCTAATGGAAGACTTCTTTGCCATCTGCCTTTTCACCCAATCAGCAGATTTTATTCAAAACTCTTTAAACTAAAACTACTATGTAAAATATATTTCTATATATGTGTGTGTGTGTGTGTGTGTGTTGGTTTCATAGCAACAACATTATTAAGGAGGCTTGCATTACATATGTCTGATTAAAGTTCTATTTCACAACATTTAAAGAAATATTCCTGTCCACATTCCCATTTTAAAGAAATATTGATTGACAATACAAGTATACTCCACCATCAAAATAAAAGCAAAAACTTCAAATGCTTGAAGGTTTCATCATTTTACAGTTGGAATGGTAAAGATGTAACTGTAAATTCCATGCTAACAGTTTCTTCACTCACACTTCCCATTTGTCAAACTCACTTCCCCAATCACAATACTAGGTCCTGGGTATGACGATAAACTACATCCGCATCCAGGGTAAGACGATTACGTCCAACAGCAAGGCTCTGATCAGGAGTCTTTGAGGAGTGTGGAACCACCCATTAATTGCTGTTGTTCTCAGGTCCACCCTGACCTGGGGTGGTAGCACCTGTTAGGGTCCCAGCTATGGGCAAATAGTTAACCCCAAAACTGACGTAAAAAGCATTTTGAATGTGTAAAAGTGGGTTTTAGCACCAGAGGTGCTTTGTCAAAGATTATTACCAGAAATAGATTTTTGACAGAACAAAAATATTACCAGGAAAAAAGTTGTTGACATTAAATGACCCATTGAGGTTGATATGCCGTAAAACAAAACAAAAAAAAAACAATCACAATGCTAACCACTTCAAGTCTAGAGTTGTTATTCTTTCCTATATATCTTTATAATCTACATTTCTTAGCTCCTCTTATGTTCATACAACCTCATTCAAGAACTCTACCTTGAGTGGCTCTTGGGCCTCATATTAGATGAACAATTAGCGATTCAAAAAATCTATTTTGTCTTTTGGTTAGATTTTGCAAAATGGATTGCTTTGAGAAATCTTCAGAAGCTTCTTCATCTTATTGTATTTTACTGAGAGATATTGAAAACATTACAGCTCCCGACAAATGAATTGTTAACTGGGGAACAAGGTGATATTACTTGGGAGGAATTCAGTGGTACAGTCTATGTTTAGTTTAATCAATCCCACAATTACTGTCAAGAGAGATGGCAGGCCAGCCAACTGGCATTTTAATAAGATATCACAAAATCACTGACCATAGTCTTTTTACAGACAGTCAACAAAAAAGTATTAGTAATCTAACAAGAATAACTAAATCATTAGGTCTAAAGTGTGAACTAATTTGACTGCAAAATACCAAAGACATTTTCTTTTTTGTTGTTAATAATAATAATCATTCTTCAAAAGAACTCAACTTCCCTATGAAGGAAATAGATTAAAATGCAACTAAAATCATTAAAAAAAAACATGCTAAAACAAAGGCTAAACAATTAAAAAAAAAACACTTCTGAGCAAGGAACTCTACATGGCTAACACACACACAGAAATAATACATATATAAACTCAAAATCCCTCAGTGGCTGTCAAAGTGTGTAACTAAAAGCATTTACAATATGTTGGTTACAATCTCTAAGAATGAATGCTAGAACATCCCTTTTCCAAGTTTATAGACAAACCCTACAAATGTATACTGGGATTTCTTACTAACCAATAAAAATGGACAATTCTTGATCTTACCCCTCATTTTTGTTCAATCTTGCTTTGGAGCCAGAATGTTATAACCACTCAACTGTATCGCTTTTGCATGTGTGTACGTATATAAGTAGATAATGAGCTCAACATTGAGTGGAAACAATCTGTTTCATATGTGAACGCCATCTTCAGACCAATCACACATCACTCTGAACCAGTCATAAATGTGTACAAGTGTGAAACAGACTGTCGCGACTCAGTGTTGACCTTTGTCCACTTTTATATTTACACATGCTCTATCCCCGATATTGAGCATTTATTCATATATATATATATATATAGCATGCCGTAAACTATATTTTTATCATTATATATATATATATATATATATATATATATATATATATATATAGAGAGAGAGAGAGAGAAATATATAGATAGATAGATAGATGATATTAGTGGTCAATATATATGTATGTATGTATAGAAATAAATTCCCAAGAGGATAGAATCCAGGTAGAACTCAATGTCCAGGACAGAGTAAGAATATAATAAAAAAAGGGTCAAAAAACTAATATTCCATGGTTATAATTTATTACATTGGAATTGTAATCACGATCTAATTCATCAGACTTACAAATTCAAAAAGAAATCGGAAAATATAACTCTGGGTATTCTGATTTCTTTTTGAATCTGTAGATCTGATGAATTGGATCGTGATTACGATTCCAATGTAATAAATTATAACCATGGAATATTAGTGTTTGAGCCTTTTATATTATTTATATATATATATATACACACACACACACGTATTATTTTGCTCTGTCCTTTTTGCTTATTATTATTATTGTTGTTGTTGTCAATTATTAGTTATTATTGTTATTGTTGCCAATTCTCTTTGATGAGAATTTTGTTAATTATGCTTAACCATGGCGGCACTAGAACAAGGTTTATTCACCAGGAATTACCGGGCAAACAGAATAAAAAAACTCCGTAGAACCCATATTTAAATTGAGTGAGTAATATATTGAGAGTATTGAGCACTCAATTTTTAGTTTCCCAATCGTGACACCACATGAAGGCAAAGCTGAACATAAGATCAGACAGTACACATTCATTGGGACGTATGTCAGTATCACAGCAGGGAAACATGCTGGCAAAACGGTAGGTCAGCCTGAACCAATCAGAAGGCCACGATGTCACCATTCTTTGAGACTCTACAATTCCTTGTGACAGACATCTAAAAGCTAACATCAGGTATGGGGGGGGGGGTTTGGGCTAAACATTGGGCATAAAGATATGGGGGACTAAACCAAGTATAAAAGAGTTGGGGCCTAAACAATGGGCATAAAGAGGGCATTACTCCTAGAGGCCACAGCCCAACATAATTATACCATTTTGGAATCAGGCTGACTCCGTGAGCAAATTAAAAACATTCCAAACTGATTATGTTGAAAAGAGGGAGGGAGGGAGAGAGAGAGAAAAGAGGGAGGGAGAGAGAGAGAAAAGAGGGAGAGAAGAGAGAGAGAAAAGAGATAAGAGAGAGAGAGAAGAGAGATAAGAGAGAGAGAAGAGAGATAAGAGAGAGAGAAGAGAGATAAGAGAGAGAGAAGAGAGAGAGATAAGAGAAAAAAGAGAAGAAGAAAGAGAAAAAAGAGAAGAAGAAAAAGAAAGAGAAAAAGACAAGAGAGAGAAAAAAGACAAGAGAGAGGAAAAGGAAAGGGAAAAGGAAAAGGAAGAGGAAAAGAAAAATATATATGATGAGTACAGACAATCCATAGAAATCCATTTGGTTATAATTTATTTTAGGAATATACAAATATTAATCTCATCAGACAGAACTTTTTTTAATAATGGAGTCAATTTATTCAGACAAAAGGAAAAGGGAGAGAGAAAAAGAAAAAAGAAAATGAAAAATATTTAATATTGAAAGAAAAAGGAAAAATTTCAATATAAGGTTTTAAAAAAAATTTGAGGGGGAAGGAGAAGAGAGGGAGAGAAAGAAGGAGAACAAAAGAAAGAAGAAAGAATTAAACATGAGTCAATAGGTTGACCTCAAGCTCTCTTTGTTTTAATGTTGTCCTTGGAATTATCCCTATTAATTATCAATTGAGATAATTTTATATATATATATATATATATATATATATACACACACACACACACACACACACACACACACACACACACACACAGCAACCTTTCTCCCATACGTTTCATTGAATATGACAAACAAGGAAATTCATCAAATTTTCCTCGTCAGTCATATTCAAAAAAATTATATATATATATATATATATATATATATATAATTAAAAATTCAAAGTGTCACTTAGCTGTTTGATGTTACCTTAAGCATCACGACTAGAGTTTTGTAGGCAGACCCTCCAATTATATAAGAAAATTCTACTGTATAACAAATGACCAGCAGTCAGTATAATCACCAATATTTTGCATTTTTCTGCTTTCATAAAAGCCCTTTCAAATATTTCATTTTTAATATCTATTTTATACGAGTTAAAGATTGACAATGCATTCACATTATTCGATATGGTAAAACAAAGTGACCTTACCTTGAATCCAGTGAATTTCAAAAAATTATATTATGCAAAATCTTAGAATCATAATTCCAAAGTTGAACATTGAAAGTAGATTTAAAGAATCAAAGACACTCACCTGTTTTCTGTTACTTCAGAAGATCGGCCGCTGATAAAACTGTCACGGTCATCTTCAGAGGTTACCAATGGAGGTAACTGTAGGTCAAAACTATCAACCCCCATAGTGAAAAAGTCATTGTGCAGTGATGTGGCTCCATCTTCATCAGTGTTGATGTCATATTCAGCGTAAGTGTTAGTACTTGTTTCTGAAGATTCTGTGTGTTTCTAGAAAAGACAAAATGTTTAACACTTCTGTATTTACTTAAATTCTATCTTTAATGTATTATCAATTTCAATTCATTAAACAGTCAAGCCCCCATCCCAATATTTAATTTCAATAATTAAGATATAAAAATAATGTTTGTTTTTTGTTTTTTTGTTTGTTTGTTTTTACCCATTGCGGAAGCATGATTCCTATCCGTTTTTTATTTTCAGACATTGAACCAAAGAAATTAAACTGAAAGATAAGTTTCAAAGTCAGATCAATTCCACAAAAGAAAATTATAATTATGAATCATTTATATAATAAATATTTTGTTTTTCTCCCTGTGGGGATTGGTTAACAATTTTGCTGTTTTTACTGCAGTGTCTTCACTGCATCAGTATATTGATATATTAACAGTGTCTTCATCATCGCAACATAGCTGATTAAATCCCCAGCCATTAAACTACAGAAAAATCAGATGGAAAAAAAGTGGCAATGTTAACTTTTAACAAGACAATCTTTTAGCATTTTTTAAAAAAAATCATTTCACCCCAAGTTAGTCAATAAAGCCACTAAGATGCAAGGGGTTACTGAGAATAAAAGACAATAGAGTGAAGGCATCCGAGAAAAGATTACTGAGTAGGAAGGATAATAAAAAGAACAAGATTCAAGGAGACAGAAGATGACAATTGACGTTGCATTTAAATTTTTGAAGATCGTATTTGAGAGGAAAGCAAGAAGGAAACTGAGAAAATGTTACTGAGGAGAAAAGACAATAAAATAAACAGGATTCAAGGAGACACAAGATGATGATTGACTTTGCATTTAAATTTTTTGAAAACTGTAGTTGACAAGAAGGCAAGAAGCTGAAAAAGAGTTCCACAGGCAAGAAATTTGAGAAAAGAATCTAACAGAATAGCAGTTACAATTACACCAAGCAATTTCCATTGTAAAATAATGAAGTCTAACTGCCAATCTAGTACTACACTTAAATTCCTGAAGTTGAGGTACCAAACAGTAAAGGTCATCAAAATAATTCAGCATAAAAATATTTATAGAAAAGGCACAGGCAAGCTACATTACAGTGGTAGGAAAGTGACTGAAGCTGAGATGCCAGGTTGGGACCAATAATATTGCAAATACTTATTTGGCAGAAGCACCTAACCCGATGCGGCAACAACATTCAATGCACAGGCTAATGGTAGATGCATAAAGGTGCAAGACAGATTCAGATGAGAAAAATTGTCTAGAATGACACAGTAAACCACAAGTGAACCAAGCAGCACACTTTACTATTGACTCAATATTATGATTCCAATTCATATCTAGAAAACATTATATAAAGAAGATACAATGAGTTAGTCTCCTGGAGGTTAGCATCAGTTATGCTGACAGAAGGCATAATAAGAACAGCATATTAGCTGAGTAATTATCAACAATGTATGCGTATTATATTTGTACATACATATAAGGACTATGTTTTGGGTAAGAGAGTTGTATATTTCCCAGTGGCAACAGTTGCCAGCATTAAAGACTCTGAATGCTGATTTTCCAAAGCAGGTTATCTTCACTTCAAAGACTAATGCAACATCACAGTCACAAACCACAGAAAAGATGTATAATCATGAGGAAAACAAATCATAAAATGATATGGACAGACTGAATAAACGAGTTTAGACACCTGCTTTTAGATTTTTTTCTTTGATCTATCTAAAATGCATTTCATGATTGATCACCATTTTTTTTTTTTTTTTTTTTTTTTTAATTAGTGGGACATACAGGGTGATCAAAAAATAATCTGCCATCTAAATATAATTTTCAGAAGACAGGAGAAACTATCATACATAAAACAGCGAGATACTTTTCAATAATCTTGCAGAATTAGCCTGTTACTCCATTTTCTTTCTTTCTTTCTTTTTTTTTTTTTAAACATTTTTATATTGTTATTCTATCTTCAAGGGATTTATTCCCCACTGACTATGGTGGAAACAAATTATCTAAATGTGTATGTTTTTAAAAACACAATCTCTGACGATTTTTCTCAATCGATCTTATCTGTTCAGGAAACATATTTTAGTGTAAAAAGTGATGATATACAATTAAATGAACTAAGTCCGACAATTATAATATATATATATATATATATATATATATATATATATAATAAATAATAATAATAATAACCACTTTTGGTTCTCACCCGTCGAGGTGCAATTGAAATGCACCAAAACGAAGTTGCATCTTTGTCGTGAGTAAACTGTTTTTGTCTATATAAGTCCGACAATTATAATATATATATATATATATATATATATATATATATATATATATATATATATATATATAATAAATAATAATAATAATAACCACTTTTGGTTCTCACCCATCGAGGTGCAATTGAAATGCACCAAAACGAAGTTGCATCTTTGCCGTGAGTAAACTGTTTTTGTCTATATGAAAAAATTATAGTAAATAATTATTGCTCTACTATCGGTATCGAGCCCTCTCCTCTTTTGAATTAATGCTGTGAACGTTAGAATTTATATATTATTTTCGTTCTCATTGCATCATATATATATATAAAAATCTGTCAGATTAATAAAGATCCATTACATACTTTAGAAAATTTGCTTTGTTTACATTCAGGGAGATATATATATATATATATATATATATATATATATATATATATATATATACACACATAGACACACACACACACACACACACACACAGTGATTTAAAAGTAACTCAATATTTTATGAATGATGAATTCTCCTGCCTAACTAATTTTTTATGAAACGGGCAAGTCCACCATACATAAAATACGGAGTTTCTTTTCAATCATTATATTTATATATATATCACACATTATGAAATGGACAAAGTCCGACAAAAAAAAAAAAAAATGAGAGAAAGATCAGATGGAGTAAAATTCTACTGTTCATAGCATTTACTTTTCAAAAATCCCTCAAAACAAAGTTGAGCAATATTTTATTCTTTTTATTATAAGAGATTACAATAAAAACATGTTGAAATTGCTACACAAAAGCTTTCATGTTTCAATACTTTGATTGTACTTCTTCAGGCGATGGTAAGTAACTGTGATTAAATGATTTTTAAGGAAATTTATAAATAAAGTTACCTTTTTTCCAAAAGGTAAAGGAGTGGGGGGACATAAGGTCAGAATAAAAAATAGACTTGTGGGTGTGTCTTGATTAACCAATTAAATGTCAGATCTATGCTAAATAGAAAAGTAAGTTCAGAGGGTGGAGGTTGGGTGAGTTATTTTTTCATGTCATGATAAACTGGAACGGGGACAGGTCATCTTTGATGATTGCGGTAAATATGTCAGCAACAAATGTATTGTGATTGTAGACAAATATGACATCTTCAATTTTTTGAAAAGGTGTTGAAGGGAGGGGTAGGTTAATCTGATGTAAAGTTAACAGGAAAAAAAAATTTTTGAAAATGTGGAATATCTCTATAAGATATTAATAATACTAACTGAACACCAATACATAGTAATATTAAAGCTGAATAAACAAAATAAGGTAATTACCTGTAGAGGGTGGACATAATAAATTATGGCTATAAGAAATGCTAATATGTAATTTTTTAAAATTTAAGTATATTTTAAGGTAAAAGATAAACTGTGTTGGCAATTTACAGTTAATTCATTCTTTTGGTTTAATAGGGATTTTTTGTCAGCAAATTTGATGATTTCTAATTTTTCATGTAAACATAAGAAGCATGGTTTGTTTAAGGATTTACAAGTTCTATTTGTTTTTGGTTTTTGTTAGTATTTTCCATTTTACCATAGGCGCTTTATTAACTTCTTTTAAGTTCCAAAAATATTTAGAAAGAGACGCATTATTGGAGAATGATAATATATGTTGGTACCACCTAATTTTAAAGAAATTCTTGGTACTCACGATATAAAATTTTTTAACTGTTGATTTTTCTATAGTAGAAATAGTGCTTAGGTAAACAAGAGAGTCTGTTTGACATCAGTTTTGTAATGGACAGAATTTCTACAATTACACTTGTTGGTATTATCTGCATTTGTTACTTTGGAATGGCAATTATTACACAGGTTTTTGTATTGATTTAAAATTTTATTATGCTTTTTAATAATTTTTTTAAAAGATTATCAGTACAGCTATAGCTTAGTTTTAGTGTATTTCTGTTAAAAATCTTACTAAGTGGATTATTTCAGGGGGGAAGTGTTACTCAATTAAATGGAGAAACTTCTGCCCTAACTTTGTACTAACCATTTGGTTAAATGGTGGGGGGTACCAAAGGATTTTTCTGTTTCTATTTTTATTTCTACTATCGCTGTTATATTTTATATATTTGATGTCTGGGCACTTATAGCCACTATGTTTTTAAGGCAGTGTTATAAAATTTACTATGCTTGTAAAAGACATCTTCACTGAAAGAGTTATTGCTAATGCTATATTCTGTGGAGGAGGGTAAGTGTTTGATTATGGATGGAAGGTGGTTAGAATTTGGGTGGATATATATTGAATTGGCATTTGTTTTCATGTAAGAACCAGTGTTTCAATGTGATATAGTCATAAGCCAGCATCAGTTGTGCTAGCATAATAGAATCTCATTAGTAAGTAGGGCAGATCAGGCTGCTAATATTCATTGTGTTTTATATTAACTTTCTTTTGATACTTTTACTTTAATGATTTAAAAAGCAGATATTTCTTTTTTTTTCTTTACATGTGACAATAGAATTGTAGAGAAAAAAATCATAGTCTACTCAGATTTTTTTTTTCATCAATTCACCTCTAAGTAAGGTGATAATGCCACTAAGGTACAAGAAGCTAATGGGAGTGAAAAAGGATGAGGAGACTTGAGAAAAAAACAGAAACCCAATCCAAAATAGAGAACAAGGGATAAACCTCTACTTCTGTTCAAAAAACCAGGAAGGAATATAAGTATTGAATGGGTTGGCATAGAAAAGGGGTGTGATGCTATAAGACCCAAAAATCCCGATGATATGTACCTAAGCATAAAACTGATGCATTTCATGAAATTTTTCTTTTTACATTGCAAGAAAAAATATATGAAAGATGAAGCTATCATTTTTGGTGTCAATATTTGATGAACAAAAAAAGGGTTCATGAGTAATTTTATTAAAATTATAACACACTTCCTCTTCCTATTTTTAATTATAACTAAGCATGTGGCTAAATAGTCAAAAATATATATACTTATTATCTAATACAATTGCAAAATTAAATGCTGAGGTCATTTTTAAAGGTCAGAGTAAACTAATCCTAGTTGCCCCACCAGTTGGTTCCCAGTTCGCATCTCAATTGTTCTCTGCTACACCCATGAGATAGTTCTTTCTTGGTATTAGCTATACTACAAATGAAAAAACACAAACAAATCTAATACTAAATACATACATGCATTTCTGCTTTCCTTAAATACTCTTAAATAAGATGCAGCCAGACAAATATCCATGGTTGTATTGCTACATCAATAGACCTAGAGCACTGATGTTGGCTGTTTGAGCTGGATTATATGTGGCAGATAACGTTAGCAAAATACATGAATACAGATTCATTTTGGGAAGCAAAATAAAATCATGCATTCATGTTTAACTATTGCATTAATTTGATTCTTTTTAAAGCCGATATGACACAGAAGTGGAAATGACATACAGATTAAAAACAAAGATTTGTTCTAATGCCCAGTCCACTACTGATTCGTCTACCACCTTCTTTTTACTCATCCCCAAGACCGTTATGACCTTTTGGGGCCCCTAGACTAATGAAATTATGGCACACCACTACGATAGAGCCACCCTCTAACTCACCTGCACCTGTCTTGAATATTTCTTTACTCATGATATATTTTAGCAAGATTAATATAAAAGTTTATTTGAAGTGAACTTATTGCAAATAAACTAGAATAGATATCTTTTGTTTATCAATAAAAAATATTATTTAAGAAATACCACTATTTTACTATTTATTGCAAAACCAATTAACGCATATTTCAACATAACTATATTAAAAAAAAAAAAAAAAACAGATCTTATAACCAGCATTATACCAATCTGATAGCCAAACATGACCACCTAAATCGTCATGGCCACAGACTCAGAGCCTACATCAAGGATGAGTTTCCATGTGGCAGGGGTACAAAAAACAAGGAACTCTCCTGTATATGTGATTCTATGTGGCACTTATCTGTAGTACCACATTTGTATTTGCTCTTTACTGTCCTCAGGACAAAGGGATGGTAATCTTCAAGCGAATATCTGAGAAGATTGATAATATTCTCACTCATTTCCCCTCAGCCAGTTTTCATATCTGCAGTGACTTCAATATCCAAGAAAAAGAGTGGCCAGTCCACTCCAACAAAATGCATGTTAAAGGCAGATATTGCAGAGACTTCTCCATCACTTGCAGACCATTGGAGAATGTATTGCAGTCCTGGACATGACGGAACATCAGGTGAACATTATCAAGTTCTTCCTAAGCTCCTGCCCTGATGAATATCTATCAAAAGTTTAACCTCCATGAGGCATGTCAGACCATTCCCTAATCAGTGTCCAGATTGATGCCAATCCTATGGCATCTCCTAATGTACAGTTCCATAGAATGATTTTTCGCTATGTGAAAGAAGACTGGGACAGCTTTTGACTATATATGATGGAAAATTCCTTCTCAATCTTCTTCAAGTCTGCTCCTTCTAAAACTGCCCTTGTCACTGACTGGATCCTTTCTGGAAAGGAGTTTTATACCAAAAACAAAATTGCAACAAAAACCAAGTAGTCAACTTTGGTTCTCTCCGGAATCACTTTTAATAAAAGCATTAAAAATATTTACCTATTATAATAAAGTTATCTAAATAGAAGTCTAGAATATTTTTTGTTGAAATTTCTTTTGTTTTTAATATGCAAAGATTCAAGATGAAGTGTTTTAGTGAATGTGCCTTGAATCCTGTTTTTTTAATATTCCACACAATAATCAACTGAACATCTGAGAAGATTGATTATATCCTCAGTCAGTTCCCCTCGGCTAGCTTTCATATCTGCGGTAACTTCAATATCCACTATAAAGAGTGGCTAGTCCACTCCAGCAAAACAGATGTTGAAGACAGATATTGCAGAGACTTCTTCATCGCCTAGGAACTAACCCAGATCATCAGAGAACCTACCTGGTCCCAAACACAATGGTATATCAGTCGAACATCCTCAACCTCTTCCTAACCTCCAGCCCTGATAAATGCCTATCAAAAGTTTTACCTCCATTCGGCATGTCAAACCATTCCTTAGTCAGTGTCCAGATTGATGCTAAACCCAAGGCATCCCCTAATGTACTGTTCCATAGAACAATTTTTTGCTATGCGAAAGCAGACTGGGGAAGCTTTTGATCCTACATGATGGAAGCTCCCCTCCCAACCTTCTTCAAGAATGCTGCCTCAAAAACTGCTGCCCTTTGTCACTAATTGGATCCTTTCTGGAATGGAGAGTTTTTTACCCCATAAAAAATTCCAGCAGAAACCAAACAGTCAACCCTGAATGCACTACAGCCATAACTCACTGAAACCACTACTTCAATATCTATCGCAAGGTGCACAGTAGTTTGGCTCTCACTGCATTCAGAACTGCCTGTAATCGCTGCAAAAAAGTTCTAGAAAATGCCAAGTGCAGCGAAGCACAAGCAGTCCAGACCAAAGTTAAAAAGAAACAAATTGGATCCCATGACTTCTGGAAGATCACCAACCAAATCATGAACAGAGGTAAAGCAGCTGTGCTCACAATTATAAATGGCCCTGAGGTCATATCTTTCTCGACAAATAAGGCGAGCCTCTTCACCTCCACCTTTGTCTCTAACCCAACATTAGATGACAAAGACCACCCCCTCCCCACGTCTCAATGACTACAATCTCAGTAATATTACCATCACAGCACATGAAGTATCTAGACTTATCAAAAGCCTTGCCACTAAAAAAAAGCCACTGGTCCAGACAAAATTCCAGTTGTCCTTAAGAACATCAACCTGGAATTATCCCCAATCCTAGCAAAATGATTCAACTGCTGCTTGAAAGAGAAATCCTTCCCAAGCATATGCTTGGTTTTCAAGAACACGGACGTGTGATTTTCTCCATTCCAGCAAAAACCTATCAGTCTCCTCAGTATCATCAGCAAGCTTTTTGAGACCATAATCAATAAGGTCACAAAGCACCTAGAAAAGAACAAACTCTTTAGTGACAAGCCGTATGGGTGTCTGTTGGCCCGATCCACTGCCAACATCCTAACTACCATCACTCACAGAAGCAATGAGGCTCTTAACAACAAACACGCCTTGTGAAGCACAGCACTAGATATATCAAAGGCCTTCGACAAGGTGTGGCACAAAGGCTTACTATACAAGCTCTCCAGTTATGGAATCACTGGAAGGGTCTTCTTGATCATAAAATCCTTCCTAACAGGTAGGTCCCTGAAGGTAGTTATCAATGGCCAGTCCTCCAGAGGCCTAGAGGTCAACGCAGGTGTTCCCCATGGGTCACTCCTCAAACCAACTTTCTTTTTGATCTACATAAATGATCTGCCTAAGAATATACTCAGATCATTTGTAAACATAAATGCCAATGACAGGAATATAAAGAGGTGCACCTCTAAAACTCTCGATGGTCAGAAATTGGTGACTGAACTCTCTTCCCAATGGAGTAAAAACTGGATGGTTACATTCAATGCCTCGAAGACCAAGCTAGTTATATTCAATCATCACCGATCTGACCCTGAACTACCACCAATCTGGATGAACAGAGGTCCTCTCAAGGAAGCACCATGCCTTGAAACACTGCTGGGCCTCAAACTCACACCCGACCTCAAGTGAAACTCATACGTACAATCCATTGCTACGGTTGCAGGTAAAATGCCTGTGTGGGTGATGAACTATTCTCCACCCTTCAACCTCTCTCTCACAGGTGGGATTTGGCAAGCCTCTCCCTGCCCTACCACTAGTTTCATGGAAAGTGCTCAGATGAACTACATTCCCTGGTTCCGATAAGGCAAAATTTCACAGCAAGAGAATGCCATGCAATTTACATAGTAACAAAACACCTGCATTCCCTCTGTATTCCATCGGTGAGAAGTAGGTTCTACTTGAGAAGCTTCTTCCCACAAACCACTGCCCTGTGGAATCAACTCCCAACAGGATGTTTCCCCAATCACTACAATCTTAACCTGTTCAAGGCTAGGGTTAACTATTATCTTCCACTTCAATACACAGAAATGGCCTCCAAACGTAGCCCTCAGATCTTGTACAGGGTGAACCGCGTTGTAAAAAAAAAAAAAAGTGTCATATTGATATCATTTCAGTTTATAAAACTATTTTGAAGTTATAACATATAGAAAATTAAAATCATTACTTTATAAAACTTGAGGGTCCCTAGGGTGCAGCCTAAAGGATATCACCGTCTGGATCTTACTACCACCTACTTTGGGACTACCAACTGTAGAGCAAAGAGTTACTTAATAGGTAATACCTGAAGAAGAAATGAGCACTAACAGGTAATACTATCTTGCAAGGAAATAGAAATTCTCATCTGTCAACCCTCAATGCATACCTTTGATAAGACATCTGGAGATGGCACAAGAGCACAATAATAACAGTTGGCAGCCAGATAAGAGGGAGTCTTTTTCCCCCCAAAAAATATCTCGTCAAAGTGAATAAAAACAAAACCAGATTGAAATCTGTTTGCCATTTTTATTTTCAATTCCATTAATAACTCAATGTCACACCTTACTAGCTTACAAGGTGACATAAAATTTAAAAAAAAAAAACATTATTTACCTGACCACACCACTAAAGCAGGATGTGACACAAAGTTGTTTCTTTTTATGTGGCGTTACCCATACACATGGGCCAAGAAAAAAAATTGCACAGTCCGCACAACCACAGTCATGCAATGACAAAGGTGCCGTCACGGAATTGGGACCACTGGGATCAAATGCCTTCTCCCATCTCAAATGTGACAAGAATAGATACTCTGCTTTGATCCAGGCCAAAAGGCTGAGAAATATTTTTTAAGTATCAATCTCATTCAAATGATGGGACAGGTAATTTTCTTTTACTGATATCAAAATAATATTTTGCTTGCAGAATACAGACGATTGTTGGCGCCAATATAAAGATTTCTTCCATTTTCTTTCAAGTTTATGACAACAGTTTTTAAATAGTTTTGACAACAGACAAGAAAGGAAAACAAATACAAAAATAAAACATTCTAAAAAGTTAATTTATTTGAAAGTGATATATTTTTTATAACATCGCAATCTAAAAATCATACAAAAATTCAAAGAAAACTTTAGCAAATTTTTAAGAGAAAATACAATAACATTTTCGCTACAAGAGTAATAAGAAAAAAACAATCGAATACATAAATTGTAAATTCCCATTTTCATAGAAATCTATTTTATGCAATTTCATATCTACTACCATTTCCAAATTATATTTTTTCATAGTTTAATGAGTTTTAAACAGTTAACATGTAAGGAGAAATATTAAATCATATGTAAATAAACTTAATTGATTCACTACTGTTAACTTTAATCTTTCCTTTGGCAAAATATTGCTCAATAGAATCTATCAAACAATGGAATATATATATATATATATATATATATATATAACCAGCCTAAAATCATTATCTATACATATTTTTATCAGTGCAAATTTCCTATTTTATAACAGATATTCAACTGGGGTTAGTAAATTCACTATATCACTAAAAAGAAAACAGTATAATATATAAAATACACAAAGCAGTTAAAAGATATATATTCAATTCTTCTAGGTTTGTGGCCGTTGAATTTAACTAAGATTTGTATCACAATTAGTTTACCAAAAACAAAAAAAAATATTAGCGGTTGATTTCGAAAGAAAAAAAAATTTGAATACGTAGCAATTCTTTGAAAAAAATGTTCTTACCATTTATTTTATCGAAACTTTTCAAAAAGTGAAAATAATAGAAAGAAAAAAACTTTTTTTGCTAACCAGATTTCCAAATAATTCAGAAATTTTCATATAGATTAAAAAAAAAAAAAGAAATGACTTCTTGATGAAAATGCCTTAAAAGAATTTCTATGTAAAGATATTATTACATTGTTCATATAAAGAGAGAAAAATGTCAAAACAAGAAAATAGTGCACATTTGTGCTCACCATTGATATTTTCAGGGTAAGCAATGTGTTATTCACATTTCTATCAGTATATTATTAACACATCTTCAGATCCGGGATCCCAAAAAACCAATATGCACATTATATGCACAGTTCCATTCTGCATTGACTGAAGATGTGGAAACATATACAAACAGAAATGGATTCAAAATACAAATAAAATTATCAAAAAAACAAAAAACAAGAAATGAAATAATGTTTTTGTTTTAATTTAGTTTTTTTTTTTTTTTTGTTGTTAGTTTTAATTCTATTCACAGCCATTTTGATAAGGTATTTTATCCTTCAATAAATAAGGACTTTTTTTTTTTTTTAAGTCGCTGATAGTTTGCAAAATTTGCTTTCAGTTTCATCAAGTAAATTGACTGAGCCAAAGAGCTGAGGGAGCTTCATAAAAACAACCGCACATGCCACAGGTTGAAAAAAAAATGTTTGTCACAACAAAAGCAGATATGATATACAAGCACTTCAAGGAGGAAAACAAAGTTGAAGTCATTTCTTTCTTTTTTTTCTGAAAGAATTTCAAAATCTCTAACACTATTACACACACATATATATTATATATATATATATATATATATATATATATATATATAATATATATATATATATATATATATATATAATATATATATATATATATAATATATATATATATATATATATAATATATATATATATATAATATATATATATATATATATAATATAATATATATATATATAATATATATATATATATATAATATAATATATATATATATAATATATATATATATATATATAATATAATATATATATATATATATATATATATAA
>OZ038501.1:90297258-90309758 GCA_964036315.1 Acanthosepion esculentum | reverse complement strand
TAAAAAGAATTTTAAAAAACGACTAAAATAAAAGATACTATTTTCTTCTGTACTGTGATAAGCATCTGAACAAGGGAGAGAACTGAGAAATCAATCTTTAAGGCAGCTATTGAATGTTTGATATGCCAAAAATTATCAGGTTTGGACAAAATTTGGTAAGTCAATAATTAGTCCATAACAATATTAGAGAGCAATAACATAATAATTTTTTTTTAATTTCTAGAAATCAGCATTATGCTGAATGTAGTAAAAACAGGTAAAAAAACATAATTACTTACATGCAAGGGAAAAAAACTATTTTTCTTTTTTTTTAAATCTCAAATACAACCTTTGTTCCATAATACAAATTCTATGTATTAACAGATGACAACAGATGTGATTAAATATACTTTAATATTTAAAAAAAATTTATTCAGTATTATTATTGTTTAGGTAATAAGCATTATAACATAGCACAAATAGCTATATTGTGGAAAAGGAAATTTTCAACAATATACACATCTTTTACATATTTATGGTTATTTTTTAACTTTTATCAAAAACAACATTCTTGTATATGTAGTTATGGATAATATACATTAATTACTAATTTTTTTCAATAACTATTTCTGCTCAGTTGTTGATATTAATAGCTATCTATGGATTTGTTAAAATTTTGGAATAATACAATAATAAAAAATTTCAATTTCATCTCTCTGATAGATATCGTGATCAGTAAATGTATCAATAATTATCAGCAAAAGTAAATATTTTTTTCTCATTTTCAACTAAAAATTTATTATAACAGTAAATATCTATTTCAACATTGCAGTATGAATATAAATAGATCAAAATATTTCACTTAGTCCCCTCATTAAAATGATTAAAATATTTAGGAACAAATAGAAAATTTGGAAAATTTCTAATGTTTTCAAAAAGCAAATACATTTTTTTCCTATGACCAAGAGGTCCTTATTTAAAAAAAACAAAAAAAAACACTATCCAGTTACTAATTCTCATATCACTGACTACCAAATTAAAAAGTCCCTTTTGAAAAATTTTACTTGAAATGTTTAGAAACAACTTTTAACAATGAAGAGCCATCTCTAACAATTCAAATACAACAAAATGTAAATATATTTAAATATCTACCTTGGTAGATATTTAAATATACACAGAATACATCCTTTGAAGTTATTCAATACAAGCAAAATACAATGGAAACCAAATCTAAAAAATACTATTCGGTGAAATAAAATCACAAACAGTAGGGACAAAAAATAACCTTAAGGATTTAGTGATTACATTTCAAACATTAATTTTAAATATAATTTAACTGAACAATAATTTATACAAGTTGGTTTATGTTTTACATTGGAAATATGCTTATCCATGTATAAGATCTTAAATCTATCATCAAGTACAATCATAAATGTTAAAGTAGGACAATTTTTGAAAGAAAACAATTAAAAAAAAAAAAACTCTCAAAATAAGAAATTACCTTTTTTTAAGCTTCAGTAAAAAGGGTAAAAAAAATGAATATTTAAAAAGAAAACATCAACCAAAAAAACTAACTTCACTCAGGAAAATAAAAATAGTATAAGATAAATATAAACCATTATTTTTCAGTATTGAATAAATTCATCAAATCAAGTGATTACACTTGTATCAAAAAACAGATTGATTTATCTATTCTAATACCAATCATTCAGGGGGGGGGGGTTCTACCAGTGTTTATACTGTTGCCTTTGTTTCTCTATATAAAATCTCAGAGGACTTTCATAAATATGAGTCTCTGATAAAATTATATTTGCCACATCAAGACTCAACATATTAAGAAAGCAATATAAACACTTCAGGTTAAAAGGTACAGAGCAGAAGTGGAGCAAGGAGTTGTCATTATTATTATTATGATTAGAGGGGATCATGCCAACCAAGTGATGCTAGGGTACAGATATAGAAGACCCAATATATCTATCATGACATTTGATAAAATCAGCTTTTTACCTTGCAGGTGGGGCCCAGTTAGAAATAACTTCAGGTCAGGCTACCCATTCTGCTCAGTCTCCAATTGTGGGTGTTCCCAAGCATCTCAATGTGACTCCCAAGGCACATTCGCTGCTTCATCCTTCATACTTAAAAGAAACAACCCACTTGCCACCCAGCCATGAATCCTCCCCCATTATTATAGGCAAGGGAACTTTTTTTTTTTTTTTCCCCCGTGGGAGGGGGTCTGTTACTTCTGAGGAGAGAAACACAACATTCTGTGAGTGAATATAATTCATAAAATCACAACAAAAATGTGAAAACAATTACTACAATACTCCAATTAAAAGATTGCTTCAAAAGTTAACAAGGCCAATTTCAGAATAAGGGGATAAAAGTCCAGGTTGAAGAAAGAAGCGGGGGAGGGTTATAAAAAAAAAAAAAAAAAAAAAAAAAAAAAAGAGGCAAAAGGTTTTACATAATAAACACTGATTATGTCAAAACCAAGATTTCATTAACAAAGTCATGTTAGTCTTTTGAAGAAAATCCAAGAGTTCATTCCGGTGAGAGTGGCATGAAATCCATTTCCTCGTAGACATCTCTCCTTTGCAAAGCAATAACTATAAAAGCCAGATTATATTTATTCAACCATTTAAGCAGGTACTCCATGGTGAAGAGGGAAGGCAAGCCAGGTAGCCAGTGACTAGTGATTCCAGTGGTCATTCAGCGGAGAGGGAAACTCTTCCTAGCTGTTTTCACTCCACATCGATACACGAGCAGCCCGACATGAGAGGCAACAGACAAACACCGGTCTGGGTTTGCATTGCACTAGCTATGATGAATGTTGCATAAGTATACCTCTGCATAAATTTGATGATAAAATCCATCGTAGCAGAAATCGTGCAACAGTGGTGAAAAGCAATAACTTTTAAAAAATTGGAATTCCAAGTTGGATTACAAATCAAAAAGATTGCACTATGTTCAACTGCATAGGTTTATTTTTGCCAGTCAAAATTAGGTAGCGACTCTGGCCAAGAGTTACATTGTTATGACAAAAGTCTAAACTTTTATGTTTAATCCAATTATATAATCACTGGCTGTTGAATTAAACACATAGTATAATGTGTAATGAGATGATCAAGAGATTACTTCCTCTAATATGAAGAGAAAAAGAAACAAAACCTAGTCAAGTGTATTTATCTAGAAAATTGTACAAGCAAAACACGAGAATGTTCTCTCCTGGCTAATAAGGAAGTTTTTATTAGTAGTAATGTAAAATCCCAGTGAAAGGACTAAGTGGCAATTAGACAAGGTAAAAGAGCCTAATCCCATTCAACATCATGCGTATTTTGGTCTTCCATAGACACTTAACTGATGACTCTCCTAATAACAACAACAACAAAAAAAAAAAAAGATACAAGTGGTAAATATGCTTGCAAGATTAATGCAAATAATCCCCCCCCAACATCATCAAGTTGAAAGGTCAAAATCGTTAATGTTTTGCCAAATTTAGAGAAAAAAATAAACAAACAAATGCACTAGAATGTGATGCAAGCTTATTTTCTTTTCTGGATCAATGACTACGATTTGGTGCCATACTTATATAGGGAAAGAAAATAGTATAAAAGGAAGTTTATAAAGATTCATTTGTATCATGCATTCATTTATATATAAACGAAAGAGATATGTATCAGGGATGTGCCGTCTAGGTAGGAAAGGTAGGCAGTGCCTACCCTGAATGAAATAGATAAGCGGCTATATTTCCCTTCTGTGGCACAATATGCACCTAATCCAACAAAATTATGAAGGTTACTCTGATTATTATACATAAAAAATGCAAAACATTTTTTTTTATATATAGATTTACTACATAAAGGTCAAAAACTGCCTACTCTAAGTAATTACTGATGGTACGTGCCTGATTATATACATATATACAAGGTGCGATGGATAAATTGTTGCCAATTTATATTTTTAATTTCATGCATGTGTGTTGTTTGTTTATTATTTTGTTGACTGCACAGTATAGTAGGGTCAGTTGGGCACCATCTGTGAGAAAAAGAGCACCAAAATGCAATTCACTCTGCCAGAAAATTGGAAATGGCATAATGTACTCCAATACGAACATTTCAGACTATTGGGGTGTCAATCTGAGGACAGTGCAGAGGATACAGAAAGAGTTGGAGGAGTCTAATGGTGACTACGAAGGTACGGCAGCTCGGAAAACTCATTTTGATCATTCTGATAAGATCTCCCAAATTTGTTGGTGAGATCCAGGCCATGATTGACAGCGATCTCTCCAAGTCAATCAGGTATATAGCCAGGGACACATGAGTATCTGAGTTTCTTATCAGGCAGGTAGTGCATGAAAACATTCAGTATTTCTCATACAAGATGAGAAAGGCCCAATTTTTATCCCAAGAGATGAAGGACAAGAGGAAAAACCACACTACAAAGCTTTTGAACAAAGTCAAGCATCCCCTCCAACTGAACATGCTTTGGTTTTTCTCAAAATAGAAAAATTTCTACCAGGGTTAGATGGTGAACACACAGAACAACCGTTGGCTTGCTGTGTCCCCAAAAGATGTACTGAGAGTGATGAAAATCAAATGTCCAGTCAACATCATGGTGTTTTAAGTGATTACTAGTGATGGTGACATTATGCCTCCATTCATCTTCTCACTGGGCCTCAGACTCAATCGGGGAGCCTATATCAAGCACTTTGAGGAAACAGTGTTGGCCTGGGTCAAGAGGGTGGCTACTGGAAGACCCTATGTCTCGCAACAGGAACCCAGTCATGGCTGTCAGACAATTTCTGCAAGCACATCATCCCTTACATCTGTCCACTTAACTCTTTACAAAAAGTCAAAATATCTTAATTCACCCCAAACAAGGTGATAATGCCGCTAAGGTGCAAAGAGGCTACTGGGAGTGAAAGAGGAGGAAAAGAATTTACAAGGAATCAGGGACAATGGTTAAACTGCTACAACTATTCAAAAGACTGAGGAGGAGTGTATACCGGTCATATAAAAGAAAGATATTGATTTATTTACATAATTTTTTATGTGTGTGCATGCATATATATATATATATATTTTAAGATATACTATTATATTTATAAAGTAAAAATGCTCAATATCTGGGATAAGAAGTGCATACATTGATGTCAGACTGTCACTACCCCAGTGTCCACACTTCTCATATATGCATATGCACACACATTTTACAAGTATTAAAGGCCAGCAAAACCATTTTTTAGAAACTTTTTCTCTTTACTGACAAGTTGTTTGATACCATGATACTAGCACTGTCCAAATTCTAAGTGCTTTTTGCTTTCAGAAACTATTTCCAAAGAAATATATTTCATCTGCTAACAATATGTTTACAGATTTAAATATATTCATTTTACTTTATACATTAGACTGAGTTTTTATTTCTCTCTCTCTCTCATATATATATATATATATATATATATATATATATATATATATATATATATATAATGTTTGACATTTTATTAATACCAAGTTGCTTATTTTTCTATGGTTAATGCTTCTAATATTTTCACAATTTATATGGGAAACATTTTTGCTATATTTACAAATATTCATCAAGTTTCCTTGTTTTTTTTTGGGTTTTTTTGTGGTGATAGTAATATGCAATTTAAAAGAACTGTTAACATGTAAGTGGCAAGTTAGCCAATGAGTTAAAACAAAAATTATGTAACCAATATATAAATCATATGAATTTTTATTAGAGAAAACTTTTCCAAATGGGCTGGAAAATTCATAAACATTATGAATCAATTGGAAGATGTCCTACGTGATCAAATTGCTCATAAGAACCATAAAAATGTTTTCTCTATATTCCTCATATATAATTTCTTTCACTTATGTCAATTTGGGCCATTTAAATTTCTTTTAATGGAAATATTAAATAAATTGGTAAATTTTGCAGGGACATAATTTAACAGTATATAAGGTGCTGTGAGAAACATTATCTGATTTGCACAGCACATACAAACCAAATGTGGTCCTATTTTTTTATGCTTGCTCACAAGGAAAATTATTTAAAAAAATTTTTTTTTTTAAATCTGGTGGAAGTTAAGCATTAGGATTGGCAACATTTTTCATTGTCAAATTCCCCAAAATTGATTCTCACTGTCAAATTTCAAAAAGTTTGGGTTAGTATCTCATGTATGTCATGTGTTCACATGCACAAAGTTTATAGCCCAGGTAAACACCCTTTATGTGTATTAATGACATTTCATAATTTTCATCAAAAACTTTTCTAACCTGTATAAAGGTAAGTTTTTGAAATAGATTTATAACAATACAGGACTAGATACAATACACATACTTTACAGAGTTCGACTTTCAGAGATTTTCAACCTTGTTTAATCTGACTTTAATTCTGGCTGCAGATAAAATGTCTATGTAAGTCTTTATAGGTAACTGAATGACAAGATGCAAAAAAAAAAAAATTATAAAAAAAAATAAAATGACAAGTTCAAAAAGCTATTTAAGCAACTGTTCTTGTCAAGTTAAAAATAAAATAAGAAAAAACCTATCTCAAAGATTTCCCTCCCAATTTTTCATGAGAATTTTCATCTCATAGCAAACATGCGGGCCTGAAACTATTAGGAATTGTAAGTCTCTTTCTTTCACTTCCCTCTTCTTCACTGTTGAGTAGTCAGTAAAATTTCTCTACTAAAGACAATAAAAGCAGTCAATACAGACCATATGCATTGTGCTATTTAACATAACAAAAATCTTTCTCCTGGAAAAAGATGTCTAATTTGATTTTCAATACGAGGCAGAGACAGTCTGACTTTGGTATCTTGGTCTTAAGAAAGCCAAGGGAACTAACATAGCAACACAATCTACTCCCCCTCACACTGTCCACTGTGGAACAATGACAATAGTCAGCAAATATTCATTTGTCACACATTGAATTTATCTATCAAGAGTTACAGTTATCAGTTTAACCACTCCTAGTTTGGTGATATGGTTAACCTAATTATAGTTTGGTTTCCAAGTTAGGATGTGTCAGAAATATTCATAGCATTTCATGAAAATAGAACTGCCCTGGACTAGTGACTGGCAGTTGCTTCAGTAGTTCGATCAGAGATCTTTGGTCTGGGGCCTGTAGACAGAGCTGGTCTCCAAAACACAGTCTTCAACTCTTTCACACAATCTTCAAATGAAAACTTAAACTGAGAAAAATTTCTTCAGTTGACCAATTCTCGACCAAAGTTTGGTGGAGTAGGTTGCTAAAAAAAAGAGGTGGGGATGTCAGTTTGCAGCAACCAAACCAACTACTACCTGCAACTGCCACCTCCAAAGACCAACTGGTTGACTATTTAATTCTACATGCAGTCCTAGCTATTTGCCCAAGATCCAGAATCAGCATGCTTATACTGATGTATCCCAGGGTGACTGGGCAAGAGTTAGTTTGATTTATCATCAAATGCTTCTTCCAATTTGGCTTGTTCCAAAACCCCATTCTCAATTCTCATGTCCCCATTGCTTGGAAAACCTTATTTCTACCATTCTTAAACTGGGTTCATTCTGACTATGGCACCAGCTACTAAATTCCCTCAACCAATTTACATCATTATCAGAGCTGTTTCCACTTAAAGACCCACTTTAAATCCCTGGGATTTCTCATCTTCATCATAATTGCTCGTTTCCAGACATGTCTATCTGCTCAGGCCATTTGCACTTCTCCAACACCCACAGTCAACCTATGGTTTCTATGGCAACTGAAGAGTAGATAGATTTGCCTATCATCCAGTTCACACTCCTCCCTGTTCTTTTGAACAAGAATAAAGATTTATCCCTAGTTTCCTGTTTTGGACTAGGTTTCCAGTTCCTTCAAAAGTCTACTTCAGCTCTATATTCCTAATGCTTGTCCTTTCTTACACTAATACAACTCTACACAGTAACCCTCTACCTTGAGTGGCTCTTGGGGCTTGTATTGGGTGAACATTACTATTAAAAAAATATAAGGAGTGGATGTTAGTTCAAGTATATGTCCTTACAGCTTTGAATTCAGAGTTATCCTTCTCCAATACTGGGTGCCAACCACAGCTAGTGTCTAGTCTGCTCTTTTATTTAACCAACAGTTGGGGGGAGAAGAGATGGATTCATAAATTTCACAAAATTATTTGTGTGAAGCTGAATGACCAAAATTTGAACTCAGTTCTTCAATTTCTTGTTCTATGCCTAATAATTATTAAACCACCTGCACATTACCTGGTAAAATAATAATTTACCTAGCATTCAATTTCCCATCTCCCTTTTGGCCTATTTCCCTATTTTCTTAAGAATTACTTGCCCGTCTGACAGCCAGGAAAAAATTTAACAAACAACAACAACACCAGGGATCCATCATTTTGCCAACAAAGAAATCTTTGTTCAGTATTTATCTATCTAATCCCACATGGTCATAACTTCATTTCATGGTCATTTCCTTTTTCCAAAAGTCCACTTACAAGTTTAAATTGGGTTCTTGGGATAATACTATTTTTTGTGCAGGTGTTTGTTTGTTTGTATGTTTGTTTTTAGGCTGACATTTTTTCCAGTTTATCTTCTCTCTGACAACATCCAGACATCTGACTTCGTTTTTTTTGTCAACATCTTATCTCACTCTCATACTCAAATTTCACTCTCCCCAGGATTTTTTTTTTAGATGGGAATCTGAATACCACTTTAAGTAAAAACCACAGACTGCAGGTTACTTTTGGTAAAATCCAATCACATCAACTTAACTCCCATTCCAACCAGCCACCAGTCATAACCAACTGCTTTTGCTGTGATTTGAACTTTATACTGCAATTACTTGTTCCCCCTCCTCCAACTCAGTAGATTCCAATAAGCAGCAGGAGGCTTGTTAAACCTGCTTATCAAAATGAACCCAACAGACTCATTCAATATAAACAAACATTTTCTACTCAGATCTAGCATGCCGCCTCTGGGCTGTCTCTCTCTCCAACTTTGGACAATGCATTGTATAACTTTGATGCCTGCTCCCAGGGATTCCAACGCTGTAGCAGTATCTCCTTCATTTAAAGAGGAGTGATGAAATACTGATGCCAGTATGACAGTGGTTGTAAAGAACTGTCAATTTTTGGCCTTTGCCAATGTGCATGGGCACCACACATTAAAAAGTCCATGTGCCATATATCATGTGATCACATAAATAACTAGCTTATCACCTTCTAGCTGGTGAGTTACACCTTACCTGCGGGTCATGTCTGTCTTCAGAAAATATACAGTAAATCTTTAAGAGAGGATTGATCCTGGGGATTTCAACCCTGAGTAGCACCTCCCTCACTGTACTGAAGAGGTAGGTTTGGTGAATTATTGACACTAGTGTGGTCACGGGGACTGAGCAACTTTTGGTCTCAGCTCATGTGTACATGCAAGGACAGCCCACAATAAAAAGCCTACGTGCCAAATCATGCCACCATAGAGGTTATATAAATCACTGGCAAACCACACTTTTCCTATATGCCGTGTTTTTGTCTTCAGACAGGGCCTTGTAAAAATTAAGAGTTGCTTGCTACTGATGATTCCAACCTTGTAGCAGTACCTCCCTCATTGCACTAAAGAGAGGCAGTTAGTGAAATACCAATGCCAGCACAACAGTGGTCACTGAGAACAGGCAATTTTTGACCTCAGTTCATATATATGAACATAAGCACCCCACATTAGAAGATCATGTGTCACACCATGTCACCATTCGTAGGGTGCAAGTAAATAACTAGTTTGTCGGCTGCTGCCTGACAAACTGCACTATCACTCAAGTGTGTTTTTCTCTTTGGAGAGGGCGCTGTAAAAATTAAGGGATGCCTGTTCCTGGGGATTCCAACCATGCAGCAGTACCTCCCTCATTGCACTAAATAGGGAGAGTAGTTGAAATGCCGATGTCAGTGCAACAGTGGCTGTAAGAACCAGATAATTTATGGTTTCAGCCCATGTGTACGCACATGGGAACCCCAAATTTAAAAGACCATGTACTATATCCAGCCACTATGGGTGAATATGTGAATAGGTAGTTTGTTAGATACCTGGGAAATGAACAAATTTATTCCTGCTATACTAACCAGGTATAGATTCACTAACTTAGAAAAATCCACACAATCAACAGTTACATACACAGCTGTTTAATTTTAAAAAGGACTGGTTAGTTTAGTGGTCCCATGTTGGTTACATTCTCTGCTCAGAATGATTTCAAAACACTTTTCCCTCCCAATGCATGCTGGGATTTCTTCTTAGCCAATAAAAGAGGCCAGTTCTTGGTTTCATCTGACTCAGTCCCAGTCTGTCTTTCCTTGACGTCAGAATGCCACATTCGCTTGTCCGAATTTGCTCTTTTGTGTCAACCCCAATTCTTAGTTTGTGAACTTTTTGCCTTATTACTGTTAATTTGCCTTGAATATATTGTTTGCTTGCTTTATATTGTTTTTGACCTGTTTTTTTTTTCTTTGTATTGCTATTGCTTATTATGGACTTTGTCAATTCTGTTTGTTAAGTAGTTCTGCTATTTATTTTGCATTTAATCATGGCCACTCACTCTATACCCCATAATGAAAGGGTCACTAGAGAGGTATACACAGACAGTTCTCCTTTATAGTATCTTAGAGGGCAAAAGGTATTACTCCAGAGGACCCATCTCTTCTTCAAGTACCATGTGGCAGATTGTATTAGGTTATTTTGTCACTAGAACAGATAAAATATTTAACATAACTGAGCCATCTTTTATCAACCGTAATGACATATTTGTCTTGAGGCTGCTGTCAAGGCAGTTGGGTGGATTCACGCTTTTAGAAAGGAATTAATACAAAATGAACACAAGTAACCTCAACTGAAATTAATTCCTAACAATGTAAATTCCGTTTTCAGTACAGATAAACCTTATGATACTTTGCACCTCTAAAGCAGGGAGTTTTTTGCAAGTGAATATTGCATTAACAATTTTTTTTTGAGATAGTGATTTTTTTTAGATAAGTGTTCTAGTATTTAACCCATAGCTGGGGAGGATGGATCCATACCACTTCCAAGTGTATTTACATGTAAGTTAATGTAACAAACCTGATTGGAATTCAAACCCATCTCTCCGATTTCTCATTTAAAGCCATGATCCATTACACCACCCACACATCCCTAAGGAGTGGAGAGTTCTAAATAAATCTGAAATTCATTTGATTCTTTTCAATACAGCATCTTAATTTTGAACACCATAACCATGGAAAAATAATGATGATATTAATTTTTTTAAAAAGAGTAAAGAAAGAAATTCCTGTCATTACTGGTTCACTTATTGATCAAATATCTAAATTTCCAAAAGAATTCTGATAAAATGAAACCAATAAAATTGAAAAGAATGATATCCAAACTGTAATATTCTGCCTGTTGACTATTCATTCATTTTGTAAAGTCAGAGGATTCTGTTTGGACAGAACATTTGTACAACATTCATTTCTCCAATAGAATCATAAAAGACCTTGAATGCAATCAGGAGTTATCTTCAACTTTACATTAGAAATGTATCTTATCTATATTAAAAACGTTCACGAAAGCGTGCATAATTTAATGAAACTTGATTTCAAATCTGGCTGTAAACTGGAGAGTCACAAAGAACATTTAACATGATTAGCACAGGAAGAGCTAATCAAATGTCGAGAATCATTCACATGACAAGTTTCATTTATCAACTTTGAGATTTCAGTATAAAAAGATTAGAACCCAAGAAGCCTTGAATTTTTCATCTTTTTAGTCCTTTGGTTTATAAGGGCTTCTCTTATTATCAACCAGTGATATTGATACATTTTATCACAAAGCAATATTCAGGTGATTATATATATATATATATATATATATATATATATATATATATATATATATACTCACACATACCCACCTCTGAAAGGTTGAAACCAAGGTAGGAGAATTGACTGATCTCTTTTTATATATATATATATATATATATATATATATAAAATAGGAGGCATGGTGGAGTAGTGGATAGCGGCTCAGATTGTGGAATTGGAGAGTCAAGTTCCTCTTCCAGTCAAATCCATTACATTCACTTACATGCTATTACCCTTGGGAAAGGTATTAATCCTGCCTTTTCTCCCTCCAGCTATGGATAAATAGCAGGACAGACTGGGTTCTATAGCCTTGGATGGCAACTGGTCTAGGAGAAGGACAACTCTGAATTCAAAACCTGCGGAGGGTCGTTTGGGGACCTTGTGGCATGTGATACACCAGGGCTCTGTATTTGGCCCTTCAAAAAGTGTGGTTGGTTCTGAGCAAAGAACCCTATACTATAATCAAATCATATGTGCTGGTGTCTGGGCTGTCGGTTCCGAGGAACTGAGCTGCTTGACCCTCATATATCGAATACAACAGAAGAGTCCACCATATTATTGTTATTATAATATTTTTCATCATTCTAAATTATAATAGAAACATTTTACATCGCTACACAAAAATTTTCATGTTTCAGTACTAAGACTGTACTTCTTC
>OZ038501.1:90282258-90292258 GCA_964036315.1 Acanthosepion esculentum | reverse complement strand
ATCCAAATATATAAATAATATTTAAATAATATTTCATTTCAGACAAGAGTTTTGCCTTCTTCAAGTGATTGGAATTTCAAAATGAACCCTTTATATTGTCAACCAGTAGATTGTTCTAGTTCCACATGCCATGCCTCAGTTATCTCCCTTTTAATTCAACTCTCCAAGTTTTTGTTCCCCACTGCTGTAGCCGGGTATTGAACTTACAACTTTAAAAAAATTTAAATTCCCCTCCAAAATAAATAGTAAATAATTATTTTTCAAAGAAGTAAGGCTTGCTATAGTTTTTGCCTTAAAAATGATTAAATTAAATATGTTTAAATATATCTTAAGTTTATTTACTTTATTTAGATGTTTTGAAGTAAATAAAGTTTTACTTTTAAACATTAAAGAAGTAAACATAATCTCTGTAAATGAATTTAATAACTATTTTGAAAGCGATTAGAAGCAAAATACACTGAGAATTTAGTTTTGAAAATCGATTATGTTTAAATTTCAAGTTGTATTTGAAAAGAAAAAAAACTTTAGTTAAATAAAAATTAGGAGAGACAGACATGACTTACAGTCAACATTAGTTGTGTTGAATATTTGTTTTACGAATTTAACTATATTTTATTTAAATTTTTAAAAAATAAGGTTCGCTATAGTTTTTTGCTTTAATGAAACTTAATTTAAAATTATTTTCTTTTTTTATGTTAGTTACAAAAAACAAGGAATTTTTTTTTTTTTAAAGATTGAATACAAAAATTATTTTCCATAAGATGACCGAAAAATATTAGTAAGTCAGTAATACATTTAGGGTGATACTGAGTCTGTATATATTTGAATAAAAAAATATTAAACTTTTTCAAATAATTGTATTTAATATTATTCTTTTAAATTTACTTTGTTGTTTTAATATTCATTTTTTTAAAGTTACACTTTTATTTACTATAGATGTGAAAAAAAAATACAAGAGAATAAAAATTAAAAAAATACATCCATGTATAGCGTTTCAAAAGTATCAGCAGAATTAAAAAGTAAACATGAACGGTAATATTAAATCAGGAATAAGAATTATTACCATTCATTTTTACTTTTTAATTCTGATAATTTTGAATGCATTCTAATGAATTTTAATTTTAAAACATCTTCGTAAATACAAATCATACAATAATTTTTTTTTACAAAAAGCTGGCTTGGGTGATAAGGAGTCTGTATATATATATTTTTTTTGTCGTTAATTATTATAGTATTTTAGTTTTAGCCAGACACACACACAACTGCACTTTATATATGTATAGATACTTCAATAAAAATGGCTGTGAATTCAGAGCCTAGGTCAGAAGCAATTTTAGAGCCAGTAAAATTTAGTTTAGCTTTGAGATGTATAAGAATATATTTTCATAAGACCGTTTTCATCATTAATATTATTATTATTTTTCAGAAAAAAAAAAAACAGTTATTATTTTTGCTATGAAAATGTAAAAGAAAAGTAAATCCACAAGTCAAAGTTTTTTTTTTTTTCTGGAACAAGTCATAAGTTAAACTAGAAATTGGAAAATATTTCATAGTAGTATATGAGAAAGAAATTCAGCTTATATCACTAATTAATACATTAGCTATTTACGAAGGAGTTGGAACTTAAAAAATGAGGCAATTCAGCCAAAGATTTAATGTACCGACTCGACACTCATAAAAAAAGCAAAAAAAAAAAAAAAGACTTAACAATCAATACAATTTTGAATGAAAAAATCCAATATTTATTAAGATATCCATCAAAAACACTGGCATTAACATACTTGCTCACCTACTAAAAAAAAGCACAGATTAATATTGTCACAATGTCTATTCATAATACATTGGTACTTTACAGACATTTGCTGAGAGATCATTCTAACAAAATACTCCTACTACAATTATTTGTTGGTATCTATGAAAATATTTTATTTTCTGATAATGTCATGTATGGTTGTCAATACTTTCAAAATGGGCACATTTATACACATAAAAAAAAAATATTCAAAATTCATTTAAAAATCTCAGAGTGTGAAGGTAGGTATTAAGCTTTTCAATTTTTGTTTACTAAATATAATTTTCACTTTTTTTATGATGTCAAAAAACACTCATTACCACTTTTGTGATGTCAATGAATACTCGTTGTCACTTTTGTAATGCTCATTGTAGTAGAGACTTTGTAATCGCAGATACAACTATAGTAACGCCATTGAACAATACTAGTGTTAGAGGCATTCAAATAACACTCGTACTAATAGTACTTGCTCGATAATACTCGCTCGAGTAATCTGTTTAGTGATCTGAATAGAGAAATAGTATAGTGAATAGAGTAGAGAATAGCAGTCCATATAGTAATAGAGGATAGACTAGAAATGCAGATCAATTACACGTCATGCGACTTCCTACTTATGCGTTTTCTCTATGGTCATGTGATCTGCTTAATTCAATAATGGGATCGGCCATTGTTCAAACTCAAGTTGTCGGCAGCAACACTTTATTCGTATATAACACACTTAATAACAATATCACCTAACGTAATCAAAGTAATGCAGAAATTTAAGATTTGAAACTTTATAAATTATTATAAGCAAAATTTAAAAAAAAAAATGAAAACAATTTTCGTAACTTCTTCATTATTCATCAAAAAAAAATTTTTCTAGAGACAATAGTATCCTTAATCTATCTTATTGATAAAAGCAATGAAAAACATCCTAATTAAATAATGCCATATTTTTATTATATCATTTATTTAACTATTCAGAGCAGATTTTCAAGAAATGTGTAACTGTTTCAAAAAAAAAAAAAAAAAAAAATGTTTTTGTAAATATGCTTTACATTGTCCAAGGAGTCCTGCTTTTAACTAATAAAAAAACATTGCAATCAAAATTTAATTTCTCAAAATTTCATAAAACGAAAAAGAAAAGATTTTTAACCAATATTTCAAACATGCTTGAAAGGATTAAGAAATTTAATAAAGTAATAAAAAACACTTTAGTCTTTCCCCTTAATAATAACAAATTGACTTAGAAATAACAGGAACAGAGGTGAGTACTCATAACATTTTTCTCTTTTTTATATCTTATTCAAATCACATTAACCATCAAATCACAGCAAAGAGAAAATTTAAATTTTATACTAACTTGCCTCAATATCAGCTCACTTCATATTTATAGAATTGTATTGTAATTATTTATAAATGCTAATTATTATTATTATTACTAATTATTATTGAAGTATCATCACTGGCATACTATATACTGACAAAGAAGAAAGCAATCAGTTCAATGGGTTTTTTTTTCTTGATCATTTAATAAAAAAAAAATTAAAGAAAAATCACTGTAATTAGTGGTTAATAGATCTGAAGTTACTTCCCTTGGACCCCCCCCCCTGGTCATTTCATACTTTAAAAATTACTCCAAAACTTCAGGCCCAACTGGACTGGAAATTGCATTATTCTCCAATTTAGAGTATTTTAAAGGTATTGTGCTAACAAAAAGCGGCACAACAATCTACTGCTTTTGCTATATTACAGTAACAAAAATCAAAATCATTTTAATCTAGTTAGACAGGTAAAGTTGATCAACCAGTTTTCTGCACAGTAACGGGGATCAGCACACTGAGATCAAACTCTTTTCAAAGTAGTCCCCTTCAAACTAATACACTTAAGACAATTACCATGTAACCTAGTACAATCTGCTGCATGTTACTTGAAGTGATGGACACCGCCAATTGACACTCCACCCATGTCCAAACATTGGACAAGGTCACTAGATAAGCTGATTTGTTTATGATAAATTATACAGTAACATGGACGCTAAGTAACCTGGCAACAAATGATTTTGTAGCAAAATCATACCAAGATGAGTTCAAACAAAATACACAATATTATCAAAAGGTATTTTTAGCAAACACACATGAGAGAAAATTTCCTTAATGAAAGAAAAACAAGCATCTACATAAATAGATAGGATTACTTACCTCAAGGTTTACTTCATCGTCTGACACATCTGACCAGTTCCTTTTGACAGAGTTTACACCTGGTAAAGAAACAAATGGTGGAAACACTATCAATAAAGCATATGTACACAGAAGGACTGATTTTCTCAGCCAAATAACCTCAGCTTCAACATTTCCTAATAAACAAAAGCAGCAAAGCAAACCTGTTGCTTAGATCCCACTAACCTATAAATACATGAATTATTGAATTTTCTATCCAGAACAATATTTGCTAGTGCAGAATCAATGTAGGCCACAAGTAATTTTAAATGAGAAAGTAGTGCATTGTTTCTTCTTGATATAAAACAAAACAGGGGACTTTGTTATCTAATGCTCAAACAAATGGATTCCAATTCATGTCAATGGGTACATCAATAAACACTTTTATAACAATGAAAGTTTAATTACAACATAGCTCGCTCTCTCTCTCTCTCTCTCTATATATATATATATATATATATATATATATATATATATATATATATATATTCGAAAATTATAACATAAATATGTTATAAAATCACTACAAAAATAGCCAATTTGTTTCAACACTTCTGGTGTCTTACCAAGTGATGGTCACTTGATAAGACACCAGAAGTGTTGAAACAAATTGGCTATTTTTGTAGTGATTTTATAACATATTTATGTTATAATTTTTGAATATATATATATATTTGCTTTACTCTGTATTGAACACTTTTAAGAATAGTATTTGTTGGTTATTGGAATTTATTCCATATACACCAATCCTATATTTGGGTGTGTGTGTTTATATATATATATTATAATAAATTAGTATAAAAACATTTTATATTGCTACACAAAAACTTTCATGATTCAGTACTAAGATGGTACTTCTTCAGACAATGGTAGATATACTACGGCTAACAATAAATGTAGATTTTGTTACTGATTTTCATGTATATGGCAATTGTCAACATGTCTTAAACTCAGAGTTGTACCAAAATGTATATATATATATATATATATATTGTTCATCCTCTGCATGCAGAGATGACCTTAACTCCAAATCACTGGAGGGCAGGGTAGGTGCAGAGATGACTAATGAGCATGATCTTCACCCTGAAAAGTCTGTTGCAGTTGTGACATGAGATTCTGGGGGCTGAACCAGGCTGGGAGGCAGAGCCCTCTTGATCTTTCCTTTTCTGGCATCTCTGTTCTTTGACCCTGAGTCTTTTCTCTTTAAAATCAGACACTCCAGACCTTACAAGGGAGAACCAGATTGCACAGTCCTCAGCACACTCTTCCCAGATGGAATGGGGAATGCCACAACGTTTGAGAGACTCCTTCAGCATATCTTTGTAATGTTTCAGTGTGGCGAACTTCTTCCAGGGAAGCGGAAGGCAGACGGTCATCAGGGGATCATTAAGCCCCTTCGGGTGAGCCACCATATATATAATGTTTTGTTAAAGACAACTGACAAGTCTCTGTGATTAACCTTTTTATTTAATTCAATAAAAAACTTAATCACAGTGCCTTGTGATTAAGCAACAACAACCAGTGTGTGTGTGT
This sequence comes from Acanthosepion esculentum, assembly GCA_964036315.1. Classification (NCBI taxonomy): domain Eukaryota; kingdom Metazoa; phylum Mollusca; class Cephalopoda; order Sepiida; family Sepiidae; genus Acanthosepion; species Acanthosepion esculentum. Next base: position 90,286,732 of record OZ038501.1, on the reverse strand, counting down.
GTGTGTGTGTGTGTGTGTGTGTGTGTGTGTGTGTGTGTGTTATGACAGTATTTATATTTTTTCAAATATTGTGGTTTCACACACGAGTCCTTATAAAATATCGGTAACATTGTTCCAGTTTGTTCCGTTTTATGGCATATCAACCTCAATGGGTTATTTAATGCCAACAAAATTTTTATTGTTGGTAATATATTTAAAAAAAAGAACTATTTCTGGTAATATTTTTTCTACAAAATAACCTATTTCTGGTAATATTTTTTTCTACAAATATATATAGCTGGTAATAATTTTTTCAAAGTATTTCTTGGTTTTATTTCCTCAAAATGTATTGCTGGTAAAATCATTTTATTCAATTTTATAAAGTATTTATTAAAACCCACCTCTACACTTTCATAGTTGGGACACCAGCAATTAAGAGGTGGTTCCACACTCCTCAAAACCTCCTGATCAGAGGCCTTGCTGGTGGACGTAGTTTATCACCTTACCCAGGACGCGGATGTAGTTTATCATCATACCCAGGACAGTAATATTGTTCCGGAATTACATGAAATTATATCGATGTTGGGTTGTTTGCTTTCATGATTAATGCTTCTAATTTTTGCAGGTTTTTGTGATATATTATTTTTTATTATTGATAAGAATTTATTGCGTATTTTTGGGTGTGTGTTGGTTGATGACATGTGATATAATCGATCTGTTATCTGATAAATGGCATGTAAATCGGTGCGATAATGTAGTGGTTACGTAATGATTGACTGATTTGGTTTTATGGCTTATCAACCTTTTCAAGTTATTTAGAGGCAGAAGATATCTTTTTTTAGATTTTAAGAATTTTTTTTGATATGATAACGATTTACAAGTCCTACTAATTAATCCATAGCTGGAAGGGAGAAGAGGTGGATTCATACCTTTCTCAAAGGTGTTTGTGTATAAGTGAATATAACCACTATTTACATTATTCAGACTATTGTCCTCATCTTTGTCACCATGTTTATACAACGTTTCGGCCATTGCACGCTCCGGCCTTCTTCAGGCAGTTGGAATGTCGAACTGAACCCTTTATTTCGCTCACTGGGGTAGACTGTTCTAGTTCCACGTGCCATGTCATGGATGTCAGTTATCTTCTGTTAATTCCCCTCTCCAAGTTCTCCACTGCCTTAAGCAGGTATTGAACTCACACTCTTTTGGTTTTGTCACTGGATCTAACCAACACCTTTATCCACTGTGCCATGTGTCCTCAAGAGTGTGAGTTCAATACCCGGTTATGGCAGTGGAGAACTTGGAGAGGGGAATTAACAGGAAATAACTGACATCCATTAAAACATGGCACGTGGAATTAGAACAGTCTACCCCAGTGAGCAAAATAAAAAGTTCAGTTCAACATTCCAACTACCTGAAGAAGGCCAGAGCGTACAACGGCCAAAACGTTGTGATAAACATGGCAACAAAGATGTGGACAATAGTCCGAATAATGTAAATAGTGTACATAATACCTCATCTCAGAAATATAGACAGATACTGAATATAGCAAACCCAACTGGAATTTGAACATGACTCTCTGATCTCCAATTATTAGCTGCTATCTATTACAACACCTGCACATCCAAGTTTACAGCACCTGGTATTCCCAATTCAGGAGAAAATAAAGACAAAAACTGTCCAACATTTGGATATTTTTTTTTATTATCCTGTTCATTGATCTAAGCTTTCACAGTTAACGTCTTGTTAACAGGATGTCATCTTTGATGGTGAACATCGCTGTTGTAATGTCCATATAAGCACTCTGATGATGGCTCATGTGAGCCGAAAGGTTAGATCGATGAACAGCATAATAAAAATATATCCAAATGTTGGACAGTTTTTGTCTTTATTTTCTAAAGCCACTATATGACGATTAGAACGACTCATGATCAAACATAATAGACATTCATTGTCTGCTATATTTAACAATATTTGTTTGAATGATGATCTGCTGCCCCAATACACACGTGTGTGTGTGTGTGTGTGTGTGTGTGATTTTATTAAAAAAGAAAAATCCTACAATACTAAACGGGTCTAACACAGACATAGATAAAATAAATAAACAAACAAGCAGACAGTCATTCTCCAAGTCAAGAAATTAGGAGATGATAAACTAGGGTAATTAATTTGATTTATGTTACCCACTTATACTCAGAGATCCCAAGACATTTTCCTCACACCCAGTTTTGTTTTTCTTTCATATATAATTAACTATAACAGACAACGATTGTCTATTATGTTTGATCAGCTCACATGAACCATCATCAGAGTGGTAAAATAAAATAAAATAAAGACAAAAATTACATATTTCTTTATTATTCTGGTCATCGATCTAATCTTTTTAGCTCGTATGAGACATCATCAGAGTGGTTATATGGACATTACAACAATATGTCCACTGTCAAAGATGACATCCTGTTTTGTTTACATAGAAGTTTGGTATACAACGATAATGGAAAAAGCTTAGATCGAGGAATAGCATAATACAAATATATCCAAATGTTGGACAGTTTTTGTCTTTCTTTTCTCTTGAAACTAAAGCCATTATACAATGCTTGGAAAGGCTCATGATAAAACATAATATACATTCATTGTCTGTTATATTTAACACTATATGTTTGAATATATATATATATATATATATATATATATATATATATATATATATATATATGTATGTATAGGGAGGCACTGTGGACTAGTAGTGGGAGTGACTCGGACTGAGAAATCGGTGAGCCAAGTTCAAATTCCAGTCGAATCCCTTACATTCACTTACGTGCTAATACACTTGGGAAAGGTATTAATCCACTTCTTCACCCTCCAGCTATGGGTAAATAGCAGGACAGGCTGGGTTCTATAGTCTTGGATGGCAAATTGTCTAGGAGAAGGACAACTCTGGATTCAAAACCTGCAGAGTGTCATTTGGGGACCTTATGGCACGTGGTGCACCAGGTCTCTGTATTCGGCCCTTCAAAACGTGTAGTTGGTTTTGCACAAAACATTCACCACTAGAATCAAATCATACGTGCTGGTGCCTGGGCTGTCGGTTCCTAGGAACTGAGCTGCTTGACCCTCATATGTTGAATATGACAGGAGAGTCCACCACACACACACACACACACACACACAATTAGTTTAAGCCTATTTTCTTAACAAAACATGAAGTTTCCTTCCTTTTATTTTTATAGAAATCCTATTATAAATCTCATGCTTTTGTAACAAAACTATAATTCAGTATCTGTCTATATTTCTGAGATGACATCATTTACATTATTCAGACTATTGTAATAAATATGGCAACAAAGATGAGGATAATAGTCTGAATAATGTAAATAAAACTATAATTGTACATTTACTTATAAAAAGCAGTTACAAGTCAGAGCAAAATATTGTTAAATAATTGGTTATATGAATTCATTTAATCCTTAAAACTATTAATAATGAACATAAATATAACGAATTTAAATCACTCTTTGCTAAATAATTTAACTGCTAAACTATTCAATGTAAATCTCTCGACATACATCAATGGAGTACAAGAATAGAAAATTGATGAGATTATAGGTTTCCCCAATGAGGTGTGTCAAGGTTAGTTTAGTATTTGCCCATCTCCTTTTAGGGAAAATAAAAAATAAAAAAAATTTACATTTTACCCAATTCATTCAGTCAAAGCAGAAGCTGTCCATAATTAGTAAAATTACTCCTTGAAACAATTTGGCTAATGAAACCTGTCAACATTTTAAATATCAATTTCTCATTGTTACTTTTTTAGCTACTGTGTGTCCAAATGAATTCCATCTATTGCTATGAATTCCAAATGTAACATTCGTCATTAGATATTCTCTGAAGACAAGGAATCAGATTAAATGAAAAAAAAAATGACATTAGAATGAAATTTGTTTATTTTAAAGGAATCAAATAGAGAAATAAAAATATAATGATACAAATCAACAATTTTTCTTTGAATTAGTCATTTTTTTATTCTTTTAATCTAAAAGATTGTTAGAGAACCTTCAATGGCACGCATTGCTCATTTTAAAGTGGTTCCTGAGATTATCATGTTCAGATAACATACATCTCTTTAAAATATACTTGTGTCATTTCAAACTATTGTTTTCATTTTGTTTATTATAGACACAATGTTTCAACCAAGTACCTTCTGATCATCATCAGGTTCCCATTGATTGGCTGATATCAAACATCTGACAATTATATTTTGTTCCTGTGATGTCAAGTTATTTTCATTCATGCTGAATCAGTGCTTCATTACCTGATCCATGGATTGAACTCATGACCACTAGATGACACTAAGACTGGTATAATCAACTACAATGTCATTAGTAGTGTGTTTTTGGAAACTTTTATATTCAATGTGAGATGTTTTTTGACATTTGGTTATGATAATGGGTTCATACCACCTTTCATAATTTAGTATTTCATTTTAGAGATGAGT
>OZ038501.1:90189758-90274758 GCA_964036315.1 Acanthosepion esculentum | reverse complement strand
GAACTATGTCTGACAGTTTAATTTTACAGGCCATTATGAGTGAATTCAATCTTTAAAGGGTGCTATACTTACATGGTCTGATGACAAGCTAAGCTTAAATATCTATGAGACCACCTACCACAGAGTAATACTCTAGTCTTGCAAATTACTGCAAGTTCAAGCCTCTCTAAGTATCCCATTACTGTGATCAACTATCGACAAAACCCTAAATTTACTCCACTCCTCATGAGCAGACTTCAAGTGGAAATCATATATTCGTGACATCATTAAAAAAGATGGAAGAATAGTCAGTTCTTGTACTACTCCAGAAAGTACCTGACTCTCCTACCATGCTCTATTTTTACAAGAGTCAGATTGGACCACAAATGGAATATTGCTGCCCAGTCCTCACTTTTCAGCCTTGACAGTGTTCAAAAGTGATTACATGACTTTGTAGGTGATGAATTATTTTCCAACCTGTAACACCTTTTCTAACAAATGAAAAGTTGCTAGGTTCTTGCTATTTGATTGCTATTTCCATGGCAAATGTTCAGATGGCCTAGTTGCACCAATCACTTTCACAGCTATGACCCATCATAACACATAGACAGGGTCTCCTCATTCTGTTCGTATTCCATTGGTAAGGAGGAAGTTCTACTCAGCTTCTTTCCCAGAACAGTCACTTTGTGGAACAGAGTCCTGAATGTATGTTTCCTTAATCACTACAATCTTAACCTAAGCTATGAATGTGTACATGTGTTTTTTCATCAGAGTCAGAAGCTGTGTCCCCTTGTAAAGGAAACCATTGTATAGCCCAGCATGCTTTTTACCTTATTTGAACCATACCAGAAGGCACATTTTCTTTATTAAGACTCAAATGCACAAGCTGTTAGATATAGATTTACACTGTTTAATAATTATTATTAATTAAAAAATAGATACGTCTACTCAAACAAGTGTATACCCTAAATATAATGTTTAAAGTAATAAGAAATAATCTTGGATTATGAATGAAATCCATTAGTTCCTTAGAAATTACTTTGTTTACATTTCAGATATGAAAATAAAAATTAGAAAATATAGGCTTTGAAAGGTCTGAAAAGAAACATGCACTTCTTAATTAGGGTAATTGAACTTTCTTTTCCTTAATGGAAATTTTTCCATGGCTTTAGCAATCAAAAGTCTTAATGGTGATTTCCTCTACAAGAGGGACACAGGCTTGAACCATGCCACAAGGCACATTTTCTGTATGAAAACTCAAATACACTGTTTATAAAACAAAGATGCATATTCAAAACACATGTATCCACTAAATGTAACATTGAGAAGAAATAATATTGAATTATAAATAAAATCCTTTAGTTCCTTAGAAATACAGGGTGTCCATAAATTTTGTGTGCACTTTAAAAAATTTATAACTTTATTTGTATTTGCGATAGAAATAATTTGTAAAAAGGATTAGAAAGAAGTAAGTCTATATTTTTTAAGGTTTTATTGAAATTTTATTTAAGTTTCCACATGTCCTCCATCATTAGCAATACAAAAGGTAATACGATTTTGTAGTTCACGGAAAACATTTGCCAACTGATTTACAGTAATGTCTGAAATCACATTAGTTATTTTAGCTATACTTAAAACTAGATATATTAATGTTATAACATTTTTTACAGATTATTTCTATCGCAAATACAAATAAAGTTATAAATTTTTTAAAGTGCACAGGAACTTTATGGGCACCCTGTATAATACTATAATGGACACTTTGTGTCCTTTAGTGAAATCTATTTTAAAAAAATCAAAAAAATCATAGATATAGTTATTTAACAGAATATTACCAAGCAAGAAATAAAAGTTATTATTTATTTATGTGTCTATTTATTAGTATTATTAATTTTAACCCATGAAAATTTGACTCTTTTCCTATTTGAATTTTCGGATAAATCTTGATTATTAAGTTAATGTTTGAATAAGCTCATGACAAGTTCTATGACAATAAAATATCTGTAGAAATTCCTCTATCTAAATATTTGTTAATTTTAAAAATTCAATGGTGATCTTTTTTTCTTTTCATCATAATTTTCTCTCAAAGATTGACCCACTATGTCACAGAGTTTTGTGTGTGTGTGTGTGTGTGTGTGTGTGTGTGTGTGTGTGTGTGTGTGTAGGAGGGTGCTGTAACATTCTCAACCCAAACCACTTTCATTTGACCAAGTGGCCAAATATCACAATTTTTTTTTTTTTTTTTTTCTTCCTGGTTAGGTTGAGAACTTTTCAGCCACCCTCAGACATAACATAACATAACATAACATAACAATTTTCACAAAGTACAGGATTCATACTTTGATTCCAGGAGATATAAATGCTCAGATCCCAGGTACCAATTTTTTTTTTATGAGTGAGAATGATGATAGCTATCAGATAAAGAACTTAGGGATTTCTGTCTGAATTTCTGGGATGGGGAGTTATCATTATTTACACTATTTACATGCAGACTACTGCCCTCATCTTAGTTTTTGTTATCAGCTGTTGTGCATGTTGGCCTTCATCAGGTGTATGTCAAACCAGGTAAGTTTCTTTGTTTTGTTTTACAGCATATCAACCTCAATGTGTCATTTAATGCCGACAACTTCCCCCCACCCCCTGGTAATATTTTTGTTTTGTCAAAAATCCATTTCTGTTAATATTTTTTTCTCAAAAATGTATAGCTGGTAATATTATTTTTTCAAAAACGTACAGCCGACAACATTATTTTTTCCGAAATGTATTATCAGAGAACTTGCTGTTGGACGTAGTTTATCGTCTTACGCAGGATGTGGATGTAGTTTATTGTCATCCCCCAAACTAGGTTAGCTACAAAGAATTCCAAACTGAACCCTTTATTTAATCTGGGTGGGGGTCTCATTCCATTACCCATATCTTATCTAGTTCTTAATTTCAGTTTTTGCTTTGTTGCTCCCCGTTTCCAGCCTAAGGATTAAACTCCCAATTACTATGTCACTAAATTCATGAACCGATATTTTAATCCACTAGGCTATAGTCCCAAAGGACAATTCTCTGTAGAGAGCTTGGAGCCTTAAACCTAACCTGCCTGCTGATGAGTTCTGTTGTTGCTTGTCATGCCTTTCTCTTTTTTCACAGCTGTTGGAGACTTGCTATCATTTATCTTTCTTACAACTTAGAGATGTTTAACATGATTTTCCTCTTCCATTGGTGCACTTGTCTAGAAATGAACTGAAAACAAATTCAAGTGACCATCTTACTCTAAATTTAAATTGAACCAGATTAGTCAGGTTAGAAGAGACAGAAGTGCAATTTCCAACCAACCTTCTCCAACTTTAGAAAGAAAATGACCAAGAAAGAGGCAATTATTGGTAGTTGCTCACAAAGACAATGTAAAAAAAATGCCTTTTAAAGCGTTTTATTTTTGGTTATCTAATTTTAGTTCAAAGCCAAAAGCTTTATATACACACACACACACACACATAGGTTTAAATAACCTCAAGGTTGGGTGGTGTTAGTCTCCTCGTAAAGAAGTCATTCCTCTGCTTCTAACCACATAAGAGGGTCATTGACTTTGTTTTAACCCTAACAGTCATTGTTCCACAACTCAGGTAGCTATGACACACTACGCTTACCACATTTAACCTACTCTTTCACAAGAGAAAAGTAAAAATATCTACTTTGATAACCTAAAGACATGATCACATAAACTACCAACAATTACCTCCAGACAGTTGTGTCCAATTGAGGTTTTTAAATAGAAGAAATGTATCCAATTTAAACAAAGACATTAAAATACTTTCTATCAATACCAGTTTGTCAAACTAATCTGTAGTTCATGAGGCGTTGGAAAGTTCACATTAACTTATGTTTCATTTTTTCTGTTTTATTTACCAAGACACTCAAAATATTTAACGCAGTCAGTCATGTGCCATGCATGATACACGCTTAGGCAATCATGTATCTTTCGATACATGACTGATGAGGTCAATTTTTTTTTCCCACAGTAGGTTGCCATTTCTTTCTGCGGTAGGCCAGTTGCCATCCAAGGCTATAGAACCCGGCCTGTCCTGCTATCTACCCATAGCTGGGGGGGAGAAGAAGAGGATTTATACCTTTCCAAAGGGTATTAGCACATAAGTGAATGTAATGGATTCAACTGGAATTCAAACTCGGATCTCCGATTCCTCGATTCTGAGTTGCTATCCACTACTCCACTGTGCCTCTTCCATATTTTAAGAGGCCTGGACTTTATGTGTCCCACCATCTTCAGAAAGTGGACAGTCATGGCTCTCCATAACTTCCTGGTCTTTTTAGCTCTGTAGCAATATTTGCTTTTTACTATGCTGCTTAATCTCTGATCTGCCATCCATTTACACAAGCTCATCAGGTAGGGGTTGCTTGCGGTTTCCATTTGTCCCTGTTGTCTTCAATATGTCCTCAGAGTGTAAGATTCCCTCATGATGTGTTCCAAAAATGTCAACTGTCTCTAAGTTTCTTTTTTCTGTAAGACTTCCTCATTGTTCACATGCTCCATTCATGGAATTCTCAGTATTATTCTGTAGAACCACATCACTGTTGCCTCAAGTATCCTCTTCATCCATTACATGGATGTTAAAGTACAGAAGCATAAAAAGAAAAAATATTTAATTACATTCTAAACACTATTCAATGAACGGTTGTGAACTGGGGCAGAAATTGGCTGGTTAACTTTAATGCCTCAAAAACAAAACTGCTCTATTACTCACCACAGAGAACCATTCCTGCCTCCCCCATTAGAATGCCTGACGCTTAACTCCACAAGAGCACCTCTTTGTGACTACTCAGTCTCACACTGACTGCTGACCCGAGATGGAACAAATACATTGAGTCAATAGCTTTGTCCACCACAAGGAAAGTTGGTTCCCTGTGCCGCGCCAGGAAATTTTTCTTGCCGGAGTCGATCCTTCAAATCTACAAATCAACCATTCGCCCTTGCATGGAGTATTGCTGCTATATATGGTCTGGAGCCCCTTCTGTTTGCCTCAAGGTTCTTGATAAAATCCAGAGACGGATATGCAATGTAATTGGCCCTGATCTGGCATCTCGTCTGCAGTTGCTCTCTCACAGACGTGCCATTACCTCCCTCTGTCTTTTTTTACAAATACTTTCATGATAACTGCTCCGATGAGCTGCTTTTGCTGATTCCCAGACTTCATGAATTTAAGCGTTCTACTAGGCTGGCATCTCGCTATCACCCTTTCACTGTCAAAACTGTTAAATGTAGCTGTCTCTTCTACTCCAATAGCTTCATGTCTCACACTTCTCACCTGTGGAACTCCCTCCCCTTTTCCCTGATAGCTATAATCTCCAGCTATTCAAATGTAATGTCAATTGACGTCTCCAGATGCCTTGATCTGTCCCCTAACATTCTCTTCATCCTTCCTCTATCAATCCTAGTTGCTCTCACTCCAACTCTCTTTAACCCTTTGCATGCTAGTGGCTTCCTGTCTTGCTTGGGGTGAAATGCTTTAAAAAAAAATTTTTTTAAAAAAAAGAAAGAAAAAGAAAAAAAAGAAAAAAAAAGAAAAAGAAAAAAGAGAAGAAAAAAAAGAAAAAAAAAGAAAAAGAAAAAAGAGAAGAAAAAAAAGAAGAAAAAAGAGAAGAAAAAAGAGAAGAAAAAAGAGAAGAAAAAAGAGAAGAAAAAAGAGAAGAAAAAAGAGAAGAAAAAAGAGAAGAAAAAAGAGAAGAAAAAAGAGAAGAAAAAAGAGAAGAAAAAAGAGAAGAAAAAAGAGAAGAAAAAAGAGAAGAAAAAAGAGAAGAAAAAAGAGAAGAAAAAAGAGAAGAAAAAAGAGAAGAAAAAAGAAAAGAAGAAGAAAAGAAGAAGAAAAGAAGAAGAAAAGAAGAAAAGAAGAAAAAAATGAAGGAAAAAAGAAGAAAAAAAGAAGAAAAAAAGAAAAAAAAAGAAGAAAAAAGAAGAAAAAAAGAAGAAAAAAAGAAAAAAAAAGAAGAAAAAAAGAAGAAAAAAGAAGAAAAAAAGAAGGAAAAAAAGAAGGAAAAAAAGAAAGAAAGAAAACTAAAAATGCTGAATCCTTTTCAGTGGGAAACAAAATTAATTCAATTTTCACTGATTATGAAAATTTTATTGTTAGAGACAAAGCAAAAAATATCAAAAACTATGTTACTCCCTATAATGCTAATTTTGTCTGGTTCCAAACTTTACACAACATGAATTTTTTCAGGCAATTTAATTATTGTTAATATTTGACACCAAACTAATACTACAAATGAAAAAGGTTAAATAATAACAAAAATAAACTTCAACACAGATGTCATTTCTATTAAGTTAAGGCAAAAGCCATTTCTTTCTGAAAATTAAAAAAAAAAGAAACAGTTAATTATAATGATTTAAAAAACAATGTCTGTTTAGAATATGAGTCCCATTAAACCATCAAAAAAATACGTACACGTGTTTTATTTGACAATGTTCTGAGCTAAAGCAGGTAATTCAATGATAGGCTAATTCAGCCAAATTGTTCACGTTCTATAACAAATTAGTTAGATGTACAAATTATAGGGTGGAGTTAACAAAAATATTCAGATTAATGCTGTTCTACTAAATGACCAATTGACCTTGAATCAATCAATCACATAACTAATGCACTACTACCATCTCCCCACTAATTTCATGCATATGCAAATATACTGGGAGCACTTGCTGATCAGAGAGAGAAAAATACAAGAGGGTATCTTTATCATAACTCGACAAAATATTTTGCTCTCAACAATGAAGGCAGGGGAGGAATATTTCAAAGAGTGGAGTAAAACATTTAATTTAGAGAGGGAGAAAAAAAAAAAAAAAGAGTACACTCTTGAAAAGTTCTTGAATCCAAAAGTGGAGAGGGCACACAAGCACATCCACAAACAGACACACATTAAAATCATCACAAAAGTCACATGTACTAGAAAAAAACTTAGAATAAACAGGCCACATTTGTGTACTTGATATTTCTTGAATCTATTATTCAGGAGAACCCATCCCCCGGTCAAGGTTGACTAAAGAGGTAACAGCTGTTTGTTGCTACTGCCTGGCAAGTAAGGCGGTTATTAAAGAGTGGTATGTACACATTCTCTTTTCTGTCAACTTCATTTACATGCAAGTTACAAATGACTAATTACAAAGAATGCTGTAAATTACAACCCTATTATTAAAAATAAATTACAACCCTATTATTAAAAATAAATTACAACCCTATTATTAAAAAAAAATTACAACCCTATTATTAGAAAAAAAGACAGCAATCCAAATATTTATAAATCTAAAAATATTACTTTCTCAGATAAACAAGATTTTCTACCTTTGAAAGAAATTAAAAGCATCATCATTTTCCAAGAAATTCTATTTGTGAGATGAATGTTCACTTCATTAAAGTAAAAGAAAAAGATTCCATTTAAGATGAAGAAGTGTTATCATTAGAGTGAAAGTGCATTGAAATTGAAATAATTTTCATTCAGGATCATATTACATATCTACTTTCCTCACAAAATGACTGCTAATAAAATATGGGATAATTAAAACTAATAAAAACAGAAATGATAAAAAAAAATGGATCAAAAATAGGCCAAGTTTCAAATTTAGATACACTGGATGCCAAAATTTAAATTACCTTTTAAATTATAAAGCAAGTATATATAAAATAACTTGTTACAACTGTTCCTTACAATATATTGGGTAAACTTCCAAAAATTAAAAAAAAAATTAAAAAAATCTATCTATGAAAACAAAAAGGATCTTATATATAATTTATCAAATGCATTAGCCATACATATAAGTTCAAGCACAACTTCAATCTAAAGAATGCCAGATTTATTAAAGGAGAAAATAACTTACTTTGACAGAAAGTTCTTGAGAGTGCCACTATTGAATCTTATGAAAGTGTAAATCTGTACCCACAATTTTTTCAAATGTCTCTCCGAAAGAAATATTTCTTTCCCAAACCAACATGTATAATCATGAATTTATTTTTTAATTAAAAGAAAACGTTTCAATCAAAACCTTCTATTATTTAATACAAATACATAATAATTTATTAAAATAAAATTATATTAATAAAAAAATTCAACAAGAACATTTACTCATGTTCATTCATTAGGCACTAAATTACATCACTAAACATCCTTCATAGTTTATATATATATATATATAAATATATATATAATTTTGTATAATTTTCTATATCAACATACAGTATTTAAAAAAATTGACAAAATGTAAATTTTTTTTTTTTTAGTGACACGTTTCATCTAACGAAATCCTAACAGATGAAACATGTCACAAAAAAACTTTCTAGTTTGTCATATTTTATATATATATATATATATATATATATATATATGTAAAATTTTCAAAATAAAACATTCTATAATACTAAATACATACATACAATCTATTTCCAGTTGATATATTTCATCCTTGAAAATGGCTAAATGTATAGCCGAAAGCGCAAGGAAAAATATAACATTTGTAGTTTTTGTATAATTTATCTATTGAAAAGAAAAAAAATTACAAGATCATATGAGAAATTATATAAAAAAAAACTTAAAACACCTTGTCTGTCATATTTAATGAAACTATATATATATATATATATATATATATATATAAAATCTCACTTGGTGGGGGTGTGCCTGAATATAGTGCACTACATTTTGTGAGCCCATACATTCATGCTCAAAGTTCAAAAGGTATTAAGGTAATGTCTTTATTCAAATATATTAGGGAAATTTTTGAAAAGGAATTCCTGATATTTGGGATACCACTTCATGTGTACCTGCGAATGGTGGTGGATCAAAAAGTCTGTAGCATGATACAGTAATTAACTGAGATTTTCACTGTATAATATTAAATCGTTATGATTTAATATTCTTCACTGAATTCATTGCATTGACAAGAAAGGAGCTAAGTTGGCAAATATTTGTGTGAAATAAACACTTTTCATCTTTAGGCAGTGATTTTACCGCGGAGCATATATATGTATGTATGTGAACAATCGAAAACGAGCCATTTCATTGTGGGTGAAAAAGAAGACCCTGAATGACAGCAAAGTGTGCATTAGTCCACACCCCCATGGGTTCACCTATTCTCTGGGAACAATAAAGTAAAATTTAGCACATGACTAAGTAGTATATATCCTTTAATCTGACTTAATCTCAAGTTAAAATCTAGAGACTTGTCAATGTCTTGCCTGCTTAATTTCATTCCGAAACAAAGTGCAGACATGCCTTTAGGTTTTCTATCACCTGAAAAAGTTTACTTACATTCCTATGTGTCATTAGTTAATGAACAGAAACGATTTTATCCTAAATGGAAATAAAAGAAAAGGTTTAACCAGGGAAAAGGATTCATACACTTTTTTAAAAAATAAATAAAAAATAACACAACTAACATTCGATTAATAGAAAAAAAATCCTCAACTCAACGTTTATAGAAGTTCAGATATTCACAGCTTAAATGTCAATTTACAATCTAAACTCAGAGAAAACTTATTTGAATTAACACACATCAAGTACATTTTGAGAGTTTCTAATTTTGACTGAAAACTCACAAAATCCTGATCAATACTTCATGAAATTAACAATTGGTTCTGTGTCACGCCAGAAGGTTTTTCTCATTTGAGTCCACCCTTCAAATCTACCATTCATCTTTACAGTGAATACTGTTGCCATATATGGTCTGGTGTTCATCTTGAGGTTCTCAACAAAATCCAAAGACAGATATGCATTGTGATAGGTCCTGACCTGGCATCTTGACTCCAGTCACTTTCTCACAAACATGATGCAGCCTCCTTCTGTCTTTTCTACAAATATTTTCATGGCAACACCTCTGATGAGCTATTTTCACTGGTGCCCCAACTGCATGAATTTAAGCATGCTACTAAGTTGGCATCGCAGTCCCACCCTTTTACTGTCAAAACAATTAAATGTAACCACCTCTTCTACTCCAGCAGCTTCTTCTCTCGCACTTCCAGACAGTGGAACTCCCTTCTTTTTCCTTGCTTCTCTGATAACTATAGTCTTCAAGAATTTAAATGTCAATCGACATCACCTGATGCCTTGATCCTGATCCCTATCCTTCCGTTTATCCTGTCCTCAAACACACCTCTTTTCTCTTGCTCTCCCTCTCTTTAACCCCTTACGTGCTAGTGGCACTCCCACCTTGCTTGGGGCATAATGCTAAAAAAAAAAAAAAAAAAAAAAAACTATTTGAAGCAGTTTCTCAGGTTAAATTTTTAATATTCTGCAATGTATGGCTGGCTATTTGTTTTCAGGTATGACTGTCTTCTAGGGTGGCTAGTTTATTCCTGTTGCAGGTGCCTGCACAGGCACATTTTCTGTTTGTTCAACACACACAGAGCCAAGCTGTAGTTTATACTGCAACTATGTTGAGCAGACCTTAGTTATAGTTTCTGGGGGAGAGTGCATAATTTGTCATGATCAGCAGTTTGGTGAAACACTGTCACAATGACTTGTGACTTTGACCTAGCACAATCATTGACAGCTTCCAATCAATACTGTCTAACAAATTTCACTTGCAAGGTTTAGGTCAACCCATGATATGGTTTTCAGACACTTTGCAATAGTGCTGCATGCTGGGAATGTTAAATTATAAATGTGTGCTCTGGATTTTTTTTTTCAAGCATCTCCTTCCCCAATAGAAATACCATTTTACCAAGACAACTTGCACCGCTATAAAAATAATTTTAAAATTAAAAGAAAATGGATAAATTCAAAAAAAAAAAAAAATTCTACAAAAATATTTACACACTTTCGTTTATCAGACATTAAATTACATCATTTACGATTCTCCATAATTTACCACTCCGCTATCTCTACAAAGGAGTCATGGAAATTCACAGATAATAGAGAAGAAATTGGTGGAGAGCCATAATTACCTATGGCCTGAAATGACATGGCATAGATGACTACCTTGAATTCAAAACTTAGAAGAATGCAACGGAGTAACTACACCACTATCTCTCCCAAGAAGTCATGAAAATTCACAGATGATGAAAGGAATCTGAAGAGAGCCATCATCTATGGCCTAAAAGGAAATGACATAAAATAGAAGAAAAAAAATTATCTCAGATAAGACTTCCAAGATCATTGACCAATGTTTTCTATGTTACTATTTTAAAATCACTTAATAGATTTTTTTCCTGAAAAAAAAAAAAAAAAAAAAAAAAATCTCCACACAGCACAACACAGAGAAAAAAAAAGAATAAATCTCTTATCTAATTCTATCTACTCTCTTTTCTCAACAGACAACTGATCAAAAACTGATTACAGTTATTCATACAAATAAGACTTGTGCACCATTTGATAAAAGCATTATCTAAATTACTTGTCTGGAAGTAGTGTCCTTTTTTTTCTTTTTTTTTTTGCCGTCTCTCTTCAGGATGTTTGTGATTATAGCCCTCCAGAAGTTCCTGTCCCGAGACTCTTCTTTATCAGGAAGGAAACTGTCCAGCATTCACTGCCATATAGCAGATTTTATGTTATACAGCAATTCAGTAGTTTTCATGAAACAATTTTACATATGCTGATATTCTCTTTCTAGTTTCTTTACCCATTCCTGTGGAACAAAGGCCTACACCCACACCATGCTAGGTGTTGCTGCTATGGTTTCCACACCCAACCGATTTGGAATAGTTTCTTTCTGCTACACTGGATGCTAATCAAAAGCTAGAGAGCCCCATCTGCCCTGCTATTTAACTCATAGCTGAGGAGACAACAGATAGATTTATACCTTTCCCTGGGGTATTTGTGTGAAAGTGAATGCAATGAACTTGGCCAGAATTTGAACTCAGCACACTGATTCCACTTTACACACCACTAACAGCTATGCACATCCAATACTTTATTACAAACAAAAACAAAAATAGAAAAAAAAAAAATTGTGTAATCCAAAATTAGCCTGAAACAATAATCGTAAGTTATTGTGAACTGAACAATATAAAGTTATGTTACTAACACTAAAATGAAAATTAAATATTTGTGAGCTGAGGTTTTTTTGAACACATACAGGGCATGGCAGAAATACTTTCAACATATCCTTCTTGCATAATGGTAAAACATTATTGGCAATGGTGTCTTCTCAGCTCATGTCTTACCATTATGTGGATGGTATTTGTGCTGCACAATGTATATGGCATAGGATGGAGAAACAGTAAACTGGAGTTTTAGATTGTTCCAGATTCTCAATTAGTGATGCTTGCTAGCCAAATATTTTAGGAGAAAAAAAAAAAAATTTTCATATCATCTCAAACCCAAACAATGTTCTTGTAGTTCATTTTAAAGCGGCATAATCCAGAATAACCATAGAATTACTGACATCAATTATTAATCAAACGACTCTTATCCTCGTCACCCACTCACGATTTCTTATAATTTAGTTTCATCACTGATTTTCCCCAAAGACAAACAAAAGAAATCTCTTCTTTTTTGTTTAAATCTAAAACAGAAGAAATTTTCTTTTCTTCTAGTTATATAAATTTAAAAAATCCTATCAAGCAGCATTTAAGCTAGTTCCCATGGAAGGCTCTTGACTGGGCTTTCATCACAATAGGAAGGAAGGAGTACATGCGACAGGCAACAATAAAATACAGAAAAACTCAAAATTGATCACTGCAATGAAGTATTGCATTAATATTTAAGCTTACCTTTTAAAAGTTCAACAATAATTCTTCTGCCACCACTTAATTTAAAAACAATTTGACGTACGCAGGTCCTTACTCTCTGTAAAATTATTTTTTCATGAGTAATTTCACTGGATTTTGCAACGAATTTCGATTATTCCCATTTTTATTTAACAAGTTATAAAAATTGTTATCGTACAAAATACTTGTCGCAAAAAATCACAGTTTAGTTTCATTGTTGATTTCACCAAAGAGAAAGGAAAGAAATTTCTTCTTTTATTGTTTAAATCAAAAACAGAAGAAATTTTATTTTCTTCTAGTTATATAAATTAACTAGCTTAAAAGCCACCTATCAGGCAGCATTTAAGCTAGTTCCTGTGGAGGGCTCTTGATTGGTCCTTCGTCACAATAGATAGGGAGGAGTATATGCGATAGATAACAATAAAATACAGATTTTACTTAACAAGTTATAAAAATTGTTGTTGTACAAAAAATGTGTCACAAAAAATCACGTTAAAAAAAATATATATCATTGAAATCAATCACAAAATTGAAAAAAAACAAAATTTCAGGATTGTGGGTCCGGATTCATCCCAGAATGTTTTTAATTTGTTCACGGAGTTGGCCTGATTCTAAAATGGTATGATATGCTGGGCTACGGCCTCTAGGAGTAGAGTTGAAAAAGTGTGACACACTGACATTCACATTTATTATATAGAAGGGTAATAAGTAAAGAGATTTGAGAAAAGTTAACGGGTAATTAGCAAAGAGATGTCAGTACAGACCACACCTGTGCTTTAGACCACAACTATGCTGAGCAGGTATTAATTAAAGTTTCTGAGAAGGAGAAAACATATAGTCTGACATGATAACCAGTTGAACAAGGTCAGTCCTGTCAAACCTTTGGTCACAATGATTTGTGACTTCATGCTATCACAACCATCAAATTTTTTTTTTTTTTTTAAATCTAAAATAATTATTACTGTAGTAATTAGAGACATTAACTGATTAGTATTTTTTTATGACATTTTAAATTTTAAAAATAGTATAACTTTTTCGAAGTGTATTGGTGAAGACTTTTTTAAAACTAATGATTGATTGTGATGTTTTAACGGTATATCAACTGTTTGTTATTTAATACCAAAATGTTGTTGTTTTATTAAATATATGGCTTATAAAAATTATTTAGGTTGTTCGGTCCATCACTTTTCAATTACGCCTTTAGAATGGAATTATTTACTGCTACAATATGCCCCCTTCAAGTAAGCTAAGATAGTCACTACTTTTATCTTCTTGAAAAGGTCCTCTACACTAGTCATGTCATAAAGTCATTAATGTATAGCAATAAGGTCACTACAATCTTTTAGAATTTGTTTTATGTTATATACCTCACTGGAGTAGACTGTTCTAGTACCCCGTGCCATGTTTAATGGATGTCAGTTATCAGTTATCTCCTGTTAATTTCTCTCTGAAAGTTCTCCACTGCCTTAACTGGGTATTGAACTCACACTCTTTGGATCCTGTCACTGGATCTAACCAACGCCTTTATCCACTGTACCATGTGTCCTTAAGGTACCAAAATTGTACCAAAAAAAAATTGAAGAAGTGACTCTAAAAATAACTATTGTTTTCTCTAATGTAGTTGTGGTTTTATACTCTACAATAAACCATACTGTCCTTCTATAAGGAGAAGTACTTTTCCCCACCATTCCTAAGGGCAAAACTGCAAGATATTTTTCCCAAGGTTATATGAAACAGATCAAACAATAAGAGCTAAATATATAGAATTTTAAATGTAAGCATTGAAAGTTTTCAAATTAAAACCTGATTATCAATATCGTAAAACTACTCGTCACACAAGAATGAACAAATTCATTGACGGCAGCTTAAAATGATGCATTCAAGAATATTTGTAGACAAAAGCTGGAGAGAAAAACTTTTGCATTTATTAATTTAAAAATGTTGAGCAGGTACGTACCTGGCATGTTCTACATTCTTTGCCTGGATGTTGAACTTCACTAAAGGGAAAAAATACCTATTAAGTACTTATAGCAGTAAAGATCTTCTAACTAAAATGATCTCATAACAGAAAGTACTATTTATCCACCTATTACTAAATATTCAAATTCTCCCACATTTTTAGTGTGTAAACCCATCTTTTCAGGGGTTTGTAACACATCTATTTATCATCTCTCAGTTGCGTCTCTGTCTTTGGACAGAGTGCACTCAGGGGCAACTCCATCAAAGGACAGAGCCGCAACTGAGAAAAATTATACTGAGAGGTGCCCAGCCCTGGGGAACAGCTGCCTGGGGTCGCGCACTCTCATTGCACCAGAGAGAGGGATCGGTGCTCACACCAAAGCCAGCGCAACCAATGGTTGCGGGGGATGCAGGCAATTTTTGTTCCTGGTTCGGGTGTACGCGCTCGGGTCCCCACCTTAAAAAAGACCTTGTGTCACAACTTGTCTTAGTGGGGAGACAGAGTAAATACCTTGAGACTTGCCCTCAGAATTTCTGCCCGTAACAAAGATGTTAAAATCAAATGAACCCAAAAGTTCTCGAATGAGAAGTTTTCCAGCAAACTTTCAGTGAAACTAAAATATGAAGGAAATGACCAAATTCATTGGAAATGTAAGAATACAATTTTTGTAAATGTACTTTTTTTTTCTCTTATCATATCGGAGATCCCTACTGATTGGTCCTTTTTTTTTTTTTTTTTGCCTTTCACTATTGGAATGGTTTTCAGAAAGTTTTAATTTAGGAAAAAAATAATTTCTTTATTTATGTGTTTGTGTAACAATTGATATGCATTTGTAAACATACAATGGAGGCCCTCACTAAGTTTCACCCCACCCCCGAATGGCCAATGTCTACCCCATGTTGCATTTCTATCCTCATTCCTGTTGGTGGACACCAAAACCTGAGTAAGGCCCATTCAAGCTCACAAGGAAACAAAAGATGGAAAACAAACAGCATTGCAAGAACTAACGACTCAAGCCCTGTTTCCAATATATTTACGTATTTTTTTTCAGAATTCACTTATTCAGTCTGGGAGGGCAGATAAGTGACACAAGGTACAACTGACATGTCAAATGAACAGATCAGCTCTTCTCATTGACTCCCTCCTACCAACTTTCTGCCCATTGTAACATTGCAACACAGCGGACAACTCAAACAGGTGGCACTGGAACTAACCAAGGGACAGTTTGTCCCCATGAACAAGCAGTTCAGAATTCCACTCAATCCCAACTATGACTATTAATCTAGACCCACAACCAGAAATCGTCAATGTCCAATTTGTTGTTATTTGACCTCAGAAGTTTTTGTTTATTTATTCTTTTATTCCCTTTCAGTCAAGTGGTTAACTGCTTTGAAGACATTATCTCAAACTTTATTGTCATAAATCATAAAAAACTCGAGATCAGGACAAAATCTTAAACTTTCCATTTCTATGTGGATGTGCCAATTGTAGTGTTATGCATAAATTTTTTAAAAAAAGTCTCTTTTGGTAGAGTGAAAAACAAAAACAAATAAAAACTTTAAAATCGTATGGCAACTGTTTT
The DNA here is from genome assembly GCA_964036315.1 of Acanthosepion esculentum. Classification (NCBI taxonomy): domain Eukaryota; kingdom Metazoa; phylum Mollusca; class Cephalopoda; order Sepiida; family Sepiidae; genus Acanthosepion; species Acanthosepion esculentum. The sequence continues at coordinate 90,258,542 of OZ038501.1, read as the reverse complement.
AAATATATTTTCAAAGAAAAATATTCAATTGAACATTAAAACCAATACAATGATGACGAAAACCAAATCACAAATGACTTAATTTTTGTCCATTTATCTTATTAGCTAGAGAGCATGTTAAATGAGATTACTTGGGCCAAATTCCAAAGATTAGACCTTGGCACAAATTTAGGATTTAGATTTATTCTTGAAAATCTTTCAAACAACAACTGATTTCCAGATAAAGATTTGTTGTTATTTTTATTTAATAGTTTTAGTTTTATTTAATAGAATTTTCAAAAAGCTTTTTATTTAATAGAATTTTCAAAACAAAAAAAATAGCTTCTTGAAGGAATATAAATAAAATAAAAAAATAAAAAAATATCAAGCCAAACAAAATCTGCATTAAAAAAAAAAATATCCTTCATCATACAATATCTGTCAAGTTATATTCTATAATCTTTTAGAGATACCAATCCAAACATTATTAGACAGAAATATTAAAATTCTCTGCTGCAATCCCATTCAATAAGTGGACGAGGGAGTGGGAGTTAACATTAGTTTTCCTATATAAGAAAAGTAGCTGGTTGCTCGTTTCAGAATAGACATGTCTACTTGGGTGGCTAGCTAATCACAGTAGCAATCAGGCATATTTTTCTTTCTTGTGTTTCTTCAACACCTAGAGGGCCAACCTGTGGTTTTATACTGCACCTATACTGAGCAAACATTAAAGTTTTTGAGAGAGAGCTCACAGTTTGCCACAACCAACAGTTAACCATGGCTAGTATATTCAAACTCTTCATCATAATGACTTGTGGCTTCATACTATCACAACCGTCAATGACTTCTAAACATTTTTGCCTATCCAATTTCAATCACAAAGCTTTGTTCACCTTGTGGTATGATTTTCAGGCCCTTCCCAAAAAACACTGCGCACTGGGATCATCTCATCTCTCCAGGCCAATAATTCAGTTCTTTGACAAATGGGCCATGGTAAGATTCAAACCCAAGTATCCTGGTCAGAATGTGGAAGTACTAATCCTTTACCAGACCACACAGAAATATTCTTGGTTCAACCCACTTCCAAAAACCTAATTAAACACAAGAAATTTTTTTTATACCTTCTTGGTTGGACTAAAAACTTTTCAATTGTTGACAGTTTGGCCGAATTCAAAATTCATTGGAAATCCTTTCTGATCTCTCTCATACAACACTTCTGAATTGTCTGTATATATATATCTCAAAAAGTAAACCTTTCTATACCAACATACTTCATTCATTGATTAAGTGTGTATACCTTTTCTGAATACACTTTGTATATGTAACAAGTGACACAAAGTATAAAACGGTAATACTTTTGAAGATGTATTACATGAGAAGAAACAAAAAAGTATGTTTGATATATCGACAATATTTGATGGGCGAGTTGCTGGTGAGAAAATGAATAAAATTTTTCTCCATTCTTTTTACTATGTAGATTTAAATTCAATGTCAAACGTTATCTTCTGTCTTCTTAAATTCTGTTTTTATTGTCCTCACTCCTTAATAATGTTTTGCTCATATTCTTTCACACTCAGTAACCACCCACAAATCAGTGGCTTTGTTGCCATACTTGGGGTGAAATGATCAAAAAAAAAATAAAAATAAAAAATAAGGCAACATTTTTTATCATTAGCCCAAGTTAAGCCAGCTTGCTACAAAGAATAGGAAGTTGCAGTGAGCTACGATTACCAAGGTCCTAAAGGGACACAACTCACAGAAGAAGCTAGCTTATTTTAAAAGCCACCTAAAAAGTCCCAAATAACAAAATTCAAAAGTTTAGCAACACTGAGCTTTAGAAAAGTATCTGCATAGGAAAATTATTCAGATACATAATAGTTATTAAGATACACAGTGTTGTAATGCGACACAGACTTTTGAGACATCCTATCTATATATGAGACATTCTAACTATTTACACTGTTTAAGGCAGGAGCGTGCAACAGCTGAAACATTGTGAATATGGCAGTAAGGATGAGGACAACACTCCGAATGATGTAAATAGTGAATATATATATATATATATATATATATATATATATATATATATATATATATATATATATATATGTAAAAGACAAGAGGAAAACTGTAATAGTTGCCGACGCGTTTTGTCCGATGTAGACTTTTTCAAGGCAAAAACAAAATGAATTTATTAAACAAAATAACTAATAACAAATCAAAATGTCCTTAGCAACTGGAAGAATTTAGAGAACATTATTTTCATACTGTTAACTGAAAGTTAGGCTTTTTCCCTATTTCACCTTTCTTAACAGAATTAATACTCCCGCAAACAAACATACAGAACAGTATCAAGAAATGAAAAGAAAATAGTTGAATCCGTCAGCACAGCAATAAAAACAATATCTCCACACGTGACAATAATTGACGTAATTTTCAGTTAACAGTATGAAAATAGCATTCTCAAAATTCTTCCAGTTGCTAAGGGCATTTTGTTTTGTTATTATTAGTTACTTTAATAAATTCATTTCATTTTTGCCTTGAAAAAGTCTACATCGGACGAAACGCGTCAGCAACTATTACAGTTTTCCTCTTGTCTTTTACATTTATAAATATTGTCTTTTTCTACAGGTTAACTCTAAGAAATTTTTCATATATATATATATATATATATATATATATATATATATCAGTTATGTGCCATGTGTGATACATGCTTAGGTGATCATGTACCTTTTGATACATGATAAAGGTTAAATTAAAATTAAATTCACAGAAGAAAACTTGACACTTTTAGTTTTTAAATAGTACCAATTCAATCATGCTACTATTTGTAGTGCATGATATTAAAATGTAACAGACTTTTAAAACACCCTCTGTGTGTGTGTGTGTGTGTGTGTGTGTGTGTGTGTGTGTATGTATATATATATATATAATCTGGCATTCATATGACAGATCAGGACAGCCAGTTCCATACACAATTATTGTATGCATCCATCAGGTAGCCAGTATTAGTCTTTGGTGATATGAGTACTTATACCCCTTCAGCTGACCCAAGATGTTACAATAAGGACAACTGGTGAGTACACATAATGCACTTACCAACTAAGATCACCAAGGTGGAAAATAATGCTGTCATTTTAGTAATGGATGCTTTGCACTAGTGTTCTTTCAGTATACTTCTTTGAGAAAGTTTTTTTTTTGTTTATTTATATATATGTGTGTGTGTGTGTGTGTGTGTGTGTATGCATGTATGTATGTATGTCACAGAAATTGCATTAAAAACTTTTAAAATATGAAATAGTAAATAAAAAAAAAATAAATAATGAAGAAAAAAAGAAACCTAAACTGCTGAATCTGAGATATCCTATTTGCTTCAGAAATGGTTTGCGAACATCAATCCACATCACACATTTACTTTCACATCTGAACAAAATCAAATGCAGAAAACAGATTCCTCAAATACAAAAAACGTACACATATAAAAAAAAAAAAAAAAAAGGAGTTGAAAACAAGAATTCTTCATCAGGAGTTCTTTCTTTTTTTTCTTTATTATCATTTTTTTTCTTTTGAAACTGTTTACAATCTCCAGAAACATATCAAACACAACCAACAGCCCAAGCTTCAATATTCAGCTGGTCTAAGTCTGGACTTCTACTCACAGACACAGACTTAACGCACAACAGTAGCATGAAAGCATTTACTTAGCCCCCAAATTATCATAACGAACTTCCCTAAGCTCCCCCAACAAAATCTTTATTTGAATTGAAGAAATATCTTCTACAATTATTCATAGTAAATTCGTTATTAGTTTTGTGGAATTCAAGATTTAATGAAAGTATTTTCACATCACTGTCGTACAATTCTGAATTGAGTTGTGTAATTTATGCAACCAAATGTATCCGCTTTAGCTTATGTCTGGCCGCTGTTATCTGCCAATCTACAGGTCATGACCCATTTACCAAAAATTAATTTTTAATTTTTGCTTCTTTGCTTAGTTTAGATTTCAATGTAGGTCATATTTGATTAATTGCTCAGAGTAAAACCCCAAAACCTTAGAACCCCATTTTTTCTTTTTTTATAAAAAGAAGTTGAATTTTGCCTTTAAATCTAAATAAATTATTCACTCGCCAGTAATTTACAATTGCCTGAGGAGATGCATTGATACATATTGAAACAATTGCAACTGTGTAGCGATTTTTTACGTTTCCAGTATAATATCCTAAAATATTGCTGTACTCTGTATTGAGCCCTCTTTTACATTAAAACATTGGAATTGTACTCTATTTGTTCTCATCGTACCTGTGTGTGTGTATATATATATATATATATATATATATATACACACACACATATACATACACACACACATTAGGAAAAACTATAACTTGGAAGAATTTTTTGTGTGACATGTTTCATCCTTTTAGACTTCATCAGACTAAAGTAAGTACACTGAATATGTGTCAGCAAATGACTTAAAGTAAAAAATTGTAAATAAACTATTAATCAAAAGCATGAGAAACTCTCAGCTTTTTGTGATGATGATTATTTTCATTAATTGCCATTAGACATCTTAGAAAATAAGACAAATACACAAAACATATTTTAAGAAAAATACCCAAATAACAATTTTAGAAAACATTAAAATAATCTCTACCCAACATAAAAAAAAAATTACTTTTTTTTTTCTTTTTTGCTTCCAGCTGTTCAAGACACATAAAAAGTCTGATTTTTCTCTTTTTAGGCTATTTTTCACATATTGTTACATAGAGACAAAATAGTTCATTTTAAAGCTCCATTTGTTTTACTCTGCTCATCTTGTACATTTCATTGCTCAAACAATTTTAGTGTAGTAAAAAAAATAATCCTTCCCCCAATTCTTTTTTTTTTTTTTTTTTTAACTTTTTTAAAAGATAAAATAATAGTAAAGTATTTTTTTTTTTAAATTATTCAGCATCATTTTTGTGCTAAGGAACCTAACTTCAAATACAATATAATGAGTGTAAGTATTATTTTAACATGAAAGGATATGTTATTCAAGCCACTACCCTCATCCTGGTTTTTATCTCAACATTTCAACTAAGGTGTTCTTTGGCCTTCATCAGATCTATGGGTCATTCAGTTTGATTTTTCTCTATTTTTATAAATGAATTTAGAGCTAAACTATAAAAAAACTGTGCAGAGGCAAACTAGTAGCCAGTCTGAAAAACATTCGATTACCTTTACTGAACAAAACAAAACATACAAGCTACTTACCTAAATACATATGCCAAAAACACTGACAATGTCCTTTTTAGCGCTAAAAGGCTCTAATAAAAACATTAAGCTGGAGAACATAATAATAAAGTTCAATCTTATGTATGTGAGACATGTTAAACATAAGTCCTAGATAAGATACTTTAAAAATGATAAATTTGATTCTCAGTAAAAAAGAAAAATCTAACATAAATAATGACCAACAAGAATATCAGATACATGCAAGTCTGATGAAGATAAACATAATTAAATTATAAGATACCCAAGACAGACTTCAGCTTGAACATTCTTTGGAAAACTCATAAGTATTTTAACAGTCCATCAACTGAGAAACCTATTCTTATCTGATCAGCAATAATCAAATTTGTTATTTCAATGTCAATATTTTTGTCTTGAAGCTCTTATCAAGTCTATATTTCTTTTCATGAAAACAAGTCTCAGTTCTGGCTTGTAAACCATTTTGAAATTACTTGAAAAGTTGTGGGGGAGTGAATTATTGATTTCTGTCTTGCTTTCTACATTGACATGTACAAAGTTAAAAATTCTGTACCAGACAGGCATAACTTTTGCTTCAGAAAGATGGCGCATGGAAATATATTGTTTAAAATTTACTGCATTTATGGGGGAAGAGTGCTCCATATCAGAGAGAAAGCATCTTTATAGATATAGACACCATGGACATAGGAATCAACATTGCATGGTGATTGTCAGTTTCATGCCTCAGATTATGCTGTGTTGATTATGTTCACACTTTTTATATTTTATGTGCTTAAACTTTTGTTCGTATGGACCTCTGAAATGCTGAATTAGGACTGGAATTGTCCCCCCCCCACTTAGAAGTAGGGAATTCAGAAGTATGTGTGAAAATAAGTGAGATATTAAAAAAATACTTAGTGTTGTGAATTGTGATTACCAAAAATGAATGTATTTGCCTGCATATGTGTTACTCCTCTTTTATAAGGCATTTTTGTAGACACAAAAATCAATAAAAAAAAAAAATTTTTTAATCAATAAAAAAAAAAAAAAAAAAAAAAAAAATCAATAATAAAAAAAAAAAAATCAATAAAAAACAAAACAAAATCAATAAATAAAAAAAACATCAATAATAAAAAAAAAAAATCAAAAAAAAAAATCAATAGAGTAGATTTTCTTACATACTTATTTTAATACTATATTACGTGGTTGGTCTCCCACCCATAATACCAATGCACCATAATATTTGAATGTTTATCTTTTTTCCACATGCATTTTATCAGCAAATAAATATGAAAAATTAGACAGCAAAACCATGTTTACCATTAATCCACTGATATAAGTAATTGTAAAATTCCTTTAGTCGGTTATAGTTCAATGTCGTTTTTCTCATAAAAACTCAAGACTGTGGTATTGTGCCAAAGATGACATTGCACTCAAGTTTCACTCCTGACCCTTATCATGGGGGCTGTCCCAGCCACGAAATGCAGAAGCATGTGACCTCACACCTGTATCCAGTATTGCAAACATGAGAACAAAAATGGATATTGTGGTAAGAAAATAAGCACAGCCAAATCTCTCCTTTCACTTGCAACCATCCACTATAATAAACGTTTTTCAGTACTAAAGCTGAATTAGTCAAATAACATGGAAACACCTCTTAATTGCTGTTGTTCGCAGGTCCACCCTGACTCACAGTGGTAGCACTTGTTAGGTCCCCTAAACTGGGGTCAAAATACATTTTTATAATAAAAATACCAGCAATTCATTTTCATAGTAAAAAAATTACCAGCAATACATTTTTGTAAATGAAATTACTAATGCTCCCAAGAAAATTAAATTTTGGTATTAAATAACCCATCAGTCAATTATGATACATTCTTAGGCGATCATGTATCTTTCGATAAATGACTGACGAGGCAGATATTTTTTTTCTCTGCAGTTGGTTACCATTTCTTTCTGCAATAGACCAGTTGCCATCCAAGGCTATAGAACCCGGTCTGTCCTGCTATTTACCCATAGCTGAGAGGAGGAGAAGAGGATTCATACCTTTCCCAAGGGTATTAGCACGTAAGTGAATGTAATGGATTCAAATGGAATTCGAACTCAGCTCTCTGATTCTTCAATCTGAGCCACTATCCATTACTCCACCGTAAGGATTTGATATGCTACTAAATAAACAAACTGGACAAATAGAACTAGTGGTTCAAAATCCGACTGGACTGCCATAAAATTTATATCATAGGTAAAAAGATAAATAAATTACCTTGGTTTGGTAATGATAAAATCCGCTGTACACCTTGGCAGAAATCATTGAAATTGATCTTTCCTTTCCCATCAGGATCTAAGAACTGTATGATTCCACACAATTCCTGAAAAAAAAAAAAAAAAAAAAAAAAATTAAAGAATTATTTCAATCTTTAAAGTTGTTAAAATCTATGAGACAACCTATAATTTCATAAACTACAGTAATAATCTTTTTTCTGATACAGAGTATAGCAGATATACCTCCCACATAATGGTAAGAGCTAGATGAAGAGACCATTGCCACTAATGCCTTACCATTATGTGAGAGGTATTTCTGTCACACAATGTATAAGTTATATTTTTTTAAAATTCACAGTACAATTAAACACATTTAGTCATGCCATCAAAAATGACTATATGAAAATGATATTTTGTTAAGCCCTTACTATTATTATGATATTTTTATATGTGTCATTATATATATTTTCTCCAGTTATTATTACCGTTTTCCTCAGCTCTTTCTCTTTGCCTCAAACATCTGCCATATTGTGTTGACATGTCAAGGGAGATAAATCTAGTACAACAAAAAATTAGATTACAGGGAAAAAATAAAAAAAGAAGCAGTGTATTTTATATAATCCTATTCTGTGAATAACACTTCCATTTAGTCCTGCTCAATGGCAATCCGTTCTTGATTTTCAGTGTGCAACATACAGACATATGAAGTGACAATCTCCTCAAAAATAAAGAGACTTGAAGCAACAGAAATGTGGTTCTACAGAAAGATGCTGAGGATAACAAGGACCGAACGTGAGCAATGACAAAGTTTTAGAGAAAATGGAAAGAAAAAGGAAACTTATACTTAACATCAGGAAGAGACAGTTGAGATTTCTGGGACACATAATTAAGAAGGTGGGCAAAAAGGACAGAGGAAAACAACGCATAACATAGTTAATGAGCTTGAGTAAATGGATGGCAGAACAGAGTTTAAGAGGAATAACAGAAAGACAAAGTTTATTAAGAGCTACAAGGGATAGGAAGTTGTGGAGAGCCACAATCACTGACATCCTGAGGGGGACATGGCACATAAAGAAGGCGGCTGGTCTTTTCACCGCCCCCTCCAACTGCCTGTTCTGCCATTTATCTGCACAAGCTTTTTAGGTAGGTGACTCCCTGTTTATTCCTGTCCCTCCATCCTTCAATATGTCCTGTGACAAGACATTTTTCTCCAAGACCTCTTTCCTAATTATGTGCCGTAGAAATTTCAACTGCCTCTTTCTAATTCTAACTGCCATACTTTTTTCCATTTTCTTTAGAGCAGTCAGGGAAAACCTGCACCCATTGTATTTTGCATTTTTCTTCCCAATCCCAGAAATTTGATATGTCACTATATGAGTAATCAGGATTGTTAGATTTAATAAATTAGAGCTGTGATGATGTCAGAGGTCACATTAACCATTTTTCTATGAGATGGATGTTGGCAAGTCCTTCAAGTTACATCTTGGTTTCTATCTGAAACCATTCCAACCAAGACACTTTAAACAGAAAGGATTTTATTCTTGGATGCAAAATGAAATTTTTTTTAAATTATTAAACATTCAGTGTTATCTTGAAAAATTTCGAGATTCAATATTTTTTCTTTTTTTTTTTTAAAATTATCTTATAATACTACTTGTCCTTCCCTTAGTTAAGCACAACCATTACACCCTGCCAATACCTCATAAATAATGGACTATTCCCTTTTGATCATGAGGAAAGACAGAAAAGACATATCAGAGATGCTACTTGGTTTCAATGAGAAAAAGAAACACTTTACAAATACCTCATAAATAATGGACTGTAAAGTTCTCGAGGAAAGAGGAAAGACATAAAAGAAGACATATCAGAGATGCTACTTAGTTTGAGTGAGAAAAAGAAATAAAGAAAGAAAACAAAATTCAAACGGGAAAGCCGCAAAATTTTTATGGGTACTACAAGTAAAAGTGAAATCTACAAAGATTAATCAGTAATCATAGTATAATTTTGTTGATCCTTATATCTTTTAAGGGGTTACATTTTATGGAAGCAAGACTTAAACAGGCAGTTTAGCCTTACTGCTCAAGTGTTTTCAGTCTCAATATGTTGTAACTGCAAAATAGTACAACTAAAACATGACAGAGTTGTCGATTTTACATACTGGCTTCTTTTAATATTCCCCTATATATAAAACATGAGGATATATTTTTTAATTAATAAATCACAGAATAATTCTGTAAAAAAAAAAATAGAAAAAGTGAAATTTAAAAAATTTCCAAGGTTAATAAATTTGTAGAGGAATTAACATCGTGGATTTTTTTTTCCAAAGTTAGAAATTTTTATCTAAAAGCAAAACATAGATGACAAACACTGCAAACCTATCACTGCTCTATTGCTATTTCTATAGAAAGTACTCAGATGAACTATATTCCTTAGTTTCACCAGTTCTAACTTTCATGGCTAAGACTTTCCATGCCACAACCATTGTGGCAAACCACCCTCACTCATTTCTTATAATTGAGCAGCAGCTTCCCACAAACTGCTGTTTTGTGAAACCAACTCTCAAGCAGATGCTTCCCTGATCACTACAATCTTAACCTGTTCAAACCTAAGATTAACCGTTATCTTCCCCACTCCCCACATACTCCCATAAACTGTGCCTCTTACTATATAACTCTCTTGTAAATAGTGAACATCATTGTCAAAAAAAATAAAATAAACACTTCTATCATAATTTTATGAGTATTATTTACAACTTCAAATTTGTCAAAGAAATATAAAAAAAAAATGTTAAATTGAAAAATAAGGCATTCTTTTGAGCAAGCAATTCTTGAGCATCACAAAGGAAAAAAAATTAAAACAAATTATTTAAAACTTTAATTTGGTTTCCGGCACTATTTTAAATGAAAATCTTGTAAGGAAACTTCACGTTTCAGTAGATCTGTGAAATCTATGAAACAGCAATGTTTAGCAAATAATGATTTTAAAAAAAGGCTTTAAAACACTTCAAGTTGTACAAAAAGTATCGGGTAAAAAAATTTCACATACTAATTATAGCTCAGTTGATCCAATAGCCAAGGTCAAGATTATAAACCCTATCATGTCCAAAAGTTCACTTTTCAAAATATCTTGCGTATGTAAAAGAAAAACAAACCATTTCACAAATACACTGACTGCTAAAAAGATAGAATCTTAATTTATTATATATCTCTTTAAACTCTCTTTTTAAGGAAAAAAAAAAAAAAAAACTTTCAAGACAAAAATATTTTGATTAAATTAGCATATATACAAATTGTGTTAATCAGTAAATTTAATTACAATCTGTAGACAGATTTGTGCAGACAATGACTTATAAACAAATATTATATATAGCACCTGAAAGAATTTAGACGTCAGTTGGCTTGTTAGTATATAATAATTTAATATCTAAGTTAGCCATGACTTTTATTTTAAAGATGTGAAGGACTGATTGTTCCATAAAACAGGCATTATGATTTTAGCTACAGCTTTTGCAGGTTGCAATTTATAGAATATCAAAGATATCTAGGCTCTATGGCTTAGCAAAATAAACACAAACCCAACGTTGGCAGCATTCATAACAAATTAGCAAAAGCTCTAACTAAAATGTTAACACCTCTTTTAAGAACAGTCAGTTTAGCAATCTCATGAAGAAACTAAAAAATATGACTATGAAAAATGTCATGACTAGCTTAGTTATGAAATGTTTCTATGCTAACATAAGTCAAGAAATATATGCATGTCATGTACACTCGGAAGTTACAAATGGGCTCTAGGTGTAGATTGTAGACAAGTGGTTGTTGACTTCAGTCACCTGTAAATAATACGACAGGAAAGAAGATTAACATGAAACTAATGGTACGGAAGCAAAAATTACCCCAATTTGGTGGATATGACTAGTTTTGACAACTACCATTTTTGTTTAGCTTGTGAGAAAATTAACATAAACAGCTGAGCAGAAATACTTTATAAAATAAAATTAAAAAAACAAAAACATGAGGAATAATTTTTCACATAACTCAAGATTTAAAATGTTAAAAGAAAATAAATACCTAGAATAAAATAAAATATCGTCCACAGTTTGTATTTTTCCTTTCTTTTTTTTTTCTTCTTAAGTGGCAAGAGAAAGAAAACTAATTTTAGAAAAGGAACTCAAAGAATTATTATCATGAAAATGTTGTAGGGCATTTTTCCAATGAGATCATACATTATTGGTTGGTTGCTAAAAAGAACCATGGGTAATGTTAGCTTAATTGCTCAAGAGATTGAAGTCAAGGTATTCATTATCTACAAACTTAACAGATAATTTGTACCTTCTATCACATAGTTTTGCAATTGACTAAACTTAGAATATTACAAATGCTGGAACATAGATACCATACCATTCTTTCAATGTATTTACCTAATCAGACATCAGTATGTGTATATGTTGGTGTATATTTCTTAAAAATTAGATTTTTATTTTTATTAATTATAATGTTATTTTAGTGGATACCCATATTTGAGTAGACGCTCTGTTTTTTTTTTTAAGACGGTGCTTACTTTGTCTACTCATCTGAACACTCAAGAAAAAGTTCACCAGCAGGATTCAAACATGCATAATCCTGCCATATTGTATATTAGGTTTTCTCAAGAGTGCAGACTGGTAGATGAAATAACACTCTTAGAGAATCTACTCAAATATAGATATTCACTAAAAACATAACATTTGAAGTAATAATTTTATATATATATATATATATATATTATTATAATAATTATGTTGGTCACATCACAAACACACTTTCACGACGCTTGACTCTACATTTGAATAATGAGGAAAGAAGGCTGGGGAAATGATACTCGCAGGGCACTGAATGCAAGAGGGACAAGAAAGAAGAGTGAGTAACCTACCTAAAAGTTAAAAATTGCTAATAGCTACAAAGGATAGGAAGTTATGGAGGTCCATGATCGCCAACATCCTAATGGGACACAGTACATAAACAGAGTAACGTTTTAAAATCTAAATACCAAACCTATATACTTTACTAATGGCAGCTCATTTAATAAAAACATTGCAACATTTCAAACAAGAGAAACTCCGATCTGATTCTATGAAAGGCTTTATAGCTTATGAGAAGTGGTACAAAGACACTGTGAAAGCAAATCTCCTGGGTTGCAAGCTCAAACCCAAAGAACTAGAGAAGCGTGCCAGTAATTGACCATGTTAGCAAATCACAATCTTTGATGCTGCTATCACCTTCGAGAATGCTTGATGCCAGAAGGTTACCGCTGCCAGAGATCAATGCTACAGAGCATCATCAGCAGTGATTGTGACAACAGACTTTCAGTGCCCCCAGCTTGGGATTGCAGAAACAGTACGTCATCTTCAAATTCGAAGGACAACCACAAAAATTATATATATATATATATATATATATATATATATATATATATATATATATATATATATAAGTGAACATAGAAGTCAACACTTAGATGCGACAGTGTTTCATGCTAGATGCAAACATCGGGCCCGATGATTGCATCTAGCATGAAACAGACTGTCGCATCTAAGTGTTGACTTCTATGTTCACTTTTATATTTACACACGCTCTATCTCTGATATTGAGCACTTTATCCCATAAATATAGCACACTTTAAGACTATATTTCTTCATATATATATATATATATATATATATATATATATATATATATATATATAGTTTGCTTAGGATTATTTTACCCTATTCTTTTTCTTCTTTTTTATTATTGTTTATTAGAAACTTTGTCAATTGTTTGTTGAGCATTTTTGCCAATTACACTTAAGAAGGATTCAATCAGATTGCATTACGATAAACTAGAAAATAAAAATTAATTTAATTTGCACATAAAGTTATGCTTCAATGAACAGAGACGCACCAATCCCCTGCTCCAAGATGCAATCAGGAAATAGCATATTTTTATGGGGTCTGTGCTAAATTTCAGATAAACATTTAAAAAACATTCTATCATACATAAAATAACACTGTTCTGTTAGTATATTTCTGACCACTAAAAATCTTCTTTCAAATTTTAATACAAGGCATACTAATTGAATGCCAAGACTTATTAAAAATCTTAAATAAAAAAATTTCAACATTGAATGGTTAATTCATCAATTTCCACTTTAAGACTTTGATCTTGATGTAAAAATCAACAGATTTTCATTCATTGAAACTACAACAGATACAGAGGGGGGTGAGCACAGAAACTACAACAGATACAGGGAGGAGAGCACAGAAACTACAACAGATACAGAGGGGGGTGAGCACAGAAACTACAACAGATACAGAGGGGGGTGAGCACAGAAACTACGACAGATACAGAGGGGGGTGAGCACAGAAACTACAACAGATACAGAGGGGGGTGAGCACAGAAACTACAACAGATACAGAGGGGGTGAGCACAGAAACTACAACAGATACAGAGGGGGGTGAGCATAAAAACTACAACAGATATGGAGGGGGTGAGCATAGAAACTACAACAGATATGGAGGGGGGTGAGCATAGAAACTACAACAGATATGGAGGGGGGGTGAGCATAGAAACTACAACGGATACGGAGGGGGGTGAGCATAGAAATTACAACAGATTCCGAGTCACGGTGGAGGGAGAGCATAGAAACTACAACAGATACAGGAAGCACAGTAACACTTTTGGATAGAGTAAGTTTTCAGCTACAAAACACTATTTCTCCACATAGTCACCATCATTGGCTATATATTATCTCTCTAAAAGTAACGTCTCCTACTTATTGCTACAGAAATTACAACAGATACAGGGAACACGATAATACTGATAGTTAGAGCAAGTTCTCACCTACAAAACATTTTTATCCATATAGTAATTGACTATTTGTTTTGACTCCGTAATCACCACCATTGGCTATGCATGTTCGCCAGCAATAAAAAAGAGCCTTCATTTCGTGGATTGACAAATAAGCAGGACAATGCCTTGTTATACACACATCATAGCCATCACTGCTGAAGTATATAACCCATTACCTAACTGTGCTCACATCCACTGTTTGGTCTCTGTAAAGATTCCATAATTGTTAATGAATGCAATAGGTGCAATGTAGAGGAATTCAATGATACACCTTTGCTTGGTGCACTTTCATGCCCGACTGCTGCTCAATTGCTTTATGTAATAAGGCAAAAAATATAGGTTATTGACTGAAAGTTTCAATCTATTGCCAAACCATCCACATCTGCCTTGGATGCATTACTTTTGGAACAATCCTTATATGTACAAAGACCTGTTTAAATATTCATGGCCAAATTCACATCTAAAAATCTGACCATGTGACATCAGAATTTATATATATATATATATATATATATATATATATATATATATATATATGATGAGAAAGAATACAGTACACTCCCAATGTTCATAACATTTAATTTAAAAGGAGGATCAACACATAGTAGAGCAATATTATTTATTTTAGCATATTACAAAAAAAAAAAACATGTAAGAATCGCTACATAATTGCAGTCGTGTTTCAACACATAATGATGCGTTTCAGGTGATTGTGTGTGTGTGTGTGTATATATATATATATATATATATATATATATATATATATATATATATATATGGTAAAAGATGACAATTAAAAAAAAATCTTAGTTTTTTGCCAATGTGTTTTGTCTCCCAACTTTTGCAAGGCAAAAATGAAATCAAAATGTTTTTGATTTTTTATTACATTAAAAATCCAAATTAGAAAAAAGAGAGACACTTAAAATTTTAAAAAATTTTTTTTTTGTTAAAGTCGAAAGACAAAACGCATCAGCAAAAAACTAAGATTTTTTTTCAATTGTCATCTTATACCAATCTGTCTTGTCTACAAAATTGATCTGGGAATTTAACTTTATGATAAAATATAGTTTAAGGTAGTGCTCAATATCAGGGTTACTAGCCATAAAATAAAACAAAAATGAAGATTCAAGAACATTTCTGACTCTGGCTCTGAGTAAACCCATACAAAATATGAGTGGATATCAGATATTAGTTAATGCTTTTGGGGGTTTATTCAACTTTGTCATGTTATTTGTCTGCCTCTTCTGCTAAACCCAAATATTGGTCTAAGGAAATCAGTGTGTAATAAGAATTCTGTATCTCAAAAATTAAGACAAAAATGACAGCAATCATTTTGGACTAAAGATTAATCCCAAATGAAACAGTTCCATATATCCTGGTTTTGAAGTCAGGGATAATATCTTGGATTAAGTATTATTATTAGCATCTGGCTAATACAGTATCTATGGGACAATAACCTAGAGAATGAAAGCATTGGGTTGGGAATCTGGTGACTTATTGAATTCAATCTCTGGTCTGGGTAATACAGACCCATTAGAAATAAGATGAGCAATAATCAAGCACTTCTTTAAAAAGTCATCTCTAGACATGGTAATAGTAATATTAGATGTTTCCTTATGAGGAAACTTTCAGCATTCATTGACCAAGCAGCCAGTGGAAATTTATAAAATATTTCTCTTAAAACAATTTTTCAGGAAAATAGCTTTGTCAAGTCCAGAAGCTGTTATCGCTCTTTCCAGTACTGATGAGGGTCTTCCTTCCTAAATGTTTATTTCATCGACATCTTCATTTTCTTTGAGTCACATATGATACCCAATTCAGACATAAGCAGCGGAAAGAGAAATGAGCTCTTTCTTTAATCCACCCCTGTAGATTAAATAACAGGTTCAATTTGAAATTCCCTGAAGGTTACTTGTGTCACCTGAAGCAGTGCTAAAAACAAAAATGAGGACATTAGTCCAACTGTAAATAATATAAATACTACATCTACCAAACTGACTTTTAATTAAAATGTTTAATCAAACCATCTAATAATTATCAATGTGTAATTATTTATATATTTCTTGTCCCATCTGTAGTGAGAAGGGGAGGTAAATCAACTTAAATTGGTAAATTTATCAGTGATTACTTCCCTTAATAATTTTAATAATCTATACAAATAATATATTTATCTGCAGTTAGACAAAATTACTTCCCAAGCAAAATGAACTGTTTAATTAAATTAATTGTTCCTATGTTTCTTAAATTGCAGTCTTATTTGTTCAAGCCTTTCATTTGAGGTATTCAGAGAACTGTCTATTAAGTGATCATCTTGCATCAACTTAGGCTTTGTCATAGCCAGCTTTGTTGTTCTGTTGTTAATCTTTTCCTTCAGAGATATTTCCATTTCACAGTTATATTAAATATAAAATTTAACATGAAGAGATATTGAGCAAAAAGCAATTTATATAATACCAGGCGCAAGCAATGAATCCTGGACACCATTGAAAATCAACAAAATATAAAGGGAACGGATTACTGAAACTGTTTATTGGTGTCTATTTTAGTTGTGAATTCTTTATCTTTGCTTTATTGATTATTCAAGACATTTCATTTCTCACTATTAAAACATTCTAACAATTGCTGTAATTTTTGACAGCACAAGTATACTTGTAATATAATGATTAAATAAATCTTTCACATTTATTATTTCATATCAAAGAGTTTAGTGACATTGTAAAATTTAAAATGTTCTGCATTGGACCCAAATAAATTATGCAGTATTAAACACGTGTCCCTTCCCACTGCCCACTAAGCAAGGTTAACACCGAGGGATCACAATTTCTTTTTCTTTCCTTAAGAATTATTTTTCTTAAATTTACTATAAAACAGTTGTCTTCACTTGTAGATATTTCAAGATTGTTTTATGGATTGATTCTTTGTTTTTTAATGGCTTGTCAGCCTTTTGGAGGTTATTTAAAGCCAGAAAAAACTTTTACATGGTAAGAATTTTAGGGAGATAATAATGATTGAAGGATACAAGTTCTACTAATTAACCCACAGCTATAAGAGGTGGACGAATACCTTTCCCAAGGGTATTTGCACATAAGTGAATAGAACAAATTTGACTGGAACACAATTTCCAATTCTGAGCCATTATCCATTACAGAACTTGTACATTCAAGCTTAGCACCTGGTACTGCGAAGCAGTGACCGATTTAGATACTGACTAGGCTTGACTTCAGTGATTGCATGAGAACCAATGTTACAACATGATATGGCCATAAACCTGCCAATATGTCAAGATCTTTATTTCACAACCATATACTCTTTCTGGCATCAACACTTTAAAGAAAAAATCCCTTTGCATAATTTAAATAAAAGGTAGTGGCTTATGCTATACATATATTTTCCCTTACACCCCATCAAAAGCTAAAATCTGTAATTCTAAAATATTTAAATCAAAGTGATTTGGGGGGGGGGGGCTTTGTAGAAAAACTCCTCTAATTTTAGTGGAACTAACAAAATAAATTTAACATTTCCCAATAATCATGAAACTTTTGGTTTCATGGGGATTAGAAAAAAAAAGAAGAAAAAAAAAGGCTATACCCTATTGTTAATTTATTCTTATTTCAAATTTGACAAAACCAAGTTCGTCTTACAAAACTTAAAAAATCTGACAACTTGACTAAACTGGAACTGAACTAACTTTAATAAGCAAGCCAGGATAATTTTTTCTTTTCTTTTTTTTTTTTTTTTTTTTTTTTTGGTGTAGAGGGAGAAAAATCCACCCAGGACTGTCTTATTTAGAGAATTTTCATTCTCCAAGATCAAATTGGTGGTAACATTTAACCCAAACTAACATCATGCATCGGGTTTCTAAGTGGCAAAAATACTTGTTTTTTTATTTTTAAAGCTTCCATACTTTAAATTATGGCTGTTGGCATATTGGTAGAGTCTTCTTTTTTTACAATAAATTGTTAACATAAACTTGGCAATATTCTAACAGCAAGATACAGGGTATTTCAAATACTTTTGATTACTTTAAAAAAAAAAATATTCGACAATCAAGAAAATTGCGTAAAGAAAATAAATTGTCTTGTGGTGGTGGAAAAGATGTTGTAATTAAGTATGTAATAAAAGTTAAAAGATAAGTAAAGTGGCCAGTATCAGATGACATGATTGCCTGCCCAGATGTTGTCTCTTTAAAACATTATTCATGCCAACCGACTTGACCAATGTGTCACTCAAAGTGCTGACCTCAATTTTAAGTCATTGAAATACATTTTCAACCAAATCTCTCTAGAGAGAGAGAGAGAGGGAGAGAGAGAGAGTTGTTCTTACAAAAGAAAAAAAAAACCTGATTCTCTATTTTACAATGCAGTAATAGAATTAAAAAGAACACTTGGTTTGTTCATTAAATATCTATTATAGATGTTTATTAAGCTTATCTTAACCTGGTACAAGATAAATGATGTTATGAAAACTGGCTGCCTTAACCCCCTCCTGTTCACACTCCTCCCAGTTTTGTTTGTTTTTTTACTAATTATTTATTTTTTTCTCAATAATAGATAGGTTCACACTTCTCTCTGGTCTTTTAAACAGAAGTAGAGGTTTCTCTCTTGCTTCCTGTTTAGGATTAGGTTTCCAGTCCCTTCTAAAGTCTTTTTATTCTTATTGACTCCCAGTAGCCCCTTCTGCCTCACTGACATTATCACCTTGCTTGGGGATGAATTGATTAAAAAAAAAAAAAAAAAAAATTCCAAATATTTGGTTCCCATACAGACCATTGGAAAATATAAAGCTAACTTAGTCTCCAAACTGATCTAATACCAATCATAAAGAATAGTTTTTCCTCTCGTCTTTTTATACACACACACACATAACTATTCCTAGCTGACATGTTCCATCTTCTGAGGGAGCTTAACAAGGCAAATGTAGGAGTTATTTTGTTGACCATGATTTTTACAAGAGCAAGGATGCCATTGGTTTATCAAAGCTTTTAAATTTAAGAACGTTCATGAATATTCATCAGGTGGTTGAAAGGTCAGATAAATTTGCATTGATAAACTCCCTAAGAGGATGAAATGTATCAGCTAAGAATAGGTTTTCTCTTGTCTTTTTATTCATTTTGTTCCTTTACAGATACACTATCAGAAAAAATAAAAAGAAAAAATAATTCTCTCAGCTATGGAATGCATTAATGGTCAAGGCAAATTGAATAGTGCCTTTAAACACAGATTTTTCTCTGGCTCTTGAAAGACACATCTGCTCAGGTTTGTATTGTAAACAAAGCAATTTCTAGAGAAAGGGATAGATTTTTTTTTATTAACCTGATAGATTTTATTACTTTAATGTTAAAAAAATAAAATAAAATCAACGGATATGTTTTTACTATGTTTTTGCACTTTGACTCCTTTTTCTCTTAACAAAAATAATAACACATTTTGATTCCTTTTAGAAATTATTAAATTTTTTTAATTGTGACAAATTTATTTTAGACAATAAAACTTATTAGTGATTAATTTTTTTAGATAAGATTGAAGATCCTTTATTACTTATTTATTAAGTTGCTGTGATAATTCATATTTAATTCTTATTAAACATCTGTAGGCAAATTTAAAATTTGCCTTTATTTTGTTTTTTTTTATTCACTATCCTGCAGGATTAGGTACTCCTTGTACTTTATCAAAATATATGAAGGAGTTAAAGCACAATACATAGGAGGATGTCTTTCTGCTTAAAGTATTATTGTTGCAATATTTTATATATATATATATATATATATATATATATATAAAATATTGAGGAGGGTGTCTTATTTTTAAATTGCATGCTAAAATTGAATTGTCACCCCTAAATTTGTTCCATTCATTGAAAAATGAGACATATAAAAATTTAAGGAAATTGCATAATATTTAGATAGGGTGCATTTGCTTGTTAAAACTTAAAAAGGTGGACAAAAAAAAAAAGGAGACCCTTTTCATTATTATTTGAATCTTTACAAATTACACACATTAGAAAACTAGAAACATTTTTTTTATCTAAGATTGAGAAATTTAAATTTTAACCAATGTTTATTATATTCAGAGCCCAGTTATGGCAAGTGTATGCAATACCAAGCAGAAAAGTGTAGATTGGAAGTTTAAAATTTCTGACAATAACCAAAGTAAAGCAATATGTTAATTGTAAGGTAATTAATTAAGTGATTTACTTAAAGAAATTGTTCTCTTTATTGTTTAAACTCTTACCAATTTTTTTTAATAAAAATGATATCTAACTTTATTTCATTAGCTTTTGTAGTCCTTTTTCTACTAATGTACTTTGTTCATTAAGTTTCCCAAACCAACTGTAGGGCCTGAAAATAATGAATTTCAAATCATTGTAGGTATCAGAATTGGAAATTTAGAATAGTATCAGGAATTGTATTGGAATTGGTAAAAATATAGGTATCATTCCAACACTAGGTAATACAATCCAAGGTTAGCTTATATATATATATATATATATATATATATATATATATATATACACAGAAATAAATACTTTCATAAAAAAAACACCCAATTTTTTTCCAGTTATTTTATCCATATATTATATATATATATATATATATATATATATATATATATATATATATATATATATATATATATTTCATAACAAATGCACTCCACCAGTTCAAGGAGTAGATATGAAAAAGCAATTGACAACTAAAAGTCTTTTCAGACCCTTTGTAACAGCAAAGCTTGCAGACATCCCAGACAGTGCAAAGACTGAATCAACAGGTTTCCCCACAACCCCCAAAATTGCTATGTACGCGTCATATTTTTATAATTTTAAATGTTATTTTTTAGTAGATACCGATATTTGAGTAGACACTTTGTTTATTTTATACAGTATGTGTATTCTTTTCTACCAGTCTTAATATTCAAGAAATCTTAGTGCAGAAAAAGATGCTCCCTCCAGCAGGTGCAAACCTATATCCCCCTTTGCAGGGGAAACAGTAATTAGATCTAACGTGCTTATAACCAACTCAACCACAAAGGGGAGTCACAAATCAAACACAGCACAATTTCTATTTTCTAGATTCCCAAAATATATATTCCCTTTTAGTAGTAAATTCATCACAGTCTTCTCTTCAATTTACATTATATCTATCAGAAATTCAAGAATTGTAATTGTAAATATTTATTTACATTAAAAGACTTTACAGCATCCATTTGTAAATATTTACCAGAGAAAACAAATAATTAAAATTACTGTAGCAATCAATTTATACACACTCTCCAGTGATCAAAGACGGAGAGAGGGCATTTTTGTTGATTTAACATTTTTTAATTATCTATTGTATTTAGGTATAATATTTATTAAGCAGTTGAAGCAAGTGCGTGCAGAGAGAATTAAATCGGATTGACAGCGAAAGTATTAAGTGAGACGAGACTGAACATATTTCATAACTATATACAAAAAAAAAAAGGGTCAATCCCTTACATCAACAAAACACGAGAGATTTGAATAAAGTTTCAAAAGTAAATTTCTTCCATCAAGATTATTAAAAAAAAAAAAACAAAAAAAAAACAAAAACAAAAAAAAAAACAAAAAACAAACAGGCAAAACTCTTTTTGTAAAGGATTGCATTTTGTCATAAAATCTTTTTGCTATTCAAAGTTCTTCAGGATGTGGGCAATCATTGCTCTCCACAATTTCCTGTCCTTTGTAGCTCTTAATAAATTTTGTTTTTGTTATCTTTCCTAAACTCTGTTCTATCATCCATTAACACAACCTCACTAGGTATGTTGTTTTCCTCTATCCCTCTTGCCATCAGTCTGTCCTGTGAGTGTCAAATTTTCCAAACCCTCTTTCCTCATTATGTGCCCTAGAAATTTTTACTTTCTTTTTCTAATGTTAAGTATAAGACCCCTTTTTGTTTCCATTTTCTTTTAAACTTTGTCATTGCTCAGATGTTCAGTCCATGTTATTCTCAGCATCCTTCTGTAGAACCACATTTCTGTTGCTTCAAGTCTCTTCTTTACCTATGAAGAAATGGCCCAGTATTCACTGCCATATCGGAGGTCAGATATTACATAACAGTTCAGTACTATTTTATTTGCTTCTAATGAAATTGTTCTATTTCTTACTACTTTGCTTAGCTTTTGGAAGGCATCCGTCACTATCCCAATGATTCGAAGTTACTGTTTTTTTAACTGCAAAAACTGCGCAAACTATTGTAATTCAATCAATACTAAATATATCTGTAACCTTCGTGATGTGATCAATATTACAATCAACTAGAAACACTTTGAAAGGTGAGCTGAAAATATCTTGAAACAAGTTTCAAATAAACTAAAAGTTTTGAACCAAATTCAAGATATGTACTGCAAGTACCTAGGTCACACAAGTACCAAAATAGTACCTACCAATTACAAAGTCTTAGATTCAAAAGCTCAGTCACTTTCCAATTAAACTCAGTCAGGTGTGATCTGTATTTGCCTTGTTTTCACTTAATTCTACAGGCTTTACTGATGTCTTAGTAAGTACTAAACAGATTTTAACCAAAGATTATTTCTATTTATTTATAAATGCATCAAATAATAAATCCACCATTTGCACCTTGTAGATTAATTGGAGATTAAAGTAACTTTCACAAATAAGATACTAATATTAAAAATGAAATTGCTACCATTAGGTGCAAAAGAAAAAAAAAAGAAAATTAAATAGTACCTTAATATTTTCAAAAATTTCTAAAGAAACTATAGTCTATTCTGCTACAACAATACTTAGTATACAGCTATAAAATTTTATGATTCAATTTTAATAAAACAATATGTAGATTTATATGTGGTGCTGCTGAAAAGTTCTCAGCCTGACCACTATATTTCCAATGTTTGGTCATTTGGTCAGATATAATATTGTTTCCAAAGCTCGCCAACTCCACTTTTACACTAACAAAGTCATTAACATTCTTCTTGGCTTGCTTCAAAAAGATCTCTAAATATTTTTTTTTTAAATTATTTCACTCCAAGCAAGACAATAAAGCCACTAAGATGCAAGGGGTTATGCGTGTTAAAAACATGAGGAAAAAAAAATCATTAATAAGAGAGGAACAATAAAAGAAGCGGAATTAAGGCAGAAGATAAAGATTGACATTGCATTTAAATTTTTGAAGATCAAAGTTGACTCTAAAGCAAGAAGTCGGAAGAGAGTTCCACAAGCAAGAACTGCAACAGAAGAAACTGTTAGCATAGAACTTGTAATTACATCTAGCAGCCATTTCAACTGTAAAATGATGAGACCTTGCCACCAATTCTACACTTAAATTCATAAAGTCTAGATACACCATAGGAAAGTAATATTTATTTTGAATAATACAAAAATGTGGCACAAGGCCAAAAAAGGTGATAGATTCAAGACCAGCCTTCCCCTATCTTATCTTAAACTTAGCTAGCCACAATTACCAGCCCAGTATTCCTTACACTAACATATTCTTACTTTCTATTCTTACTACAGCCAACATGATACCTCAGAGTCACTATGTAGTCCTAACTAGTTCTCATGTACTTGGGGGGGGGGGGGCTTAGAATAACAACATTTAAAAATGAAACTCCAATGAATATATACAATGAATACAATTTATGTACAAGAAACTAAACAAATTAGGAATTAAGGAGACAGAAGATGACAACATTACATTTAAACTTTTGAAGGTCAAAGTTGACTGGGATCAAGAAGCTAGATGAGAGTTCCACAAGCGAGAAGTGTGAAAGAAGAAAAACAAAACTTACTGTTGCATCTAGCCATTTCAACAGTAAAATGATGAGACCTTGCTGCCAATCTAATACTGCACTTAAATTCATAAAGTCTAGGTACACCAGAGGAAAATTCATCAAAACAATGAAAATATTTATAGAAAAAAAAGGGGGGGGCACAGGGACGCTACATTACAGTGGTGGGAAAAATGACTGAAGCCGAGATATTTGTAAAGAGATAAATAGATTTATATATAAATTCCTTTTCACATGATTGAAAGGAGAGAAGGATGGTCCTTGAAACGTAGGCTCTTGCAGTCATAAAAAAACCAAAAAAAAAACCCACCTCTCCCCTGAAAAGAGTTGTTTTTCTTATCGAAGAAAGTAAACAGCATTTAATTAGAAAAGAGAAAACATAAAAAGGTATTTTTTTATGCATGTAGAAGAAAAATTTTAAAAATGGAATATCATATTGCCGTTACAAGATAAACAATTACTGACAAAGAAAATTCAGTTTCAAAAGGAATATCTATTAAACAAAATAAATATTTAAGTATTAACAAGTCTTTAATAAGCTGAACAATCCCCCCCCCCACAAGGCGACACTATTTGATTCCACATTTACAAAAGTTCTCAAACTACTTCGCTAAGTTATCTCCCTTTGTATTATAAACGTGACTGAAAGTGATGTTCAGTTATTTCCACGGTTAATGAGGACTTTTAATAAAATTGTCAATGATGACATGAAAAATATTTCTGAAACCCTGCCCAAGCCAAATGTTTAAAAATATCAATTGGATAATCAGTGAACTTTGTTAGCATTATGTCTTAGTAAGAATTTTCATAGATCACATTTAATTTAAATGAATTCTAATATTTAAACTTCTACCTGAAATTCACCCCAAAATAGACACCTTGTTGTATTTTCTTTCGTGAATTGAATTTGGTTAACATCATCTTTTACTTTCAAACTATTGTCATTATTTTCTTTTTTAAATCAAATAAATAAAAATAAAACAAAGAATTCAGAAACATTCAATTTTTTTTTATTTCATTTCTTATAAAAAAAAATTTTTTAAAAAAAACGCAACTATAAAAATAATTGTCCATAATAAAACAAAAAAAACGTTTTTTTCCCCTTTTTAACAAACATTTAAAACTAATAAGTAATTACAGACAATTTTCTGGTGAGAAATTAAAAAGTTTAGATTTATACAGTGTGCAGTAGATGTACCTCCCACATTTTTGTGATGTCAGCGAATACTTGTTACTTTTGTAATGCTCATTGTAGTAGAGACTTTGTAATTGCAGATACACCTATAGTACGCTGTTGAATAATACTGGTGTCAGACGCCTTTGAATAATACTTGCACTAATAGTACTTGCTCGATAATACTCGCTTGAGTAGTAATCCGTATAGTGATCCAAATAGAGATATAGTATAATGAATAGAGTAGAGAATAGCGATCCGTATCGTAACAGAGGCTAGAGTAGAAGAAGCGATCCGTATCGTAACAGAGGCTAGAGTAGAAGAAGCGATCCGCATCGTAACAGAGGCTAGAGTAGAAGAAGCGATCCGCATCGTAACAGAGGCTAGAGTAGAAGAAGCGATCCGCATCGTAACAGAGGCTAGAGTAGAAGAAGCGATCCGCATCGTAACAGAGGCTAGAGTAGAAGAAGCGATCCGTATCGTAACAGAGGCTAGAGTAGAAGAAGCGATCCGTATCGTAACAGAGGCTAGAGTAGAAGAAGCGATCCGTATCGTAACAGAGGCTAGAGTAGAAGAAGCGATCCGCATCGTAACAGAGGCTAGAGTAGAAGAAGCGATCCGCATCGTAACAGAGGCTAGAGTAGAAGAAGCGATCCGCATCGTAACAGAGGCTAGAGTAGAAGAAGCGATCCGCATCGTAACAGAGGCTAGAGTAGAAGAAGCGATCCGCATCGTAACAGAGGCTAGAGTAGAAGAAGCGATCCGCATCGTAACAGAGGCTAGAGTAGAAGAAGCGATCCGCATCGTAACAGAGGCTAGAGTAGAAGAAGCGATCCGCATCGTAACAGAGGCTAGAGTAGAAGAAGCGATCCGTATCGTAACAGAGGCTAGAGTAGAATAAGCGATCCGTATCGTAACAGAGGCTAGAGTAGAAGAAGCGATCCGTATCGTAACAGAGGCTAGAGTAGAAGAAGCGATCCGTATCGTAACAGAGGCTAGAGTAGAAGAAGCGATCCGTATCGTAACAGAGGCTAGAGTAGAAGAAGCGATCCGTATCGTAACAGAGGCTAGAGTAGAAGAAGCGATCCGCATCGTAACAGAGGCTAGAGTAGAAGAAGCGATCCGCATCGTAACAGAGGCTAGAGTAGAAGAAGCGATCCGCATCGTAACAGAGGCTAGAGTAGAAGAAGCGATCCGTATCGTAACAGAGGCTAGAGTAGAAGAAGCGATCCGTATCGTAACAGAGGCTAGAGTAGAAGAAGCGATCCGTATCGTAACAGAGGCTAGAGTAGAAGAAGCGATCCGTATCATAACAGAGGCTAGAGTAGAAGAAGCGATCCGTATCATAACAGAGGCTAGAGTACAAGGTAACCAAAAAAGTCCTGTCCGTTTTTTGATTAGTCATTGAATGAAGTTGAAATATATACGAAATTCGTGTAGCAATTGTTTTCAAATTCGGACTGACGGAAGTAGGAACATCAAACGTTATAAAAAACACGCGCACCGTGCCCGGCTATCAGTTATAAGCCGGACAGCTGTGAGAAGGATGGAAGTGTCTAGAGATCTCGTTCAGGGCTGTTTGCTTTACGACTTCAAAGTGGGTTTATCAGCAGCTGCATCAAGTCGCCGCATATGTCAAGCGTCTGGGGATAGTGCTGTGGATGAACGTACTGCAAGGCGTTGGTTTTGAAAATTCAAGTCGGGAGATTTGTCTCTCCATGAGCCTCGCAGTGGACAACCACAGGTCTTGAATGACGGAGTCCTGAAGGCGGCCATTGAAGAGGACAGTAGTCTAACGTGTGGTGAACTTGCAAAACAGTTCAACGTTTCCGATGAAACAGTTAGACTTCACCTGCACCGCCTAGGTAAGACGTACAAACTGAGCAAGTGGGTTCCGCAAACGCTGTTGGAGGTCCACACAAGGGACAACGAGTGACAGCCTGCGTATCGCTGCTTTCTCGCCACCGTAGCGCATCCTTATACAATCGAGTGCTTACCAGTGATGAAAAGTGGATTCTGTACGAAACTCCCAAGCGTTCCAGACATTGGTTGTCTCCTCAGGATGCTGTCCACCACACTGCAAGACTGCCTATGCACCCACGCAAGATTATGCTTTGTGTCTGGTGGACAGGTCGTCAAGTGGTTCATTATGAATGGCTACCAACAGGCCAAACGGTCACTGGAGACCTATACTCACAGCAATTGAAACGTGTGCAACAGGCATTGCGCCAGAAGGAGCCAGCACTGGTGAATCGCAAAGGTGTGCTTTTCTTCCATGACAACACCAGGCCGCATGTCGCGTGAGTGGTCAGGGATACCATACAGCAACTTGGGTAGGAGACTTTGCACCATCCACCTTATTCACCTGGCCTTGCGCCATCCGATTACCACCTCTTCCACTCCCTGGATAATCATCTTCACGGGAAATCCTTCACCAATGAAGCAGACTTGCGCAAAGCCCTCATGGACTTCTTTGCGTCAAAACCCCCTGAGTTCTACCGCAAGGGCATTGAACAGCTGGAGACACCTTGGCAGAAGGTGCTGGATGCCGATGGCGATTACTTCGAAGACTAAATATAAGTTACACATACTGTGAAGCGTTTTTTTTTTTCCTTTAAAAACGGACAGTACTTTTTTGGTTACCTTCTAGAAGAAGCGATCCGTATCGTAACAGAGGCTAGAGTAGAAAAAGTAATCCGTATAGTAATAGAGGCTAGACTAGGAATGGTGATCAATTAGACACATGCTACCGCCCATATGTGTTTCCTCCATGGTCACAGGGTCTACTTAATTCAATAATAGGATCACCTGTGTTTGCACACTGGCGATCTATGTTCAAACTCAAGTTTCAGCAGCGACACTTTATTCCTATATAACACACATAATAGTAAGAGCTAGATTTCTTTTTGTATGCAAGTTACATTTCCATAATTTAGTTTCCTTTTTGCTCGCTCTTCGTTTCTCCACTGAGAGTAGTAATTTATTAGAGTGCCGAAAAGTTCTCAGCCTTCTCAAAAAAGAATTTAGATCTTTTCTGTTAATTCACCCCCAAATAAGATTTTCCATATTTACTAAAATTCCCACCAAATTCTCCCAGAGCATGTTTCTTTCATTACATTCCGGTTGGATTAACCCTTGCGATCACCCCAAATGTGGGCAACTCAAGTGCGCTATTTCTATGTGTAGGGGTCTCTGTCACTCTCACCCCAATAAACAAGCCAAAAACAGATTTTTCTTGTTTTTTTTTTCTTTTTTTTAAATTGTAAAAATTCCTTGTAAGCACTCGAATAACATCCACACTTAACAAATGTGAATAACTTCCTGATTTTTGGTAATTTTTCATTCTGAGAGTTGGAGTTGTTACAAGGCAAACAAAATATATTTTGATTTATAATTTTAAAAGTGTGTCAAAAATTTAATAAAAAAAAAAACACTGATTTGAAATTTATAATTTCTTGAGATGAATTAATATTTGTGATAAGTAACTTTATTTGGGGTGAATTAACAGAAAGATACAAGAAATTTTTACAGAAGATCTGATCAAAATCTGGTCAAATTCAAGCAAGTGGGTTGAGCTAAGAACTTTTCAGCACTCATAAACTTCAGTCAGATTTTTTTAATAATATTTTCAGATATTTTGCACAAATTTATTTGCTCAGTTTATAAATGATTTATCAGGGACACCATTTCCAGTAGCACAATCTTTTACAATTTTGAAATGTTGCTGTTTATAAATTTAGAAAGTGTTTTTAATAAAGTTCTAAACTGTTCATAAATTTTGTTTTCTCTCCAGTTATATACAATACAAACTTCAATTAATTCCCATATAGTCCTTAAAAACATACCCACTCAAATAGAATGTGTCAGAAGGCCAAGTTTAAATTGAAGGTCCCACATATAACTGGGAAAAGAGTTCAAAAACAGTCCAGTCCACTTGAAACTTCTCTTTTAGAGGATAACTCAAGTGCCAGGTAATAACCCTAGTCCTCTCTAAAAGGAAATATGGCCTGGAGAGAAAAGCCCCGCCTGCTCCCAGAGAGGACTCAAGAGTCAATTTGTACCTCTCAGGGCCCAAAAGCAGAGTTCTTTAATCTTGTTTAACAATTTGGTTTTAATTGTTTTTTTGGGGTTTTTTTTTTTTTTGCTGGAATTAAAATCTGTGGTTAAACCGATTTACGTTTTTAAAAATCATGTATAGTCTGTCTTCTGGCCAAATTTAATTCATAAAAAAAAAAGGTCATTCACCTAAAACTTGAAGAGTACCTAATGTAAGTACGAGACTTGCAAGATTATTTTCCAATTTGACTAATTTTTTTTCCTACTATCTGTTAATCATTTAATCTATTTTGACATGGATTAAATGGATTTGCGTACGTAATAAGTCAGTGAAATAATTTAGAATCATGAAACATGTTAACTTTCTGATTTTTCCAGTGTTCAATAGAGATAAACTCACCGAATGAACTCCTGACTATAGGAGTGGTAGACCATGAATAAGCAGGCGCGAGAGGACCAAGAGTTAACAGTACTAATATTAACAGTGTTTATTTCACAATACTGCCCTTGGAAAAAGGGTATGATCTCTTCTCTCCCACCACCAAACTATGGATTAAATAGCAGGGTAGACTGGAATGTCAAGCCTTGGTTCACAACCAGTCCAGGAGAAAGTAATAAAGAATTTCAAAACATTTGAGATGAAACGTTGCTAGCATCCTGCTACTCTATCACTATTTTTATGACAGAAATTAAGGTAAACTACATTTCTTGGTTCCAACAGTCCAGATCTTCACATCTAGGAATGACCATGCCCTGTACAATGAATTGTGTTTTGAAAAGTATATGAAATACTGAGAGGAGTGTAAAAGGCCCCAAGGCATGACTTTAAAGACAAAAATCACCATATCGTTTTGTCTATGGATCAAACTCTGACATTCCAGACACCAAAAAAAACTTTAAAAAAAAAAATTAAATTTTTATATATATATATATATATATATATATATATATATTTCATTAAAAACGACTGACAAGGTGCTTTTATTTAGTTTTTTATACAATTTCTCAAGCGATCATATTTATTAGGATTATATTTCAACTGTTAGAATTAGAAATAGTTTGTTATATGTATGTTTTATAAAATGTTTCATTTTTTTGTTTCAAAACACGATCAAATTATTATAATCCTTGAGAATGGCTAAATGTATAGCCAAAAGCGCCCAGATAAAAAGAACATTCGCACAGTTTTTATATAATTTATCATCCGAAAAGAAAAGAATTATTAGATCGCATGAGAAATTGTATAAAAAACTAAATAAAAGCACCTTGTCAGTCGCTTTTAATGAAATGTTCATATTTCTTAAATGGAGGTTTTTTTTGGGTTTTTTTTTAGTCCAACATATAAACATTATTTTGAGCTGGTACACGTTTGAGTTGATATCTGTTTTTTTTCTTAAACAGTGAAATTAATGTCAACCAGACTAGATTGAGAAGTCCTACTAAAGAAAAATCTAATAGGAACTGAACCTGTATACCCTTTGTCCCCCTCAGGGAAACCACTCCAAAAGCCAATAAATGATGGTCTAATTGGTAAGAGAATACTTTGGCTATAGGAGTGGCTTTCTTTCTTTTTTTTTTTTTAATCATTTCAAAAACAAGCAAGGCAATAAATCCACTAAGATGCAAGGGGGTTATTGAGTGTTAGAGAAAATAATAAAAATATACTCTTAAGGAGAGAAGACAATAAAAGAGCAAGAATTAAGACAGAAGATAACAATTGACATTGCATTTACAGTTTTGAAGATCAAAGTTGACTGGGGAGCAAGAAGCCGGAACAAAGTTCCACAAGTGAAAAGTGCGCAAGAAGAAACTGTTAGCATAGAACTTACAGTTACATCTAGCCATTTCAACTATAAAAGGATGAGACCTTGTTGCTAATTTAGTACTGCACTTAAATTCATAAAGTTTAGGTACCATAGACGAAAGTGCATCAGAACAATTACCAGTATTTATAGAAAAGGCACAGAGAAGCTACATTACAGCAATGGGAAAGGGACTGAAGCCAAGATGTCAGGTTAGGAGGAATAATGTTGCAAATTCTTGTTTGTATTTTATCATGAATTTATATAGCAGGAGCACCAGACCAGATGTAATAGCAATATTCAAACCAAGAACAAACAGTAGACTTATAAATATGTAAGATAAATTCTGGTGATTGAGAACTGATGACATCAGGAAGGTCATTTATAAAAATTAGGATCAACATAGGTCAAAGGATAGAGCCCTGGGGGACACCTGCATTAATGTAAAAAGATCTAGAAGAGTGGCCATTCAAGGCAAATTTCATCTCACGATTTGATAAGACTGAATCAGTTTAAAAATTTATCCAAATATACCAGAACCTTTCCAATTTGTGAAGAAGATCAGTATGTCAAACCCTGTCAAATGCCTTCGAGATATCCAAAACAACATTCTGAGCTTCACCATTCTTAACTAAAGCTTGATAGACTCTCTCAGCAATAATCGTCAGCATATCAGCAGTGAACCTAGAGAAGCAAAACCCTGTAAGGCAAGGTGATATGCTTAACCAATTCAGAGTTAATTAGAGTATGTAGTACTTTACCAAAATGACATAGAAGCCTCATAGGCCAATAGAATGATCAGACAGTTCACCCAAGTTCTTAAAGACTGGAACTACAGAAAAGGATTTCCAACAAGCAGGAAAGTAAGAATCAGAAAGGCATTTATTGTAGCATTTAGAGAGAACAGGAGAGAGTTCAGGTGCACATTTCTTAAGGACAATTGCAAGGATACCATCAAGTCCACATGCATTGTGAGGATCCAGTTTCTAGAGTGAAAAAGGAGTACAGGTTTAATTCTTGTTCGAAGGCATATTTTTCATAAGCCAGGCTTCTTGATCAGAGTCAGTTGACATTAATTTAACTAAAAAAAAAAAACAAAAAACAAACAAGGATGTCAACTCAAACACATTTACCCACTAAAAATAATGTTTATAGGAATTATTATTGTCACAAATGTTATTTTTATGGGATATACATATTCTATTAGATGCTCCTTTTATCCCATCTACCAGTCCGTATACTCGAGAAAATTTAAGAAAATGTGCTCACCTACAGAAATTGAACCACATTTTCAAGTTTCCTCAAGGCTGGTAGACAAAATAAACACCGTTTAAAAAGTAGCGCTTCTATTCAGACATGAGTATCCACTAAAAGTAATATTTGAAGTAATAAAAATGTCAGATTAAAAATTAAAAAAAACCATCAATTCTTTATAGTGTGTGTGTGTGTGTGTGTATGTGTATGTATATATATATATGAAGAAATATAGTCTTAAGGAGTGCTATATTTATGGGATAAAGTGCTCAATATAAAAGTGAACATTGAAGTCAACACTTAGAGTCTATTTCATGCTCGATGCAATCGTCACGCTTGACGATTGCGCCTAGCATGAAACAGACTGTCACCTTTAAGTGTTGACTTCAATGTTCATATATATATATATATATATATATATATATATATATATATGTATGTGTGTGTGTGTGTGTGCACAACACCCATCATTATTAAATATTAGATTAAAAATTAAAAAACCATCAATTCTTCATAGTGTGTGTGTGTGTGTGTGTGTGTGTGTGTGTGTGCATAACACCCATCATTGGCCCGAGGTATGTCTTTATGAGACTTAACTGAAATGTCCAGGTATTTTTGTACAAGCTTATAATAGAATATAACCTGGTGTCACATTTTGCGTTAAGTAGGATTTAAACTAAATAGTATTTAGTATTAAGGGGGATTTAGAATAAATATCACTGAGGTAAACCACTTTCCCATAACTCGCTTACCTAGCCATGCAGTACCACCAAAAATCTATTGTCCCCACCCTGATCATTAACCTTGACATTGGACAACTTATTTTGTTTAATGAAAAAAAAAAAAAAAGAAGGAAAGAAAGAAAGAAATAATAAATCACAAAATTGCCAAATGTATGTACCTCTGCAGATAGACTTTTATTGGATTCATGAGATTTTCAAAATAATTCCCTATACAGAAACTTCTAAATTCTATAAACAAGCTGGAGAATTGTCAATCTGATCAGATAATTCTATAAATTTGTTATCTGGCCAAGCAAAAGACTACTTGGTGCCACCATCTGAGTACCATTCAATAGTCAAAAGGAATATTACTTTGATGAAAGAATACAGCGAAATGATGAATAGACATCATTATGATGGACATGAAGAGTCCAGTTAATGTTATACAAGTTGAATAAACAAGATAGGGACGACAAGTTGACAAGTTAAACGCTGTTATCATAAATAACTGTGTGCCTACGGATTTTTCCCCTTCATAATCAAAATAATAAATAATTCAAGGATGTTCCCACCTCATTTCTAAATGTTTAAACTTTATCCAAAAGAAAAAAATACCGATAAAAAAAAAGAAAAAAAAGTAATGCTTAGCGAGGAATTATATTTTGCTGAGAATAAAAAATGCTTAGCGAGGAATTATATTTTGCTGAGAATAAAAAATGCTTAGCGAGGAATTATATTTTGCCGAGAATAAAAAATGCTTAACGAGGAATTATATTTTGCCGAGAATAAAAAATGCTTAACGAGGAATTATATTTTGCCGAGAATAAAAAATGCTTAGCGAGGAATTATATTTTGCCGAGAATAAAAAATGCTTAGCGAGGAATTATATTTTGCTGAGAATAAAAAATACTTAGCGAGGAATTATATTTTGCCGAGAATAAAAAATGCTTAGCGAGGAATTATATTTTGCCGAGAATAAAAAATGCTTAGCGAGGAATTATATTTTGCCGAAAATAAAAAAATGCTTAGCGAGGAATTATATTTTGCTGATAATAAAAAAATGCTTAGCGAGGAATTATATTTTGCTGATAATAAAAAATGCTTAGTGAGGAATTATATTTTGCTGATAATAAAAAATGCTTAGTGAGGAATTATATTTTGCTGATAATAAAAAAAATGCTTAGCAAGGAATTATATTTTGCTGCTAATAAAAAATGCTTAGTGAGGAATTATATTTGGCTGTGAATAGTTTGCCACAAATTTTATTTTTATTCTCTTTTGCAAAAAAAAAAAAAAAAAAAAAAATTATTTATTTTCAGATTGGCATGGTTATTAATGTTTGGTTTTCATTAAATTTATTTGCCAAGACTGAAACTAAAATTCAAAGATTCTTGTACAGTTTGTATGCTGGTTAAAAACATTTATCATTCTAAACATATTTTTAGTGGATACTCATATTTGAGTACATGTTTGCTAAGTTTTGTATCCAAACATAAAATATCCATTACTTTAGAAAATTACTTAGTTTAGGTTTGGATATAAAACTGAGCACATATAATAATTTCGAGGAATCTATGATGAGAAGTATTTTTCTTAAATGCATTGTTCAGACCTTGCTTGATCGCCAAAGTTTCTGCATGGCTGAGTTGGTTAAGGCATGTCAGATCTAACAACAGTTTCCCTCTGACTAGGAGGACACAAGTTCAAATCTTGCCGTAGGGTGCGTATTTTTCTTTAAGATATCTTGAATATTCAGACCAGTAGACGAAAATAAATAAATAAACAGAGCGTCTACTCAAATATGAGTAGACATTAAAAATAATGTTTAAAATGATAAAAGATTTTGTAATATGTAAAACTCTGGCTAAGAAATAAGCCTACTGTATCTTACATATTTATACGGTGTACAGAAAGCAAAACTTACCATTATATGTTTTTCCCTGTTTATTGGTTTCAATGTTTCTATTATGCTAATATTTCATGTTTTCCACTGACATGAAGTGGAAATATGATACTGAATCAATTGCTAGGTCTGCTTCTAGAATTAGTTCACTGTGCTGTTCTAGACAATTTTTCTCGAAAAAAATCTATCTTACATATCAGCCTACCATTCATCCATGCATTGAATATTGTTGTCACATCCAGTCTGGTGCTTCTGCTGTGTATTTAGAGATTCTTCATAAAATTCTATCCTGACCTGGAATCTTGGCTTCACTCACTTTCCCACCAGTGACATATCTTCCCTATACCTTTTCTATAAATATTTTCATGGTAACTGTTCTGATGAGCTTTCTTTGATACCTAAACTTAACAAATTTGAGCACAGTGTTAGATTGGCAGCTAGGTCTCATCATTTTAGCATTGAAATAACTAGATGCAACCGTAAGTTCTATGTTTACAGTTTCTTCTTTCACACTTCTCGCTTGTGAAATTCTCTTCTGGCTTCTTGCTTTTCAGTCAACTTTGATCTTCAAAAATTTAAATGCAATGTAAATTGTTATCTTTTGTCTTCTTAATTTCTATTTTTTTTTATTGTTCAATCTTAATAATGTTCTTTTTTATTTTTTCACACTCAGTAACCCCCCTTGTGTCTTAGTAGCTTTATTGCCTTCCTTGGAGGAAAAAAAAAAATGAAACTTGTTTTCAATGTCCAAGAACAATCACAGAGATTTTTTTTTTTTTAAAACAAAGAAATCTATTTAAACTAAAACATCTTGTCATTTATTACTCTGCCAATATAGATGTCATGAACACCTTTGTGCCAGTAATATAAAAGAATTAATTTATTATTGTCAAGAATTTCTGATGAATTTAAGGTTTGTATCTTTGCCTCTGGGTATGCAATTTGGTTTGGTTTTACGGCATATCAACTTCAATGGGTCATTTAATGCTGACAAAATTTTTTATTGTTGGTAATATTTTTTCAATCTATTTCTGGTACTATTTTTCTTTCAAAAAATCTATTTCTGGTAAAAAATTTTCCTTCAAAAAATCTATTTCTGGTAAAAAATTTTCCTTCAAAAAATCTATTTCTGGTAAAAAAATTTCCTTCAAAAAATCTATTTCTGGTAAAAAAATTTCCTTCAAAAAATCTATTTCTGGTAAAAAATTTTCCTTCAAAAAATCTATTTCTGGTAAAAAAATTTCCTTCAAAAAATCTATTTCTGGTAAAAAATTTTCCTTCAAAAAATCTATTTCTGGTAAAAAATTTTCCTTCAAAAAATCTATTTCTGGTAATGATTTTCTTTCAGATATGTATCATTGGTAATATTTTTCCTTTTTCAAAAAATATTTAGCCGTTAATTAATATATACTTTTCTTTTTTTCTTCAAAAATATATTGCTTTTTTTCCAAAAACGTATAGCTGGTAATATTGTTTCTTTTTGGGTTTTTTAAACGTATAGCTGGCAATATTATTTTTTCAAAAACGTATAGCTGGTAATATTATTTTTTCAAAAACGTACAGCTGGTAATATTATTTTTTCAAAAACGTATAGCTGGTAATATCATTTTCAAAAAACGCACTGCTGGCAACATTATTCTTTCGAAAACGTATAGCTGGTAATACTATTTTTCCAAAAACATATAGCTGGCAACCTTATTTTTTCCAAGATGGGCTTTCTGTTGAACGTAGTTTATCGCCATACCCAGTACATGAATGTAGTTTATCGCCGTACCCAGAACGCAGATGCAGCTTATCGTGATACCCAGGACACCTGGGTATGCAAGCCTATTGTAAGTACACTAAATCCAGTAAAGTAACTATCACCAGAGACTTCATTGCTGCATTTATAAAGAGACTGCCTACCAAAAACAAAATTTTCTAATTTACACACTATTGTATTCATCTATGCTATTATTATCAAAATATTCCCTCTGTCCGTCATGAGGTGCTTGTCAATCCAGGTAACAGTCACAAAATTTCAACCAGAACCCTTTATTTTCTACAAGGTTATACTTTTTTCATTCCACTGTCCATATCTAGGGATATCAATACTACATCTTGACTGCTCAGTTATTGCTTGCCCTGTTTAAGGCTGCACTACCCATGCTAGGGACATGGATAGGAGCATTGGGTAATGAATTTGATGATATAATAATTGTGAGTTTAATCCTTGATACCACAAAGTCCCTACATCAGCAGGCAGGTTAAGTTTAAGGCTCCAAGTCTTTCACCCAGGATTGTCCCAAGGGACAATAGCCTAGTAGATTAAAGTGTCGGATCATGAGATTGGTGAGTTTAATCACTGATCAGTGAATTAGAGAAGCAATCATTTTACTAAAAACTCTTGAGCTTCTACATTTGAACCTTTCTCTCACTTCACCTAACATATCGTTATATAGTAAAAGGAAAGTAAAAATTAGTTAAAGTTAGTTTCATCTGTTTAATACTCAATGTAAATAATCAGTCTTTAAAAATCTGTTCCCTGAATGTTGCAATGACAGATGCTCATTCCGAGACAGCTCAATTCGAGAAATAATTTGTATGAGAAATTTTATTTTTAAGTCCCATAAAATTAAAGTACCTATTTTTTAAATTGAGCTTTTCATTAAATTAATTCTTAAATATGAAATTTTATTCTCAAACATTTGAAAAAGATTTGTGTCACCATAACATCCTATTATATTTGCATGACCGAGTTGAAACTGAAATGGTTATTCGGTTATGATAGATTCCAACAGACAATGCAATGTAGTCAAACTAGTAACAAAATAGTAGGCCAAAGTAATAATCTGAATTTGTATTTCTGATATTTCAAGTACAGTGAATTCGTCTAATACTGTATTAACTTGAACTCTATAAGCATCTCCAATATGCCTTATCAGTCTTTCCACTCAATCAAAACAGAATAGTCCATTATTTATAAGTTATTGGCAGAAGGTGTTAAACACTATCTTCCTTTCTTTCAATTTTTTCACTGTAACCAAGTAGCATCTCCGACATGTCTTTTCATCTTTCCATGCAATAAAAACAGAATAGTCCATTATTTATTAGGTACTGGCAGGGCGTAACGGTTGAGCTAAGTAACTAAGGGAGAGACGAGCAGAATTCTAATAAGATAATACTCTTGAGACCTTTTGAGAGAATGTCAGAGAAGACGTATTTTATTTATAATAAATATTATTAGTTGTGACTATTTCTGATTATTTAACCATAAAATTAAATTGATTTGGCTGTCTACAGCACAAGTTGCAAGATAAAGACAATGACAAAGAGATTAGGAATAAGAATCTTGCTTTATCCTAACAGATTTACTGACCTGAAATGGTCAGATGTCGTCACATTAAATAAAGATTTGCCAAGAGTTAAGATGACAGCCATAAGCAAAGTTATTTCAATTTCTATCTCTGCAGTTTACTTTAACAGCTGAATAACTGATCAGCTAGAAATTGTTGAAAAAAAAAAAAAAAAAAAAAAAAAAAAAAAAAGAGATGGATCTAGTCACAATTAATAATAATAATATGCCAGTCCCTGCAGAGTGCAATGTATCTTTGAAGATATTCGAAAAGCTATCAAAATACAAGGACCTTGAAATAGAAATCTCAAAAATGTGGCACATGGGAACATCAACAATCCCTGTTGTAGTTGGAGCCTTAGGATTGGTTGGAAAAGATTCCAGTAGACTAATTGAAGGGATCCCTGGAGGTCCATGCCTCAAAGAGATACAAAAAATTATTTTGACAAGTACAGTCCACACTTTACGAAGGGCTTTATCTATGTAATATATATATATTTTTTTTGCAGCGGAAAATGTCATGATACCATTTCTAACCTTCGGTCCCTGGGCGGGACCCGGAAAAAATGTGTAAATGGCAGATATCAAAGGAAATAAAAACAATAATAATAATAATAATAATAATCATGAGTACAGCCCACACCTTATGAAGGGCTCTATCAATGTAAAATATGTTTGTGGGATTTTTTTGTTTTGTTTTTTTTTTTTTTTAATTGGTCAGTGGAAAATGTCATGATGCCATTTCTAACCTTAGGTCTCTGGGTGGGATCCGGAAAGAAACGTGTACACACCAGAAATCAAAGGTCATAAAATAATAATCAGAGGTGGCGAACACAATCAAACATGTTGTGCATCAGGAGGTAGCTGTACATTGCAGGTTCATGTCCCTACTTCTCAAAAAGGTCACCACCTCTTTTCATGGCAGTGTTCAATCTACAAAGAAGCCTGTGTCACAGCTTTGTGGAACTCATTTCTCTGTGGGGAGATTGGAACCTTAAAGCAAGGAATTTGGTGACACAGTAATTGTGAGTTCAACCCCTAGGCCGGGCAATGTGTTCTTGAACTCCATGGAAATGGGCGAGCAATAACTGAGCAGTATTAAAAATAAGAACTAGACAAGATCTCCCTAGACATGAGCAATAGAATGAGCACAATCTATCCCCATGGATTAAATAAAGGGTTCAGTTTGGAATTCTCTGTAGGTTACCTGGATCAATATACACCTGATGAAGCCCGGAGGGCACAACAGCCAAAACATTGTGATCACAAGATAAATGAGGACAATAGTCTATATTTAAATACAGATTGTCCTCGAGTTACGTCAGACCCGATGTACAGCATTTCGTAGTTACGGCACCATCTCCTATAATACATCGTCATGTGGCACTATATGAGAAAGACAGTGTTGTTTCTTCACTGGCTGTACACCAGATTGTGCTACATTCACTATCTCTCATTTGCATCATCTTTTCTTTTTTTCATGTTTTTTGCCCTTCATTATGGCTCTCAAGCATAAGGCAGACAGGTGGGTGCTTATACAGATGAATTCTGACCTATGATGAAAATCAGGTTACATCGTGCCGTAGGAACGGATCTCCGACTTAAGTCGAGGACGTCCTGTAGTGTAAATGTAACTTCTCATCTCAAAAATTCAAACAGAAATCAAGACACCTCATATCTTAAAAAGAAAATATCACTACTGTTACGTTTAAGCGTAATAGCTCGTCCATATCAGGTTACAAAAGTAATTACGAGGACATGTAAAAATAAACTTTAA
The DNA here is from genome assembly GCA_964036315.1 of Acanthosepion esculentum. Lineage (NCBI taxonomy): Eukaryota > Metazoa > Mollusca > Cephalopoda > Sepiida > Sepiidae > Acanthosepion > Acanthosepion esculentum. The sequence continues at coordinate 90,218,417 of OZ038501.1, read as the reverse complement.
TAACTGTTGCTAATAATCTAAAGAAAAACAGGCAAATGTAACGATCATTATGAGAAAGAAGCAGTATATTGAAACAATCAAATTATAAAGAAATAATAAATCTTATATAAAGAAATAATAAATCTTATATAAAGAAATAATAAATCTAATTATAAAGAAATAATAAATCTTATATAAAGAAATAATAAATCTTATATAAAAAAAAAAATAAATCTTATATAAAGAAATAATAAATCTTATATAAAGAAAAGAAAAGAAAGCAGTTGTTTGTTTAAATATTTTCTTTTCCCCTGAATAAACTTTGCAATATTTTTTGTTTTATTTTTTTTTTTTTTTTTAAGTGCGAAGAGACACTGATTTTTGTAATTTGATAAATAATTCATCACAAGTTAGGGAGCTTGCACATTTAAAGTGTCTCGCTGCCAGGAAGCTACTTTTCATGGTTAAACAGTATTTCGTAGACACAAATTAATCAATAGTCTCAGTCCAGAGTCAGGCAAAGTACGCTTTCCTTACTTTATGCTCCAAAGGATATCTGAAAGCAAATTAATGACTTTGCCAGTATCTGCACACCTTTATCCAGGCAGACAGTGAATACAAGGAAGACAGACAAAGCAAAAAGAAAAAAAAACAATTGTTAAAAAGGATGTTTAAAAAGAAACACAAGTTTTTTTGGCTGGGGGGGGGGGTAATATCTTCTGGCAGCTGCCAGGAGAGCCAATTCAAGCTAAAGCTATCAACACCAATGATAACAATTAATGATAGCAATAAAAATTAAAAAGGAAAAAAAGATTAGTTAATAATAAAAACAAATAAGGCAACCATGATAGCATTTTGTTTTTAGTAGTCTGCAAATTATTCAATCTGCCATCTTCATTGTTTAGAACAGAGCGTTTTGGCTGGTGGTAGGAGCAGTAACAGCATAGGAAATGCAAACAGCCGAGAGAGTTTGTGTTCACTACCAACTAATCCTTAAAAAGCAATAAAATTACATATATATTTTTGTCCTCGATTGAACTAGGAAGAGCAAGGTGTGTCTTTTTTTGTTATTTCTTGTTATATTTTTCCAATCAACTTTTAATTTTATTCTTTTTCTTATCCTTGCTCTTCTTCCTCCTTTGGTTTATATATTGATTTATACTTTTAAAATGTAATGTTTTAAATCCCCAATTTTTTATATGTGTGTGTGTGTGTGTGAATCCATTATTTATGTGTGTGTGTGTGTGTGTGTGTGTGTGAATCCATTATTTATATGTGCGTGTCTGTGTATCCATTATATAAAGAATAATGGATTCATTTTTAATCCAACTGATCGAGCCACGGAGGATCATTTGATTAGCAAGGTCGATTTTACTGCTTTTAAACTTCAATCTTCCATGAATCTCTTACGTACATTCATATCTGCTCAAAGCATATCCAAATGTAAACAAATGACGTCATACATTATGAAATGGACAAAAGTCCGACAATTATTTTAAGACATTTTTATGTTTATACATTGTTTTTATAGATACAAATATTGAAGTAATTGCTCTGTTTTAAGGCATATCAGGCTAAATTACAGTTCCGTATAGGATACAGGTTCAATTCCTGTGGGAGGACGAATATTTTCTATGAAAATTTCTCAGACATTCAGGCCAGTAAATGTTATTAATACTGTTTATTATAAAAATAGAGCATTTACTTAAATATTTGTATCTATAAAAAGAATGTATAAACATTAAAATGTCTTAAAATAATTGTCGGACTTTGTCCATTTCATAATATATATATATATATATATATATATATATATATATATATATATATATATATATATATATATATATATATATAGTTACTGGCTGCTCATTTCTGAGTACACCTGCCTGCTGCTAATGTAGCTAGGCTAATAACCTGTTGCAGACACCCACTGAAACACATGTATGTCTTTTTAAACCCCAAAAGTCAACCTGTGGCTTTTACTGCAAGAATGCTAAGTAGACTACATTTTCCAGGAAAGAGCACATAATGTGACTTGATCAGCAGTTGAACAAGGCCAGTACATTCAAACCCTTGGTCACAATGACTTACGACTTTGTGCCAGCACAACTATTGATAGCTTCCAAAGAAACTCCTCAACCCAACGTCACTCACAAGCCCTGGGTTTAACCCACAGTGTGGCCTTGTGCACTTTCCAAAATTGATTCAATTCAATGCTGGTACTGCACCCCCAGGTCAATATTATCAATAAGTTACCTCCTTAGCAAATCACTCAGAGTGAGATTCAAACCCAGGTTTCATGCTTGGAATGCTAACATTGCAACCATTTGGCAAATAAACATGTTTATAAAGAAAAAAAAAATTGTAGCTGCACCCAAATGCCCAAACTTAGATTACTTTTGAATCAAGGATTGACCTTCAAGTAGTCTTATCAACTCTGATATAACACAGTCAGTTATAGCAAGTGACAATGAGGTCCATAATAAGAGAAAGGAACTGAGGAAGAAGAAGGGAAAGCTTATAAACAAGTAGCAACAAGAAATCCTGTTGACATACAATACACTCAAAATACAATAGCACAGTTTTTCACTGTCTAATCACAATTTGTGCCAAATGAAGAGACTAATGGAAACAGATTTTCCCAAGGAAGATCATGAACAAACATATTTACTTTGAGCATAAATATTTTAACACAGTCCTCAAAAGATTTTTCTTTTAAATTCAAGCAATTATTTAGAATAGCATTTGAGTAACACTATAATGTAAGTCTCACATTTCCACGGGTGTGAGACTTGGTCACTCCAGGGGAAAAGATCTAGTCATTAAGAGAACAAACGCTTGAAAAGGCTCCTCCAAATCTCCTACTGGGAGCACAAAACCAATGATTGTATGGAGCAAAGTCAAAAGTCTCATAAGCTGACAGGAATCTTTCCGAGCCACTATGAAGCCTCAGAAGATGGCATGGTTTGGCCATGTTACATGGCATAACAGCCTCTGCAATACCATCCTGCAAGGCACTGTTAAAGGCAGATGCAGAAGGGGATAGCAATGCAAGAGATGGTTAGCCAACATCAAAGAGTGGACAGACATGACAAGGCGAGAATTCCTGAGAACCACTGCCAACAGATTACCCTGGAGGAGAGTATCCTCAAATTTAAGACTAGGAATATCATTTTTTTCTCGCAATTTTGAATTCTAAAAGCATTACTGTCATGAGATAGGAGACTATCATGGCTTCGTCTGTTTGAAAAAGTTGGTACTGCTTGCCTGTAAGCTGTTGCACATCTCCCATACTTAATATGTCAAATGTGGCTATTTGGAGAGTTGACAAACACATGTCAAGTCTTTCAGAAGACCCAAATGATGTCATTTTGCAGAGGTGGGGTCCATAAAAAGTACAATATAATAAGCTAAAAAAATATTTTCCTCAACATGCTTTCTAGGCAAACAATTTCTTTTTTTTTTTTTTTTGTATAAATCCACATCTACAGAACTTAAATAGAATTCCATACAATAGCCTTTTGAAAATGTTAAAAACAATTCAGATCATTTATCACTAAGTAGGATTCTTCTTCTAAACATATCTGCGAAAAAGACAAAAAGGAAAACTTTTCTTTATTGGTGTGTTTCATCCTCTGATGGACTTTATCATTTATTAGGCATTAAATCACATCACTTACTATCTTCCATAGTTTATATTGACTTTCAGTTAGAAGAAGAAATATTCTTCAGGCGATGTGCCATATCCCTTCAAGACGCAAGTAATCATGGCTCTCCACAACTTTGCAACTCTCAGCAATGTTAGTCATCATACTTAACTACCCCCATCCCATGTTCTACCATCCGTTTACACAAGTTTATTAGATAGGTTACTCTTGTCTTCAATATGTCTTGTGAGTGTCAAATTTTCCAAGCTTTTTTTTTTTTTTTTTACTCATTATGTCTCCTTGAAATTTCAACTATCTCTAGCTTCCTCAGTTACAATGAACTTTACAAGTCTAACATCACTAGTCAAACAGTACAACATGAAACTTATTTAAACTGACTTTTCAAATTAGTAGAAATAGTAATCACTAATCATTAACTGATGCTGCAAAAGATGCTTTGCTGATGAGATTGTTTTGATCATTTTTGAGTTAAGCATTCACATTCATAAAATAGTCTGTTTTAGACAAATTTTAAGTTGATTCCAATCTTTAATAACAATGACTGCAAAATACTTTCTCCTCCCCAATTTATAGGCAGAAGCACGCAAATGCATGCTGGAATTTCTTCCTAGCAAATAAAATAGGCTGGTTTTCGGTTTCATCTAACTTGTCTTGAAGTCAGAATGCTACATTCGCTTGTTCAAACTTACTTTAGTGTGTCAACTGATTCTTAGTTTTGTGAACATTTTGCCATATCACTATTGCTTTGCCAGATTACTGTTAATCATTGTTAAAAATTAAATTAAAAAAAAAAATTAAATTAAAACAAAAATTAAATTAAAAAAAAATTAAATTAAATTAAAAATGCTGGAAAGAGCAATAACAGTTACTGAACTTGAAAAACCTATTTTGCAGAAAAATTGTTTAAATAGAAAGATTTTATAAATTTCAACCAAAAGTAGCACTGGCTGCTCAGTCAATGAATGCTGAATGTTTCCTTATAAGCATTGAATTGCTTCTGCTGCACATTTTTCCAGATTAAACATGAAACATCAACAGTATTGAATGTCCATTTTATATTCAGCAAAAACTTTCATCAAAATAAAATTATCACTTTACCACAGAGTGCCCTTCGAGTGCTTACATAAAACGGAAATAAAAGTTTAGAATAAATTTCAAAGATGCTTTTAAGATTTCTCTAACATGGTACAAAAATGACATTGGAAACTTTTGCCTCAATCCAATAGATTTTATTGGTGGATTTTTTTCTGACTTGCACAGAGGTAAAGTTTCACCATCAGAGTAAATGATTTCTGCCAGGTTCTTTAATAGTATTAAGTAACACTATTCTCAGAATTTGTCAGTTTTCAATCCTCTATTCGATCAAATGCAACAATTTTAGACAAAAGCACATATCCAAACAGAATGATGAAGAGAAAAATTATCATTTAGATAATCACTTCAACATCAAAGCCAATTCATTTTCTCAGTTTTTCTCCTGATCAGAAAAAGAACAAAATCAAAAAAATAACAAAAAGAAATAAGTCCAAATATAAGGTTAGAAATTATATATATGATTTGTCAGGAGAGGAGGATGATGCTGAAAAGGTTTCTGCCTGACCATATGACCAAACATCAAAATTTAATTTGGATTCTCTTTCTTGGTTGGGTCAAAAAAATTTTCGGCACCCTCACATATGTGAGTATGTGTTCAAATTTCAAAATTAAAATCTCTTCCCAGGAAGAGAAGAGGTTCATCCCTCGTTTCCTGTTTAGGATTGTGTTTCCGGTTCCTTCTCAAGTCTACTTCAACCATATACTTGTAACGTCTATGCCAAAAACTCTGAACATTTATTTACTATTGAATTACTTTTCCTTTTCTCAATAAGAGCAGACAGGGTTATCTATTGTCCGGTTCACACTCCTCCAGTCTTTTCAACAGGAATAGAGGTTTATCCATGGTTTCCTGTTTAGGATTGCGCTTCCGGCTCCTAAAAGGTTTTCATTCTTTTTCCCTCCCAGTAGACACTTGCATCTCAGTGGCATTATCACCTTGCTTGGAGTGAATTGATTTAAGAAAAAGAAGAAAAAAAACAAAAACAGCAACAACAAATACATGCAATCATAATATCTCTCAATCAACATTACTACTAAATGATTAAAAAGATATTTTAACATTGCATTTTGAAGAAATGAATATAAATCTGGGATCGTATAAAAGAAATGTTGAGATTAGTCATTTCCTTATATGGAATCATTCAGCATTCTTTGACTGAAAATAGTAAGCATTACTGTCAGTTAAAATTATAAAAATCATTCGCTTAAGACAGTTTTTCTGGAAATTAGGTTTCTCAAGACCACAGTTATAAATCTTTTTTAGTATTGATGACAACTTCCTACCAAACTTTCTTTCAAATGAGAGTGAAAAGTCAACATCTTGATTATATCATTATTTTCTCGTGTGACATGTGCTATCCATTTTAGCTGTTGCCACTGCTGAAAGTCTTCAAGTTATGTGGTTTCACTTATTTAGTAAAGTTCGTTGTGATTCTGTAGCATCAATCCATACACTTCAATGAAGGACAATTCTCTCAGACTGAAGATTTTTTTTTTTTTTTAAGTTTATCACCCCAAGCAAGGCTGGAAGCCACTAGCACGCAAGGGGTTACAGAAGGTTTGGAGGAAGAGCAGATAGGAGTGGTAAAGGAGAGGATGTGGAGAAAGATAGTGGATCGATCAAGGCAAAGGGGTTACAGAAGATTTGGAGTGAGAGCAGATAGGAATGAAAGGGGGAAAGGATGTGGAGAAGGGAAGTGGATAGATCAAGGCAGCTGGAGATGTCGATTGACGTTACACTTAAATAGTTGGAGATTATATTTGTCAGGGAAACAGGAATAAGGAAGGGAGTTCCACAGGCGAGATGTGCGAGACATGAAGCTATTGGAGTAGAAGAGACGTCTACATCTAACAGTTTCAACGGTGAAGGGGTGGGAACGGGATGCCAGCCTCGTAGGACGTTTAAATTCATGAGGCCTAGGAACCAGCGAAAGCAGCTCATCGGAGCAATTACCGTGAAAGTATTTGTAAAAAAGACAGAGCGAGGCAACGTCGCGTCTGTGAGAGAGCGACTGCAGACGAGATGACAGATCAGGGCCAATTACATTGCGTATCTGTCTATATTTCTGAGATGAGGTATTATGTACATTATTTACATTATTTCGGCTGAAACGTTGTAATAAATATGGCAACAAAGATGAGGACAATAGTCCGAATAATGTAAATAATTTATATATTTAAAAAAAAAAAAAAAAAAAAAAAAAGTATTTTTAATTTACTTTAAAGTTAAAATAATTAATGACCTATTCATCATGCCGTTTACAATCGTCTCAGTTTCTGACTCCATTAGATTACTTTCTGAACTTGTAGAATCTACAATTACCATGACAGTATATGAATTCTTTGGTCAATGAATCAAATTCTCCAGTCTGCAAGCTTCCACAAGATCCATTATATCTACAGTAGTACTAGAGCACAAAGCAATTTGAACTGAATTAGAACTAATGACTTTCAACTAACCTCATCAGATGTAAAATAATAACAAAGACGAGATGAAAGCAAAAATATTAAGTACTTTAAAAATAGCAGACTATTCAGTATTTGTTAAAGTTAATTGCCTCACTTGTTCCTTCAAACATTTATGGACTTGGCATTCAAAAAAGATTAAAACCGAAAAGTTTCATGTTCTGCATGCAACAACATTACAGCTTTGAAAGTTAACAAGTATTTAACTTATCTAGAAAAGGCAAAAAATTTAAATGTCCCTCAAGAAATAGAAATTGTTTCATGATCATTAAAACGTTTTTTTTTTTTTGCTGAATGAATGAATGTACATCCATACTTTATTTAGGAATATCAAAATACAAAGAGCAGATTAGGATTCAGAAGTATAAATATTTGGGGTTTTCAGAATTACTGACTAAATGCAACACATCAGCGTGTCTATGGCACAAAGGAGCAATGGGACGAGTCATTGTAATTTTTTTTTTTTTTTTTTTTTTTTTTAAATCAGTTCACCCCAGGCAAGGCAACGATGTCACTAAAATGTAAGAGGCTACTGGGAGTGAAAGAGAATAAAGAGATTTTAGAAGCAACCGGAAACCCAATTCTAAAGGAGGAACAAGGGATAAACCTATACTCCTGTTCAAAAAACAGAGGAAGAGTGTGAACCGAGCAATAGATGAACCTATCTACTCCTACCGAGGAAAAAAATAAAATAATTAGCAAATAAAATTTCAGAGTTCAGACGAAGATGTTAGAAGTATAGGGTTGAATTATATTTTAAAAGTAACTGGAAACAAAGGAGAAGCCTCTACTCCTGTTCAAAAACTGGGGAGGAGTGTGAACTAGACAATAGACATTAAAGTGAATAAATATGAACAGCAAAATGAGAACAATCTACCACCCCACCCACCCACACACACACACAGATTAAAGAAATGGGTTACTTTGATAGTCCCTGAAAGTTACCTGGCTCAACATAGCCCAAACATTGCGATAGCAGCAGAAATGAGGACACTATTCCAAGTGTAAACAATGTAAGTAAATCTAGAGTCATATCTATCCAAAACAAATGAACTCTAATATCAGAGGAAGGCTAAAATGTGATAAAAATGACACCGATAACAATACTTGTTCAGCTTTTGTGATAAATAAACTTTATCTTAAAAATTTAGAACTATCAAAAAAGAGAAGAAAAAAACTTCAACCTGATGAACTATGCACCTGAAGAAGGCTGAAGAAAACATTAGCAAAAATGTTGGTACAAATCAAAACTTCCAATTTTGTAAAAGCTACCCAGTGGGGTAAAAACTGGCTGATTACATTCAATGCCTCGAAGACCAAGCTAATTGCATTCCATCATCACCAATCTGACCCCTAACTACCACCAATCTGGTCGAACAGATGTCCTTCTGGGAAAGCACCGTGCCTTGAAAGACTTGACCTCAAGTGGAACTTGAACATTTGATCTACTGCTAAGGATGCAGGTAAGATAATCAGCTCCCTGTACTGTTCCAGTATTTGATCCCTCCTGCTATCCCCTACCTTACAAGAGCCAAATCAAGCTAAAAATGGAATACTGTTGTCATATTTAGGCAGGAGCTGCCCAAACATCACTCTTCAGCTTTGACAGAGTTCAAAAACGTCTCCGGGCCATTGTGGGTGACAAACTATTCTCCATCCTTCAACCTCTCTCCCACAGGCGGGATGTGGCAAGCCTCTCGTAGCTCTACTGCTACTTCCAAAAAAAGTGCTTGAACAAACTACATTCTCTGGTCCTGCCAACTCAAACCTTCTCAGGAAGAACACACCATGCCACTTACATAGTAGCAAACCACTCACATTCCTTCTGTATTCCATTGGTGAGAAGTAAGTTCCACTCAAACAGCTTCTTCCCACGAACCACTGCCCTGTGGAACCAACTCCCGACAGTGTTTCCCCAATCACTATAATCTTAACCTGTTCAAGGCCAGCGTTAGGCATTACCTTTTATTTCAATACTCAGAAATGGTCTCGAAACGTAACCCTCTACCACAAGTGGCCCTCAGGTTTTGTAAAGGGTGAACCTCACTGTAAAAATAATAACTTGTATAATAATGACAATGGCCCTTGTAACGGAATTTTAGATAATATTTACTATTAGTAGCAGGACATTTTTAACATCTAGTAAAATTAGTGTTGAACATTTTTTGGTATTTTTTTGTTAGTCATATCAAAAGCTAACATGTTTTCTTAACACTATTTACATCATTCAGACTATTGTCCTCATCTTTGTTGCCATATTTATTATGTTTCGGCCGTTGTATGCTCCGGCCTTCTTCAGGTGGTTGTAATGTCAAACTGAACCCTTTATTTTGCTCACTGGGGTAGACTGTTCTAGTTCCACGTGCCATGTCTAATGGATGTCAGTTATCAGTTATCCCTTGTTAATTCCCCTCTCCAAGTTCTCCACCGCCTTAGCCAGGTATTGAACTCACACTCTTTGGATCCTGTCCCTGGTTTATAATACCCAGAAATTCATACACAGATGTCCTCAAGGACACATGGCACAGTGGATAAAGGCATTAGTTAGATACAGTGACAGGACCCAAAGAGTGTGAGTTCAATACCTGGTTAAGGCGGGTAATAGGAGATAACTGACATCCATTAGACATGGCATATGGAACTAGAACAGTCTACCCCAGTGAGCGAAATAAAGGGTTCAGTTCGACATTCCAACCACCTGAAAAAGGCCGGAGTGTACAGCAGTCGAAATGTTGTGATAAACATGGCAACAAAGATGAGGACAATAGTCCGAATAATGTAAATAGTGTACATAATACCTCATCTCAGAAATATAGACAGATGTTTTCTTAACACGAATGTTTTTTCTTAGTCTTTACCACAGAACCTGTGAGGAGAACCAAAATAAGCTTCATGTATCAATTGAAAGCTGTTAAAATCTGACATATTGAGTGACCTGGAACTCAGCTCAAATGATATAAAAGACTAACCATTTGAGAGAGAATACGAAATATGTTTTGGCTTAAATAACTCACAAAGTGTTGCTAAACCATTATTAAAAAAATAAAAAAAAATAAAAATCACTCAATGAAATTAAGAGAAAGATTAAAACATTTTCATCCTCTACCCCCAAATTAATGCTACAAATTGAGTTTTAAGTTGACAAGTTTGTTTTGTTTTTTTTGTTTGTATTTAAATATTCCTCCCATTTTCGGTGCTGCGTGGATATGGGCCTGGAATGAGAAATCCGAATCCCAAGTTCAAATTCTAGTCAGGTTCGTTATAGTAACTTACCTTGCAAAATGGATGAATCTCTCTTCTCCCCCCAGCTATGGGTTGAATAGCAGGACAGACTGGGCCTTGTAGCCTTGGTTGGCAACCAGTCTATCACAGAAAGAAATGCCAGCCTACAGTAAGAAATCTAGTCAGTCGTGAATCGAAAGACACATGATTGCTCAAGCATGTATCACGTATGATTGACTGACCTTTTCAAGGACAGAAATTGTTGAATTTTTAAAATTTCAGGTTAAAGAAATTGATGAATTAATGCTCAGATATGTTTAAAACATTTACCTTTTCAAATATAAACAATTGGGTCGAGGAAAGCAACTATAATTTTCAAATAAGAAACAGTCAAAAATAATCCTATTTCAGGCAAGAGGATTAAACTAACTTTTACAAACATTCCTGAAATGGATATGTACAGCCCAAGTGCATCTGAAATAGATATTTTGTGAAATTACTAATAAAATAAAGATACACATCATTGATTTTTTTTTTTCTTTGCCAATGCACCCCTCATCAATGTTGAAAAACATTTTGATTTTTCATATGAAGAGTAGTGTAACGCCTGTAAAAGCAAGAGCGTCACGATAGAAATGCATCAGTTCCCTCAACAAAATACCTTAGACTGCCAATATCTTTAATCAAAATATTGGAAGGGATTCAAAAAGCATGTTTTGTTCTTTTTTTCTCTTTTTTTATTTTAGAGTTCAATATTCTCAAGTGAAATCAACCTATTTATGTTTTTTTTTTTTAACCCTCCTTATCTGCTTTCAGGCATAGAGGCAAGGGCTCAGTAGAGAAGTAGCATGGCTAACAAGACTCAATTATACCCTTTCAGTTCACAGTAGGCATTTTCAACATCTCTAGCTTCCTAAATAGTTCGCAAATTCAATACTGATGATAAATATGGAAGCTTGTAACCTTACAATTTACCAGTATTGGCTTCACTTTTAAAGAAAAAAGAAAAAAGAAAATAAAATGAAATGAAGAAAATAACCACAAAAAAGCCTTACATAACTGAAATCAAACTTGCTTGGCAAAAGGCCCATACTTAAATCTGTTGACTGTAGATATCATTCCACTTTGGGGGGGGACACACACACAAGGAGAGAAACTTTCTCAACTTCTAGAACAAAGACTCATTTTCTTCTGTCCATCATGCATAAAAATTTTGTGCTAGCAGAAAAAAAAAAAAAAATAATCTATCTCCAATTCAGTAAAGAATTTTTTTTTTTTTGCAAAATTTCTTTAACATTAAAGCCAGTAGACAAAAATAAATATACAGTTTAACAAATAACACCTGAGTATCCACTAAAAATAACATTTAAAGTGAGATTATATATATATATATATATATATATATATATATATATATATATATATATATATATATATATATATATATATATCTCTGTTTATATGTTATTTTTATAGATACAATTTAAGTAAATGCTCTGTTTTTTATTAAACAGTATTAATTAGAATTACCAGCCTGAATATTCAAGAAATTTCATAGAAAATATGCATTCTCCAAAATTAAGGACGTTAAATGTTATTAATACTGCATAATTAAAAACAGATCATTTACTTAAATAAATTGTAAGAAGAAAATATATTAAATAACTGTCGGACTTGATCCATTTCATTATATATATATATATATATATATATATATATATATATATATATATATATATATATATATATATATAAGAGAAAGAGAATATCCTTTTACCTTTAGGAGACTTTTTCGTCTAACACTTTATCAAAGGTGAACTTTGGACAATCCTGACTGTGCCGCAAATTACAATGATAATTTTTTTTTCCCATCTTACATAGAGCTCACTCAGTCCACCATCTTAGAGGTCTTGAAGCTGTGCATATTAAATTTCAATGTCTATATAAGCAAAAGGAACACTTCATTCGTTCCTTATGATTGATCGAGGGAATACGAGTGATTTTTTTTTTTTTATATTTTATACTCTTTTTTTGGAACCTTTCATTTTGTTTTAGTCATTGATTTGTTTACAATTAAAATCTATTTTAATCGTGCTTCAATTTTCCCTCATTTACAAGTGTGCCATTGATTATTTTGTTCTATACATTTACCTTCTGATGAAGTGTTAGCCAAAAGGGTCCCCAAAAGATAAAATGACGTCTTCTCTATTTATAAACAAAACATTATTTTTTATATATATATATTATATATATATATATTTTTTTTTTTTTTAAGCATTCCACCCCAAGCAAGGCAGGAAGCCACTAGCACGCAAGGGGTTACAGAGAGTTGAAGCCAGAGCAAAGAGGTGTGATAGAGGAAAGGATGAAGAGAAGGTGAAGGGATAGATCAAGGCATCTGGAGACGTCGATTGACATTACATTTGAATAGTTGGAGATTATAGCTATCAGGAAAACAAGAAATGGGGAGGGAGTTCCATGTGCAAGAAGTGCGAGACATGAAGCTATTGGAGTAGAAGAGATGGTTTCTGTTAACAGTTTTGACAGTGAAAGGGTGAGAGCAATATGCCAGCCTAGTTGAACGCTTAAATTCATTAAGTCTAGGAACCAGCAAAACAACGTATCGAAGCAGTTACCGTGAAAGCATTTGTGAAAAAGACAGAGGGAGGCAACAGCACGTCTGTGAGAGAGTGGCTGCAGACGAGATGCCAGATCAGGGCCAATTACATTGCATATCCATCTTTGGATTTTATCAAGGACCTTGCGACAAACAGAAGGGGGCTCAAGACCATATATGGCAGCAATACTCTATGCAAGGGCAAATGGCTGATTTGTAGATTTGAAGGATTGACTCCTGCGAGAAAAATTTCCTGGCAGAGCAGAGGGAGCCGACTTTCCTTGCGGTGGACGAAGCTATTGACTTAATGTATTCATTCCATCTCAGATCAGCAAACAATGCGAGACCGAGCAGTCGCAAAGAGGTGCTCTCATGGAGTTGAGCGTCAGACATTCTAATGGGGGGCAGGGATTGTTCTCTGTGGTGAGTAATAGAGAGAAGTTTTGTTTTTGAGGTATTAAAGTTAACCAGCCAATTCCTGCCACAGTCCACACCCGATTGGAGGTCCTTTTCAAGACAAACAGCCAAGTTAGTTTTGTCGGCGACACTAGATTTGTTTTTGAGGCAGGAGTAAATAGTAGTGTCATCCACATAGATGCCTACTTGGGAACCTATGACATCAGGAAGATCATTAATGACTATATAAATAATGTATAACAAATATATTAAAATAGTTGTCTTAGTCCATTTTGTAATGTCTGTCTGTCTCTCTGCCATGTCTCTTCCAATCATGGCTTTACAACTTCCTGTCTTTTATAGCTCTCATCAATTTTCTCATTTTTATCTTATGCTCTGTCCATGGCATCCCCAACATTTGTTAGTAAAACCATGTCTCAGTTGATTCATTCAGAATTGATGCAATCAGAAACTTATAAATTACAAGGCCCAACTGAAAACCTGGTTTGTATTTTAAGTTTATCAAAAGAAAATTGGTGGCAATTGCCACACTAACCTCCATCTCCTCAACTGCCAAGTCCCAACTCTAATCAAATTATTTGACTCAAAAATAAAACAGGATATTCACAAAATCAATGTAATGCAATAACAGAGAAAAATTCAACCAAGAGTTGATATAAAAAATAAAAAGAAGATGATGACGAAAAATTCTTAGTGGATTTGAAAAGTGATTCAATAGAAATGGTTTCCTAGTTGAGCTATTGGAAATATTCCAGATAAAAGAAATTCATTTCAAGGCGCAAAAGAAAGTCAAAATAGAAATAGGGAATTGAGTAAAAAATGATACCGATATCTTTTTTCTTTTAAAAGAAAATTCCCTAACAATTCTTATGATTTCAATTCTTTTTTTTTTTTTTTTTAAAGAAAATTCCCTAACAATTTTTATGATTTCAATTCTTTTTTTTTTTTTGTTGTTTTCTTCAAATTAATGTTGTCTTCAACTTTAAATTGCAAAGAGTAATTTACTGGTCACAGCTTGGATTTTATTTTTTTCAAATGGGAGACATAAAAGAATAAAAAGAAGTTATAAAAAAGACAGGTGCATCAAGCATGAAATAATGGTAAACAAGTTTGTTTCATTGGCCATTACGACTGTAACGAATTTAATCCTCAACGAATACCACACGCCTGTGCCAAACTAAGTTAATTACTGAAAACTAATAAAAGTTTAACAAGAATAGGCAATGAAAAAGATTAGTCTACAACTATTTCACCCATGTACTATTAAGGAATTCAATTTGCAAAAGAAATCACTTATGGCAAATATGCTACAAAGAGAAATTTTTAAAAAATCAAACAAAAAAAATACCACTAATTTATTTCACTTTTCTATCTTTATGTCTTGATATTTGCTAATATTTTACCAAGGTAAATAAGTGTCAAGAAGAGTATGCTCTGCTCGTCTTCCAAATGGGAAAGCCTGCTTGCCTTAAAAATCAACATTTAGATTAAATCTGTTCTTTTGAGGATATATGCAGTTACCTCAGTCTGCAAGCAGGTCCATGATCTTATACACACAAAAGTGCATACACAGACAAAGGCATATACACAAAAAGATGCTGATAAGTTCTTACTACCACCAATCTCAAAAAATCTAACCATGCACCAGAATGATGGTCAAGAAGAGGGGGAGGGGTCTTTATTGGTTAGTTTGAGGACTTTTCAGCAATTCTGTGTGTGTGTGTGTGTGTGTATATATATATATATATATATATATATATATATATATATATATATATATATATATATATATACACACTAAAGTAACGAAAATCTTGGTAATCCGTATGGATAATCCCAAGGTGGATGACATCCGGAGAGCTCACTCAATGTTAAGTCAGAGCAAATAATTTAAAGAGAAAACAGACCACTTTAAGGTTCCATTATAATTTATTTCAGAGATTTTATTTTATTTTTTTTTATAAAATCTCTGGTGAAATAAATTATAACAATGGAACTTTAAAGTGGTCTGTTTTTTCTTTAAATTAATATTATATATATATATATATAATTGCGGCGTTTACCAGAATCTAAAACCTTCTTCTCATACCAGCATAGGATATTAGGAAAAACATTCTTAACACATATTTTCACTTCATATACAAGAACCAAGATATATTTTTAAACCATTTTTGGTAGAAAATAAGTGGGTCATACTTGCCATCAAACACAATAAGTATAATTGCCTAAAAAAGGTATACAATTTTATGTCTGAGCACTGCCAAATAACCTTGCTAGTGTATTTAAAAGTTTTGCATAGAAAAGCAAAACATATTGCATAACATGTACAGCATTTATGTTCAATGGCATGTGAAATATGTGACTCATACAAGACTGAAAACTCTCATCATGTCTTCCCTTCAGGCCAATATACAGATTGCACCATTATCAACAGCAGCAGGGTGTGGATAGTTGAATATTGCTAGTTTAACATCCTTCTTGGATAACAGCCAAAAGAAGAAGAAAAAAAAAAAGAACGATGTTATGGAAAGCATCTTCTTTAATTTCTTTCGCTTCCATTTTAGTTCTCCTTTTAGATAAAAAAAAAAAAAAAAAAAAAAAAAATCGATTCAAACTGATTTTGTCATTTCGATTTCAATATATCACTGCAGCCGTATGACAAGGGGGTGCTGAAAAGTTCTTAGCGAAGACACACCCCAAAATATAACCAAACATGAAGATTTTTTTAAAATCCTTTCTTGATCAAGACAAGAGCTTTTCAGCACCCCTCATATCAAAATTACTTTATTTATCATTTTAGCATATTTCTTGCTTACACAATTATTACAGCAATTGAGTTCCATTTGAGAAATTACAAGATGATAATTATTCAACTACCATTAGCAATATTTTAGTGAATGTTCATTTCAGCATTGCAAAGGAATGTGTGTGTGTGTGTGTGTGTGTGTGTGATTAAAGACGCAGAACAGAGCTTAAATATATTTTCAAAATAAATTCAAATATTGTGGGATTAAAAAGGGATTTGGATTTACTGAGAGATTATAGGGAGATGAGCTCTAACCAACATCAACATTCCTTGGAAGAGTAAGTCCCACTTCTTTATTTATTCTTTGTCTTGTGGAAAAAGGACATAGGCATATCTGAAAATTCTGGTATTTTTGGTAAAAGTCTGACTTTAAAATCTTTCTCTTCGCGCTTCAATTTATTTAGTCAAAAGGCTAATAATATAATTCATTTTATTGGCAAGATTATCATTTGGTCAGCTTTTTTTCCCTCAAATTTGATTAACCAGCCTAAAAACACACACACACACACACACACACGTCTGTCTACAAAACTCTGGAGTCAGGATGCTAAAGGTAACATCAATCAGCTAAATGACAAACTTTTACTTTATATATAATCACATGCATACACTTTTCATTGCTATAAATGTTATATTTAATAAGTACATCTTACTGAGAAAGCAAATCTATTTATAAAAAAAAAAAAAAACAAAAAAAAAACAGTAAAATGAATATTTACCAGCCTAGTGATTGAAAGCCCTATTAAAAAAAATGTGCCACTTAACAGGAATTGGCACAAAAATAAAGTTAACAAATGTAGACTTTGAAAGATGTGCACTTAAGTAGGATAACTGAGCTTTGCTTTGCTGTCATGGCTTCTTGTAGCTTAAAGATGTAACATGCTTGGACTGAAAGTGGTTTCTCAGATTAAAAATACAGACTCAATTCCTATTAAGATGCACATTTTCTTTAATAAATATTTTCAACCATTAAGCTGGTAGACATTTATTTAAAAAAAAAAAAAAAAAAAAAGTTATCTCCTCTAACATGAATATTGGTACCTACTAAAGATAATACAGTTAACGGCAGATATACCTCCCACATAATGGTAAGACATTAGCTAGATGAAGACACTACTCCCACTAATGTCTTACCATTTCTGCTGCTTCCTATATTTATAACAATAAGAAATGTCTGATTAAAAAAGTTGTTAATTACTTGAGGGGTGAAGAAAAATTTGCTGGCAATCAAGAAATCCTGATTAAAAAAAAAAAAAAAAAAAAAATGTAATGTTTGGTTATTCATTCGGTTCCCAAAATGTTACCAAATGATCAAGGATGAAAACTAGTATGGCGGGGAGGGCTGTTGTAGTGAAATGTTCTTGGATAGGCCAAGAACTTTTCAGCACTCCCTTTTATGGATGTGTTTATTTCTATATATTAATGCATATGCACACATGTATACCCAGATAATGGGCTTTCATTAGAAAGTGGGGCAGGTTTACTTGGAAATCCTGAAATAACTAAATTTCCCCAAGCAAAAAAAAAAAAAAAACAACCCTTGCCAAATTTGGTTTGAGAACATCAAGTTGCATTTCTAGAGGATTTAATGAATAGGAATTGCTTTTGGTTTTAATAATTTACAGAAATATTTTTTCTAAGAAGAGATAGGCATCAGAAAGAAAAAAAAAAAATCCTCTCGAAAATATAAAACTAAAAATTAAAAAGATTTTAACTTTAAAACTAATTCACTTGATTCAATTTCTACCAGAGATTGATTTTTTGCAAGAAAATGTCAAAGATCATTTACTAATGAGTTAAATCCTCATTGGGAACTCTGGTTTATTGTCAATTAGCAAAGCTTAGTAAATATCTATTTAATGTAATTTTACAAGTATATTTCAGTGGTAGATGATAAATAAACAACTGAAATGAGTAGCACTGTTGTTCCTAAGATAACTCGGACATATTGTCATACATGGAACCGAAACTGACAAGGCAGAAGATATTAAAACTGACAAGTGATTCAGTGTGTGTGTGGCTCAAGGAAAACAAATGGTAAGTTTAAAGAACAGCCAAAGCTCACAGACCTATGGGAAACATCAATTTGAATACATTTATATATGTACATTTAGGCAACAGAAAATATACCATAATTCAAAATGGAGAACAAAAGTGTTTCTAAGGTAGTTCTTAGACGAGTCACCACTTGTTTTTCATGGAAAAAATGAAGAGCCACTTACTTTTGCTTCCTTGCTGATAATGTCATTAATTCCACTTAATGATACATAAATGCAAGTGATACATGCTTTTGTTTTTTTTTTTTTTTAGTCCAAGCTTGCCTCCATCCACAACTGAACTATTTGCTGAATTCCCTGTTGGGAGGAAATGAAAACATGCCTTATCATCATTATATTCTACTAACCAACTTTCCTTCACTGTTTCCGTGGAGAATTCAAACTTCTTTCTCTATGTGCAGTGTCCCTTCAGAACAGAGGTGATCATAGCTCTCCACAATTTCTTGCCCTTCGTAGCTCTTAATAAATTGTCTCTTTGTTATTTCTCCTAAACCCTGTTCCAACAGCCATTTACTCAAGCTCACTAAGTAGGTTATGCATTGTTTTCCTCTATCCCTCTTGCTTTTAATCTGTCCTGTGAGTATCAGATTTTCCAAGCTCTCTTTCCTCATTATGTGCCCTAGAAATTTCATCTGTCTCTTCCTGATATTACGTTTCCTTTTTGTTTGCATTTTCTCTAAAAATTTGTCATTGTTCACATGCTCGGCCCATGGTATTCTCAGCATCCTTCTGTAGAACCACATTTGTTGCTTCAAGTCTTTTCTTAATCTGTGAGGAGATTGTCCAGTGTACACTGCCATATAGGAGGACTGCACTGTCAGTATCCTATAAGTCTATATTCATTTGCCTCAAGATCCCAACCATAACAATCTGGCATTTATGTGGTCCCAAACTCTCAGACAGTAAGCAATCACTCAAGTTTCTACTACTGATTGGTCCCTTTCACAATGACATGGTTCTACAGAAAGATGATGATTAGTGTGGAATGTCATCATCTTGATTATGTCATAATTTTCTATTTGAGTGACATGTGCTATTTTCTTTGGTGCTACTGTTGAAAGTCCACAAGTGATGTGGTTTCTGTTATTCAGTAAAGTTCTTTGTGATTCTGTAGTGCCAGTCCACAATGTCCAAAGAAGTGCAGTCTTCAACAAGATCCATACGCTTCACCCACTGAAAGACATTTTAACCACTGATATGAGAAAATGGTTGCATACAGCTGATAGTTTAGATCTGAATGAATGAACTTGGCACCATGTGAAAGTCTTGATCTGATGAGGCTATTTAAGAACAGGACATGAGTTTTCAGGTTAGTGTTTTAGTTTTGTAGCAATTTGTAGTGCTAAAATTTTTTTGCAACGCACTAATGCATGTTGAAATCCCCACAGTATAAAATATTGTTGAAGTTATGACTAACATCTTTCGTCAAAATTTACAAACTCTATATTTCGTTCAATTTCACACAACAATTGATGAAATATAAAAATTTAAAGATATGCAAAAAAAAAAAAAAAACAACATTGCATTTTTATTAAATAAGTATTTGTCATTTTAATCATTAAATTGTTTTTAAAATAGTGGGAATATCTTGTATGTTAAATATAAACTTCTGATTTTCCCCAAAAAATGAATGAAAATTTATTGTAATAAGCTATGCACCATAGTAAAACCAACTATTTTGTACTCCCTAACCTCTTTGCACTTCCCTGCAAAATTTGGTTTTGATCAGTCAATGTATGGTTACTTTAGAGGGTGTGACAGACAGGCGGACTAACGGAAGTCACATTATATATATATATATATATATATATATATATATATATATATATATATATATATACACACACACACACACAGAGCAAAACTAACACAGACTATTCTATGTTGAATTTCCTTTTCTCCTATACTAAATTTCTTAACTGTTCCATACGTCAAGGTATTTGAAGTGTTAGTATCTACTAATTTCACAATACAATCTGATGTCTGAGTTTTTCAAATTCTCACAAAATTTCTCCCCAAACTGCCCAATCAAGGAAACAATATTAGACTTAATTCTCTTAGATTAAACAGTCATAAAAGCTCAGGAGACATTCAGGTTTATAGATTTTCCAATTAAAATTCATATCAAAACAAATAAAAAAAATTTTTTTAAATTGAAGAGGAAGTAATATCCTGTAAATTGCTATTACCAGATTTTATTGAAATCATCCAACGAAGAAAGACAGCAGAGAAACAAGTTTTACTATTCATTTGTACATAATATCAATTTATTGATTTGGTTTTTTCTATATCTATTCACTGAAAATCCATAAACTATAGAAGCTGCGCATATTCATGTCTTAAGCAAATAATAGCTGCAAAAAGAATTGAAAGTCATTCTTTAAGACACATTCCCCCTGGCAACAGTTTAAACTGACATCTTGTTTTCTGTATCTTGTGACCATTTTATATGAAGTTCATATTTTTCTTTATTTCAGATGGAAAGTGAAATTTTCACTTTTCCAAATCAATTTATAATTTTAGTTCAAATAAATGGGGGAAAAATAATAAAAAAGATATCAAGTTAAAATGATGCTAGGAGGATACGAGTTAAAAGCAAACATTACCATGTACTTTGAAAAGAAATAGAAAACAGAAGAAGAGTGTGTTAAAGTCTAACTTCAAAAATATTAACTTATCATTGTGATGAACTGACAGCTTAATTTCATTAGCATAATAAAAAAAATTAAAAAAATGAACAAGAAAGTCTTTTTACGATAGGAGGATATCACGAATAATCATTTTTATTTAAACTGAAATTTGTCAGTGCTTAATAAACTGGTTGGTTGGTCCAATGACAAGCAAATTACTAAAGTGTCAATACTGGGTCACACAGAATCTCTCTCAAAGGGGAAGTCAATTTACAGTGCCTGTTTCCTTACCAACTAACAGTAGATTGGTGGAGCCGATTACTGACCTGACCGATTTCTCTCCATTAACCACAGTGACAAAGGCTGAGACCTTTTGGAAACAATATCTACTGCTAAGACAAAGCACAGAGCATTTATGCCATTCCCAAAGACATCAGCACAAAACTGAGGTACAACCAGAATTCAAGTTCAATTCAATCTTCTTTCAATCAAAATCACCAGAGCTACAAAATTAACTACATTTAAATCTTATGTGCCAATTCCCTTCAGGACATGGGTAATCGTGGCTCTCCACAACTTCTTATCCTTTGTAGATTAAAGCAATGCTTGTCTCATTATCCTTCTAGTCTATGTTCTGAGATCCATTTACATAAGCTTGGTAGGTATGTTACTGTTCCACTCTCTTGCCCTACTTGTCTTCAATGTCTTATGAGAGTCAAATTCTCCAAACCCACTTTTCTCGTTAAGTATCCAAGAAATTTCAACTCTCTTTCTGAACCTTAGCACAAGAATCCATTCTGTTTCTATTTTCCTTAAAATTTTTCCATTGCTCACATACTCTGTCCATAGAATTCTCAGCATCCTTCTACAGGATCACATATGTTACCACATCTCCTCTACATCCTTGAAGAAATTGTCCAGCAAAGAGGCTTGATATTACATAGTATATCTGCACTCTCTTGTTTCTAATGAAATTTTGTTTAATATTTTGCTTAGTTTCTGGTAGGCATCTTTTGTTATTCCAATGTCCCTTTGTATTTCTGTCACATGCCTAGTATTAATAAATTTTGAATAGACTTTCTTCATATTAGCAGCTCACTTTAACCTAGCTTATTTTAATGCTTAAAAGAAATATCAAAATTTATGACTGCTAAAAATCATTCAATGCGGCAACTCACACTTTCACTTAATACAATCAATATTGACAATAGGAAACTACATTAGGATTGACAAAGAAGAGGAGAAACGGAGAGGAGGAGAAACGGAGAGGGGGAGAAACGGAGAGGAGGAGAAACGGAGAGGAGGAGAAACGGAGAGGAGGAGAAACGGAGAGGAGGAGAAACGGAGAGGAGGAGAAACGGAGAGGAGGAGAAACGGAGAGGAGGAGAAACGGAGAGGAGGAGAAACGGAGAGGAGGAGAAACGGAGAGGAGGAGAAACGGAGAGGAGGAGAAACGGAGAGGAGGAGAAACGGAGAGGAGGAGAAACGGAGAGGAGGAGAAACGGAGAGGAGGAGAAACGGAGAGGAGGAGAAACGGAGAGGAGGAGAAACGGAGAGGAGGAGAAACGGAGAGGAGGAGAAACGGAGAGGAGGAGAAACGGAGAGGAAAAGAAAGGGAGAGGAAAAGAAACAGAAACAGAGAGGAACAGAAACAGAGAGGAACAGAAACAGAGAGGAACAGAAACAGAGAGGAACAGAAACAGAGAGGAGGAGAAAAGAAATAGAGAGGAGGAGAAAAGAAACAGAAAGAAAGAGAAAAGAAACAGAAAGAAAGAGAAAAGAAACAGAAAGAAAGAGGAAAACAAACAAAGAGAAAAAGGAAAAAAGAAAAGAAAAATCATCTAAAATTTCTCGTACAATTTCATAGTCTCATTATCTATATATTAATAGATTCATATTTACATTCAGCATTTCCAACATCATGTGTGCATCACACTCCAGAAAAAAAAAAATTAAACAAAGGTCTACCAATTGTAAAAGATCAAGGGAGTAACAAAAACATCAGGACATCAAACCAGTTTGTCTAATTTTTCTTTTTTCTCTATCCCCCCACCCACTTTTCCCTTTCTTCCACTTTTCTTTTCCTTTTTATCTGACTTTCTTACTTACCCTCTACTTTTCCTGCTTTACATATTCAATCTTTTCCTCCCCAATTCTCTTAACCTTATGTCAATTCTACGCAGAACAGAATTGCTGATACACTCACAAAGAATCCTGTCATTTTGTTTTTCTTACAATACTAGTGAATAATGAAACATTCATGTCAGAAACTCTTTCAATTATTAAACCCAACTTGCATGTTGAGAAAACTTTGATGATGAGAACCCCAAGACTGGCATTACAGAAAAATTGAAGTTTTTCCCTCTTCGTGAATCAATTCGAGAAACAAATGAACTTACAAGGCACAATGATGATACATGCATTCTGTTTAATATTGATGCAATTATTCTCTCGTCTTCCTAGATGAGTTTTCTCGAAGAAAATCGTTTTTCATTTAAACTTGAATACGAAGCAAAAACAGTGAATAATTGAGAACACATGAACAGTTATTTCAAAATTGTTTTTCAATCTTTTAAAAATGTCAAGATATTAAAGGTAATGTTTTGTAAAGCAGAATGGTCGATAAAACATTAATCACTAATTGACAGCTTTCCTAGAAAGTGTGTGTGTATGTATATATATATATATATATATATATATATATATATATATATATATATATATATATATATATATATATATTTTTGAATTGGACAATGTCCGACAATTTATTTTAAAGACATTTATGATATGTTTAACATTCTTTTTATAGATACAAGTATTTAAGCAAATGCTCTGTTTTATAATAAACAGTATTAAATAATTCAGGCCAGTAAATGTTATTTAATACTGTTTATTATAAAACAGACCATTTGCTTAAATACTTGTATCTATAAAAAGAACGTTAAACATATCATAAATGTCTTTAATATATATATATATATATATATATATATATATATATATATATATATATATATGTGTGTGTGTGTGTGAACATAGAAGTCAACACTTAGAGGCGACAGTCTGTTTCATGCTAGATGCAATCATCAGGCCACGATTGCATCTAGCATGAAACAGACTGTCGCCTCTAAGTGTTGACTTCTATGTTCACTTTTATATTTACACACACTATCTCTGATATTGAGCACTTTATCCCATAAATATAGCACATCTTAAGACTATATATATATATATATATATATATATAAAGATTCCACTAGCATGAAACAGACTGTCGCCTCTAAGTGCTGACTTCCATGTCCACTTTTATATTTATATATATATATATATATATATATATAGGCCACACTACAACATGTTTGACACACAGACTGACTATTCACCTTTCTGACCATAGTTTGATTAGATCTCATTTAAATATTCATGGAGACCTCCCGGACACTATTCGTAACATACTTGCTGACGACACTAATATAATAGCGTCATCTACATGCAAGAAAAAGGCTAAAAATAATGGAAGCCTTATTAATAAAAACAAACAACACTCAATAATACAAACTATGAACATGGACACAATATCTTGACCATGTTTTGAAAATTGGAAACACTATATAAATACATACATGTAACAAACTATTTCTTATTTAACAGTTAAAATATTTCATCCTTGAAAATGGCTAAATGTATAGCCGAAAGCGCTTGGATAAAAAGAACATTCGGATAGTTCTTATATAATTTATCATCTGAAAAGAAAAAAATTATTAGATTGCATGAGAAATTGTATAAAAACTAAATCAAAGCACCTTGTCTGTCGTATTCAATGAAATGTCCATGAAAGAAGGATTGCTGCCTAAATACACAAATTTCATTTGTTTCACCTTTTGAACGTGAAGTCTGAAGATCCAGAGAAAAATAAAATTCTCTGGTGAAATAAATTATTACAAATGGAGCCTTAAAGTGGTCTGTTTTTCTTTAAATTAAATTATTCACTCTGACTTAACACTGAGCTCTCAGGATTTCATCCTCCTTGTGATTATCCATATGGATTACCAAGATTTTCGTTAAATAAACATTATATATATATATATATATATATATATATATATATATATATATATATATATATATATATATATACACACACACACACACACACACACACTGGAGGATTCTCTCATAGATTTCAACATATGAGAATCCAACAACTTTGTTCAGTTTTTATGTTTGTGTTATATGTAACACTTCAATCCCACATATTGGGCAACAGCATGGATCTCATGACAGCAACAGGAATATTTACTGACACTTTTCACCGTTGTCTTTCATCTCTTAGCCAGTCAATACAACTGATTTCTAAATTTCTGATACCACTCTGATACAAATATCTCCAGTTATTTCTATCCAGGGGACACTCTCTGAAAGTTAGTATGAGGCACATTGATACCTGAGAGGTTATTCATTAGCTTATCATTATACCTGAGCAATGGCCAGCCAACAGTCCTTCATACACTGCCAAGCTGGCTATACATGAGGACCTTAAGTAATCTGTTGTCACTCATCCTTGCAATATGACCGGCCCACCAAAGCTACAACTGTATC
This sequence comes from Acanthosepion esculentum, assembly GCA_964036315.1. Lineage (NCBI taxonomy): Eukaryota > Metazoa > Mollusca > Cephalopoda > Sepiida > Sepiidae > Acanthosepion > Acanthosepion esculentum. The sequence continues at coordinate 90,192,855 of OZ038501.1, read as the reverse complement.
AGGAAAGTCTCAATTTTCATTCATATATATATATATATATATATATATATATATATATATATATATATGAATATATATATATATATATATATTACACACACTGATAGGGTCTTGAAAAAATGTAACTTCAATTAATTTTTAACCTTTCAAAAAATAATTCAAGCAATTAGAACCAACTCTGTCTAATTTAAATAATGCATATGAAGACAGTATTTATTATAAATGTATGCTCTTAAGAGTTTGCTGTTAAATGTTTTCAAAATGATATCCATTATAATCCAGACATTGCTGACAACACAACAATGGAATCACAAGCAGCAATCAACATTTTGATATGTATTTGGCTGCATTCTTGCTCTATGGAAACTTTCATTTCAGCAAATGTTGTTGGCTTTGTAATGTAGACTTTATCTTTTAAGTAACCCCACAAGAAGAAAATCAGTTCCGTATAGGATACAGGTTCAATTCCTGTCGGAGAACGAAAATTTTCTCTGAAAATTTCTCGGACATTCAGGCCGGTAAATGTTATTTAATACTGTTTATTATAAAACAGAACATTTGCTTAAATACTTGTATCTATAAAAACAAACATTAAACATATCAAAAATGTCTTTATATATATATATATATATATATATATATATATATATATATATAAACATAAGACAGCATGTATTTTATATTTTTATGCCCGATGATGAATAAAGGATTATTCGAAAGTACTCGCATTTAAAAAATATAAACTGGAAACAACTGACAACAGTTTTATGGATGAGGATCACATCATTCTATGGATTAACAGTATTTTAATGCATACATTATATTCTACTAGCGATGTGATATCGCCAATAATCGCATTAATATTGCTGATTGATTCTATGCGTGATTGTTTCTTTGTGTGTGTGTGTGTGTATATATATATATATATATATATATATATATATATATATATATATATGCATGCATGCATGTTTCATTAAAAACAACAGACAAGGTACTACAATTGAGCTTTTTATTTAATTTTTCTTGTGTTCGAACAAGAGCTTTCTTTACAGGACAAAGGGTGTGTAAGAACTGTATACATACACACACACACTGAATCAAATATTTCCCAGATTATGAACAGATAAATTTAATAACAGTTACTGAAATTTTGAGAAAAAAAAAAAAAAAAAACAAAACAATTAATCAGTGAGGAACTTAATATTAATCATCAAAAGAATTCTGCTTTTTATTCTCTGAGTTATTGGGCTGATATTGTTTAGAAGTTAATTCAAAATTATAGACCAAGAAAAAGAGGAACATATGTAAAGTGAAACCCCAAAAAACAGAGAACTGTTTCATTCTTTCTCGGATCACAATTTCTAAAATGAATAAAATAAAGGAAATAAAATGACATAAAATTCATAACTGATCTATTTCTAAGTCCATTTAGTTGACAATAGCTTTTTTTCTGGAAGAACACCTGATAGTTTGCTTCTATATTCAGTAAATGAAAAAACACCACCAAGATCAGATCCAGATTTGCAATATGGCATTTTTGATGATAATCACCATTAACTATTTGCTGCAATTGCTTACAGTCAAATCAAGATGAAAACACCAGTTCTCATTTGATCATCAAAGTTAAGCAATATTAAGCCTGATCAGTACTTAGATTGGTGACCTTATAGAGACCAAGTAATATAAACATCATCTATACTTTGGAGATGCTGCTTAGCATAACATTAAAGTTTGAATTCTGTATTCAGATTGCTTACATTCACTTCTCCAAATGCCATTAGAAAAGGCATGAATCTCCTTTTCCCTATGCCCTTCCTTTCATCAAGGGATATCTACATTGAAAGTCTTACTGGCATGCCATGTCAGTTGTTAGACAAGAGTGAGTGAGTGAGAAAAAACACTCGCCCATAACTAACTTAACAGCCTAGTCAGTGATAAAAAAAAGGTTTTCCCCATAGCCAATGCAGAGAGAGGCTATGAAATTATCTACAAACTTTATCTGAAAAAGTTTTCAAGTTACATTTTCATAAATAAATGATTAATAACAGGTAGATAACAGATAGATATTGAAACAGGTTAAGCACGTTGCAAATACAAAATATAAAATAATACACAAGGCCAGACATTTGATACTAATAGTGTACGTCTTCAATTTTATAAAGCTTTTTTTTAAATAAGGTCTTAATATTAAACCAAGAACATGCTGTGATAACCTAATAAATAAAGAAAGGAACTACACAGTTTTCCATTTTTATATATTTATTAAGTTTTAATCTAATACAGAATCAAAATGGAAATGGGTAGATCATGTAGCCCCAGTTTTCCAAGAACAGTCAGTCTGCCTGCTTTGAAAAACAGCATTCAAAATCCTGTTTTTTTTTTATCTGAGCTTAGACAACAAACCACGGATATCAGTGAGAATACACAAATATCTTAAATTTCTTTAAAGCTTTTATAGCACAAAGCTAAATGTGGAATTAGACATGGCAAGAAAGAAATGGAAAAATACGAAGACCGAGTCATGCTAGACTACTAAATCAAACTTTGTCTACCTTCAAATTCCTGGCTTATTCCCTATGCTTAAACAATACACAGCTGTCTCAAACACAAAGCACCGTTTCTGTATTTTTATGCCATTTTGCAATAATGTACACAGCAATTGTCAAAAGAAAACCTAAATATATAGGAAAAAGCTATCTCATTGTTGTATTTTAATAATAAATACACCTAGAATAGAAACCTGTATTCCTACATAAAAAAAAAACACATAGAAAATGAAAGCCAATATGAAGGGGATTAAATACAAATGATCTTGGCATACAGCACTAAGGTTACCAAATTTTATATATATATATATATATATATATATATATATATATATATATATATATACACACACCACTAATATTATCAATATATATACATATATATATACCACTAATATTATCAATATATATACATATATATATACCACTAATATTATCAATATATATACATATATATATACCACTAATATTATCAATATATATACATATATATATACCACTAATATTATCAATATATATACATATATATATACCACTAATATTATCAA